>CM056722.1:74267296-74907400 GCA_029844215.1 Przewalskia tangutica | reverse complement strand
GACCATTCTATCCTTGGTCTATTTCATCCAAGATCATCCAAGGAGGGGGGTGACACGTGTCACCCTCCCATTCGTCGCATTATTTCGTTTCCTGACAATTCCATAATTCCGATAAATTTTTCAAGTTTCAAATCTTAACGTCCTGATTTCATACGTATGTTCTTATATACATGTCCTGGGATTACGGGGTGTAACATTCTTTCCCTCTTAGAAACATTCGTCCCCGAATGTTCTTTCGAAGTTCAATCTATCATTTCTCGGCATAGTCTCATAAAACTGCACTTAGTGAAACCTAATTATGCCAACAGGCCCTAATACAATCGCATATGCATATCTATCCATCATAAACCAAACGAGAAACAAATCCAAAGTGTGCACCATCACTATGTACTCCCATTCACGGCCTAAAAGGATTATCTTTCGCATTTCCAAACTTATTTTAGCATACGACATAATCTTAATATTATCCGCTCATGACACTTAAACATACAACAACCATATCATGCATACAAGTCCCTGTGGTCAAAGATATACCGAATCATATAAAGGGTTCAAAGGACCGCTTAAAACTAGAACTTCCACCACGCACCGCATTTAACATCCCGCTTAGATATCGGGCGCGAGAACCCGCAATCGATCCAAGCAAGAGCGCAAGGTCCCACTAGTGCCACTCTCTATAAGGACACTCTCAACATATGGCTTAGACGCACACAAGAAAAACAAGCACTGCATTAAATACGACACACCCTGTAACGGAACCTACCACACCGTGCACGAGGCAAAAGTGGCCTCGATCGATCGAACCCCCATATCCCCTGTGCACTCGGCTCAGAGATCCGACCGCCCTTACATTCCTGTGGTTGTAAACCCCGCCGGAAAATTGTGGATGAGCACTCGGCCGGGCTAATCTATCTCTCTGTCTCAATCCCCGTGTATGCTCGCATCTCCGCAATATCCATACACTGGCAAGGGCCACTCCTGTGCAAGTAGTGATCATATAGCTGCCCAGCCCCATAACATACGATGAACTCTCATCACCATGTCACCATAATAGTGCGCGATACCGCCAACGAAGTCAAACTCAGTGTACTCCTGACGGTCCTCCCATTCGCCTCAATGACAAGAACCTATCAACACGCGGCTCTCATCTCGAGGCAAAGTGATCAAGAAAGGCCTCTGTGAACTCATCCCAAATCACCGGAAGAGCACCCACACCCTCGCCGCTCCTATGACTCAAACTTCAACGCGAATATCACGTAATCCTGCAGCGTTTCAAGACCACCGACTCGGTCTCCGAGGCCCTAAGTACCTCAGATATCTCAAGATTCGCCGAACGAACTCATGAGATCATCCTCGCATCTCGAACCATAGAACTCTGTGACTACAACCTGTAAAATCCTAAATCCTCAAATCGTCGCATTTAGTGTCACGAGACTCCGAGAGCCATGACCGTACACCTCAATGGCACCCCATGTGTATACATCAAAGAATAGCAAATGAACATACATACACATAACTCGTATAAAGTAACATCATCGCGTTCGATAAGTGCCGCTTTCCATAAAATAAACACTTAATCAAAAGTATAACAAGATAACTTGTTCTTATGTTCCCAAAACCACAAACGTGACTACGCACTCCTAAGAATAACAATCGTATTGCAGGCCCGCCATACCCGAATGTACAAAATACCTACAAAGATCGCGTGGAAAACCCGCACTAACAAAATAAGCCTCCGAGGAATGGAGCTTCGACACGTAATGCTGATCCAAGAATGAGGATTCACCACCGCTACCCCTACCTGCGGATTTAACGCAAATCGGCGGCGGGTCAAGACACAATTGTTACACTCGAAATTTCCAGATAGGTTTATAAGAACGCATGAAGAACTCAAAAATGTTTAGATTTGAGACGAGTATGAATTTATCGAATTATGGAATCATAGAAACGGAATATCATGATTTAACAGCTTAAGCACGTGTCACCCTTATTTGGTCTCGACGAAAATACAAGGATAGGTGTTATACCCCGTATTTCCAGAGTATGTACGAGGGCGCACGATATAAATTCAAGCCTTAAAGGTTGGCAAGGTTCAAAATTTTGTGCACAAGTGTCAAAAGAGTCGCCGATTTCCAAACATTTTACTAAATTTAAAGGAAAATTCCGGCTATGTCATTTATAATTTTTGCGATTTTTCCGAGAGATCTAAACATTTTGGATCAACGGAGGCGACATGTCACCTCACATCGACGCAAGGTCAAGTGTAATGGACGATCAAATGGCGGAGTCGGGTAGATATTTCATGCGTGTCAAGTTGGTAGACGGATAAGGCACACATGGTGGAATCCTAGCCCTACACTTGCTCTAACACTGATGGATCTCGCCATCGTCACATTCCTTGACCTATAAATACCCCTTTGGAAGACTTCTTCATCCTAAAATCTTCCTAAGTCTTGAAAGCCTCTTCCTCCCCTTCGTGTAAGAGCTCGCCCAAAGCATCCCCTCTTTGAGAAGCCTTGGCCGAGAGCCTCCCTATGGGTGCTCCTAGCCGAGGTACCCCTCAGCCTCATAGTTGTTTTCAGATAATACTCCTTGTCAGGTATAGAAATACTCTAGTATTGTTATAATCAGAACGACTGCCCGGCCAAGCATCGGTGCCTTACCGGGCACCCTAAAGGATACATACATCGTGAGAAAATCACTAACATAAAACATGAGTCATTTAACAAGAGATATAATAAATAAACAGCCAACCAAAACAGCTGCTTTCAAAGATATAAATAAAACCCAACAGCTTTAATCCCTTTTTACAACCCTCGCCCACAACAAGATTTCATGCACTTAAGATATACACGACTATGACGACAGTGGCCCCGCCATACCCCGAATGTACAAGAACCTACAACTCAGGAACACCTACTAAAAGATAAGCCTCCGAGAAACGAGCTTTAAATGTACTGAATCGTGATCCTATGAGCGAGGATCCACGATCGATGACTTCACCGCAAGATGAACGCAGCTTCTCATGAGGTCAAGACAACAGTACCAAGTATGTGAAATCATAAAATCAGAAATGAAATCATACTAGTCTATATAAAGAGGGATACGATGATAACCAAACTATAGCTCACAACATAAAATACCATCACCTAATATAACTACGTGGTCTCACGCCCACAACATCAATCGTTCGCATTACGGCCGCATGCCCTAACATCAGACGGTGTAGACATGTCCACGATGCAACAATAATACCAATGTCCCATGGCCACATGCCCCTGACTTCAGACGGTAGACATGTCCATGTGACTCAACAACAAGACAAAGAATCCAAATGAAGCATACCCGCGCCACGATCGCGGTCGTGATGTCCAAAGGGAAAAATAAGACAACATTCCAAATGGACGATACCCGCGCGCTACGATCGTGTCGATGTCCAGCGGAAATCACAAGGCGATAATCAAACGGAAACATACCCGCGCGCCACGATCGTCAAGATATCCAAAGCGATTAACCACAAGACCTTAACTAAACGGAAGCATACCCGCGCACGCGATCGTACAAGATGTCCAAAGCGATTAACAATAATACTATCAACAGGAACGCATCTGCGGAATTTCTCCGCCACCGCCGACGCCCAAGTAAGTTCTCAACTGGGCCAACCACCCTCTATCGAGAGACGCCAGAATACGTAAACACAACGATTGTACAATAAAGGCTATCATCACAAGCATAGGCAAGTTTCACAACAACAAGCATAAAGTTTCACACAACTCAAAGTACTTTCATTTTATGCCAAAGTCCGGTTTTTAACCCCAAAGTACTACATACGTTAAGTTCTTTAAAAGAGATCCATTACTTTTATAAAAGTCACCCGACACCCGTAGTATTAGAATGACCAACCCACCTTCCTTTTCAAAATCAAGTAACAACATTCTTTCCTAAGTTCCGCTTTCTGCCTAGTTTCAATTACTCAAGCTTCTCATTTTCAAATGGTTTCATAGTTCCCAACTTAATCACTGATTCCTTTTAGAACAATCGAGTAACATATGTCATATACGTAGTAGTTTATTCTTGTTTATAACGATCTTATTACAAAGCCCATGATCTAGAAAATGTAATATCATTTTGTCTCATCTTAGCTTCTACGCAGATTGGAGGTTTCTACCGGTTTTAATACAACACATCATTATTCAATACATTTTCCTTTATTAACGCCGCAGTTGGTCCTGTCGATACACATTCGATTCCAAATCAAGAAACATTATCCCTTTAAAACCAAGTACTCATTACTCACGAATGAGGTTTCACACAAACATCCACATTAAAACAAATAAGTTAAGTCTCTTATCTTATAAGATCAAGTCTCTTAACTTCTAACATCAAGAACCATTTTCACTTACATAAGGTCGTTATAACTAACTTCCCATAAAGCTATTATAACACCCTATGTTTTAAACCAACCAAATCACTTAGCACACGACGCCTACCAGACTACATAGTTCACAACAATCATGCTAGAAAAAGATAGGAAGAGGTTCACATACCGCGACGATTTATCGACAATACAAAATGCTCCAAGCACTACAACCTTGCTAGCCCTTTCCACCTCGAGTAGAATACGCTACTCTTAGTACTTTCACCTATAAAGGTCAAAACGCTCATTAACCCCAAAACACAAGTTTCATCTTTCTATAGAAAATTCGGCAAAGACTCTCCCCGCAACAACAGTAAATCTCCTCCTCTATCGAGGCCGGCCACAAGCCAACCAGTGGGGGGTTTACACGCCTAACCTGACGTGTACAATTCTACACAAGTCTACCGCACACACCCCATGTAAATACAAATTTGGGCTTTATTCTTCAAAGCTTAAGTCAAAAGACATCATTAATACTAAGTAGTTCCATATATAGTATACTTCAATTATATACTCTAACAAACATGTAATTTCCAATTACAATAGAGGACAAGATAATTACCTCGATAAGCCCAAAATTATCCAAGTTATAACGTCGATCCCGAAAGCAAGGTTTAGCTCCACCGCGCTCCAAACCACTCCAAACAACCCTTAGAAGTTCTAACTAACTTCACTCACATACTTCAACCAACTACGAAGATTTCCTCAGGGTTTCTGGCTGAGACTAAAGGACAAAGGTAGTATTTCCTGACTCTACGAAAGAGGTATCTTCGAATACTACAAGGTACAAGGCTAAGGTATTTTGGGCATTATAACAATACTAGGACTATTTCTATACCACAACAAGTGGGTATTATATGAAAACAACTAAAGCAGTGGGGTACCCCACGCCAAGCCTCACAAAGGAGGGGCCTTCTCGCCAAGCTCCTCAAAAAGCGGGGGTAGACCTTTGACGAGAACAACACTGTGCGGGGAGGGATTTTGGCTTGAAGGTTTCATTTGGACGAAGAGTTCATCAACATATGGTATTTATAGCAAAACCAAAGCCAACCAACGGCCAAGATCGCCATGCAAGGCAAGTGTAAGGCCAAGATCAAGCCAAGTGCACCCTAGACCCTACCCACAAAACAAGCCACAAAACATCGCACCAAACATTGCACAAAACAAGGCCAAAACAAGGAGCCAATAGCCATGTAAACGGACCTAATTCCGGGCTAACCTAAAACGCCACTGAGGTGACAAGTGTCACCCTCCCGCTGGTCCAAAACATTTCGCCTCTAAAAATTCGCAAAAATACTAAACGACATAGCCTAATTTTCCTCGCAGTTACGCGAAAACGCTTCGTCGAAAAAAACGACTCTAACCGTGTCGACAAATGTCATTCTACTAAGCCACCTAGGCGGGTGACACGTGTCACCCTCCTATCGCCCTCAAAAACGCTCTTAAAAATATCCACAATGGCCAAAATCTCAAAACAAAGCTGGTTCTACAAAATCAGAATTTCTCCCGTGGGCCCCACGTGACCATTTCCAAAATAAAATTCCATAATTCTCTAATATTCCAGAAGTCCGAATACCAAATCTGGGAATCCAATTCCCATTAACGAACCTTTTCCTTCACAAAACCTAAACTTTTCCGTGGAAAAATCACCTCTTTCTTCCTTTCCAATCTTTCTCACAGATTCTCGCACGCACGCCCTCGCATACATACTGGAAATACGGTATAACATTCTCCTCCTTAGAAACATTCGTCCCGAAGGTTCCTTCACAAGACGGATATCGATGCTCTTCTAACAAATTGCCAACGCCACACTGTCACTAAATAACACACGCTCTCCTCCTTCCTACTCGTCGTGTCCTTCTCGAACACATGAACTCTTCTAGTATAATGCATTCACACTTTAGTCATCGCCTGCTTCCAAAACTTTGGAGTCACCACCTCCAAACTTGGTCGCCTTACTAGCCGCATCCCCTAAGGCCATTACCGCCTTCACGAACGATTCGGTCGAACACATCCACAAACTCATACGACAGTCGCCTAAACTCCCGCCTAGCACCTCGTGACCCTACCACCGTGACCACCTTAACTGACCCCACCTAAAACCGGTTACGGTTGACTCAAGAAATGGTCCTAAACCCGACCCCAATCATGCCAAACTCTTGTTCCCGATTCGAACAATCTTACTAATTCACATCACGAAAGCTACCACTACCATCTCACACTACCCACTGACTTATCACACAAATAAATCCCACGTATACTACTCACCCTTATAAAGGTCAAACATAAAACTAATCTTTACTCAAGACGACCTTACCTCTAAGGTCTCCCGTGAAATAGTCTAAGGTTCACACTTACCATGCCTCCATACGTATCCTTCCAACTAACCATGTATTCTAACTCACACATATCACAATGCTATCCGCATAGCACACAATAACGAGATCATCATAACAAGCATACCAAAACTCTAGAGGGTTAAGGATATACCGGCTACCGCCCACTCTAATCATAGGCACCGCAGGCGCATAAATAGGCGTGATGAACCACCCACAGATCCCGGCGCCGAGTCGTAACATCCGCGCTTCCCTTGGCTCTGACAGCCGCAAATGGCCCGCTGGCCGCATGCAAAACAAACTCCCAATCTAGCACGACACTCTCCAAAATGGAGTCTACCACAATGGTCACAACGAGGTAGGTGGTGGCTTCACCGTTAACACCTCGCCTCCGAAAAATCAACCTCGAGCCCCGACCAGATCTCAAGACGTGGAGGACCACCAGACCGGGGGTATATAACTAGCTCGGCCGAGGCGGTCCGCCTCGAAAGCCACCAAAGGACCCCGCCGTCCCGGCCCTCTTCTCGCGATCCAGTCATTCCGCCGACCCTCCGTGCCTCACATCCTAGCGCATGAGCTCGCATGCGGCAATGCCCATGCCTACCAAGAGAAACACCCGCACAAGACTCACCATATAATCATCTAGCCTTGACGTAGCGATGCACCTATCCTCCATATCTGCAACTAGCGCAGTGGACATATCGAGCCAAAGAATCGAACTCGACATTGTACTTCCCGACAGCGCGCTTCTCTGCCTCAAGAATAAAAATCGTTTACTGCGCCTCCTCATCTGCGGAGGCAAGAAGTGCGTGAGGAAAGCCCCCAAAACTCATCCCATATCTGGAGGTGCATGCTCTCCCTGAAAGCTCCCATGAATCAAACCAATCGATCGGTATCACGCACTGATGCGAACCAAAGGTCACAGATTTCGCCGAAGCTCGATCACCCGCGACGATCCATCAGAATCGCCGATGAACTCCTCGCGATCATCCTCGTGCCTCGACCCATAAAACTCGCGGCTACACTCGTAAAGTCCCGTAGCCTCAAACTATCTCGCCGGGGTGAACCATCGGTGCATCGAACTGAATCACAGATCCACTTATCTCATATTCGCCACGACTTCGCCAAAGAATCGGGCCATCTCTCGCGACTCCATCTCCCGCTTCCGCATCGGGACCGAGGCTCAGTATCAGAGTCTCGCAGCCATCGCCGCGCTTTAAATCGCTAAGGCCGGGCGGCGCAAACTTCGCCGCCAAGCACGCCTCGTGTATCGACCGCTCGCGCTCGAACTCCTCTCAGATTCACTAGCAGCTCCTCGCCGCTTTGCCCTTCTCGGGCTCTGGTTTTGCGCGAGGCATAATCGTAAAACGAGATACGCCGTAGGGTCCAACTTACAACATGCCTCTAAGGCACGATCTCGTAATGAGAAGAATGGAAACCAATCCTAAATGTCCTATAGCCTCCGATTATAGATGTGGTGCACAACACACCGAGCAATCAAGACTTACTAGACACGGTCAGAGACACTTTCCGAGGATTAATCGCTCGATACTACTTTGTAACGACTGCCTGGTTCGCATCGTGCCTTACCTCGCACCCTAGTGATACATACATCGAGAAAATCAGCGAACATAAAACATGAGTCATTTAACAAGAGATATAATAAATAAACAAAGCAACCAAAACAGCTTGCCTTTCAAGATATAAATAAAACTCAACGCTTTAACTTTTTACAACCCCGCCTACAACAAGATTTCATGCACTTAAGATATATTAATGACTATGACGGACAGGGCCCGCCATACCCTCGAATGTACAAGAACCTACAACTCAGTGGAACACCTACTAAAAGATAAGCCTCCGAGAAACGAGCTTTAAATGCTACGAATTGTGATCCTATGAGCGAGGATCCACGACCGATGTACTTACCTCGCGGATTTAACGCAGCTTCAAGGAGGTCAAGACAACAGTACTAAGTATGTGAATCGCATAAAATCAGAAATGAAATCATACTAGTCTATATAAAGCAGTGATACGTATGATAACCAAACTACAGCTCACAACATAAAATACCATCACTCTAATATAACTATGGGTCTCACGCCCACAACATCAATCAGTTCGCATTATGGCCGCATGCTCTACATCGCGACGGCAGACATGTCCATGATGCAACAATAATACCAATGTCCCACGGCCACATGCCCCGAATTCTGCATCGGTGTAGACATGTCCATGTGACCTCAACAACAAGACAACAATCCAAATGGAAGCATACCCGCGCTACGATCGTCGTGATGTCCAAAGGGAAAATAAGACAACATTCCAAATGGACGATACCCGCGGCGCTACGATCGCGTCAAGATGTCCAAAGCGGAAATCAAGGCGCGATAATCAAATGGAAACATACCCGCGCGCCACGACGCGGTCAAGATATCCAAAGCGATTAACCACAAGACCTTAACTAAATGGAAGCATACCCGCGCCACGATCGTGTCGGATGTCCAAAGCGATTAACAACAATAATACTATCAACAGAACGCATCTGCGGAATTTCTCCACACGCAAGACGCCCAAGTAAGTTCTCAACTACCAACCGACCTCTATCGAGACGCGAATACGTAAAACACAACGATTGTACAATAAAGGCTATCATCACAAGCATAGGCAAGTTTCACAACAACAAGCATAGTAAGTTTCACACAACTCAAAGTACTTTCATTTTACGCCAAAGTCCGTTTTTAACCCCAAAGTACTACATACGTTAAGTTCTTTAAAAGAGATCCATTACTTTTATAAAGTCACCCGATACACCGTAGTATTAGAATGACCAACCCACCTTCCTTTTCAAAATCAAGTAACAACATTCTTTCCTAAGTTCCGCTTTGCCTAGTTTCAATTACTCAAGCTTCTCATTTTCAAATGGTTTCATAGTTCCCAACTTAATCACTTGATTCCTTTTAGAACAATTGAGTAACATATGTCATATACGTGAGTAGTTTATTCTTGTTTATAACGATCTTATTACAAAGGCATGATCTAGAAAATGTAATATCATTTTGTCTCATCTTAGCTTCATGCAGATGGAGGTTTCTACCGTTTTAATACAACACATCATTATTCAATACATTTTCCTTTATTAACGCCGCAGTTGGTCCTGTCGATACACATTCGATTCCCAAATCAAGAAACATTATCCCTTTAAAACCAAGTACTCATTACTCACGAATGAGGTTTCACACAAACATCCACATTAAAACAAATAAGTTAAGTCTCTTATCTTATAAGATCAAGTCTCTTAACTTCTAACATCAAGAAACCATTTTCACTTACATAAGGTCGTTATAACTAACTTCCCATAAAGCTATTATAACACCCTATGTTTTAAACCAACCAAATCACTTAGCACATGACGCTCACCGCACTACATAGTTCACAACAATCATGCTAGAAAAGATAGAAGAGGTTCACATACCTCGCGACGATTTATCGACAATAAGCAAAATGCTCCAAGTACTACAACCTTGCTAGCCCTTTCCACTCTCGAGTAGAATACGCTACTCTTAGTACTTTCACCTATAAAGGTCAAAACGCCTATTAACCCCAAAACACAAGTTTCTATCTTTCTATAGAAAATTCAAGAAGACTCTCCCCGCAACAACAGAAATCTCCTCTCTATCGAGGCCGCTACCAAGCCAACCAGTGGGGGGTTTACACGCCTAACCTGACGTGTACAATTCTACACAAGTCTATCGCAATACACCCTATGTAAATACAGATTCACTTCTTATTCTTCAGGCTTAAGTCAAAAGACATTGCCGAATACTAAGTAGTTCCATATATAGTATACTTCAATTATATACTCTAACAAACATGTAATTTCCAATTACAATAGAGGGACAAGATAATTACCTCGATAAGCCCAAAATTATCCAAGTTATAATGTCGATCCTGAGCAAGGTTTAGCTCCACTCCGTGCGCTCCAAACCACTCCAAACAACCCTTAGAAGTTCTAACCAACTTCTACTCACATACTTCAACCAACTATGAAGATTTCCTTAGGTTTTGGCTTGAGACTAAAGGACAAAAGGTAGTATTTCCGACTCTACGAAAGAGGTATCTTTGGAATACTACAAGGTACAAGGCTAAGGTATTTTGGGCATTATAACAATACTAGGAGTATTTCTATACCACAACAAGTGGGTATTATATGAAAACAACTAGCAGTGGGGTACCCCACGGCCAAGCCGCACAAAGTGGAGGGGAAGCCTCGCCAAGCTCCTCAAAAAGGGGGTAGACCTTTGACGAGAACAACACTAAAGGGGGAGGGATTTTAGGCTTGAAGGTTTCATTTGTGGATGAAGAGTTCATCAACATAAGGGGGGTATTTATAGCAAAACCAAAGCCAACCAAGGGCCAAGATCAAGCCATGTGCAAGGCAAGTGTAAGGCCAAGATCAAGCCAAGTGCACCCTAGACCCTACTCCACAAAACAAGCCACAAAACATTGCACCAAACATTGCACAAAACAAGGCCAAAACAAGGAGCCAATAGCCATGTAACGACCCAATCGGCCAACCCAAAACGCCACTGAGGTGACAAGTGTCACCCTCCCGCTGGTCCAAAACATTTCGCCTCTCGGAAAAATTCGCAAAAATACTAAACGACATAGCCGGAATTTTCCTCGCAGTTACGCAAAACGCTTCGGAAAAACGACTCTAACCGATTGTGCACAAATGTCATTCGGCCATTGCCATTTAGGCGGGTGACACGTGTCACCCTCCTATTGGCCCTCAAAAACGCCTTCCAAAAATATCCACAATGGCCAAAATCTCAAAACAAAGTGGCTCTACAAAACCAGAATTTCTCCCGTGGGCCCCACGTGACCATTTCCAAAATAAAATTCCATAATTCTCTAATATTCCAGAAGTCCGAATACCAAACTGGGAATCCAATTCCCATTAACGAACCTTTTTCCTTCACAAAACCTAAACTTTTCCGTGGAAAAATCACCCTTTCTTCCTTTCCACCTTTCTCAGATTCTCGTACGTACGTCCTCGCATACATACTCTGGAAATACGGGGTATAACAATAATGCCCAAATACCTTAGCCCATATACCTTGTAGTACTTTCCAAAGTACCCTCTATACAAAAAAACCCGGAAAATACGATTATACTTTCCTCTAGCCACTAAATTAAACCCTAAGAAAAACCTTCATAGTCTATATAGAAGTGTTAACTCAAGGCGCTGATTGGTTGGGCGAGCAATGGAGCACCGAATATGAGCTTAACGTGCTCGAGAGCGACTTTATACTTGGATAATTTTTGGCTCATCGAGGTAAATACTATCATTCTAGTGTAATTGAATTACATATAGTAGTATAGAAATGAATATAAGATTCATAGAAGAGAATTGAAGAATAAGGATATTACAAGAAAGACTTGAATCAAATCACATCGTAAGAATATAAAGTAGTGTTTAAACAGCATTTACATGTGATCGTAGACATGAGATCGATAACCTTTATCGTCATGTTTTGCAAGTAGCATGTGCTACTTAGCGTGAAGGCTAGCCGTTATACCATGAGCGTTTTGCTTATAGTCGATAATCGTCGCGGTATGTGATTCTTCCTATACTTCGAGCATGATATTTTTAAGGAAGATATATATAGTACGACACGCTTTGTCTTTTGACTTAAGCCGAATAATATATAGTACGGTAGCGACGTGTGCTAATTGAAGTTGTAACGGCAATGTCTTTGAATGTCTTTTGACTTAAGAATAATAAGAAACTTGAAGTATGTCACAAGTTAAGAAACCATTTTTGTTAAGAGTAACACTTGTTTTAAAGGTTTTAAAAGAGTTATACTAGCTTTACGGGAGTTAGGTATAACGTCTTAAGAGAGGTAAAGAAAATGGTTTACTGATTTTAGAAGTTAAGAGACATGATCTTATAAGATAAGAGACTTAACTTAAATGAATTAATATGAGTTTTGTGTGAAACCTCATTCGTGAGTAATGAGTACGTGGTTTTTAAAAGGAATAATGTTTTATCGATTTCGAAATCAACGTATCAACAAACCATTGCAAGTGCTAATAAAGGAAAATGTATTGAATAATGAAGTATTATTAAAACAAGAGAAACCTCCATCCGCATGTTTTAAGATGAGACAAAATGATATTACATTTCCTATCATGGTCGCTTAATAAGATTTATGAACAAGAATAACCTACCGCCTATGGCATATGTTACTCAATTGTTTTAAAAGAGATTAAGACATTGAACTATGAAACTTTTCTAAAAAGAGACTTGAGTAATTGAAATTAGGCAAACTGGAACTTTAGGGTAAAGAAAGGCATTGTGGTGTCTTAAAATGGTTTAAAACTTAAAGTGTTATAACAGCTTTATAGGAAGTTGGTTATAACGAATTTATGAAAACAAAAGAAGGGTTTTTATCATTGGTTTTAATGTGGGAACTTGGCTTTAAAAAGAGAAGTTGTTTTGGTTTACTTAAAAGATGTAAGTCACTCTATTTTATACTACTGCATCGGGTGATTTTCATAAAAGGAACGATCTCTTAAAAGGAATTTAACGACGAGTAATTTAGGTTAAAACCCGGACTTTGACATAAAATAAAAGTACTTAGAGTTATGTATAACTTGCCTATGCTTGTTGTTGTATAACTTGCCTATGCTTGTTGTTGTGTAACTTGCCTATGCTTGTTGTTGTGTAACTTGCCTATGCTTGTTGTTGTATAACTTGCCTATGCTTGTTGTTGTGTAACTTGCCTATGCTTGTTGTTGTGTAACTTGCCTATGCTTGTTGTTGTGTAACTTGCCTATGCTTATTTAGATAGTCTTTGTGCAAGAATTGTGTTTCTATTCTACCGCGTCTCACGATGAGGGCGGTGGACTTGTTGAGAACTTATTGGGACGTCACAGCGACTTGAGAAATTCCACGCACGCTCCTCTTGATAGTGTTATTTTTGCTAATCGCTTGGACATACCGACACGACGCGTAGCCGCATGCTTCCATTTTGATCTTTGTCCTGGTTGTTCCTTTGACATCCCGACACGCGTAGCCGCACGTATGTTTCCATTTTGGATCTGTCTTATTGTTTCCATTTTGGATTACCGTCTTATTGTTCTTTTGGACATACCGACACGATGCGAGCACGCATATGCTTCCATTTTGATTCGTCTTGTTGTTCTCTCGACATACCGACATCGACGCGAGCGCATCGCATGCTTCCATTTCGATTGTTTGCGGCTTTGGCATCGTAGGACTTGGTGTGCAGTGTACTGCGTGTTATCATATCATAGATCGCCGTGGCGAGGAAGGTATTCCACGCATGATTGATGCGAGGCGTGAGACCCGACTTGATATAACGGTTATATGTGTGTCATCGTAGTTTGGTTATCATACATGTCTCCTCGCTTTATAGATCGCTATGATTTCATTTATGATTTACGCTTTCACATACTCGGTACTGTTCAGATCGACTCCTTCGGGCCGCGCTCATGCCGCAGTAGAGGTACATCTGCCGATCCCCGCTTAGGATCACCTTCGTCTCGGGAAGCTCCGTTCCTTCGAGGCTTATCTTTGCATGCTACTCGAGTCCGTAGGGTTCTTGTACATTCTGTGGTATGGCGGGCCCCGTCGCCATAGTTGTTGTATAAATCTTAGAGGTCCAGAGTAATCGCGCAGGGTTGTAAGGATTGTAACTGTTCAAAATGTCTTTGTATATATATATTCTAAAAGGCAACCGTTTTGGTTGACCTATTTTATTTCATCTTGATCCATGTCTATTTTGCATCTCTAAGTTTTTTATTTCACGGTTTTTCTCGATGTCAGATCACTAGGTGCCCGGTAGTAATACCACGGCCCCTGAACGGTCGTGACAGGATGGTCATTTGACCATAATTTAAATGACCAAGTCTTGCTAAGACAAAGAGCTTGACATTGTTGACTTGTCAAAGTGGCCACTTGGCTTGATCCTTGTGAAATGCATCCAAGCCACCCATTTGTTTTAATCTTAACCCTTTCTTGTGTTATATAAGCTTACTAGTAGCAAGACAAGGCTTCCATACTTAGAGAAAATTTCAAGAATTATGTTCTTCACAAGGGTAGCTCTCGGCTTTAGCTAGGGTTTGAAGAGAAAATTTCCAATTGTTGTCCAATAATCTCCCCACTTTAAACCAAGGTACCTAAGGGTATTTTAAGTGTATCTCAATAGAAATATCCCGGAAAAATGGCGTTTTCGTATTAGTCGGAAGGCGGAAAGTTAAGGAGTTCTTCCACTTTGAAGTTGGAACTTGAAGATAAGTTCTTCATAAGCTTCTAAGGGTTTCTTGGAGTGGATTGGAATGTCGAAAGGAGGAGCTAAAGTTGCTAAGGATCGACTTGTAAACTTAGATCATATTTGGGCTAAATGAGGTATAATCTTCGTCTTACTTTTGTAATTGAAGATTCCATGTTATTATAAGTTAGAAATGATCATATGATATGTGTTATGAAGTTTGATAAGTTGTTATGGAAATTTGGAAGCTCAACCAAAAGCGATACGCTGAGTCATTTGAAATTTGATTTACAATTTGGTCGTTAACTAGAATCGCGCATGTTATCTACTTGAAGATTATAGTTGTTATACTCAATTGTGTCTTGATAACATGTTATACTAAACAACTCGATTGAATAAGAATTGGAAAAGACATTGTATTGTCCCTAATCCGAATGGACATTGTATTTTGGACTAGTTTGATGTCAATTGTGGGGCGGAATTTTACACGCTTTGTAGGCGTAATCCCCTATTGATAACTACTTTGTTGAGCCTTAAATGTGGCGTGTTTGGTTATTGAATTCGCCTTGAAAAAGGTGGCAAAGTATGTAGAAACAAAGGAAGTGTCGTCCGATTTTTCGAGAATTTAGTGACTTTGCACTTGGAATATTCTACGTTTGAAGTAAGAAGTTAATAGACGCACTATGGTCATTATAGGTTGACATACTACACGCGTATTGGACTTAGCAAGTGGATTAAACCAAGAGGTATGTGGAACTTTCTTATCTCTTGAGCATGAATAAGTTGTAAATGTATATTACAGAGAGGTACAAGATTTTGACAATCTAGTCCATTTGATATCCTCGGCTTATTTTAAGAATGTCCAGTTGGTTGAGTTAGGGAATTAACTCACTTGTTTAAATATTAAGGATATCTTGGTTTTCAAAAGTTAAGAGACTTTAAGTATGTTGAAAGTATTTTGATACTTGTTTTGTTGGAAAGTTTAAGTCTCTTGGTTATAAAGAAGTATGTAAGTTTCTAAAGTATAAAGCTAGTATAACGGCTTTATGGGAAGTTGGTTATAATAGCTTTATGGAAAGTTAAAAAGAGTGGTTTACTCTAAGTAATTTAAGTATGTTAAATGACTTGAAATGACGAAAGGCAAATTGATTTAAAGGCATCAATTGCTTAAGGTTTTAAAAGAAAGAAGTCACTTGATTTAGAAGCCTGAAAATGTATTTTCTAAAAAAGTATTGTGACTTGTCTTAAAATGTAGTTATGACTTGATACTACGGTTATTAGTATCTTGGAAGTGTTATATGAAAAGAGTCATTTTAAAGGAATAGAAGTGTAGTACTTTGAGTTAAATTCCTGATTTTTATAAAAGACGCTAGTGCCTTAAGTAAACTAAAATGAGAGTGTATATGAATAAGGCTAATAAGAAGTTAGGGGATTTCTTAACTTTCTTATTTATCAGATAATGTTAGTGCTTATGTTATGTATGATAAGTTGGTAGGGCTTATGTTATGTATGATGGCCGGATGAGCTAGGGTAAGAGTATAAATGAGGGGTAAACCCCCAAGACGTTATACCACCTTCTCCAGGGTAAGAGTATAAACGGGTAAACCTCAAGACGTTATACCACCCGCTTCAGGTAAGAGTATAAATGGCGGTAAACCCCAAGACGTTATACCACCTGTTCCGTGGATTTGCTACCCATGATGCGAGGAATACCTCACGCGAGTCCTTATGGGCTTACGCGGTGAAATAGTCCCACGCGCGGCACCTATGCGAGGAATACCTCACGCGGGTCCACACGACCTACGCGTGAAATAGTCCTGCGAGGATTGCTTAATGATATGCGAGCGGTCCCGCTGATCGTGAGCTTCCTATTTTTATGTTGTAAGTATACTCTTGATTACTCTCATTGTTAGTAAGGCAGCGATTATCGTTAATTGAGTTATCATACCTGTCTCAGCTTTATTATAGACTTATAATTTCATTATAGTACTTTCGGGCCACATATTTGGTACAAAGTTGTACCTCCTCTGGGATGCTCACGCCGCAGTAGAGTATATAGCTGATCCTCACTTTTAGGATCCTTTGTCAAATTGGGAATCTCCATTACTCCGAGGCCTATCCTCGTATGGTTGGTTGTTGTTTATTCGTGGTACGGGGCCCCGGTCACGGTTGTTATTCTTAGAGGTCTGTAGTCACATCAGGATTGGGTTGTAAAGAAAAAAAGATGCATCGCTCGATTTCTAGATTGTGTATATTTTACGAGGTGGCCTTATCGGCCAGCCTTGTCTTGCATCGCCTAAGTTTTTATGTGTGTTGTGTATGTTCCGCTATTCTATGATATATACCGGCAGTGGTGCCTGTGCAGGCACTAGTCACGCCCGTGTCACGACTCGCCCGGCCCGTGACTAGTGCCTTATCGGCACCCAAGTAGTCATACATCGAGTAATCGAAATATAAAGCAAGACATGAAACAGCTTTATAAAGTAAGACACGCTTTATGTGAGAAAACACGCTTTTCGCATATATATATAATCATGGTTTAGCAGCTACATCCGACAATCGCATAAATATGACTACTGCACTTAAGGAAATATATAACTATGGCGACAGGTTCCGCCATACCCCGATCGCACAAAACTATCTACAACGGGAGATCATACCAAAAGTAGAGCCTCCTAAGAGATGGAGCTCCCGACACCAACGTAGATCCTAAGGACGGATCTAGCACTCTGCCCTTACCGCGGCATGAACGCAGCCTCAAGGAGGTCAAGACAACAGTACTAAGTATGAAATGTAAAGTACTTAAATGAAATCATAACCCTTTTAAAACCAATTTACAAGTATGTATGAAGAAATCAAGGAAACCGCACATAGTGCCACATCACAAACAAGAGCAACAATAGGTAAATCAGAATAGGTCTTTTCTAGGCCGCGAATGATTGAAGCAGGCCACTCGCCGTATTATCATTCTCGCAAGCCTAATCTCGACTCCGAGTCCGCATAGGCCACTCACGGGCCCGCATGAGGTATAACCCCGCATCGAGGGTAGCTACTCGGCATCGCCCCGACTCATTGTCCGCATGGCCACATAGACCGCATGAGGCATAACCCCGCATACTAACTCCGAACTCTCGTAGCCCGCATAGGCCCCCGGACCCGCACGAGGTATTCTCGAATCATGGTCCTGCATCGCATGAGTCTACCCCGACGGAGGCGCCTTAACCCCTGTATCATCTCAAGAGGTGAGTGATAGTATACTAACATAACAACTTATCTTTAAACAACATAAGCACAACAAGGATACTCACCTATACAAACGTTACAAGATACTAACACACATAGCATCATATCATGTCTACTTATCAAACCATCTTATTATTCTTTTCACAATATAAGTCTGTTAATAAACACATAGGCAAACTTGTTTCTTTTATCAATCTTAAGTGGTTATACTTACTTCCCATAAAGCTAGTATAACTCTTAAGCTTCTGTTTTAAAAACCAATTAGTTCTCTTCTGTTAATATGATTCAGTAGACTTTTGAAATGTTTTCAGTTCTTTATTATTCAGGCTTAAGCCGTGAGGCATTGCCGTAAGTATTATTCAGGCTTAAGTCAAAGACATTGCCATAGTTATTATCCAGTTAACACATGTACGTCTACCGTACTATATATATTGTAAAATATCATGCTTTAGGAAGAATCACATACCTTCTCAAATAAAACCACCGCCAAGTTGAATATGTCGCAGAGAGTCACCTATAATAGTCAAGATATCTATCAAAGACTACTCAAGGTCATTCTAAGCAGAGGGTTCATAATTCTACTGTAAGTCGGGCAAGACTTCCCTACCCTGAGCTATATAAGTTCATCGTGAAAACAAATTCCTATGTAAGTACAGCTTGATTATTCTTCTTTAAACCCTTCTACTGTGGTAGCTTTTAATTCTATTCTCGTGATATTCTTCTAAGTGATTAATACTTATTCTTATACTTCTACAAGATGCATTCTCTAATACAAAAGAGGTTAGGATTATTACCTCGGTAAGCCCAATAATATCCTAGAAAAGTCGCACTGAGCAAGGTTTTGCTCCTAAGTCAGATGCTCCAGAACCTTAGAAGTTCTTCACAACTTCTACTAAGTACTAAGGTATTTGGGCTAGGGTGTTTTGGGCATTATAACGATACAAGAAGGTAACTTTTCTACCAAGGAGGGGGTAGATTTTGGCTAGGCTAGGGGTATTCGCCAAGGGCCACTTAGGCTAGAGGGGAAGAGGGCTTGGACGAAATGGCTAACAAGGAGAAGGAGGATTTTCAAGACTTGGAAAGTAATTTGTGGATGAAGAACTCTTCATCTTAGGGGGTATTTATAGGTCAAGAAGTGGCCAACCAATGGCCAAGATTAAGACAAGTGCAAGGCAAGTGTAGGGTGAGGATTAACTATACACAAATATCCTACCAACTCCTCGACTTGTGCACAAGGCACAAAAACGTGCTCTATTGTTCAAATCGTCCAAATGGACGATTTCAAGTCCATCAATCGGAGGGTGACAAGTGTCGCCTCCCGTTGGTCCAAAATGTTTCGTCTCTAAAAATCCGCAAAATTAGAAATGGCATAGCCGGAATTTACCCTACGAAAGTCGTGGGAAACGCTTTCGGAAAAACGATTCTTTTAGTGAGTTGTGTACAAATAAAAACGCCCAAGGCTTATCTTTAAGGCTAGACTTTCACACGTATTCTCACGCATACTCAAAATACGGTATAACATTCTCTCTTAGAAACATTCGTCCCGAATGTTCCTTCCCAAACGCTTATCGAAGCTTAAACAGTTGTAAATGCCACACACGCCACGAGCAACACTTAGGCGTAAACGATAACGAAAATTTACAAGTAGGAAAGTGAATTTACTCGAGGTGTGGGAATAGGTGAGGATACTTCCGCCTCAAGTCCTCCTGGCCCCACGTCATCTCCTCCCCGAGCTCGTTCCGCCACAAGACTTCGACTGAAGCCACGCCCCGTCCGCAGACGCCTAACTCGACGATCGACTATCGCTATGGGAATCTCCTCATACGATAACCCCACACCGACATCGTCAATCGGTGTACCTTAGATGGATCCCCGATACATCTCCTCAAAGATAGATACGTGAAAACCGGATGCATCGCCTCCAGATCGGACGAGATCCAACTCATAGGCAACCTTGCCTACCTCGCGACAATCTGAAACGGCCCAATGTACCTTGGGCTGAGTTTCCCCTTCTTCCCGAATCTCATCACACCATTCATGGGTGACACCTTTAGGAAAACCCAATCATGAACCTCGAACTCAAGATGCTGACGACGATGATCTGCATACGACTTCGCCGACTACGAGTCCAATAGCCGATCTCGGATAAGCTTCACCTTATCCATCGCTGCCGTATCAAATCTGGTCCTACTAGCCGCACTCGCCCACATCGAACCAACCTATAGGCGACCGCACTTCCTCCCATACAAGGCCTCATAAGGCGCCATCCGAATACTGGAGTGGTAGCTATTATTATACGCGAACTCAACTAGAGGCAAATGATCCTCCCAACTACCATCGGTCAATAACACGGGCTCGCAGATATCCTCAAGAGTGCGATAGTGCGCTCGCCTCGTCCGCCTGCTCAGGATGAAATGCGTGACTGTGCTCACTGCCCCTAAACCCCTCGAAGGATCTCCAGTTAGCCAAACCGGGATCTCGCCGATATGATCGGGTAGGGACTCCATGCATCGACGATCTCTGATGTAAAGTCCGCATAATCCTCACTAAAAGGTCGTCCCGACGGAAGAAAGTGGGCTGATTTCACACCGGCGATATAACCCATATAGAATCATGTCTCCTCCGAGTGCGAGGTAATCCCGTGATGAAATCCATGTTGATTACCTCCCACTTCCGTGTCGATCTCAATCGTCGCAACAAACCACCGTGTCTCGTGCTCTACCTTCACCGCCGACAACACGCACCGAGCTACGAACTCGCAACGCCCTCTTCAAGCCATCCCACCAATACACGCATCTAAGGTCGTGGTACATCTTGAGTCGACCGATGGATAGAGTAACGCGCTACGCGGCTTCCCCAAGAATCTCTGTTCCGAATACACACCGCTTCAAACCTTAGCACCCCATCGTGCTACTCAAAAGGACCCTTGCCCTCACAAAGAGTCAGATCACGATATCGAATCAAAGCCGGATCCTCGAATTGCCTCTTCACCTCTCCGACGATGGAAGACTCGGCAACCTCACGAACTCTAACCCCACGCTATCGGAATCAATCAAACGGACACCAAGGCTCGCTAATCGATGCAAATCACGAACCATGTCCTCCTCTCTAGCCGCACATCCGATAGGCTCCCATCGACCTACGACTAAGAGCATACGCCACAACATCGCCTTCCCGTGGTACAGATATCAACATCGTAATCCTTAAGCAACTCTAACCACCGCCTCTCGCCGTAAGTTCACTCCTCCGTCGAAGATATACCGAGGCTCTTGTGGTCTATAAATATCCACGTGAACCCCATACAAATAGTGCCTCCAGAACGTCAAAGCGTGAATCACAGCCGCCAACTCCAAATCATGGCTGGGGTAGTTCCTCTCTTGATTCTTCAGCTGTCGGGATGCATAAGCAATAACCCTGACATGCTGCATCAACACACATCCCAACCCGATGCCCGACGATCACAATACACGACATAACCATCCGACCTCCGGAAGAGTAAGGACGGGGCGGTCGTCAATCTCTTTCAAGAATCGAAACCCCGCCACAAGCATCACCATCGAACTTGGCGCCTTCTCCGAGTCACCCTAGTCAATGGTGCAGAGATAAAGCAAACTTCCACGAACCGATAATAACTCGCAAGGCCCAAAATCGCGAACCTCGCCGAGTAGTAGGTTCAGGCCAAGTCCGATCGCCGATCTTGCCGTATCCACTAATGCCATCACCGACAATATGCCCAAGAAACGCCATCAAGTCAACCAAAACTCACATTTGGAAAACTTGGCGCATAACCGCTGGTCTCGAGAATCACAAGACAGCCTCAAATGCTCCGCATGCTCCGCTCGAGCGAATAAACCAAGATATCATCAATGAACACTATCACAAACGTGTCCAAAAATGGTTTGAACACTCGGTTCATCAAATCCATGAATACCGCGGAGCATTGGTCAACCCAAAGGACATGACCTGAACTCATAATGCCCGCATCGGTCCGAATGCGATCTAGGGACATCCACCTCTCGACACGAACTCGATGATAGCCCAACGCAGATCAATCTTGAGAAACATCTCGCGCTCGCAATCGTCGAACAAATCATCAATCACAGGAAGGGGGTATTCGTTTAATGGTCACCTTGTTCACCGCTCAGTAATCAACACACATGCGCAGCCCCGCCCTTCTTCTTCACGAACACACACGGCGCTTCTGCGGGGAAACACTAGGCCTAATGAAGCCCTTCTCCAAAGAAATCCTCACCTGGTCCTTGACTCTCTCAACTCGGCAGTGCCATTCGTATGGCGGAATGGAAATAGGCCGAGTATCCGCAATATGTCAATACAAAACTCAATCTCCTCGAGGGATACCCGGAGGTCATCCGGGAACACGTCTGGGAACTCACGACTACGGAACCGATCAAAATCTGGTACCGCAGCCTCGTGATCAAACACTCGAACTAGATGGTAGATATACCCTTCGCACCATCTTCCTAGCCTTGAGGTAGGAAATAAACCTACCCCTGGCGATACCGTGCTCCTCCCACTCAACAACCGGCTCCTCAGAAACTGGAACTGCATTACTCTCTCTCAGCCTACATTGGCATAGCAAGAAGCTAGCCAATCCATCCCCATAATCACGCCGGTCAATCATCTCCAACTCTATCAAGTCGGCCTGGTCCGACGATCAGAATGGTCACAGACAAGCCCTATATACCCGCCGAGCTACCACCGAATCACCATCGGCGTAGCTACCTCGAAGTGGTCTATGGACTCGTGCTCTATCCTATCCTACTAGCAACAAGGGGAGATATATAGATGCAGTAGAACCCGATCTATCAAGGCATAAACATCAAACCTAAACCGATAAGGTACCGTGACGACATCAAGTGAGGCCTCCGATCCCGCTTACCGACAAGCATAGATGCGGTTCGAGGACCGCTAGAATCGGGACCCGAGCCACGACCGCCGCGACTGGCTGACCCATGTGAACCTCGCCCGGGCGAGTAATCGTAGGAGATGATGAAGCGCAATGTAACTCGAAGGCCGAGCCCTACCACCGCCACGCTTGGCCTGACAATCCGCCAAAGTGACTCGCCGCCACAATCGTAACAAGCTCCAAAAGTAGTACCACACTTCCCGTAATGGGATCCACCGTGACGGCCACATCGGGTGGTCCCGATCGCCGCACTCGCTACTCGACGCCTCAAGCCCCGGCCCGCCTCGAAAACTCGGGCCGCGGCCGGTGACGGCAGAGTGCTCGAGCCGGGCTGTGGTGCGAATCAGATCGCCGAGGCCGCCACCACGATAACCACCGAAGACCCTCCCGCCCCGCCTTCTTCTCGCCGTGTCGCCCACTCGCCGACCTCTGCGCCTCGCATCCAAGGGCGTGAGCTCGCACGCGGTAATGTCCATACCCGGCCGCAGAGAAACCCCGCGACATGACTTCGCCATATAGTCGCTTCAGCCCGGTGACATACGGTGCACCCTATCCTCCATATTCGCTACCAATGCCGGGACATATCGAGCCAATGAATCAAACTCGACATTGTACTCCCGACAAGGCCCTCTCTCGCCAAAGAAGAAAAATCTATCACCGCGCCTCCTCATCCGTGAGGCAAGAAGTGAGTGAGAAAGCCTCCGAGAACTCATCCTGTAGCTGGGACGCGTGCTCTCCCGGATAACTCCCATGAATCAAACCAATCGATCGCGGATCACGCAAATTTATGTGAACCAAAGATCACGGACTCGGTCTCCGACGCCCGATCACTCTCAAAATCCTCAAGCCGACGATGAACTCCTGCGATCATCCTCCGCCTCGACCCATAAAACTCCGCGGCTACAACTCAAGAAGTCTCGTAGCCTCAAACTCTCTCGCCGGGTGAACAACGGTACGACCGAGCTGAGCTGAATCGAATCGCCGCGATCCAGCCTCTCTCAGATCGGGCCACAACTTTAGCCAAAAGTCGGGCTATCTCTCAGTTTCCTAACCTCCGCCCCAGCCGTGGGATGCGAGCGGGTACTGTGGTCTCGCTGGGCCGGGCGGCCATAGAACTCGCCGTCTCTCGTATAGACTGGCCTGAGCCCTCGTGACTGGGTGTCTCGCTAGCAGCCTCCGCTGCTCGCTTCGGGCCCGGTTGCCTTACGTGGAGGCATAATCATTACAGAAAGGAATACGTTAGAGGGTCCAACCTATAACACGCCTCTAAAGCACGATCTCGTAATGAGAAGAATGGAAACCAATCCTAAATATCCTATAGCCTCCTCGATTATTGGTGTGGTGCACAACACACCGATAATCAAGACTTACTAGATACGGTCATAGACACTTTCCGAGGATTAATCGCTCGATACCACTTTTGTCACGACTGCCCGGCCCGTGGATCGTGCCTTATCGGCACCCAAGTAGTCATACATCGAGTAATCAGCGGAAATATAAAGCAAGACATGAAATGGGCTTTATAAAGTAAGACACGCTTTATGTGAGAAAACATCGCTTTCTAAGATATATATATAATCATGGTTTAGCGATACATCCGAATCGCATAAATATGACTCTGCACTTCTAAGGAAATATACAACTATGGCGACAGGGCCCGCCATACCTCGATCAGATACAAAACTATCTACAACAGGAGATCATACCAAAAGTAGAGCCTCGGAAGAGATGGAGCTCCCGACACCAACGCAGATCCTAAGGATGCGGATCTAGCACCGCTTCTTACCGCAGATGAACGCAGCTCAAGGAGGTCGATAACAGTACTAAGTATGTGAAATCGTAAAGTACTTAAATGAAATCATAACCCTTTTTAAAACCAGTTTACAAGTATGTATGAAGAAATCATGGAAACCGCATATAGTGCCACATCACAAACAAGAGCAACAATAGGTAAATCGTAATAGGTCTTTTCTAGGCCGAATGATTCAAGCAGGCCACTCGCCCGTATTATCATTCTCGCAAGCCTAACTCGACTCCCGAGTCCGCATAGCCACTCACGGGCCCGCATGAGGTATAACCCCGCATCGAGGGTAGCTACTCCTGCATCGCCCCGACTCGCTGTCCGCATGGCCACATGTAATCGCATGAGGCATAACCCCGCATACTAACACGAACTCGTAGAGCCCGCATAGGCCCCCGACCCGCATGAGGTATTCTCGAATCATGGTCCTGCATCACCGAAGTCTACCCGCATCGGAGGGCAACCCCAGATCATCTCAAGAGGTGAGTGATGTTACACTAACCTAACAGCTTATCTTTAAACAACATAAGCACAACAAGGATACTCACCTATACAAACGTTACAAGATACTAACACACATAGCATCATATCATGTCTACTTATCAAACCATCTTATTATTCTTTTCACAATATAAGTCTGTTAATAAACACATAGGCAAACTTGTTTCTTTTATCAATCTTAAGTGGTTATACTTACTTCCCATAAAGCTAGTATAACTCTTAAGCTTCTGTTTTAAAAACCAATTAGTTCTCTTGTTAATATGATTCATAGACTTTTGAAATGTTTTGATTCTTTATTATTCAGCTTAAGCCGAGGCATCGCTGAAGTATTATTCAGCTTAAGTCAAAGACATTGCCATAGTTATTATCCATTAACACATGACGTCACCGACTATATATATTGTAAAATATCATGCTTTAGGAAGAATCACATACCTTCTCAAATAAAACCACCGCCAAATCAATATGTCGCGCAGAGAGTCACTATAATAGTCACAGATATCTATCAAAGACTACTCAAGGTCATTCTAAACAGAGGGTTCATAATTCTACGGTAAGTCGCAAAGACTTCCTACCCGGTGAGCTATATAAGTTCATCAGAAAACAAATTCTATGTAAGCATTTGATTATTCTTCTTTAAACCCTTCATGTGGTAATACCAATTCTATTCTGTGATATTCTTCTAAGTGATTAATACTTATTCTTATACTTCTACAAAGATGCATTCTCTAATACAAAAGAGGGTTAGGATTATTACCTCGGTAAGCCCAATAATATCCTAGAAAAGTCGCTACCGAGCAAGGTTTTGCTCCTAAGTCAGATGCTCCAGAACCTTAGAAGTTCTTCACAACTTCTACTAAGTACTAAGGTATTTGGGCTAGGTGTTTTGGGCATTATAACGATACAAGAAGGTAACTTTTCTACCAAGGGAGGGGTAGATTTTGGCTAGGCTAGGGGGTATTCGCCAAGAGCCACTTAGGCTAGAGGGAAGAGGGCTTGGACGAAATGGCTAACAAGGGAGAAGGAGGATTTTCAAGACTTGAAAGTAATTTGTGGATGAAGAACTCTTCATCTTGGGGTATTTATAGGTCAAGAAGTGGCCAACCAATGGCCAAGATTAAGACAAGTGCAAGGCAAGTGTAGGGTGAGGATTAACTATACACAAATATCCTACCAACTCCTTGACTTGTGCACAAGGCACAAAAAACGTGCTCCCTATTGTTCAAATCGTCCAAATGGACGATTTCAAGTCCATCAATTGGAGGGTGACAAGTGTCGCCTCTCCGCTGGTCCAAAATGTTTCGCCTCTCTGAAAATCCGCAAAAATTAGAAATGGCATAGCGGAATTTACCCTACGAAAGTGGAAACGCTTTGGAAAACGATTCTTTTAGTGAGTTGTGTACAAATAAAAACGTCCAAGGCTTATCTTTAAGGCTAGACTTTCGTACGTATTCCCTTACGTACATACTCTGGAAATACGGGGTATAACACCGGGGTCGGGTCGTGACAACAATATGTACTAAGTATGCGAAACTGGAAAATACTGAAAATACCTCATAAGTATACAATAACTGGAGACATGTATAAAAATCAGTTTACAGAATATTGTGCCTTACTAATAATGAGAATATCAAACATATACAATACTGCATGAAAATAGGAAGCTCATGGTCAAAGCAAGGTCATCCGCCCCGCAGTATCATTAAGCACTCCTACTCCTGGGACTATTTCACCCGCATGGGTCTTGTGGACCCGCATGAGGTATTCCTCGATAGGTCAGACTTCACCCGCACGTGGGACTATTTCACCGCATGAGCCCTACGGACTCGCATGAGGTATTCCTCGCATCATGGGTAGCAAATCCACTAATGGTGGTATAACGCCTTGGGGTTTACCCTCATTTATACTCTTACCCCGCAGTGGTATAACGTCTTGGGGGTTCACCCCTCATTTATACTCTTACCCTGGAGAAGGTGGTATAACGTCTTGGGGGTTTACCCCTCATTTATACTCTTACCCTAGCTCAACCGGCCATCATACATAACATAAATAAGTTAAGGAAGCCCCTAACTTCATATTAGTCTTGTTCATATACCCTCTCATTTTAGTTTACTTAAGGCACTAACATATCTTAATAAAAGAAATCCGGGAATTTAACCCAAAGTACTACATACTTCTACTCTTTTAAAAATGACTCTTTTTCACATAAAACATTTGGGCAATTGATGCCTTAAAAACCAATTTGTCTTTCACAACCTCAAATCATTTATCCGTACTCATTTTACTTAGAGTAAATATTCCTTTGTTAACCTTCCATAAAGCTAATATAACCAACTTCCCATAAAGTCATTATATTAACGTTATACCTTAGTCAAATACATTTTTCTAAACCCAAGGGACTTACACTTTTTAAAACGAAACAAGAATCACATACTTGAACACATCAAGTCCCTTAACTTTGAAAACTCAAGACATCCTTAGTACTTTTTAAAGGAATGAGTTAATCCCCCCTTACTCACAAAACTTGACCATCCTTAAAACAAGTAAGGGATATCAAACCTTGTACGTCTATCGTACTACATAGGTAAAACCATTCATGCTCAAGAGATAGGAAAGTTCCACATACCTCTTCGGTCAATCCACTTGCTAAGTCCAAAATACCGCACGTAATATGTCAACCTATAATGACCATAATACGTTTATTAATCTCTAGTTTCAACGTAGAATATTCGAAGTTCAAAGTCACTAAATTCTATGGAAAATTGGGCAGCATTTCCTTTGTTTCTACATACTTTGCCACCTTTTTCAAGGCCGAATTCAACATCCAAACGCCACATTTAAGGCCCAACAATCCAAAAATTTCAAAGGGGATTACACACCTAAACTTGGATGTGTAAAATTCTGCCCCACAAAGCATAACTAACAACTTAACAAGTTAAAGATAGTATTTAGGCTACAACATGCTTACTTACAATTCTTATCCAATCCTTTCATATCCAAACCATATTTCTTACATGCAATATATCTAAGGGCAATATTTACCACTACAAGATCTTTCTTCTTCACATGCAACATAAAAAACTAGCTACAAGAGAAGAATTGTTACCTTAGAGCTTTAGCCAAATTATTCCAACAAGTTTGCCATAATCCTTTCCAAAAACACCACCACAATAACTCCTACAAGCTAGCCAACAAGCTTCCTTCTTGCCACACTTTTTCAGATTTTCCTCAAGCTTTGATTTCCTCTTGAATATCTAGAGAGAAGGGAGAGCTTTTATTTTTAGAGAGAGATGAGAGTTTGAAGAATGACCAAGTCTTCAAGACTTGGTCAATAAGTAGTACATGCAAAATCAGATGGGGGGGGGGGGGACACTTGTCCCCCTCGCATGGCCTTTTTTAAAACAAAATAGTTCAGATTTTTTCACTCAACTTCGCAGAACCCGCGCTGCCCTCAGCATGGCCACACAAAACCTCCGCGACTCCCGAACATTCGGCGGCCCTGCTTCCCGGCGCCGCGGCACTGCAACTTCAGCGAATACCCAGATCATCTGGCGCCGCGGCCCTACAACCGGCGTCGCGGCCCTGTGGCTCATGACCGAAACACTTTTCTGTCCGACTGCGCACTGAACTTGTAACGCCCATAACTTTCTACTCCGATGTCCTATCGACGAACGGTTGGTTGCGTTGGAAACTAAACTCGACGAACTACGTACTAGGCCTTTGAAACACCTAGGAACTCACAATTTAACTGGTCATACACCGCCTCGAAGTTGACTAAAAATCTGTCCGAAACATTCCGTCAAAAATTTAAGTCTTACTCCTTTCAGACGCCCCCATGCGGACTGAACTACGGGGTATAACATCTAGGGTTAGCTACCTGCTCCTGTCGGCGCTGCCCTACCACTATGCTAGTCAATAACCTGATTTGCTCTCCATAATCTCTAAACTCTGCCCCTGGCCGCAGAACTGGAGGCTCGGGTATCGGAACCTCTGGTCATGCCGTTTTCGGCCTCTAATATCAGCCGGCAGAATCGAACTCGCCTCCTGAGCCACAACCTCAGGCATAATCTAGGCCTGAGTACTGGTAATCCTCCGTGTACCACTAGCAGCTCCTGCTGCTGCCTTGCCCTTCTGGGCCCTAGTCGCCTTCCGTGGAGGAATAGCTGATTCATATACATAAGAATACGTCAGAGACGGATCAACCTAATAACACAGCTCTATTGCACGATCTCAGAGTGACAAGAATGGAAACCAATCCTAAATGTCCTGCAGCCTCCTGGTTATAGATGTGGTGCACAACACACCTATAACCAAGACTCTACTAGACACGGTCTGTAGACACTTTCCGAGGACTAACTGCTCTGATACCACTTTTGTCACGACCACCAAGCCGCGACTGGTGCCCTACCTGGGCACCCTTACAGGTATACATCAGAGATAATCAGCGGAACATACATGAAACTTATAAAATAAATCAACAAAAAAAAAAACAGGTTAGCCGATAAGGCTACCTCCCTGGACGCATATACATACATAACCAAACGCAGTTACATCCTTCTTCTTTACAAACCGACCCACAAGATATGACTAAAGACCTCTAAGAGTTTTAACATAACAACTGTGACGGGACAGGGCCCTGCCATACCCCTGAATATACATGAATCTACAACCTCAGGGAAACCGTACCAAAAGATAAGCCTCCGGAGTAAATTGAGCTTTTTCCCAAAATTGAACCGAGATCCTAAGAGCAAGGATCACCAACCTGTGTACCTAATACCATGGCATTTAACGCAGCTTCGAACTGGGTGACAACAAAATTGAGTATGGAACAGAAATAAGGTACAGTAAACAAATCATAACTGTACAACAGAATGACAGGGGCGAGTATAAAAAAGTAAATACCAGATCATACCGTGTCATTACAATCTCGTGAACTTAATCGCACTTTATTATCTTTTCCCATTTTTCAATAAGAGTTATAGTCAAATTCTTATGTACATACTTAGGAAAAATCATCGAGTTCGTAAACATATAACTTATGTATCTTGCATAACATAATCCGACCCTTTATGGAGGGACGCCTCATTTTGGAGTTCCTTTGATTATCCATACATGATAATGTAACCCGCCCCATTTGCGGGACACGCCGAATTCATAAAAAAAATATTCCCACGAAGATATCTCGCCTACCATTCTCGGGACGCGATAAAGTCATGTAAGTACGCCAATAAAGGTATCTCGCCGACCCATTCTCGACGCGATAAAGTCATATAGTCTGTCCATACAGGTATACTGTCCGGCCCATTCCTGGTTCGCGATAAAGTCATATAGTCTGCCCATAAAGGTATATTGCCCGGCCCATTCCTGGGACGCGATAAAGTCATTAGTCTGCCCATAAAGGTATCTCGCCTGCCCATTCCTCGACGCGATAAAGTCATATAGTCGCCCATAAAGTATCTCGCCTGACCCATTCTCGACGCGATAAAGTCATATAGTCCGCCCATAAAGGTATCTTTGCCCACCCATTCACGACGCGATAAAGTCATATAGTCCGCCAATAAAGGTATCTCGCCTTACCATTCGTGGACGCGATAAAGTCATATAGTTCGCTTATAAATGTATAACGCTGGCCATTCTGGACGCGATAAAGTCATCTTTACATAACATTTTAAATCATCTTTTCCTTTCTTCTTAAGTAGTTATAACAACTTCCCATAAAGCTATTATAACAACCTTTCACTTTAGAGAACTTAAGGCACTTTTATTTCTTTTTACATTAGGGAAAATTAAACCCAAAAGTACTACATACATACATACTTTAAAAGAATCATAAAACTCCTTCTCTTTTTAAATCCATAAACTTCTTATTTTAAAAACTCAAGTTACATTCGCTTTTGAAATCAAGTCGCTTAACCTTTGAAATAATTCATGGCAACCAAACTTTTTAAATCAAGTCACTCCTTCCTTTAAGAATCAAGTCCCATAACTTGAAAAATATAGTCTCATAACCTTTTTAGAAATCAAGGTTCATAGTCTTAAAACTTCATAACATAAACTCTTTTAATTTAAGTAACATATACTTTTATGAGTTGTGAATAGGTTATACTCGTTTATAACGATCTTATTAAAGCAGCCATAATCTAGAAAATGTAATACAATTTTGTCTTATCTTAGTTTCTATGCTGATGGAGAATTCTACTCATTTTAATATAATTGATTGTCGATACATTTTCTTTTATTAATGCTACAATGGCTTGTTCGATACTTATTCTCATTCGTGCAGTAAATTAGCAAAGTCAAATCAACTCCAAATACTTCCTAACGACTCTTACCAACATCCCCCATAAGACTTGGTAAGAACTTATGATAACTTAGACCTACCTTTTTCATAGATTAAATCAACATACGTACCTCTTAACTTCTAAGAGTATAAGGAATCATGAAATAATACCACATGTATATTTCACACATAGAACATGCCAAAAGAAGGAAGAGGTTCACATACCTCGCGACAATTATCGACAAGTAGCAAAATGCTCCAAAGTACTTCAACCTTGATAGCTATTCCATCCTTTAAGTAGAATATGCTATAAGTAGTACTTCAACCTATAATGGCCAGAATACGTCTATTAACCTCTAGCTTCAAACGTAGAATATTCTAAGTGTAAAGTCACCAAATTCTACGGAAAATCGGACAACACTTTCTTTGTTTCTACGTACTTTTCCACCTTTTTCAAGGCCCAAATTTCACAACCAAACATGCCACATTTAAGGCCCAACAATTCAGCTATCCAAAGGGGATTACACGCCTTAACAGGACGTGTAAAATTTTGCCCCACAATAATACAAAACAATCCAAATAATTTCATGCCATTCTCGGCTATAATGTATCATACTACAAAGTCTTATCCAATTCCTTTTCAATCCAAGTTGTTACGTCTAACATGTCATATAGTCACAACTAGTTGTAACAATTATAACCACTTTAATCAACTCTTTAGTAACATGCGACGACTAAACTAGTAACTAAATTGAATTACAATCTTAAAGGCTAAATCATGCAACTTTCGAATTCCATCCAAATATTCCATAACACTTATCAATCTTCATAATATATTTCACATGATCAATTCTAACTACTACAACATGAAATCTTGAATTACAATAGCAAGACGGAGATTATTACCTCTTTGAGCCCAAAACAATCCAAAACCTAAAGTCGATCCTTAGCAACTTCAACTCCTTTTCTTGACGTTCCAATCCGATATTTTCAATCCTTAGAAGCTTGTGAAAACCTCCTCTTCTATTTCCAACTTCAAAGTTGAAGAACACCTTAGGTTTTTGCCTTGCGACTAACGTAAAAACGTCATTTTCCAATGATGATATTAACTTATAATATTAAAACTAGAAGTACAAACTAAAGAATATATAATATTAACTTATCATTTCTTACCGTGTTTTTAAGTTGGATAATAGTATATTACTTCCACCTTCTTAATTATCAAACACTAGTATTGACCAGTCACTAAGAGATGTAGTATATTACTACCATCCTTGTATATATTACTTCTTTTGTAGAGATATAGTATGTTACTACCACCCTTGTACATATTTTTTTCTTTTTTTAGAATAAACTTTTTTTCTGAATTTTACACGTACGTAGAGAATTTGAGCCTTAAAGTTAGGCATTGGTTCGAAATTTGGGCACAAGTGCCGAATAAGAGTCGTTTTCCGACGAAACGTTTCCACAGCTTACGTAGGAAAAATTCCGGCTATGTCATTTATATTTTTTGCGGATTTTTCCGAGAGACGAAACATTTTTGGACCAACGGGAGGGTGACACTTGTCACCCTCATTGGACGGTAAAGAGGGGTGTTGGCCTTGCACGATTGGTTCACGTTTTTGTGCCTTGTTTTGGCCTTGTTTTGTGGCTTGTTTTGTGCCATGTTTTGTGGAGTAGGGTTAGGGTGCACTTGGCTTGATCTTGGCCTTACACTTGCCTTGCACATGGCTTGATCTTGGCCATTGGTTGGCCTTTGGCTTTCCTATAAATACCCCCCTAAGCTTGAAGACTTCATTCATCCAAAAACTTCCAAGTCTTGAAACCCTCTCCTCCCTTCTTGTTGCTCTAGCCGAGAGCTTCCCCCTCCCCCCCTTTTCGTGTGGCCTTTGGCCGAAAGGTTCCCCCTCCTCCTCCTAGTGGTCTAGCCGTGGGGTACCCCCCCCCCTAGCCTAGTTGTTTCGTATAATACACCCCCCCCTCTTGGTAGAAATACTCTCCAAGTATTGTTATAATGCCCAACATACCTTGACCTTATACCTTGTTGTATTCCAAAAGTTACCTCTCTACGTAGAGCCCGAAAATACTACCTTTTTTCTCAAACCGAAACCCTAAGGAAAAACCTTCATAGTGGGTTGAAGTGTTAAGTAGAAGTTGTTGGGAACTTCTAAGGGTTGTTTGGAGCGGATTGGAGCGCCCGGAGTTGGAGCTAAACGTTGCTCAGGAGCGACTTATATACTTGGATAATTTTGGGCTTATCGAGGTAAATACTCTTAACCTTCTTTTGTTATAAGAGTTTGCATCGTTGAAGTATAAGAATTAAGTATAAGTATATACAAGGAAGGTATATAAGAAGGGAATTGAACTGTACTTACATAGGACTGTATTTACAGTAGACTTGTAAAATTTGATGGGTAGGGAAGTGCTGCCCAATTTACCGCAGAATAGTCTAGACTTTGATAGACTGGTATAACCTGTTTAGGTTGAATGTGCTACTTGAAAGGTGGACAAGGCTAGCCGGGTTATAGCCGTGGAGCATTTTGCTTATAGTCGATAATCGTCGCGAGGTATGTGATTCTTCCTATACTCTTGAGCATGATATTTTAAAGGAAGATATATATAGTACGGCAATGTCTTTTGACTTAAGCTGAATAATATATAGTACGAGCGACGTGTGCTAATTGAACGTAGTTGTACGGCAATGTCTTTGACTTAAGCCTGAATAATAAGAACCTTGAATGTATTTCAAATGCTAAGAAACCATTTTTGAAAGAAGAGTAACACTTGGTTTTAAAAGGTTTTAAAAGAGTTATACTAGCTTTATGGGAAGTTAGGTATAACGTCTTAAGAGTGGTAAAGAAAATGGTTTGCTGTTTTTAGAAGTTAAGAGACTTGATCTTATAAGATAAGAGACTTAACTTAATTGTCTTAATATGGATGTTTGTGTGAAACCTCATTCGTGAGTAATGAGTACTTGGTTTTTAAAAAGGAATTATGTTTTACTGATTTCGGAAATCAGAATGTGTACCGACAGACCACTGCAGCGCTAATAAAGGAAAATGTATTGAATAATGATGTATTATATTAAAACCAGTAGAAACCTCCATCTGCATAGAAACTAAGATGAGACAAAATGATATTACATTTTCTAGATCATGGCTGCTGTAATAAGATTGTTATAAACAAAAATAACCTACTCACATATAAGGCATATGTTTCTCAGGTTGTTTAAAAGAGAATTATATTCTTAAGTAAATAAGACTATGAGTTATGGAACCTTTTTAAAATAAGTGACTTGAGCATTTGAAATTAGGCAAACTTGAACGTTTGGAAAATAATGTTGTTACTTAATTTTACAAAAGGGGAAGTGTTTTGTTTACTTAAAAAGATAGTCACTATTTTATACTACGGGTATTGTGTGACTTATGTGAAAGAAATGGATCTCTTTAAAAGGAAGTTAACGTACGTAGTACTTTAGGGTTAAAACCCGGACTTTGATAAAAAATGAAAGTACTTTGAGTTGTGTATAACTTGCCTATGCTTGTTGATTGTGTAACTTGCCTATGCTTGTTGTTGTGTAACTTGCCTATGCTTGTTGTGATAGCCTTTGTTGTGCAAGAATTGTGTTTCTATACTACTGCGTCTCTCGATGGAGGGTCGGTTGACTTGTTGAGGACTTACTTGGACGTACTGGCAGTGACGGAAGATTCCACGGGTATGCTTCCATTATTATTGTTACATGGGCATGACTACACCGATGATGTGGACATGTGACCATTCTGGTTATTTACTGGCGATCGTGACTTACGGTTGTGATCGGTGCGTACTGTTTACTTGCCCGTCGCCACGTGGCAGTGGATCTGGTATAGGTTATTGCACCGCCACGCGTCGCCTTTCAGCGAGTTGTTTGGATGGAGCCGTGACTTACGGTTGTGATGCAGTGCGTAGCCGATTCACTTGCCCCGCCGCCACGTGGCGCAGCGAGTGGTGGAGGCTATTGCACTTGCCACGTGTCGCCTTCGATTGGTTGCGGCATTATTGGTACGGTCGGATCTGGTAGTTATACTTGCCCCATACGGTTTTTATGACACAGGTGGGACCTGGTGGTCATGTATACTCCTTGGTGTTGTTGTATCATAGACTGCCGGCAGTGAGAAAGGAATTCCACGGGCACGAGTGATGATTTGGAGGGCGTGAGTCCCTGACTTGATATAACTGCTTATATGTTGTGTACTGTAGTTTGGCTATCATACATGTCTCCTGCTTTGTATAGACTGTTGTGATTTCATTTGCGATTTTACGCTTTCACATACTGCAATTGTTGTAATCGACCTCCTTCGGGGGCTGCGTTCACGCCGCAGTAGAAGCATCTACCGCCGATCCCCGCGTTTAGGATCTCATTTCGTTTGGGAAGCTCCGTTCCGTCGGAGGCTTATCTTTGGTATGTTACCCTGAGTCTGTAGGTTCTTGTACATTCAGGGGTATGGCGGGGCCCTGTCCCGTCATAGTTGTTGTAAAAATCTTAGAGGTCTGTAGCACTGTTGTGGGCAGGGTTGTAAGGATTGTAACTGTTCAAATGTTTATATATATATGTTGAAAGGCAACCGTTTTGGTTGGCCTATTTTATTTCATCTTGATCCATGTCTATTTGCATGTTTAAGTTTTTATTTCCGCTGGTTTTCTCTGATGTTGTATCACTAGGGTGCCCGGGGTAAGGCACCAGTCACGGGCCCGGGTTCGGGTCTTGACAAAGTGGTATCAGAGCAGTTAGTCCTCGGAAAGTGTCTACAGACCGTGTCTAGTAGAGTCTTGATTATCGGTGTGTTGTGCACCACATCTATAATCAGGAGGCTATAGGACATTTAGGATTGGTTTCCATTCTTCTCATTCTGAGATCGTGCCTTAGAGCTGTGTGATAAGATTGGACCCCTCTGACGCATCTCGTTTTTACCAGTTATGCCTCCGCGCAAGGCAACCCGCCTGGCGGCAAGGCACAGAGGAGCTGCGAGTAGAGCAGGCGAGACCACAAGACTCGAGCCTCCACCCGCACCGGAGCAGAGGAGATGAGTTACAAGGAGTGGGCCCAGTTAATGGCCAGGGTTGTGGCCAGACTTGAGGATAGGCTGGACGCAGCAGTTCCAGTAGCACCAGTGGTTCACCCTAGATCAGATAGTTCGAGGCTACGGGATTTTCTGAGTTGTAAACCGCCAGAGTTTTATGGGTCGAGGCCTGAGGATGATCCGCAGGAGTTCATCCGACAGTTACAGCGGATCATGAGAGTGATCAAGGCATCGGAGACCGAGTCGGTGGTCCTAGGTTCGCATCGGCTGCGGGATACCGCAGTCGATTGGTTTGATTTGTGGGAGCTGTCCCGGGGAGAGCATGCACTTCCAGCTGTGTGGAACGAGTTCTCAGAGGCCTTTCTTGCACATTTCTTGCCTCCCCAGATGAGGAGGGCTCGGGCCGACAGATTTTTGGTGTTGCGGCAGAACGGGCGTACGGTTCGGGAGTACAATGTGGAGTTCGACTCATTGGCCCGGTACGTCCCCGCGTTGGTAGCTAGTATGGAGGATCGAGTGCACCGATATGTTACAGGGCTCGATGATTGCCTAGCAGAGAGTTGTTCGGGTGTAGCTCTTCAGCCGGGCATGGACATTGCCCGCATGCAGGCGTATGCACTAGGATGTGAGGAGCGGATAAATCGACGGAATGACCAAGGTCGCAGTAAGAGGGCGTAACAGCAGGTCCTTTGGTGACTTTCGAGGCGGACCGCCTCGAAGCAGACTAGTTATGTACCTCGCCCGATGCAGTGGTCCTCCACAGCCTTCGGGACCTTCGGGATATTCAGGAGCAGGTCGGGGCTCCCAGGTTTCAGATTTTCAGGGGAGTAAGAGTGCTCGCCGGATGAGGCCACCCGTATCTCAGTGTGATCATTGTGGTAAAACCCATAGAGGGGAATGTCGTACTGGTTTGGGAGATTGCTATACTTGCGGCCGACAGGGCCATTTGACGAGATTGTCCACTGTGGTAGCAGCGGTGGGATAGCATGACTACTAGATCGATGGGGTTCTTCACCTTCCATAGCTAGGCAGGTGTTCATACACCGGCAGCCACAGAGAGGTCGCGGTGGAAATTCCCAGTTTTAGCGGTCCTGTGAACCGCCTATTTTCAGGTATATCCTTAACCCTCTAGAGTTTGTATGTATTGATGTACTGATGATGTGTTTAGTTTTATGATCGGATAGCTTTGTGCTAAAATGTGATTTAGAAACCTGGTTAGTGAAAAAGGATAAGTTTGGGGGGCATGGTAAGTGTGAACCTTAGACTATGTCACGATTGAGACCTTAGAGGTAAGGTCGTCTTGAGTAAAAGATTTATTTTATGTGTGACCCTTATCAGAGTAGTATACGTGGATTTATTTGTGTGATAAGTCCATGGGTAGTGAGATGGAAGTGGTAGCTTTCATGATGTGATTTAGTAAGATTGTTCGATCGAGGAGCAAGTGTTGGCGCGATTGGTCGGGTTGATGGCCGCCACGGTCGACCCGCAGCCCGTTTGGGTGGGGTCCTGGTGGTCCCGCCAGTGTTAGGGTCACGAGGTGCTAGGCCCAAGTTTGACGCACCATCGTATGAGTTCGTGGATGTGTCCGACCAGAATCGCTCAGAAGGCCGAATGGCCTTAGGGTTATTACGGCTAGTAAGATGACCAAGTTTGGAGGTGGTGACTCCAAGGTTTTGGGAACCGCGATGACGATCAAGTGTGGTACGACCGAGAGAGTTCAAGTGTTCTAAGGGGCACGACGAGTAAGGAAGGAAGAGAACGTGTGTTATTTCGTGGCACGCCGTGGCGCTGGCAACTTGTTAGAAGAACTTCATCGATATCCGTCTTGAGAAGGAACATTCGGACGAATGTTTCTAAGGAGGAGAATGTTATACCGTATTTCCGCAGTATGTACGTGGGACGCATCACACGCCCCGACTTTTCCTAAGTCTTTACCTAGGGCGTGATGGCACCTGGACAATTATTTTCCACCAGGAGCACCATTTAATTCTCTTTATTTAGAAATTTAAACTTATATTCAAATACGGAGCTATTAATAAAAATAACAATAAAGAAATCTGTTTATGACTTTATTGAAAACATAACGCGAGCCTATGCTCGTGCAAATATTATTTCTACATAGACATACTGACAAAGATTATTCTAAGTTGGAAGGGAGACCATTCCACATGGGCATTTCCCGAGACACTGTAACTGACATTCTGGACCTGACGAGTACCAAGCCCGAAGCAATGGACTTGGTATGACAAGAGGTCATGGACGATCGCTAGCCTTGGCGTGGAGCCTTTCCTCTATCACGCTTTCCGAAACATGTTAATAAAAGAGTCACCTACCATCCACCGAGTGAGAACCTTACCGCAATTCAAAGTAACACCACAATATTCCAAGTGCAATCACATTATAACGTAATAAGCATATTGCAAAACATATCAAAGTTACAACATTTTTAAATGTGTAGCAACTCCTCATAGGAAATTCTCACTTAACTAACACTTCATTTTATCTCGACATATACGTTAGGACATTCCTCGCATTTCCGTATGTTTGTTATGCATTTATATATTTGTGAACGCGTATTCACTTTTCATATTTATATATAGGTGAACATGTATTCATCTTTCATATTTGTTGCGTGCAACCCGATCCATTATATTTACGTATTTGTGAACACGTATTCACTTTACGCTTTGTTGCGCGCAACCCGATCCATTATGTTTACGTATTTGTGAACATGTATTCACTTTACGCTTTGTTGCGGCGCAACCCGATCCATTATATTTATGTATTTGTGAACGCGTATTCACTTTACGCTTTGTTGCGCGCAACCCGATCCATTATATTTACGTATTTGTGAACATATATTCACTTTACGCTTTGTTGCGGCGCAACCCGATCCATTATGTTTACGTATTTGTGAACGCCAGATTCACTTTACGCTTTGTTGCGCGCAACCCGATCCATTATATATTTATATATTTATGTGAACACGTATTCACTTTTCATATTTTTCGAAGATCAAATAAATACTATTCTCTTTTCTAACATTCTCATTCATACTTGTAACGATTATAACTTTTAACCATAACTCCAACTAAGGTGTTTCAAGCGGAAACTAAGGTAAGACGGGGATCTTTCACTGTACCAAATTTCATTTAAAACTACTTTGGGTAACTAACACAAATTTATCCTCAAAACAGCCACATGAAATTTATTTTGGCAGAATATTTATTAAACAACACCCAATCTTAGAATAGTCATAACTCCTAATCTGTAAACCCGTTCAAGCCCCATAAAATCTCAAAACGACGAGAACAGAGAGCTACACGTCTCCATGTGAACCATCCTTTCATATTCTGTACCATTTGGTACAGTTTTACACTTTTATTCGCTGCCCTTCCTGGATCTCGATAGATCCGAGGCAGAAACTTTAAACAACGATAACTCTCAATCCGTAAGTCGGATAGACCCCCGTAAGGTCTCCAAATGTCCACAACAAATAGATCTAGAACTTTCATTTAGCAACAATTTTCATATTCCCCACAGATTAGTACAGTTTTTCGTTTCAACGTCCTGCCCTTCTGGATTCCGACGAATCCGAGGCAGCAACTTCAAACTACAATAACTCTCAACTCGTAAGTCCGTTTTAATAAATCTTTATATATATCTGTCCGTAACAGAGAGATTTACAACCATGTAAATTTTCATATAATTCTAATATGTAAAACACAATAAAAACAGTTCGTAATTATGCCTTTCCGAATTTCGACCAAATCTAAGGCAGAAACTTTGAACTATGATAACTTTCAAACCGTACGTCCATTTTACCTCATTTTTGGTTCTATATGATAATATTAGAGAGGTGTACAATTCCTCCGAATTTCATCAAATTCTAACAATTATAACTCAGTGAGAACAGTTCGTAAAGTTCATGACGCAACTAGTTGTCTAAACAATCAAAAGTTCAATATTTCTTTTCAACACTCAATTCTTATTCTAACATGTATTGAACTAAAAATAAAGGATGTTACCAAGAATTTCTGAGTGAGAAAACTCACCTTGTAAATGTGAAAATGATTGTTATTTGGTTGCTAAAATGATCTTTGCTCCCTAGTATTTTGATTCTTGTTCTTCTTGCCCTCTTGGTATTTTTTCCAGATTTTTCCTCTTCTTTTTCACTTGTTTTTTTTCTGATTTCCTATTCTTTATGCTAGGTATTTTATTTGTGTATAAGTAACATATATAACTAGAGATGTTTGTATAACTTGTGGAAGATGGAAGAACAAGAGATGGAGGGGAATTAAAGGGGATTTGGGGTTAGGAAAGTGACATGTTCAGTCACACATGTCCAGGAATGTTAATTTCCTTTCGACTGTACATATGAAACAAAACCAAGAGTCTAATAATTATTTAGAGTTGTTGTAATCATTAAGCCTTATTGTCAGAATCATAGTGTTTGGTAATTAAAATGTTAGATTTCTTGTCAATGATGATATTAACTTATAATATTAAAACTAGAAGTACAAACTAAAGAATATATAATATTAACTTATCATTTCTTACCGTGTTTTTAAGTTGGATAATAGTATATTACTTCCACCTTCTTAATTATCAAACACTAGTATTGACCAGTCACTAAGAGATGTAGTATATTACTACCATCCTTGTATATATTACTTTTTTTGTAGAGATATAGTATGTTACTACCACCCTTGTACATATTTTTTTCTTTTTTTAGAATAAACTTTTTTTCTGAATTTTACATTCTCTCCTCCTTAAGCAACATTCGTCCTCGAATGTGAATAAGGTCGTAACATAATCACATAGACCCAATTGTGACACTAATTTGGGGCTTCACATTCTCCCTTCCTTATGAAGCATTCGTCCTCGAATGGGAATAAGGTTGTAACACATGCATATAGACACGCAAATGACACACATTTTTTTTTTATTACCTTAGTCAAATAGGAATGGATATTTGACTTTCATCGCATCTTCAGCTTCCCAGGTGGCTTTCTCTGTGTAGTGATTCCTCCATAGGACTTTCACGGAAGCAATATCTTTATTTCTAAGGTGTTGAACCTTTCTATCAAGTATTTCTACCGGAGCCTCTTCATATTGAAGCTCTTTATTAAGAACTATCTCTTGGGGAGGGATGACGTGACTTGGATCGTGCAAGTATTTTCGTAACATTGACACATGAAATACCGGATGCACTGCTTCCAGCTCTTGTGGAAGTGCTAATTCGTAAGTCACACTCCCCACTCTTCGCAAGATCTCATATGACCCAATAAACCTTGGGCTCAATTTCCCTTTCTTACCAAAACGCATCACTCCCTTCATTGGGGACACTTTTAAAAATACATTCTCCCCTTCTTGGAATTCAAGATCTCTTTTTCGATGATCCGCATAGGACTTATGACGGCTATGAGCTGTTTTGATCCGCTCCCGAATCATCTCAGACTTTATCATTTGTTTCTGAATGACTTCAGGTCCGAACGATAAGGTCTCACCCACCTCGAACCATCCAAGTGGAGACCAACATTTTCGTCCATATAATGCTTCAAACGGGGCCATTTGTATGCTAGAGTGAAAACTATTATTGTAGGCGAACTCAATTAGACATAGATGGTCCAACCAGCTTCCCTGAAAATCTAACACACAAGATCGCAACATGTCCTCAAGTGTTTGAATTGTTCGCTCAGCTTGCCCATCTGTTTGCGGGTGGAAAGCCGTGCTTAACTTAACTTTTGTCCCGAGACCCTGCTGGAAACTTTGCCAAAAGTGTGAGGTGAACTGGGAACCCCTATCTGAAATAATTTGTAAAGGAATTCTGTGTAACCGCACAATCTCCTTCAAATAAATCTGTGCGTACTGTGGTGCGCGATACGTAGTCTTGACCGGTAAGAAATGGGCTGACTTTGTAAGCCGATCAACAATCACCCAAATAGAATCATACCCTTCTCGAGTTTTCGGTAGACTGGGCCATAAAATCCATATGAATCGCCTCCCATTTCCCATGGGACTCAATGTCTGAAGTAATCCGCTGAGTTTTTGGTGTTCAGCTTTCACCTGACATATAAGACACCTCCCGACAAACTCCGCAACGTCTTTCTTCATCCCGTCCCACAGTAAATTTGCCTTGAGGTCCTGATACATTTTTGTTGACCCTGGATGAATGGAATATCTTGTCAGGACTCCTCATCTAAGATCTTCCTCCTTAGATCCTTTACCTTAGGAACACATAACCTACCCTTATACCGAAGGGTTCCGTCATTATCTCCCAATGTAAACTGTGAAGGTTTTCCCTGTTGGATCCTCTCCCGAAATCCCACAAACTCCGTATCCTCAAACTGACTTTCTTTTATTTCTGAAGCTAAGACAGAGTGCGATGTATCATGTACCACCACCCTACCTTCACCGATCTCAGTTAAGCTAACCCCGAGGTTTCCCAATCTTTGAACCTCACGAACAATACCCCTCTTTTGTATTGCGTAATGGGCCAAGCTGCCCATTGATCTCCTACTGAGTGCGTCAGCCACCACGTTGGCTTTCCCATGATGGTAAAGAATACTAAGGTCATAATCCTTACAACTCTAACCATCTTCTTTGTCTGAGATTCAAATCCTTCCTGCGTGGTTATGTAATCGCAAGCTCTTATGATCTCAGAATATGTCCACATGCATACCATACAAATAATGTCTCCATATTCGTAAGGCAAACACCACCGCATGCTAATTCCAAGTCATGAGTTGGGTAATTCTTCTCATGTATCTTCAATTGTCTAGATGCATACGATAACCTTTCCAAATCGCATCAAGAAACATCCTAACCCAACTCTAGAGGCATCGCAATAGGTATGAACCCTTCTGTCCCGATGGTAAGGTTAGGGATGCGATGAGTCAACAATTCCTTTAGTTTCTGAAAACTTGCTTCACATGCTTCTGACCACTGGTACTTAACCGCTTTTTTTAGTCAACCGGGTCAAGGGAGCAGCAAGACGAGAAAAGCCTTTTACGAATCTTCTATAATACTCAGCCAAACCCAAGAAACTTCTAACCTCTGTCGGAGTGGTCGGTTTGGCGATTCTTCTTCTTCTATCTTCCGGGGTCTACCATAATTCCATCCCTTGACACAACATGGCCCAAAAAGGCTACCTTTTCCAACCAAAATTCACACTTTGAAAATTTAGCATATAGTTTCTCATGTTTCAAGACTTGAAGCACTACCATCAGATGCTCTTCATGTTCTTCAACACTCTATCAGTAAATTAGGATATCATCTATGAATACGATCACGAACAAATCTAGGAATGGTTTGAAGATTCTGCTCATTAAATCCATAAAAGCCGGCGCATCGTTAACCCAAAAGGCATGACCAAGAACTCATAATGGTCGATCGGGTTCTAAAGGTTGTTTTGGATATATCATCCGGATTTATTTTCACCGTGATATCGACGGAGATCAATCTTGGAAAAATAGCTAGCTCCCTGAAGTTGGTCAAAAATATCATCGATTCTTGGTAATGGGTACCGGTTCTTAATCGTGACCTTATTGAGCTGCCGATAATCGATGCACATTCGGAGCGATCCGTCTTTCTTTTTCACAAACAGGATTGGTGCACCCCAAAGGGAAACACTAGACCTTATAAAGCCCTTATCCAGAAGATCCTTCAATTGTTCTTTTAACTCCCTCAATTCAGCTGGGGCCATTCGATATGGAGGGATAGAGATGGGTCTTGTACCCGGAATTAACTCTATAGCAAACTCCACTTCTCGATCCGGAGGAAGGCCTGGGAGATCTTCAGGAAAAAAACCTTCGAAATTTTTCAAACAATAGGGACATCATGCACCGTTGGGGACTCTTTTTGGGTATCTACTATATTAGCCAGATATGCGTACTCCACTTTGTGACTCCTTAATAACTTTTGAGACCTAAGGTAGGAAATAAGCTGACGTGAGGATATTCTTCGCATCATGGGTAGCAAATCCACGGAACAGGTGGTATAACGTCTTGGGGATTTTCCCCTCATTTATACTCTTACCCTGAAGCAGGTGGTATGACGTCTTGGGGCTTTCCCCTCATTCATACTCTTACCCTGGAGAAGGTGGTATGACGTCTTGGGGCTTTCCCCTCATTCATACTCTTACCCTGGAGAAGGTGGTATAACGTCTTGGGGCTTGCCCCTCATTTATACTCTTACCCTAGAGAAGGTGGTATAACGCCTTGGGGGTTTACCCCTCATTTATACTCTTACCGGAGAAGGTGGTATAACGTCTTGGGGCTTGCCTCATTTATACTCTTACCCTGAGAAGGTGGTATAATGTCTTGGGGTTTTACTCCTCATTTATACTCTTACCCTGGAGAAGGTGGTATAACGTCTTGGGGGTTTACCCCTCATTTATACTCTTACCCTGGAGAAGGTGGTATAACGTCTTGGGGGTTTACCCCTTATTTATACTCTTACCCTAGCTCAACCGGCTATCCTACATAACATAAGTAAGTCAAGAAATCCTAACTTCTTATTGACATTATTAATATATCCTCTCATTTTAGTTCACTTAAGGCACTAACATGCCTTAATAAAAGAATCCGGAAATTTAATCTCAAGTACTACATACTTATACTCTTTTAAAACGAATGACTCTTTTTTCTTTTTTATATAAAACTTTCAAGATACTAATAACCATAGCATCAAGTCACTTGTCCTTACTTATCTTACTTAAAGTAAATCTCTCCTTTTAACTTTCCATAAAGCGAATATAACCAACTTCCCATAAAGTCGTTATATTAAATCTTATACTTTAGTCAATTACATTTTCCTATTTCCAAGGGACTTAAACTTTTAAAACAAAACAAGTATCATATACTCAAAACACTTCAAGTCCCTTAACTTTGAAAACTTAAGACATCCTTAATAGTTTTAAAGAAGTGGGTTAACCTCCTAACTCGCCAAACTTGGCCATTCTTAAATAAGTAAAGGATATCAAGGTATTGTACGTCTACCGTACTATATAAGTACAACTATTCATGCTCAAGAGATAGGAAAGTTCCACATACCTTTATTGATCTTCTAAACGATAAGTGGAACTCTCTCTGGATGGAGTTGACTATTTTCTATAGTATGACTCCAATCGGATAGTTGAAAAATGTCGAGTCACATAAATGCCTCTTTCGTGAATACTCTCCTTTTGATTTGGCAAAACCTTCTACCCTCATTGTCATGTTGACGATCTGAAGGTACGTCCGATCATAGGCTAATGCCACTACCTTCTCTACCAAGTTCGGGTTTAAACCCTCACAAATCTTTTGACCTTCTCCCTTTCGTAGGAATAATATGCACGTTGTATGATGAAGATCGCACGAATTAGGTATTATATTCTTTCACATTGCGGTCTTCTTGTTTCAATTGTTCAAACTCACGCTGGCGCATCTTTTCGGTGTTAGGCATGTACTTTTTAATGAATACGGCTCAACTCCCCACATCATCGGTGGTGACATCGAACGATTTCTTCTAAAGTTTCTCCACCACACTCGTATTGTCCATAGTTTATCGTTGCACATTACCAAATTGACGTCACGCGTCTCCACACATCCTCGTGTAAATGTGAGGTTTTCTACCTCATCGAGAAATACTATTGGGTTAGACTTGTAGTCCTTCCTGTATAGATATGTTCCATTCTTCTCACAAAATTTGCCCCATAGTCTATCTGGTACCTCTCCTACCTTTTCGGTCGGTGGTGCAGTCACATCTGGTTATTTTATCGTTGTACACTCCCTTCTACAATCCTTTGAAGGAGGTAGTACGAGAACCAAGTCTTTGAAAAGACTCAAGATAGGCACGAGAAGAGTATGAAAGAAGTGAAACTTTAGGATGTTATTTCGTTTACTTATTACTAAGGTGGCGCGCACACCGTCGCAATAAGTAACCGTTCAAACACCCAACTCGAAGAAACTTCCTAGAATCTCCTAACCTGGTTTAGCTTTGATACCAACTTGTCACGCCCCGACTTTTCCTAAGTCTTTACCTAGGGCGTGATGGCACCTGGACAATTATTTTCCACCAGGAGCACCATTTCATTCTCTTTATTTAGAAATTTAAACTTATATTCAAATACAGAGCTATTAATAAAAATAACAATAAAGAAATCTGTTTATGACTTTATTGAAAACATAACGCGAGCCTATGCTCGTGCAAATATTATTTCTACATAGACATACTGACAAAGATTATTCTAAGTTGGAAGGGAGACCATTCCACATGGGCATTTCCCGAGACACTGTAACTGACATTCTGGACCTGACGAGTACCAAGCCCGAAGCAATGGACTTGGTAACAGAACCTTCTTCAAAAAGGGCGTGGAGCCTTTCCTCTATCACGTTTTCCTGAAACATGTTAAATAAAGAGTCAGCCCTACCATCTGGGGCTGAGTGAGAACCTTACCCTGCAATTCAAAGTAACACCACAATATTCCAAGTGCAATCACATTATAACGTAATAAGCATATTGCAAAAACATATCAGGTTACAACATTTTTAAATGTGTAGCAACTCCTCATAGGAAATTCTCAGTTTAACTAACACTTCATTTTATCTCGTATTATACGTTAGGACATTCCCCTGCATTTCCATATGTTTGTTACATTTATATATTTGTGAACGCGTATTCACTTTTCATATTTATATATAGGTGAACATGTATTCATCTTTCATATTTGTTGCGTGCAACCGATCCATTATATTTACGTATTTGTGAACACGTATTCACTTTACGCTTTGTTGCGCGCAACCCGATCCATTATGTTTACGTATTTGTGAACATGTATTCACTTTACGCTTTTGTTGCGCGCAACCCGATCCATTAGATTTATGTATTTGTGAACGCGTATTCACTTTACGCTTTGTTGCGCGCAACCCGATCCATTATATTTACGTATTTGTGAACATATATTCACTTTACGCTTTGTTGCGCGCAACCCGATCCATTATGTTTACGTATTTGTGAACGCGTATTCACTTTACGTTTTGTTGCGCGCAACCCGATCCATTATATATTTATATATTTATGTGAACACGTATTCACTTTTCATATTTTTCGAAGATCAAATAAATACTATTCTCTTTCTAACATTCTGTCATTCATACTTGTAACGATTATAACTTTTTAACCATAACTCCAACTAAGGTGTTTCTCAAGCGGAAACTAAGGTAAGACGGGGATCTTTCACTGTACCAAATTTCATTTAAAACTACTTTGGGTAACTAACACAAATTTATCCTCAAAACAGCCACATGAAATTTATTTTGGCAGAATATTTATTAAACAACACCCAATCTTAGAATAGTCATAACTCCTAATCAGAAACCCGCTCAAGCCCCATAAAATCTCAAACGACGAGAACAGAGAGCTACACGTCTCCATGTGAACCATCCTTTCATATTCTGTACCATTTGGTACAGTTTTACACTTTTATTCGCTGCCCTTCCTGGATCTCGATAGATCCGAGGCAGAAACTTTAAACAACGATAAATCTCAATCCGTAAGTCGGATAGACCCCCGTAAGGTCTCCAAATGTCCACAACAAATAGATCTAGAACTTTCATTTAGCAACAATTTTCATATTCCCCACAGATTAGTACAGTTTTTCGTTTCAACGTCCTGCCCTTCTGGATTCCGACGAATCCGAGGCAGCAACTTCAAACTACAATAACTCTCAACTCGTAAGTCCGTTTTAATAAATCTTTATATATATCTGTCCGTAACAGAGAGATTTACAACCATGTAAATTTTCATATAATTCTAATAAGTAAAACGGAATAAAAACAGTTCGTAATTATGCCTTTCCGAATTTCGACCAAATCTAAGGCAGAAACTTTGAACTATGATAACTTTCAAACCGTACGTCCATTTTACCTCATTTTTGGTTCTATATGATCATATTAGAGAGGTGTACAATTCCTCTGAATTTCATCAAATTCTAACAGTTATAACTCAGTGATAACAGTTCGTAAAGTTCATGACGCAACTAGTTGTCTAAACAATCAAAAGTTCAATATTTCTTTTCAACACTCAATTCTTATTCTAACATGTATTGAACTAAAAATAAAGGATGTTACCAAGAATTTCTGAGTGAGAAAACTCACCTTGTAAATGTGAAAATGATTGTTATTTGGTTGCTAAAATGATCTTTGCTCCCTAGTATTTTGATTCTTGTTCTTCTTGCCCTCTTGGTATTTTTTTCCAGATTTTTCCTCTTCTTTTTCACTTGTTTTTTTTCTGATTTCCTATTCTTTATGCTAGGTATTTTATTTGTGTATAAGTAACATATATAACTACAGATGTTTGTATAACTTGTGGAAGATGGAAGAACAAGAGATGGAGGGGAATTAAAAGGGATTTGTGGTTAGGAAAGTGACATGTTCAGTCACACATGTCGAGGAATGTTAATTTCCTTTCGACTGTACATATGAAATAAAACCAAGAGTCTAATAATTATTTAGAGTTGTTGTAATCATTAAGCCTTATTGTCAGAATCATAGTGTTTGGTAATTAAAATGTTAGATTTCTTGTCAATGATGATATTAACTTATAATATTAAAACTAGAAGTACAAACTAAAGAATATATAATATTAACTTATCATTTCTTACCGTGTTTTTAAGTTGGATAATAGTATATTACTTCCACCTTCTTAATTATCAAACACTAGTATTGACCAGTCACTAAGAGATGTAGTATATTACTACCATCCTTGTATATATTACTTTTTTTGTAGAGATATAGTATGTTACTACCACCCTTGTACATATTTTTTTCTTTTTTTAGAATAAACTTTTTTTCTGAATTTTACACGTACGTAGAGAATTTGAGCCTTAAAGTTAGGCATTGTTTCGAAATTTGGGCACAAGTGCCGAATAAGAGTCGTTTTCCGACGAAACGTTTCCACAGCTTACGTAGGAAAAATTCCGGCTATGTCATTTATATTTTTTGCGGATTTTTCCGAGAGACGAAACATTTTTGGACCAACGGGAGGGTGACACTTGTCACCCTCATTGGACGGTAAAGAGGGGTGTTGGCCTTGCACGATTGGTTCACGTTTTTGTGCCTTGTTTTGGCCTTGTTTTGTGGCTTGTTTTGTGCCATGTTTTGTGGAGTAGGGTTAGGGTGCACTTGGCTTGATCTTGGCCTTACACTTGCCTTGCACATGGCTTGATCTTGGCCATTGGTTGGCCTTTGGCTTTCCTATAAATACCCCCCCTAAGCTTGAAGACTTCATTCATCCAAAAACTTCCAAGTCTTGAAACCCTCTCCTCCCTTCTTGTTGCTCTAGCCGAGAGCTTCCCCCTCCCCCCCTTTTCGTGTGGCCTTTGGCCGAAAGGTTCCCCCTCCCCCTCCTAGTGGTCTAGCCGTGGGGTACCCCCCCCCTAGCCTAGTTGTTTCGTATAATACACCCCCCTCTTGGTAGAAATACTCTCCAAGTATTGTTATAATGCCCAAAATACCTTGACCTTATATCTTGTTGTATTCCAAAAGTTACCTCTCTACGTAGAGCCCGAAAATACTACCTTTTGTCTCAAACCGAAACCCTAAGGAAAAACCTTCATAGTGGGTTGAAGTGTTAAGTAGAAGTTGTTGGGAACTTCTAAGGGTTGTTTGGAGCGGGTTGGAGCGCCTGAGTCGAGCTAAACGTTGCTCAGAGCGACTTATATACTTGGATAATTTTGGGCTTATCGAGGTAAATACTCTTAACCTTCTTTTGTTATAAGAGTTTGCATCGTCAAGTATAAGAATTAAGTATAAGTATATACAAGGAAGGTATATAAGAAGGGAATTGAACTGTACTTACATAGGACTGTATTTACAGTAGACTTGTAAAATTTGATGGGTAGGGAAGTGCTGCCCAATTTACCGCAGAATAGTCTAGACTTTGATAGATTGGTATAACCTGTTTAGGTTGAATGTGCTACTTGAAAGGTGGACAAGGCTAGCCGGGTTATAGCCGTGGAGCATTTTACTTATAGTCGATAATCGTCGCGAGGTATGTGATTCTTCCTATACTCTTGAGCATGATATTTTAAAGGAATATATATATAGTACGGCAATGTCTTTTGACTTAAGCCTGAATAATATATAGTACGGTAGACGTACGTGTGCTAATTGAACGTAGTTGTACGGCAATGTCTTTGACTTAAGCCTGAATAATAAGAACCTTGAATGTATTTCAAATGCTAAGAAACCATTTTTGAAAGAAGAGTAACACTTGGTTTTAAAAGGTTTTAAAAGAGTTATACTAGCTTTATGAGAAGTTAGGTATAACGTCTTAAGAGTGGTAAAGAAAATGGTTTGCTGTTTTTAGAAGTTAAGAGACTTGATCTTATAAGATAAGAGACTTAACTTAATTGTCTTAAATATGGATGTTTGTGTGAAACCTCATTCGTGAGTAATGAGTACTTGGTTTTTAAAAGGAATTATGTTTCTTGATTTGGAAATCGTAATGTACTGCACCAACTGCAGCGCTAATAAAGGAAAATGTATTGAATAATGATGTATTATATTAAAACCAGAGAAACCTCCATCCGCATAGAAACTAAGATGAGACAAAATGATATTACATTTTCTAGATCATGGTCACGTAATAAGATTGTTATAAACAAAAATAACCTACTCACATATAAGGCATATGTTTCTCAGGTTGTTTAAAAGAGAATTATATTCTTAAGTAAATAAGACTCTGAGTTATGGAACCTTTTTAAAATAAGTGACTTGAGCATTTGAAATTAGGCAAACTTGAACGCTTGGAAAATAATGTTGTTACTTAATTTTACAAAAGGGAAGTGTTTTGTTTACTTAAAAAGATAGTCACTATTTTATACTACGTATTGTGTGACTTATGTGAAAGAAATGGATCTCTTTAAAAGGAAGTTAACGACGTAGTACTTTAGGTTAAAACCGGACTTTGATAAAAAATGAAAGTACTTTGAGTTGTGTATAACTTGCCTATGCTTGTTGATTGTGTAACTTGCCTATGCTTGTTGTTGTGTAACTTGCCTATTCTTGTTGTGATAGCCTTTGTTGTGCAAGAATTGTGTTTCTATACTACTGCGTCTCTCGATGGAGGGTCGGTTGACTTGTTGAGGACTTACTTGACGATCGCGTGACGGAAGATTCCACGGGTATGCTTCCATTATTATTGTTACATGGGCATGACTACGCCGATGATCTGGACATGTGACCATTCTGGTTATTTACGGCGAAGTATCGTGACTTACGGCCAGGATCGGGCGCGTAGCTGTTTACTTGCCCCGCCGCCCACGTGACGCAGTGGATCCGGTATAGGTTATTGCACCGCCACGTGTCGCCTTCGCGAGTCGGTGTTTGGATGGAGCTTCGTGACTTACGGCCAGGATCTGCGCGAGTCGATTCACTTGCCCCGCCGCCTACGTGGCGCAGTGGAGCCGCGAGGCTATTGCACGCCACGCGTCGCCTTCATGATTGGTTGTACAAAGATTATTGTACGGCCGGATCTCGTAGTTATACTTGCCCCATACGGTTTTTATGACACGTGGGACTCGTGGTCATGTATACCCTGGTGTTGTTAGATCATGATCGCGGTGAGAAAGGAATTCCACGCACGAGTGATGATTTGAGGCGTGAGTCCCCGACTTGATATAACCGCTTATATGTTGTAATCGTAGTTTGGCTATCATACATGTCTCCCGCTTTGTATAGATCGTTGTGATTTCATTTGCGATTTTACGCTTTCACATACTTGGTACTGTTGATCGACCTCCTGGGCCGCTCATGCCGCAGTGTAAGTACATCTACCGCCGATCCCCGTTTAGGATCTCATTTCAGCGTTGGGAAGCTCCGCTCCGTGAGGCTTATCTTTGGTATGTTACCCCGAGTCCGTAGGTTCTTGTACATTCTGTGGTATGGCGGCCCCGCCCGTCATAGTTGTTGTAAAAATCTTAGAGGTCCAGAGTAATCGTGGGCGTTGTAAGGATTGTAACTGTTCAAATGTTTATATATATATGTTGAAAGGCAACCGTTTTGGTTGGCCTATTTTATTTCATCTTGATCCATGTCTATTTGCATGTTTAAGTTTTTATTTCCGCTGGTTTTTCTCTGATGTTGTATCACTAGGGTGCCCGGGGTAAGGCACCAGTCACGGGCCCGGGTTCGGGTCTTGACAAGAATGACCCCCTTTCACAACATCACAAGACACTAACACACGTAGCATCATAATATGTCTATTTATCAATCAATCTTACTACACCTTACAGAAATCAATACAAGGTTTTTATAAGCAAATAAGTAAACATTTCTTTTTATCTTTCTTAAGTTGTTATACCTAACTTCCCATAAAGCTGGTATAACTCTTAAGCTTTTGTTTAAAAACCAACTGTTTCTCTTCTGAAAAAAATGATTCAGTATTCTTTTGAAATGCTTCAAGATCTTTTATTATTCGGGCTTAAGTCAAAAGACATTGCCGTAGTTATTATTCAGGCTTAAGTCAAAGACATTGCCGTAATTATTATTCAGTTAACACTCGTACGTCTACCGTACTATATATATATATTTAAAATATCATGCTCAAGAGTATAGGAAGAATCACATACCTTCTACGAAACCACCGCCAAGTCGAATATGTCGCGCAGAGTATCGACTATATCACCAACACGCCTATCAACGCCTAGATCAGATCAGTATAAAGCTCTAAGCGAGGGTTCTATTCTATGGAAATTTGGGCAGCACTTCCTACCCTGAAGCTATACGCTTCATCAGAAAAATTCTACATGTGAGTACTCAATTATTCCTCTTTATACCCTTCACCGTGATAATGCTCAATTCTATTCTGTAATATCCTTCTAAGTATTTATACTTATTCCTATACTTCTACAAGATGTATTCTCTAATTACAAATGTAAGGATAAGTTTATTACCTCGATAAGCCCAAAATTATCCAAGTTAAAAGTCGCTCCCGAGCAAGGTTTAGCTCCTAATTTGTACGCCCGATAGCTCCAAGAACCCTTAGAAGTTCTTCACAACTTCTACTAAGTACTAAGGGATTTGGGCTAGGTATTTAGGAATAGTAACTTAAACTTGGAAGACAACTTTTCTACCAAGGGAGGGTAGATTTGGCCAGGCTTTCTTTAGAGGGTGAGGCTCTCGCCAAGCCACTTAGGCTAGAGGAAGAGGTGTTGGACGAAAATGCTCAAGGAGAGGAGGATTTTAGACTTGGAAAGTTTGCTTTGTGGATGAAGAACTCTTCATCTTAAGGGGGGTATTTATAGGTCAAGCAAAGGCCAACCAATGGCCAAGATGATGCCAAGTGCAAGGCAAGTGTAAGGTCAAGATTTAGGCAAGTGTACCTTATCCAACTATCACACAAAATATCCTACCAACTCCATGACAAAATAGCCATTCCAATCGGCCCTATTGCCGCCCCACATCCATCAATGAGAGGGTGACAAGTGTCGCCCTCTCGTTGGTCCAAAATGTTTCGTCTCTCAGAAAAATCCGCAAAAATTAGAAATGACATAGCCGGAATTTACCCTACGCGAGTCTTGTAAAACGCTTCGCCTGGAAACGATTCTTTGTGAGAGTTGTGCCCAAAAACGCCCCAGGCCTAAACTTTAAGGCTAAACTTTCATACGACGCCTCACGCATATATTCGGAAATACGGTATAACATTCTCTCCTTAGAAACATTCATTCCGAATGTTCCTTACAAGACGATTAACTAAAAAGCTTAAACAGCTTGCAAGTGCCACACACGGCCACAATAAAACACTTAACAATTTCAAAATTAAAACCAGCAAGTAGGAAAGTAAGTTACCCGAGGTGTGGGAATAAGTGAGGATACCGCCATGTCCTCTCGCCTTCCCACGCCATCTCCTCCCCGAGCTCGCTCCGCCACAAGACTTTGACGGCCACGCCCTTCGTCCGCAGACGCTAACTCGACGATCGACATCGCTATGGAATCTCCTCATACGATAACCCCTGGCCACCGACATCGTCAATCGGGTGTACCTAGATGGATCCCGATACATCTCTCAAAGATAGAAACATGAAACACCGGATGCACCGCTCAGACGGACGGCAGATTCAACTCATAGGCAACCTTGCCTACCTCGCGGACAACTGATACGCCCAATGTAATTTGGCCGAGTTTCCTTTCTTCCCGAATCTCATCACACTTCATGGGTGACACCTTCAGAAAACCCAATCATCAACCTCGAACCTGCATGCCGACGACGATGATCCGCATATGACTGGCCGACTCGAGTCGCCAAGAACCTCTCCCGGATAAGCTTCACCTTATCCACTTCCCGCCGCACCAAATCTGGTCCTACTAATCGCACTCGCCATATCGAACCAGCCTTATCGGCGATCCGCACTTCCTCCCATACAAGGCCTCATAAGGCGCCATCCGAATACCGGAGTGGTAGCTATTATTATACGCAAACTCAACTAGAGGCAAATGATCCTCCCACCTACTCGAAGTCAATAACATGCTCGCAAAGATATCCTCAAGAGTGCGGATAAGGCGCCGCCCGCCTGTCTGCTCTGCGGATGGAATGCAAGACTGTGCTCACTGCCCCCAAACCCTTCCGAAAGACCTCCATAAGTTAGCCAGAACTGGGCTCTCGTCGATATGATCAAATAGGGACTCCATGCACCGACGATCTCTGATGTATAGTCCGCATAATCTCAGAAAAAGTCGCCTGACGGGAAGAAAGTGGGCTGATTTCACACCGTCGACGATATAACCCATATAGAATAATGCCTCCTCCGAGTGCGAGGTAATCCCGTGATGAAGTCCATGTTGATCACCTCCCACTCTGTGTCGGGATCTCTATCGTCAGAATAAACCACCGTGCCTCCGTGCTCTACCTTCACCGCCGACAACACGCACCGAGCTACGAACTCGCAACGCCCTCTTCAAGCCATCCCACCAATACACGATCTAAGCGTCGTGGTACATCTTGGTCGACTCGACGGATAGAGTAACGCGCTACCGTGTGCTTCCCAAGAACCTACCGCCAAGTCTCAAACATCCGAACGCACAACCGCTTCAAACCTTAGCACCCCATCGTGCTACCTCAAAAGACCTTCCTCACGAAGAGCCGTATCACGCATCGTGTCAAAATCGGATCTCAAATCGTTGCCTCTTCACCTCGACGATGGAAGACTGCAACCTCACGAACTCGAACTCCACCGCTATCGTAATCAATCAAACGGAAACCAAGGCTCGCTAATCGATGCAAATCACGAACCATGCCCTCCTCTCCGGCCGCACATCCGATAGGCTACCCATCGACCTACGACTGGGCATACGCCACAACATCGCCTTCCTCGTGGTACAGATGTCAACATCATAATCCTTGAAGCTCTAACCACCGCCTCGCCGTAAGTTCACTTCTCGTCAAGATATACCGAGGCTCTTGTGGTCTCAGTATAAATATCCACGTGAACCCCATACAAATAGTGCCTCCAGATCTTCAAAGCGTGAATCACCGCTAACTCCAAATCAGCGTGGGGTAGTTCCTCTCGTGTTTCTTAAGTTGTCGGACGCGTATGCTATAACTCTACCTCACGCATCAACACACATCCCAGCCCGATGCTCGACGATCACAATACACAACATAACCGCTCGGACCTCCGGAAGAGTAAGAACGGGGCGCCGCCTCTCCTTCAAGAATCGGAAACCCCGCCACAAGCATCACCATCAAACTTAGCCGCTTCGAGTCACCTAGTCAATGGTGCAGAGATAGAAGCAAACTTCTCCACGAACCGCCGATAGTAACTGCAAGGCCCGTAAAATCGCGAACCTCTGCCGAGTAGTAGGTTCAGGCCAAGTCCCGATCGCTCGATCTTCGCCAGATTCACTAATGCCATCACCATAATATGCCCAAGAAAAGCCACCGGTTAACCAAAACTCACATTTGGAAAACTTGGCGATAATCGCTGGTCCCGAGAATCACAAGACAGCCTCAAATGCTCGCATGCTCTCGCCTCGAGCGAGAATAAACCAAGATGTCATCAATGAACACTATCACAAACGTGTCCAAAATGGCTTGAACACTCGGTTCATCAAATCCATGAATACCGCCGAGCATTGTCAACCCAAAAGACATGACCACGAACTCATAATGCCCGCATCGTCCGAATGCACTGTGGACATCCACCTCTCGACTGCACTGATGATAGCCCGATCGCAGATCAATCTTGAGAAACATCTCGCGCTCGCAATCGGGTCGAACAAATCATCAATCTCGGAAGCGGGTATTCGTTTTAATGGTCACCTTGTTCACCGTCAGAATCAATACACATGCGCAGGCCCCGCCCTTCTTCTTCACGAACACACGGCGCTCGTGGAGAAACACTAGGTCTGATGAGTTTTCTCCAAGAAATCTCTCACCTGGTCCTTCAACTCTCTCAACTCGGCAGTGCCATTCGTATGGCGGAATGGAAATAGCCGAGTGTCCGCAACACATCTATACAAAACTCGATCTCCTCTCGTGAGGGATACCCGGAGGTCGCCGAAACACGTCGGGAACTCTCTCGACCATCGGAATCGATCAAAATCTGGTACCGCAAATTTCGTGATCAAACACCCGAACGAGATGGTAGATATACCCTTCGCACCATCTTCCTAGCCTCGAGGTAAGAAATAAACCTACCCTAGCGATACGTTGTTCCTCCCACTCAACAACCGGCCTCAGAAATCGAACTGCACTCACTTTCTCTCGCAGCCTACATTGGCGAGCAAGAAGCTAGCCAATCCATACCCATGATCACATCGAAATCGGTCATATCCAACTCTATCAAGTCGCCAGGTCCGACGATCGCAACGGTCACCGGACAAGCCCTATATACCCGCCGAGCTACCACCGAATCACCCATCGCGTAGCTACCTCGAAAGCGGTCATGGACTCGTGCTCATCCCATCCTACTAGCAATAAGGGGAGATATATATGACAGAGTAGAACCCGGATCTATCAAGGCATACACATTATAATCGGAGACTGATAAGGTACCTGTGACGACATCAGGTGAGGCCTCCCGTCCCGCTGATCGACAAGGCATAAATGCGCTTCGAGGACCGCTAGAATCGGACCCGCCACGACCTCTCCGCCGACTGCCCACGAGTACTCCGCCTCCGTGGCGAGTAAATCGTAGGAGATGATGAACCGCACAGCACTCGTAGGCCGAGCCCTACCACCGCCGCCGGCCTGACAAACTCGCATAATGACCTCGCCACAAGTATAGCAAGCTCCCTGAGTAGTACTACTGCCTCGAATGGAATCTACCACAACGGACACCGAAAGGCACTCGATCGGTTAGCACCTCATACCTCGAAATCAAGTCCCGGGCCCCGACCGCCCGAATACTCTGGATGTACTGACAAAGATGTGGGAGTGCTCTGAGCTGGCTGGGGTGCAAATCTAGACGTCTGCTGATGCCGTCCACCCTGAGGGCTACCAAAAGACCCACCGCTCGCCTTCTTCTCGGCTGATATCCGCCACCCATCGGTCTCTACGCCTCGCATCCAAGTGCATGAGCTCGCATACGGTAATGTCCATGCTCGTCAAGAGACACACCCGCACAAGACTCGGCCATATAATCATCTAGCCCGCGACGTAGCGGTGTACACGGGCCTCCATGTTCGCATTAGCGCAGTGGACATATCGAGCCAAAGAATCGAACTCGACATTGTACTCCTAATCAGGCGCCTCTCGCCTCAAGAATAAAAATCTGCCCTGCCCTCCTCATCCGCGAGGCAAGAAGTGCATGAGAAAAGCCTCCAAAACTCATCCTAAATGCTGGAGGTGCATGCTCTCCCGAAAGCTCCCACGAATCCAATCGATCGCGGTATCACGCACCGATGGAACCGGCGTCACGGACTCGTCTTCAAGCCTTCGATCACCCGCACGATCCTCTCAGAATCGACGGATGAACTCCTCGCGATCATCTTCGTGCCTCGACCGTAGAACTCGCGCTACAACTCAGAAATCCTATAGCCTCAAACCGTCGCCTGGGTGAACCACGGTACGATCGGGCCGGAATCGAATCGCCGTGATCCACTGCTCTCATGTTCGCCACAATCCTAGCCAATAGTGGGCCATCTCCTTGTACCCTAACTCTCCGCCCAGCCGTGGACCGAGGTACGGTACTGGTTCGCTGGGCCGGCGGGCGTCATGGAACTCGCCGCCTGCATAGATCGGGCTCGAGCCTCGTGAATCTCTGTCCTACTAGCGCTCCTCGCTTTGCCCTTCTCTGGGCCCGGGTTGCCTTACGCGAGGCATAATCAGCATGTAAAAGGAATACGTTAGAGGGTCCAACTTATAACATGCCTTCTAAGGCACGATCTCAGAGTGAGAAGAATGGAAACCAATCCTAAATATCCTATAGCCTCCTGATTATTGGTGTGGTGCACAACACACCGATAATCAAGACTCTACTAGATACGGTCTGTAGACACTTTCCGAGGATTAATCGCTCGATACCACTTTTGTCACGACCTTCGGGGCCTGGATCGTGCCTTACCCGCACCCAAGTAGTCATACATCGAGTAATCGGAACATAAGACAAGACAAGAAACATTATGAAAAGAGAAACAGTTTATCTGATGAAAAGCTTGCCTTTCGGCATATATATATAACCCAAGTTTTGCAGTTACATCCCAACTGTACAATAGGACTACACACCTCTAAGGAAGTAAACAACTATGGCGGGACGCCCGCCATACTGAATGTACAAAACTATATACAACAACAGGGAGACCATACCTAAAAGTCGAGCCTCGGAGAAGATGGAGCTCGACACCAAAGCAAAGAGATCCTAAGGATGTGGATCTAGCACCTTGCCGCTTACCGCGGCATGAACGCAGCCCGGGCGAGGTCAAGATAACAGTACCAAGTATGTGAAATCGTAAAGTACTTTAAATGAAATCAAAGTATTTTAAAACCATTTGCAAATACAATCAATTGCAATTACGCTTCCATATCACAAACAAGAACGATAGTAAATCAGAATGTGTCTTTTCTAGGCCGCGAATGATCAAGCAAGGCCAATCGCCTATAGTATCATTATGCGTGCCTAATCGACTCGCACCGCATAGTCACATGCACTCCGCATGAGGTATTCCTCGCATCGGGGGTAGCTAACCCCAGTACCCTCCTGGACTCCCGCAGACCACATAGTCTCAATAGACCGCATAGTCACACAGATCGCATGTAGCATCCCCGTGACGGGCTAAAACACCCGAATGATCAACTCGAACTCCGACTCCGCATAGTCTCACAGACGCATAGCCGAGTAGACCGCATCGGGTGGCAAGCCCTCGGTATAACAAGTCAAGGGGTAGGTGATATAACGATAATCGACTTACCGCTTAGCAACGTAAGCACAACAAGAATGACCTCTTTCACAACATCACAAGACACTAACACACGTAGCATCATAATATGTCTATTTATCAATCAATCTTACTACACCTTACGTAAATCAATACAAGGTTTTTATAAGCAAATAAGTAACAAGATTTTTTATCTTTCTTAAGTTGTTATACCTAACTTCCCATAAAGTGGTATAACTCTTAAGCTTTTGTTTAAAACCAACCGCTTTCTTCCGAAAAAAATGATTCAAGATTCTTTTGAAATGCTTCAAGATCTTTTATTATTCGGGCTTAAGTCAAAAGATATTGCCGTAGTTATTATTCAGTTAACACTCGTACGTCTACCGTACTATATATATATATTTAAAATATCATGCTCAAGAGTATAGGAAGAATCACATACCTTCTCGGCGAAAACCACCTGCCAAGTCGAATATGTCGCGCGCAGAGTATCGACCTATATCAGTCAAATACGTCTATCAACGTCTAGACTGTACTGTATAAAGCTCTAAGCAGAGGGTTCTCTATTCTATGGAAATTTGGGCAGCACTTCCCTACCCGGTAAGCTATACTGCCATCAGAAACAAATTCTATGTGAGTACAGTTCAATTATTCCTCTTTTATACCCTTCTACTGTGATAACAGTTCAATTCTATTCTGTAATATCCTTCTAAGTATTTATACTTATTCCTATACTTCTACAGTATGTATTCTCTAATTACAACAGAAGGATAAGTTTATTACCTCGATAAGCCCAAAAATTATCCAAGTTAAAAGTCGCTCCTGAGCAAGGTTTAGCTCCTAATTTGTACGCTCCGATAGCTCCAAGAACCCTTAGAAGTTCTTCACAACTTCTACTAAGTACTAAGGGATTTGGGCTAGGGTATTTAGGAATAGTAACTTAAACTTGGAAGACAACTTTTCTACCAAGGGAGGGTAGATTTGGCTAGGGCTTTCTTTAGAGTGTGAGGCTCTCGCCAAACCACTTAGGCTTGAGGGGAAGAGGGTGTTGGACGAAAATGCTCAAGGGAGAGGAGGATTTTAGACTTGGAAAGTTTGCTTTGTGGATGAAGAACTCTTCATCTTGGGGGTATTTATAGGTCAAGCAAAGGCCAACCAATGGCCAAGATGATGCCAAGTGCAAGGCAAGTGTAAGGTCAAGATTTAGGCAAGTGTACCTTATCCAACTATCACACAAAATATCCTACCAACTCCATGACAAAATAGCCATTCCAATCACGCTATTGCGTCCATATCACAATGAGAGGGTGACAAGTGTCGCCTCTCGTTGGTCCAAAATGTTTCGCTCTGGGAAAAATCATTAAAAATGACATAGCCGGAATTTACCTACGAGTCTTAACGCGAGTTTAGTCGGAAACGATTCTTAAGAGTTGTGCCCAAAAACGTCCCAGGCCTCCTAAAAACTAGGCTAAACTAAACTTTAAATCCACTCTCACGTATTCTGGCAAATACGAAACACGGTATAACAAGAACAAATGTGTGGCTTGGATGAATGGGATTTAAATATCAAGCCAAGTGGGCTCTTTGACTTAGTCAATAATGTCAAGCTTGGGCTTTGCAAGACTTGATCCTCTTTGTCTTGATCATTTGACCATTCTATCCTTGGTCTATTTCGTCCAAGATCATCCAAGGGGGGGAGGGGTGACACGTGTCACCCTCCCATTCGTCGCAGTATTTCGTTTCCCGACAATTCCATAATTCCGATAAATTTTTCAAGTCTCAAATCTTAACGTCCTGATTTCATACGTATGTTCTTATATACATGTCCTGGGATTACGGGGTGTAACACTTAGTGTCCGAATTAGTAGCAGGTTAGGGTTGGGCACCAGAAGCCCAGTGGGCTATTACAGGCGATTGAGATCCCGACTTAGAAATGAGGATTGATGATGGATTCATCGAGGGTTGCATCGCATTTCGGAGTGCGACTCGAGGGTCATAGTAAGCATCGACGAAATCAGCCCATGTTCTTCCCACAGACCATTCACTTACCGGGGTTTTGATAGATTATATATCGCAGAAGAGGCATCGCACGGGTTCCTATATTTATAATGTCAGACGGATGAGCTCATTTGCTTAATTTCTGAGGTTTTCCGTAGGATTAGGACGTGGTGAGTCTCGGTTGCATTTCACCCTCATCCGACGGGCGGCAGAGCGCATCATATCGCACTACGCGAGGATGGGTTACGGGCCTATTTTATTAATTTCAGGGATAGCTGAGAGGATTATTTTGCCTCTTGTTGAGTTACGACGATACGTATAACGTGATTCACGGCCTGTGATGGCCTTGTATGTAAGAAAGTGGAGATCGCCGGTTGGTTGGTTCGACGTAGGCGAGGTTTAGTTAATTGGTCTAGACTTGATTCAGCGGGCTGTGGATAAGGCAAAACTTATCCAGGAAAGATTATTAGTAAGCTCAGAGTCGGCAAAAACTTTTATGCAGATAACCGACGTTGACCCTTGGAGTTGAGATTGACGTGTTAGTATAAGTATTGTTAGGTGGCCATGTGTGGCGAGTGTGATTATGTTTGGTGTAGTCAGGGGACTATGCCAATACCCGTTTAGATGTAACCTCGAAGGAACATTCGGGGACGAATGTTTCTAAGGAGGGGAGAATGTTACACCCCGAAATTCTAGGACATGTATATGAGAATAGACGGGAGAACTCAAGACTCAAAAATTTGAACGAAAGAAAGAGTTGTAAATTCTAAGGAAAATCTTCCGAACCCCGGGAAGGAAAGTTGTTCGTTAAGGAGAATTAGATTCTCAAATTGTTATTAAGACTTTTAAGAGTTTATCGGAGTTATGGAATTTTATTTTCAGAGTTGGATACGTGGGGCCACCCGAGAAATTTTACGTTTTTGTGGGGCCCATGAGGTTTCCGACATTTTGACCAATTATGGAAATTTCGGGAAACGAAATGTTATGGACCAATGGGAGGGTGACACGTGTCACCCTCCACATGTATCATCTTGGACGAAAATATAGGCTAAAGTGTAGTAAAATGTTAGCTTGAAAATGGACCAAGTCAAAGGGTCAATGGAGCTTGAGATAATTGATCACATCTTGACCCCACATTTGTTTTGATCTAAGCCCTTGGTTGTTGTATATATCACTTACTAGTGCAAGACTAGTTTCCAACACTTAGAAAAATCAAGCATCTTGATAGAGCTTAAAGATGCCTCGCCATGGGCTCAAGAACAAGAAATTTTTGTAATTTTTCTCCATAAATCTCAATATTCAAACCCAAGGTTCCTAAGGGTATTACAATGATATCTCAATAGAAAGATCCTAAAAACTACGTTTCACGTTAGTCGCAAGGCGAAAACCTAAGGAGTTCTTCAACTTTGAAGTTGGAACTTGAAGAGGAGTTCTTCATAAGCTTCTAAGGGTTGCTTGGAGTGGATTCGAACGTCGAAAAGAGGAGCTAGAGTTGCTAAGGATCGACTTGTAATCTTGGAATATATTTGGGCTAAATGAGGTAATAATCTTTGTCTTACTATTGTAATTGAAGATTCCATGTTATGATAAGTTAGAAATGAGCATGTGATATATGTTATGAAGATTGATAAGTGTTATGGAATTTTAGAAGCTCAAACCGAAAATGGCATGTTAGCCGTTAAGATTGTAATTCAAGTTAATTATTAATTACGATCGTCGTATGTTATTGAGAGAAGGGAATATAGTTGTTGTAATTGTTATTATGTATATAACATGTTGGAATAACAATTTGGATTGAAAAGGAATCGAACGGAAATTGATATTGTTGTAGGCATGGATTGTAGTAGAATCGCACTTATTATCGATCGCTTTATATTAATTGTGGGGCAGAATTTTACACGCCCCGTTAGGAATGTAATCCCCTTTGAATTGCTGAATTGTTGAGCCTTAAATGTGGCATGTTTGGTTATTGAATTCGGGCCTTGAAAAAGGTGGAAAAGTATGTAGAAACAAAGAAAGTGTTGTCCGATTTTCCGTAGAATTTAGTGACTTTGCACTTAGAATATTCTACGTTTGAAGTTATAAGTTAATAGACGTATTATGGTCATTATAGGTTGACATACTACGTACGGCATATTGGACTTAGCAAGTGGATTGAACCAAAGAGGTATGTGGAACTTTCCTATCTCTTGAGCATGAGTAGTTGTAAATATATAGTAAGATAGACGCATTTAGATTTTGATGAATCTAGTTTCATTTGATATCCTTGACTTGTTTTAAGAATGTCCAAGTTGGTTGAGTTAGGGAATTAACTCACTTGTTTTAAAGATTAAGGATATCTTAGTTTCTAAAGATAAGAGACTTGAAGTATTTTTGAAAGTATATGATGCTTGGTTTTTGGAAAATTTAAGTCTCTTGGTTATAAAGAAGAATGTAAGTGTCTAAATCATAAAGTTAGTATAACGGCTTTATGGGAAGTTGGTTATAATAGCTTTATGGAAATTTAAAAGAATGGTTTACTCTAGCAATGTAAATTAAGATAAAATGACTTCAAAGGAAGAAAGGCAAATTGATTTGAAGGCATCAATTGCTTAAAGTTTTAAAGTAAAAAGTCACTTGGTTTAGAAGTCTTTAAAGGTAGTTCTAAGAGGTATTGTGACTTGTTTGGAAAAGTAGACATGACTTGATTGTCACAACCCGACCCCGGGCCCGTGACTGGTGCCTTACCCCGGGCACCCTAGTGATACAACATCAGAGAAAATCAGCGGAAATAAAAACTTAAACCTGAAACAAGATATACAATAAGAAAACAGGCTAACCAAAACGGTCACCTTTCTGCATATATATAAGAATTCGAACAGTTACATCCTTACAAACCCTGCCCACAACAGTACTACAGACCTCTAAGAGTTTTATAACAACAACGACGGGACAGGGCCCCGCCATACCCCTGAATGTATAAGAACCTACAATCTCAGGGAATCATTGTCACGACCCGACCCCGGGCCGCGACTGGTGCCTTACCTGGGCACCCTTCTAAACATACAACATAATAAACTGCGGAAGATAAATAACACATTTTTTTTTTAACCAAGGCCAAGCCGATAAGGCTGCCATAACATAAAAATTACCCGAAAGGGTCTACACTGCTTAACAATGTAAAAACAACTCTAGCCACCCAAATTTACGCATGAATACGCACCTCTAAGATTTGATCAAATACTACGACGGACAAGGCCCCGTGCACTTCGAATATACATAGCCATGACAACTCCGAACATTGGAGCCATCTCAAAATGTCAACCAGATCCTAAGTCATGGATCCACAATCAGGTACCTAAACTCGCGACATGAACGCAGCTTCGGGCGGGGTCGATAACAAAAATTTAATATGGAATGTAAATAAAGTACAAGAAATGATCATAATCGTACAAAAGAATGACAGGCAAGTATAAAAGTACATACCAGATCCTCGCCGTGTCATTACCCTTATGAACTTAATTGCACATCATTATCTTTTCTATTCCATTAAGAGTTATAGCCATATCTTACGCATATACTTAGGAGAAGTCATTAAGTTTATTACCATCTAACTTACTTATCTTTCATAACCTAATCCGCTCATTACGAGGATGCTTATATCGCCCGCCCAAATCGACGCGATAAAATCACATAGTCCGCCCATACAGTATATCGCCGCCCATTTCGACGCGATAATGTCACATAGTCCGCCATAAAGGTATCTTGCCGCCCATTTCGGGACGATAATGTCATATAGTCCGCCCATAAAGGTATCTCGCCTGCCCATTTCTCGACGATAATGTCATATAGTCTGCCCATAAAGGTATACTGCCCGACCCATTTCTGGGACGATAATGTCATATAGTCTGCCCATAAAGGTATACTGCCCGACCCATTTCTGGGACGATAATGTCATATAGTATCCGGGAATTTAACCCTAAGTACTACGCACCTCTACTCCTTTAGAAAGACTCTTTTTCAAATAAAACTTCCCAGATACTAAAAACCGTAGTATCAAGTCATATCTACCTTTGAAGACAAGTCACAATACCTTTTTTTAGAAATACATTTACCGGCTTCTAAATCAAGTGACTTCTTTCCTTAAAACTTAAGCAATATATGCTTTTAAAACAATTTGCCCTTTTTTATTTCAAATCATTTCTTTGCTTACATTACTGAAGAAAAACCATTCTTTTAATCTTTCATAAAGTTGTTATAACCAACTTCCCATAAAGCCGTTATAACTCTTTATGTCTTAGACAAAATCATTCCTTTTATAACCAAGAGACTTATACTTTCAAATCAAATCACATAGCTTTCAAAATACTTCAAGTCTCTTAACTTTTAAGAAAACAAGTTTCAAAGTCTTAAAACTTCATACGTAAACTCTTTTAAATTAAGTAACATATACTTTGGTGCGTTGTGAATAAGTTATACTTATTTATAACGATCTTATTCAAGTAGCCATGATCTAGAAAATGTAATACAATTTTGTCTTATCTTAGCTTCTATGCAGATGGAGAATTCTACTTGTTTTAATATAATTAATTGTCATTACATTTTCCTTTATTAACGCTGCAATGGCTTGTTCGATACTTATTCTCATTCGTACAGAAATTAGCCAAGTCAACTCCAAATACTTCCTAACGACTCTTACCAACATCCCCCATAAGACTTGGTAAGAACTTAGGATTTCTTAGACGTAGCTTTTACATAGAGTAAATCAACATAACTACCTCTTAACTTCTAAGAGTAGACGGAATCATGAAATACTACTACATGTATATTTCATACATAGAATCATGCCAAAGTAAGGAAGAGGTTCACATACCGCGACGATTATCGACAAGTAGCAAAAAGCTCCAAAGTACTTCAACCTGATAGCTATTCCATCCTTCAAGTAGAATGCTATACTTAGTATTTCAACCTAAAATGGCCATAATACGTCCATTAACCTCTAGCTTCGAACGTAGAATATTCTAAGTGCAAAGTCCCTAAATTCTACGGAAAATCTGGACAAAGACTTCCTTTGTTTCTACATACTTTGCCACCTTTTCAAGGCCGAATACAATAACCAAACACGCCACATTTAAGGCTCAACGTACTCAACCAATCAAAGGGATTACACGCCTAATAGGACGTGTAAAATTCTGCCCCACGCTACACAAACAGTCCACAAATCAGCCCATAAAACAGTCCGTAATCCAACAATAACGAGGGTAAAATGTGAGGCGTTTCAACACCTTTCCACACCCCTATTTCCTTAGGACTTTCATTAGCAACTACTACACTTAAAAATGCATATTAGGGGCTTATTTCCAGCATTAAACACGCCCAAAACAGTCCATAAAATGATACGACAACGTCTAACAGTTTTGGGTAGTTTTTCGGCTAAAACAACTATAATCCGATAACTCTTTTCTTAATCCATTTTATTCCAATTCGAGTTCCAACACTTCCATATATGACATACCAACTTATCAACAACCATATTAACCTATTTTAACATGCGACAAGTGTGGATAACAACAACCATATAACAAACGAAACCAAGGGCACAAAATTGCCTCAAATCGGCCAACAACATATCTACTTCATACACATCTTATTTTCCATTTCTTCTTTAACATAAGTTCATCCCTTAAACATAAAAATAAGTAATATCCAATTACTGCGGAGGAAGAAGAATTATTACCTAATTTTGAGCCAAGAAATCGTCCAAAACAGCCCCTTAGGTTTTGGTCCGCAGCTGCTTCGCTCCACTTCAAGATCCAATCACATATATGTGACCTCTATGAGTTTATACACAACTTCACTTTGTATTTCACTTCCAAAAAGTTGATAAAACTTAGGATTTCACCCTCTATTCTCGCCAACACTTGATCTCGGGTTTGGGGGTTATCCTTGCTTAGTATACCACTAGGGATCTTAGGCTTGAGTTTGAGGATTTATCATCAACTTTTGAAGGATTTTTGCTCTTGAAAAGGGCCCTTGGCCGAAACTACATGGAAGAGGAAGAAAAAGATGAAATATTTTCTAAGTGTGGCTAAGTCTTGCAAGCCCTCTACCTTGCATATATAAAATGTCCCTGGCTGGATGCTTGACAAGTGTATGGCCTTATAGTAGTAAGACAAGTGGAGTGGGTCCCACCTCCACTTGTCTCCAAAATATCTTCCAAGACCAAGTCTTCCAAGACCAAGTCAAAAGTCAGCGGGTGTGCCACGTGTCACCCTCTCATTGGTCTAAAAATATTTTCATCCTCCAAAATATCCATAATTGGTCAAAATATCTCAAAATATTGTGCCCCACAAAACCGTAAAATTTTCCCGTGGGCCCCACGTGAACAAATCCGAATTTTAAAATCCATAATTCTAATATATTCCAAAAGTATCAAATACCAAATTTGAGAACCAAATTCCAATTAACAAACCTTTTCCTTCACAAGTTCCCGATATTTCTCTTAAGGAAAAGCGTATCTTCTATCGTTTCACGATTTAAACCTTAACGTCTTACGACGTTCTCGATTCACGTGTTGGAACTACGGGTGTAACATTCTCCTCTTAGAAACATTCGTCCCGAATGTTCCTTCTAAGTCTCCAACTACACATGTACTGATATAGTCTTCACTACTATACTTATGAAACCAATTATGCCACATATGGCCACAATATATCACACATGCATATACATCTCAAATCTAGAGTGTATTTCACCACTATTAACTCTCATTCATGGCCTAAAAGGATTCTCCTTTCGCATTTCTCATTAGTCCTAACTATAAACACTTTAATTCCTTTAATGCTTGTTTTGTTCCTTTTCTTACTTGTCGTGACTCTTCCGCACATCCAAACTTATTCTAGTCTACGATGTAATCTCGCATATTGTTTTTGTTTCCAATCCTTGAGTCACTCTATTAAACAATATAAGGCCATTTCCGGCTCACGACTGTTCGTGGAACGCTGGCCCACGAACCCAGAAACAATTAACTAGACTGGGCCTTGCACTCGTGACCTGTCATGTAGCGGGACTACTACCAACTGATCCCACTCCATTTTAAACTATGAGGCGACCTGCACAGTCCTCAACCCGACCCACCGCCGCACTTAACTCTTACCCAAAGTCCGAATTTATTCTTATTACCCGCGAAGGCCTTATATACCTAAGGTCTCGCGGTTATCAATATTCTTAGGCTCGCATTTTCCATGCTCCAAGCCTACCTTATCACCCCCAAACGGGTACAAAAACTTCTCATAATACCATAATCGTGTCGCCTTGATCACAACAACCCTTACTTACTCTATCCGACCTCATCCGTACAATCCTCTTAAGCCTACTACGCAGCCTTAATCTATTAACACGACATTCGTTAAGTTCCTTAACACGGCTTCTGGGGTTCACTACCCTATCGCATAAATTTCATCCTTTCCCAATTATCTCAAAATAACACATAAGATCTTGGCGAATTCATTAATCGTTCCATACCTCCCCTGATCTAGTTAGTCTTTACCAACTCATGGAAATTTAAAATCATTCTAGGCAACACGCGCCTCAATTTCATACATAACTCCGTATAGATGTATGTCACAATACCAACTATACTATAATCATTACCAACCGATACGTAATCCACATAGCCCTTCCCCGGTCATCACGCTTTCTCATACCGCAATCAACATAACTCGTTAGGGAGAAACGACTCTAACAACACAGCTCTATCGCACGATCTCAGAGTGAGAAGAATGAAAACCAATCCTAAATGTCCCGCAGCCTCCTGGTTATAGATGTGGTGCACAACACACCGATAACCAAGACTCTACTAGACACGGCCCAGACACTTTCCGAGGACTAATCGCCTGATACCACTTTTGTCACGACCCGACCCGGGCGCATCGGTGCCCTACCCGGGCACCTTCTAAACATACAACATAATAAATCATGAAGATAAATAACACATTTTTTTAACCAAGGCTGCCGATAAGGCTGCCATAACATAAAAATTACCCGAAAGGGTCTACACTGCTTAACAATGTAAAAATAACTCTAGCCAGTCCAGCCCACAGATGAATACAGACCTATAAGATTTGATCAAATACTATGACGGGACAAGGCCCCGCCGTACCCCTGAATATACATAGCCATGACAACTCCGGAACATTGGAGCCATCTCAAAATCTCAACCAGGATCCTAAGCTCATGGATCCACAATCGTGTACCTAAACTGCGGACATGAACGCGCCGGGCGGGTCGATAACAAAAATTTAATATGGAAAATAAAAATAAGAAATGATCATAATCAGATAAAAGAATGACAGGCAAGTATAAAAGTACATACGGATCCCGTCGTGTCATTACCCCTTATGAACTTAATTGCACATCATTATCTTTTCTATTCCATTAAGAGTTATAGCCATATCTTACGCACATACTTAGGAGAAGTCATTAAGTTTATTACCATCTAACTTACTTATCTTTCATAACCTAATCCGCTCTTTACGGAGGGATGCTTATCTCGCCGACCAAATCGACGCGATAAAATCACATAGTGCGCCCATACAGTATCTCGCCCGCCATTTCGGGACGCGATAATGTCACATAGTTCGCCATAAAGGTATACCGCTCGCCCATTTCTCGACGATAATGTCATATAGTGCGCCCATAAAGGTATACCGCCTACCATTTCTCGACGATAATGTCATATAGTCTGCCCGTAAAGGTATACTTCCCGACCCATTTCTGGGACGATAATGTCATATAGTTTGCCCGTAAAGATATACTGCCCGACCCATTTCTGGGACGATAATGTCATATAGTCGCCATAAAGGTATCTCGCCCGACCCATTTACGGGACGATAATGTCATATAGTATCAGAATTTAACCCTAAGTACTACGCACCTCTACTCCTTTAGAAAGACTCTTTTTCAAATAAAACTTCCCAGATACTAAAAACCGTAGTATCAAGTCATATCTACCTTTGAAGACAAGTCACAATACCTTTTTTTAGAAATACATTTACCGGCTTCTAAATCAAGTGACTTCTTTCCTTAAAACTTAAGCAATATATGCTTTTAAAACAATTTGCCCTTTTTTATTTCAAATCATTTCTTTGCTTACATTACTGAAGAAAAACCATTCTTTTAATCTTTCATAAAGTTGTTATAACCAACTTCCCATAAAGCCGTTATAACTCTTTATGTCTTAGACAAAATCATTCCTTTTATAACCAAGAGACTTATACTTTCAAATCAAATCACATAGCTTTCAAAATACTTCAAGTCTCTTAACTTTTAAGAAAACAAGTTTCAAAGTCTTAAAAACTTCATACGTAAACTCTTTTAAATTAAGTAACATATACTTTGGTGCGTTGTGAATAAGTTATACTTATTTATAACGATCTTATTCAAGTAGCCATGATCTAGAAAATGTAATACAATTTTGTCTTATCTTAGCTTCTATGCAGATGGAGAATTCTACTTGTTTTAATATAATTAATTGTCATTACATTTTCCTTTATTAACGCTGCAATGGCTTGTTCGATACTTATTCTCATTCGTGCCGTAAATTAGCCAAGTCAACTCCAAATACTTCCTAACGACTCTTACCAACATCCCCCATAAGACTTGGTAAGAACTTAGGATTTCTTAGACGTAGCTTTTACATAGAGTAAATCAACATAACTACCTCTTAACTTCTAAGAGTAGACGGAATCATGAAATACTACTACATGTATATTTCATACATAGAATCATGCCAAAGGAAGGAAGAGGTTCACATACCTCGCGACGATTATCGACAAGTAGCAAAAAGCTCCAAAGTACTTCAACCTTGATAGCTATTCCATCCTTCAAGTAGAATCCGTTATACTTAGTATTTCAACCTAAAATGGCCATAATACGTCCATTAACCTCTAGCTTCGAACGTAGAATATTCTAAGTGCAAAGTCCCTAAATTCTACGGAAAATCTGGACAAAGACTTCCTTTGTTTCTACATACTTTGCCACCTTTTCAAGGCCGAATACAATAACCAAACACGCCACATTTAAGGCTCAACGTACAAACCAATCAAAGGGGATTACACGCCTAATAGGACGTGTAAAATTCTGCCCCACAGTTACACAAAACAGTCCACAAATCAGCCCATAAAAACAGTCCGTAATCCAACAATAACGAGGGTAAAATGTGAGGCGTTTCAACACCTTTCCACACCCCTATTTCCTTAGGACTTTCATTAGCAACTACTACACTTAAAAATGCATATTAGGGGCTTATTTCCAGCATTAAACACGCCCAAAACAGTCCATAAAATGATACGACAACGTCTAATTTTGGGTAGTTTTTCGGCTAAAACAACTATAATCCGATAACTCTTTTCTTAATCCATTTTATTCCAATTCGAGTTCCAACACTTCCATATATGACATACCAACTTATCAACAACCATATTAACCTATTTTAACATGCGACAAGTGTGGATAACAACAACCATATAACAAAGCGAAACCAAGGGCACAAAATTGCCTCAAATCGCCAACAACATATCTACTTCATACACATCTTATTTTCCATTTCTTCTTTAACATAAGTTCATCCCTTAAACATAAAAATAAGTAATATCCAATTCTTTGCGGAGGAAGAAGAATTATTACCTAATTTTGAGCCAAGAAATCGCCCAAAACAGCCCTTAGGTTTTGGTCCAGCTGCTTTCGCTCCACTTCTTGAAGATCCAATCACATATATGTGACCTCTATGAGTTTATACACAACTTCACTTTGTATTTCACTTCCAAAAAGTTGATAAAACTTAGGATTTCACCCTCTCTATTCTCGGCCAACACTTGATCTCTGGTTTAAGGGGTTATCCTTGCTTAGTATACCACTAGGGATCTTAGGCTTGAGTTTGAGGATTTATCATCAACTTTTGAAGGATTTTGCTCTTGAAAAGGGCCCTTGGCCGAAACTATACATGGAAGAGGAAGAAAAGATGAAATATTTTCTAAGTGTGGCTAAGTCTTGCAAGCCCTCTACCTTGCATATATAAAATGTCCCTAAGTGTGGATGCTTGATGTTGTATGGCCTTATAAGTAGCAAGACAAGTGGAGTGGGTCCCACCTCCACTTGTCTCCAAAATATCTTCCAAGACCAAGTCTTCCAAGACCAAGTCAAAAGTCAACGGGGTGTGCCACGTGTCACCCTCTCATTGGTCTAAAAATATTTTCATCCTCCAAAATATCCATAATTGGTCAAAATATCTCAAAATATTGTGGGCCCCACAAAACCGTAAAATTTTCCCGTGGGCCCCACGTGACCAAATCCGAATTTTAAAATCCATAATTCTAATATATTCCAAAAGTATCAAATACCAAATTTGAGAACCAAATTCCAATTAACAAACCTTTTCCTTCACAAGTTCCCGATATTTCTCTTAAGGAAAAGCGTATCTTCTATCGTTTCACGATTTAAACCTTAACGTCTTACGTACGTTCTCTGATTCATGTGTTGGAACTACGGGGTGTAACATTCTCCCCCCCTTAGAAACATTCGTCCCGAATGTTCCTTCTAAGTCTCCAACTACACATGTACTGATATAGTCTTCACTACTATACTTATGAAACCAATTATGCCACATATGGCCACAATATATCACACATGCATATACATCTCAAATCTAGAGTGTATTTCACCACTATTAACTCTCATTCATGGCCTAAAAGGATTCTCCTTTCGTACTTTCATTAGTCCTAACTATAAACACTTTAATTCCTTTAATGCTTGTTTTGTTCCTTTTCTTACTTGTCGTACTCTTCCCGTACATCCAAACTTATTCTAGTCTACGTATGTAATCTCGCATATTGTTTTTGTTTCCAATCCTTGGAGTCACTCTATTAAACAATATAAGGCCATTTCCGACTCACGACTGGTTAGGTGGAACGCGTCCACTAACCCGTGAAACAATTAACTAGACTTGGGCCTTGCACCTCGTGACTCGCCATGTAGCGACTACTACCAACTGATCCCACTCCATTTTAAACTATGAGGCGACCGTAATAGTCCTCAACCCGACCCACCGTCGCACTTAACTCTTACCCAAAGTCCGAATTTATTCTTATTACCCGAAGGCCTTATATACCTAAGGTCTCGGCGGTTATCAACATTCTTAGGCTCGCAGTTCCCATGCTCCAAGCCTACCTTACCAGTCCCCCCGTACACGGGTACAAAAACTTCTCATAATACCATAATCGTATCGTCTTGATCACAACAACCCTTACTTACTCTATACAGACCTCATCCGTACAATCCTCTTAAGCCCACTACGCAGCTTAATCTATTAACATGACATTCCGTTAAGTTCCTTAACATGGCTTCTTAAGGGTTCACTACCCTATCAGACAGCTCATCCTTTCCCAATTATCTCAAAATAACACATAAGATCTTGGCGAGAATTCATTAACTGTTCCATACCTCCCCGGTATCTAGTTAGTCTTTACCAACTCCTGGAAATTTAAAATCATTCTAGGCAACACGTCGAATTCATACATAACTCCGTATAGATGTATGTCACAATACCAACTATACTATAATCATTACCAACCTGGATACGTAATCCACATAGCCCTTCCTGGGTCACTGCTGCCTTTCTCATAGCTGCAATCAACATAACTCGTTAGGGAGAAACGACTCTAACAACACAGCTCTATCGCACGATCTCAGAGTGAGAAGAATGAAAACCAATCCTAAATGTCCCGCAGCCTCCTGGTTATAGATGTGGTGCACAACACACCGATAACCAAGACTCTACTAGACACGGTCTGTAGACACTTTCCGAGGACTAACTGCTCTGATACCACTTTTGTCACGACCCGACCCCGGGCCGCGACTGGTGCCCTACCTGGGCACCCTTCTAAACATACAACATAATAAACTGCGGAAGATAAATAACACATTTTTTTTTAAACCAAGGCCGTCGATAAGGCCGCCATAACATAAAAATTACCCGAAGTGGTCTACATCGCTTAACAATGTAAAAATAACTCTAGCTACCCAGCCTACGGATGAATACTGCACTATAAGATTTGATCAAATACTATGACGGACAAGGCCCCGCTGCACACGAATATACATAGCCATGACAACTCCGAACATTGAGCCATCTCAAAATCTTGAACCAGATCCTAAGCTCATGGATCCACAATCGTACCTAAACTGCGGACATGAACGCACTCAAGCGGGTCACAACAGAAAATCAATATGGAGTAAATAAAGTACAAGAAATGTGATCATAATCTGCAAAAGAATGACAGGCAAGTATAAAAGTACATACGGATCCTCGTGTCATTACCCCTTATGAACTTAATTGCACATCATTATCTTTTTCTATTCCATTAAGAGTTATAGCCATATCTTACGTACATACTTAGGAGAAGTCATTAAGTTTATTACCATCTAACTTACTTATCTTTCATAACCTAATCCGGCTCTTTACGGAGGGATGCTTATACTGCCCGGCCCAAACTGGGACGCGATAAAATCACATAGTCTGCCCATACAGGTATACTGCCCGGCCCATTTCTGGGACGCGATAATGTCACATAGTCTGCCCATAAAGGTATCTCGCCCGCCCATTTCGGGACGATAATGTCATATAGTTCGCCCATAAAGGTATCGCTCGCCCATTTCGACGACGATAATGTCATATAGTCTGCCCATAAAGGTATACTGCCCGGCCCATTTCTGGGACGATAATGTCATATAGTCTGCCCATAAAGGTATACTGCCCGACCCATTTCTGGGACGATAATGTCATATAGTCTGCCCATAAAGGTATACTGCCCGGCCCATTTCTGGGACGATAATGTCATATAGTATCCGGGAATTTAACCCTAAGTACTACGCACCTCTACTCCTTTAGAAAGACTCTTTTTCAAATAAAACTTCCCAGATACTAACAACCGTAGTATCAAGTCATATCTACCTTTGAAGACAAGTCACAATACCTTTTTTTAGAAATACATTTACCGGCTTCTAAATCAAGTGACTTCTTTCCTTAAAACTTAAGCAATATATGCTTTTAAAACAATTTGCCCTTTTTTATTTCAAATCATTTCTTTGCTTACATTACTGAAGAAAAACCATTCTTTTAATCTTTCATAAAGTTGTTATAACCAACTTCCCATAAAGCCGTTATAACTCTTTATGTCTTAGACAAAATCATTCCTTTTATAACCAAGAGACTTATACTTTCAAATCAAATCACATAGCTTTCAAAATACTTCAAGTCTCTTAACTTTTAAGAAAACAAGTTTCAAAGTCTTAAAAACTTCATACGTAAACTCTTTTAAATTAAGTAACATATACTTTGGTGCGTTGTGAATAAGTTATACTTATTTATAACGATCTTATTCAAGTAGCCATGATCTAGAAAATGTAATACAATTTTGTCTTATCTTAGCTTCTATGCAGATGGAGAATTCTACTTGTTTTAATATAATTAATTGTCATTACATTTTCCTTTATTAACGCTGCAATGGCTTGTTCGATACTTATTCTCATTCGTGCCGTAAATTAGCCAAGTCAACTCCAAATACTTCCTAACGACTCTTACCAACATCCCCCATAAGACTTGGTAAGAACTTAGGATTTCTTAGACGTAGCTTTTACATAGAGTAAATCAACATAACTACCTCTTAACTTCTAAGAGTAGACGGAATCATGAAATACTACTACATGTATATTTCATACATAGAATCATGCCAAAGGAAGGAAGAGGTTCACATACCTCGCGACGATTATCGACAAGTAGCAAAAAGCTCCAAAGTACTTCAACCTTGATAGCTATTCCATCCTTCAAGTAGAATCCGTTATACTTAGTATTTCAACCTAAAATGGCCATAATACGTCCATTAACCTCTAGCTTCGAACGTAGAATATTCTAAGTGCAAAGTCCCTAAATTCTACGGAAAATCGGACAGCACTTCCTTTGTTTCTACATACTTTGCCACCTTTGTCAAGGCCGAATACAATAACCAAACACGCCACATTTAAGGCTCAACGTACCAACCAATCAAAGGGATTACACGCCTAATAGGACGTGTAAAATTCTGCCCCACAGTTACACAAAACAGTCCACAAATCAGCCCATAAAAACAGTCCGTAATCCAACAATAACGAGGGTAAAATGTGAGGCGTTTCAACACCTTTCCACACCCCTATTTCCTTAGGACTTTCATTAGCAACTACTACACTTAAAAATGCATATTAGGGGCTTAATTTCCAGCATTAAACACGCCCAAAACAGTCCATAAAATGATACGACAACGTCTAACAGTTTTGGGTAGTTTTTCGGCTAAAACAACTATAATCCGATAACTCTTTTCTTAATCCATTTTATTCCAATTCGAGTTCCAACACTTCCATATATGACATACCAACTTATCAACAACCATATTAACCTATTTTAACATGCGACAAGTGTGGATAACAACAACCATATAACAAACGAAACCAAGGGCACAAAATTGCCTCAAATCGGCCAACAACATATCTACTTCATACACATCTTATTTTCCATTTCTTCTTTAACATAAGTTCATCCCTTAAACATAAAAATAAGTAATATCCAATTACTGCGGAGGAAGAAGAATTATTACCTAATTTTGAGCCAAGAAATCGTCCAAAACAGCCCCTTAGGTTTTGGTCCAGCTGCTTTCGCTTCCACTTCTTGAAGATCCAATCACATATATGTGACCTCTATGAGTTTATACACAACTTCACTTTGTATTTCACTTCCAAAAAGTTGATAAAACTTAGGATTTCACCCTCTCTATTCTCGTCCATCACTTGATCTCGGGGGTTTAAGGGGTTATCCTTGCTTAGTATACCACTAGGGATCTTAGGCTTGAGTTTGAGGATTTATCATCAACTTTTGAAGGATTTTTGCTCTTGAAAAGGGCCCTTGGCCGAAACTACATGGAAGAGGAAGAAAAAGATGAAATATTTTCTAAGTGTGGCTAAGTCTTGCAAGCCCTCTACCTTGCATATATAAAATGTCCCTAAGTGTGGATGCTTGACAAGTGTATGGCCTTATAAGTAGCAAGACAAGTGGAGTGGGTCCCACCTCCACTTGTCTCCAAAATATCTTCCAAGACCAAGTCTTCCAAGACCAAGTCAAAAGTCAAAGGGGTGTGCCACGTGTCACCCTCTCATTGGTCTAAAAATATTTTCATCCTCCAAAATATCCATAATTGGTCAAAATATCTCAAAATATTGTGGGCCCCACAAAACCGTAAAATTTTCCCGTGGGCCCCACGTGACCAAATCCGAATTTTAAAATCCATAATTCTAATATATTCCAAAAGTCTCAAATACCAAATTTGAGAACCAAATTCCAATTAACAAACCTTTTCCTTCACAAGTTCCCGATATTTCTCTTAAGGAAAAGCGTATCTTCTATCGTTTCACGATTTAAACCTTAACGTCTTACGTACGTTCTCTGATTCATGTGTTGGAACTACGGGGTGTAACAATCATACCACAAGATAAGCTTCCGGAGAAACGGAGCTTCCCAAAACGCTGAACTGTGATCCTATGAGCGAGGATCAACAACTGGTGTACCTACCGCGGATGAACGCACTTCGGCGAGGTCGCAACAGTACAAGTATGAAATCGAAATCAAAATAAAATCATAATAGTCTGTATACAAAAAAATAGGAGACATGTATGATAACCAAACTACAGTACACAATATATAAGCAGTCATGTCAAGTCAGGGACTCACGCCCTCAAAGTCATCACTCAAATATAACCATGGGTCTCATGCCCACAATATCAATCCTGCCCGTGGAATTCTTCCTCACCGCCGGTGATCCATGATATAATAACACCAAGGAATACACATGAACACCAGGTCCCACCTGTGTCATAAAAACCGTACGGGGTAAGTACGAAGGCATAACCAATTACTAGAACCTACCGTACCAATAATGATATAAAATTGTATCGCGAGGTCTTTCTGGACCGCCAAATGATCGAAGCTGGGCCACTCGCCTCGATCATTATGCGTGTCTAACCCTGGAACTCCCGCAGTCCGCATAGGCCACCTAGGCCCGCATGAGGTATTCCTCGCATCAGGGGTAGCTAACCCGCGGCAACATCCTGGATTCCCGCAATCCGCATGGCCACATTGACCACATGAGGTATTCCTCGCATCGGCGTAACAAACCCGGAGTGATTCCTGGAACTCCCGCAGACTCCGATAGTCCCATGGACCCGATTGAGGTATTCTCAGACGGTAGCTAACCCGCGACAACAAAATAAGTCGTGGGTATGTGATGTAATACAAGCCAGAACCGCTTATCGTAAACAACATAAGCACAACAAGAAAACCCCCTTCACATAAAAGTCCCAAGATACTAACGCCCGTAGTATCCTAGCATTTTTACTTATCAAACCAACAAGAAAGTATTACAATGCTATCACAAGCAAAACATAGGCAAGTTACTCACACAAGGTACTTTTATTTCATGTCAACAAATCCGGGTTTTAACCCCAAAGTACTACATACTTCAGCTCTCTTAAAAAGATCCATTTCTTTCACAAAAGTCACACGATACCCGTAGTATCAAAATAGAGTAACCATCTTTTTAAGTAAACCAAAACAATTTCCATACCTTCTTTTTAAACCAACTTAAGACAAAACCATGCCTTCCTTTTTAAATAATTTTAAGACAAAACCATGCCTTCCCTTTAAACAAAAACACTTCAATGATCTTATTAAAACATCCATGATCTAGGAAATGTAATACAATTTTGTCTTATCTTAGCTTCTATGCAGATGGAAGATTCTACTGATTTTAATTTAATTATTTGTCATTACATTTTCCTTTATTAACGCTGCAATGGCTTGTTCGATAGTTATTCCCATTTCCGAAATCAATATAACTTATTCCTTTTTCTTTTTTTGATCAAGTACTCATTTCTCACGAATGAGGTTTCACCACTTTCTAACACACTTCAAGTTCTTCATATTTCATATCAAGTCCAATATAAGTCAAGTCTCTTATCTTTTAAAATCAACAAACCATTCTTTTACCTACATAAAGTCGTTATAATTAACTTCCCATAAAGCCATTATAACACTTTATGTTTTAAACCAACCAAATTCGTTTAGTACATGTACGTCTACCGTACTACATAGTTCACAACAATCATGCTAGAAAGGATAGGAAGAGGTTCACATACCTCGCGACGATTATCGACAATTAGCAAAATGCTCCAAAGTACTATAACCCTGCTAGCCTTTTCCACCCTTCAAGTAGAATACGCTACTCGTAGTACTTCAACCTATAATGGTCATAAAACGTCTATTAACTTCTAGATCTCTTCGTAGAACATTTCTAAGAACAAGCTTCCATATTCTACGGAGAATTCGCAAAGACCTCCCCCGTAACTACACATAAATAACCTCCAATATCAAGGCCCGCTACCAAGCCAACAACTCAAAGGGGATTACACGCCTAACCGGACGTGTACAATTCTGCCCCACAATACTACTACAAGTTCATCAGAATACAATCCAATGTAAATACAGTTTAATTCTTTTTAATCATCCTTCCATATATCATATACTCAATTATACATTACTACAACATGTAATCTCCAATTACAATAGGGGGATAAAGATCATTACCTCGATAAGCCCAAAATTATCCAAGATTTATAAGTCGATCCTGAGCAACGTTTAGCTCCAATTCCTTACGCTCCAACCCGATCCAAGCAACCCTTAGAAGTTTCTAAACAACTTCTCTTAACACTTCATCCAACTATGAAGATTTCCCTAGGGTTCATTTTGCGACTATTGGAATAAAGTAGTATTTTCAGGCTCTTATGTTGGGATTACTTTAGAATACTACTAGGGATACAAGGCTAAGGTATTTGGGATTATACCACAACAATTGAACAATTTCTACACAAGATGGGGGAGTTTGGACGAGAACACCTAAGGGGAGGGAGTATAATTTTTGCCTTGGAAACTCTCTAAGTGGATGAATAAAGTCTTGCACTTAAGGGGGTATTTATAGAGAAATCAAAGGCCAAGATCAAGGCAAGTGTGTGGTGTAGATTTGGGACATGTGTGTGTGGATTCTACCAACCACATGTCCATCACAAAATTGGGACAAGTGGCTAGCCACTTGTCCACCACCAAACGTCCATGGACACTTGTCCAACCATAATCGGCCAACTCGCCACGGGGTGACACGTGTCGCCTCTACTCGTCCAAAATATTTCATCTTCCGAAAATATCTGTAATGCCAAAAATCTCTAAAACAAAGTGGGCCCCTCAAAACCGTAAATTTCTCCCGTGGGCCCCACGTGACCAATTCCGGAAATAAAATTCCATAATTCTCTAATATTCTAAAAAGTCCGAATACCAAATCTGGGAATCTAATTCCCGTTAACGAACCTTTTTCCTTAAATAAATCCGGAAACTTTTCAGTCGAAAAATCACATCTTCCTTCCTTTTCAATTTTAATGTCGTATTCTCGTACGTACGCCCTCACATACATACTCTGGAACTACGTGCTGTAACATTCTTCCTTAGAAACATTCGTCCGAATGTTCCTTCTAAGTCTCCAAGCATACCGTGCAGTATAGTCTTCACTACTATACTTACGAAACCAATTATGCCACACATGGCCATAATACAACATACGCGCAAAAACTCACATCCAAGCCAATGAAGAATCATCTCTAAAGCGTATAACAATACTAATAGCTCCACCCATGGTCCAAAGGATACTTTCTTCACATCTTTACTTTATAAAAAGGACACTTCCATCTTCTTAACACATCTTCGCCTCTTTTCTTAGTTGTTGTACCCTCCTCGTACACTCGAACTCTTCCTAATATACGTACCACATTTCTGTCATTGCTTCAGTTTTCAAAATCTCGGGGTTACTATCTCCAACTTGGTCATCATTAACTGGGAACACTCTGGATGGATCTCCGATACTCTTCCGAAACATAGCAACATGGAAGACCGGACGTACTGCCTCCTAAGTCGGACGGCAGTGCTAACTTATAGGCAACCTGGCCTATTCTACAAATGATCTGAAAAGGCCCAAAGTACCTCGGGCTAAGTTTCCCCTGCTTTCCAAATCTCGTCACACCCTTCCGGGGTGGTACCTTCAAGAAGACCCACCGTCAACCTGAACTCCAAGTGTCGACGCCGATTATCCGCACGACTTCTGTTGACTCTGAGCTGCTAATAACCTCTTCTGGATAAGCTTCACCTTATCCACATCCTGCTGAATCAAGTATGGACCAACTATCTGAACCTTGCCAACATCGAACCAATCGACTGGCAACCTACACTTCCGCCCATACAAGACTTCATAAGGCGCCATCCGAATACTGAAATGGTAGCTATTATAATACTCACTCAACAAGATACAAATAATCCTCTCAGCTACCCCTGAAATCAAAACACCGGCCCGTAACCTATCCTCAAATGTCTGGATAATATGCGTTGTTTGTCCGTCGGCCCAAGGGTGGATGCAATACTGAGACTCATCTGAGTTCCTAACCCCGCCTGGTAAAACCTCCAGAAAAAAAAGAAATAGCCGTAAACTGGGCTCCACTGCCTGTCATAAAATAAAAGTAGGAACCCCGTGCAGCCTTACAACCTTCCTGATATACAACATCTCGCATAACCCTCCGCCGAGTAAACAGTCCTGACTGAAAGACAAGATGGGCTGACCTCATCAGCCCGACTACTAGTCGAACGCATCCACAAACTCGTACGATAGTTACCTAAACTTGGGCCTAACACCCTCGTGACCCTATCATCTAGCGGGACCACCTCAAACTGATCCCACCACATTCCGGGCTGCGGGTTAACCCGCGATATGGCCTCAACCCGACCCACTTCGTACTAAACTCTCGTTCCTGGTCCGGAACAATCTCACTATTCAAGTCATGAGAACCTAGTGGTCTTCTAAGCTCAACTACCCACTTCCATTTCACACCACTCATGGACTTATCACATGAATATACCCCACGTATACAATGTATCTCGGCAAGGATAAAAAAAACGTAAAATCTTTTACTTAAGACAGCCTTGCATCTAAGGTCTCCACGTGTAATATTCTAAGGCTCACACCTTCCATGTCCCCATACTTACCTTTTCAACTACCCATGTTTTCTAATCACAACTTACACAATGCTATCCGAACATAACACTTAACATTAAGTCATCATATCACGCATACTAGTCTCTAGAGGGTTAAGGATATACCTGTAACTATTGCTTTACTTTCCCTTTGTCTCACTAACCAAAGTCCTGCCCTGCAGGGCGCATAGCTAGAGAAAGCGATGAACCAGCCACTGATCCCGAAGGCTGAGTCTCTACATCCGCTTACTGCGGCCGGACAATTTCTCGCAAATGCCCGCCGCCGCAAGCATAACAAGCTGTCGAAGTAGTACGACACTCCCCACAATGACACCTACCACAACGGCCATACCGAGGTGGGGGTGGCCTCCTCTGGCTAACACCCCTTCCTCTCCGAACCATCAATCGCGAATCGACTGGTAGTCGAGTCATCCCATCTGTATCCCTCCTACTAGGACATTCTCTCCTCACATGGCCCTGACGGCTGCAGGTAAAACAAGCATTAGTAAAAGACGACATTTCGGATGACGCCTTCCATATAGTGAACACCGAGGGAAAATCAACTGGGGCTAGAACCTATGTAAATCGTGAACTAAAACCCCGAGCTCACCAACTCCTACATACCGAACATCCACAAGCTCGTAGGACCACTCAGCATCGGGCGGAGGCGCATAACGATCTGTTCTGAGAAGGTCCGCCTCGAAAGTTACCAAAGGACCTGCTGCTCGCCCTCTTCTCACGATCTTGGTTAATCCGTCGATCTCACGTTCTCATTCTCACGCGCACAAGCTCAGACGCGCAACGCCCATGCCGATCAAGAGTTACTCTTGTACATCCCTTCACTAGATAATTATCTAGACCCGTGATATATCGGTGCACTCTATCCTCCATGTCTGCCACTAAAGCGGGGACATAACGAGTCAACGAGTCAAACTCTACATTGTACTCCCGGACCGTCCGCCCGTTCTGCCTCAACATCATAAATCTATCTTCCCGAGCTCTCCTCATCTGCGAGGGCAAGAAGTGTGTAAGAAATGCCTCTGAGAACTCGTCCCAACCAGCTGGAGGCGCATGCTCCCCCCGGGGTAGTTCCCATGAATCAAACCACCGATCGCAGAACACGCAACCCATGGGAACCCAATACCACCGACTGCCTCTCGAGGCCTTGATCACTTTCATGATCCGCCAGAATCGTCGAATAAACTCGATAATCTTCTCGGTTCTCAATCCATAGAACTCGTGGACTGCAACTCAAGAAGTCACGAAATCTCAAACTATCGGATCTAGGGTGAACCATCGGTACTACCGAACCTCCGACTCAGATGTCCTCATTCCTAGCCACAAGCCTAGCTTAGTAATCGGGCCATCTCTCAGAACTCGTATCCTCGGCTCTTGGTCGTGGAACTGGAGACTCAGGTTGTTACACCCCGTAATTCAAGGACATGTTTAAGAGAATGTAAGTAAGGAACACAAGACTTGAAAAGGGTACTAAAGGAAGAATTGTTTTTCCGACGGAAAATCTTCCGAACATCGGAAAGGAAAAATGTTCGTTGGTGAGAATTAGATTCTCAAAATGCATTATTTGAAGAGTATGGAACTTATTAGCATTATGGAAATTTATTTTTTATGGATTTGGTCACGTGGGGCCCACCCGAGGAATTTTACGTTTGTGGGGCCCACGAGGATTACGGCATTTTATGGATGAATGGGAGGGCAACACGTTGCACCCCCCCAATGGTCTTGGACGAATTTATGCAAGGGTATTATGGTCATTGACCATGGTAGAAGACCAAGTCTTGCTAATTATAGAGCTTGACATTGTTGACTAAGTCCAAGGGCCACTTGGCTTGATCTCTTCCCTCCAAACTTAACAAGTATTATAATCTAGACCCTCCAATGTATATTATATACACACTAGTGCAAGACAAGTCTTCACACTTAGAAAAATTTCAAGAAATTTTGAGCTTAGCCAAGAATGCTCTCGGGTTTGAGCTCCCCTCCACAAGAAAAATTTGTAGTTTGATCCATTAGCCACAAGACTTTAACCCAAGGTCCCTAAGGGTATTGTAAGGATATCTCAATAGAAAGATTTCGGAAAAACGGCGTTTTCACGTTAGTCGCAAGGCGAAAACCTGAGGCATTTTCATAGGTTTTGATTGGAAATGGAAGAGAAGTTGGTTGTGAGCTTCTAAAGGCTTCAAATAGCGGATTGGAGCGTAAAGGAAAGGAGCTAAGAATTGCTAAGGAGCGACTTTGAATCTTGGAAATTTTAAGGGCTTGTAAAGGTATAATTCTTGTTGTTTTAGTTTTAAGATTACTTATTGTCAGTAGCTATGGATATTAGCAAGCATGAGATATTTATATTATGAAGTTGATAAGTGTTAGGGATATTGGAACACTAATCCGAAAAACTAGCATGTTTAACCCTTAAGATTTCAATTCAAGTTGATTATTAGTTTAAGTCGTCGCATGTTATATAAGGAAGGAATTATAGTTGTTGAAGTTGTTTATGACTATATAACATGTTAGACCTAAGAACTTGGATTGAAAAGGAATTGGAAAGATTGATAAGTTGTTGCACCTTTTGGCCGAAAATGGCATTGTATTGTGGACTAGTTTCGTATTAATTTGTGGGGCAGAATTTTACACGTCCTGTTAAGGCGTGTAATCCCCTTTGGTTAGCTGAATTGTTGGGCCTTAAATGTGGCGTGTTTGGTTATTGTATTCGGCCTTGAAAAAGGTGGCAAAGTATGTAGAAACAAAGGAAGTGCTGTCCGATTTTCCGTAGAATTTAGTGACTTTGCACTTAGAATATTCTACGTTCGAAGCTAGAGGTTAATGGACGTATTATGGCCATTTTAGGTTGAAGTACTAAGTATAGCGGATTCTACTTGAAGGATGGAATAGCTATCAAGGTTGAAGTACTTCGGAGCATTTTTCTACATGTCGATATTCGTCGCGAGGTATGTGAACCTCTTCCTTCTTTAGACATGATTATATGTATGGAATATACATGTGGTATTATTTTATGATTCCTTCTACTCTTAGAAGTTAAGAGGTATGTATGTTGATTTACTCTACGTAAGGGTTATGTCTAAGTTATCCCAAGTTCTTAACAAGTCTTATGGGGGATGTTGGTAAGAGTCGTTAGGAGGTATTTTGGAGCCAAGTTGACTTGGCTAAGTTACGGAACAAATGAGAATAAGTATCGAACAAGCCACTGCAGCGTTAATAAAGGAAAATGTAATGACAATCAATTATGTTAAAATGAGTAGAATTCTCCATCTGCATAGAAACTAAGATAAGACAAACTTGTATTACATTTTCTAGATCATGGCTACTTGATTAAGATCGTTATAAATAAGTATAACTTATTCACAACGCACCAAAGTATATGTTACTTAACTTATAAGAATTTACGTATGAAGTTTTAAGACTATGGATCTCAAAGTCTTAAAAGTTAAGAGACTTGATTTTTCAAGTTATGGGACTTGATTCTTAAAGGAAGAAATGAATTGATTTACAAGTATAGAATACTTGATTTGGAAAGACTTGATTTCTAAAGTTAAGAAACTTGTTTTCTTAAAAGTTAAGAGACTTGAAGTATTTTGAAAGCTATGTGATTTGATTTGAAAGTATAAGTCTCTTGGTTATAAAAGGAATGAATTTATCTAAGACATAAAGAGTTATAACGGCTTTATGGAAAGTTGGTTATAACAACTTTATGGAAGATTAAAAGAATGGTTTTCTTCAGTAATGTAAGCAAAGAAATGACTTGAAATAAAGAAGGGCAAATTGTTTTAAAGGTACCAATTGCTTAAGGTTTTAAAGAAAGAAGTCACGTGATTTAGAAGCCTAATTGTATTTCTAAAAGGTATTGTGACTTGTCTTGAAAAGTATATATGACTTGATACAACGGTTATTAGTATCTTGGAAGTTTTATTTGAAAAAGAGTCTTTTTAAAGGAGTAGAGGTGCGTAGTACTTTGGGTTAAATCCCGGATTTTTAGGTGTGAAGCAGAAAGTGCCATGAGTTTATAAAATGGAAGTCTAAAGGTTTAATGAACTTGCCTATGTTTTCTTGTGATAGCTTTGAGTGCAAGTATTATATGTTTACGTTGTCGTGACTCTCAATTGGAGGGCCGGCTGTCTTGTTGTAAGTTTACTTGGACGTACCGACAGTGATGTGGGATTCCACGGGTATGCTTCCATTATGATTGATCCTTGGACATGCTTATACGATGTGGGATTCCGGGGCATGTGACCGGAGCGTAAGATTCGGTTGTTTTATTACCCGTGGACATGCTTATACGATGAGGATTCCGGCATGCGACCATGCTATGCGATTATTACTCCGTGGGCTAGCTCCCATGAAGACATGTACCCACGATGAGGGATTCCGGGGGCATGTTATATTATTACTCCATGGGCTAGCTCCCCATGAAGACCTGCACCTACGATGAGGGATGCCGAGGGCACGTTATGGCCATGCTTATACGATGAGGGATTTCGGGGCATGCGGCCACGTTATATATATATATATATATATGTGTTGTATATGTGTACGCCGACAGTGAGGTAGGATGCCACGGGCGCGTCACATGGTTATATGTTACACCTACGGCTGTCGGCAGTGATGTGGGATTCCACGCGCAGGAGATCTATATATGTATTGTGTATGTGTACGCCGACAGTGACGTAGGATTCCACGCGTCACATGGTTATATGTTACACTTATGACTGTCGGCAGTGATGGGGGATTCCACGGGCACGCTTTGATATTTGTGTGATTTGATCGCGTCCCAGATTGGGCCGGGTAGTATATGCGCCCTCCATAAAGGGCCGGATTATGTTATGAAAGATAAGTAAGTTATATGGTAATGAACTTAATGATTTCTCCTAAGTATGTACGTAAGATTTGGCTATAACTCTTAATGGAATGGAAAAGATAATGATGTGCAATTAAGTTCATGAGTGGTAATGACAGCGGGATCCGTATGTACTTTTATACTTGCTCGCTATTCTTTTGTCTGATTATGATCTGTTTATTGTACTTTATTTCCGTTCCATATTCTGCACTGTTGCATCGACTTCTTCGGGCCGTTAATGTCCGCAGTTTAGGTACGATGTGGATCCGCGAGCTTAGGATCCTGGTTCAGCATTTGAGATGGCTCCAATGTTCCGGAGTTGTCATGGCTATGTATATTTAGGGGTACGGCGGGGCCTTGTCCCGTCATAGTATTTGTTCAAATCTTAGGTCCGTATTCATCCGGGTGGATGGCTAGAGTTGTTTTTACATTGTTAAGCGATGTAGACCCTTTTCGTAATTTTTATGTTATGGCAGCCTTATCGGCTTGGCCTTGGTTTAAAAAAAGTGTTATTTATCTTCCGCGATATTTTTATGTTGTATGATTAGAAGCGGTGCCCGTAGGGCACCGCCGCGCCCGCTCGGTCGTGACAAAAGTGGTATCAGAGCAGTTAGTCCTCGGAAAGTGTCTACAGACCGTGTCTAGTAGAGTCTTGATTATCGGTGTGTTGTGCACCACATCTATAATCAGGAGGCTGCAGGACATTTAGGATTGGTTTCCATTCTTCTCACTCTGAGATCGTGCGATAGAGCTGTGTTGTTAGGGTCGTCTCTCTCTAACGAGTTATGTTGATTGTAGCTATGAGAAAGGCAGCAGTGACCCAGGAAGGACTACGTGGATTGCGTATCCAGGTTGGTAATGATTATAGTATAGTTGGTATTGTGACATACATCTATACGGAGTTATGTATGAGGGTCAGACGCGTGTTGCCTAAAAATGATTTTAGATTACCAGGAGTTGGTAAAGACTAACTAGATACCGGGAAGGTATGGAACAGTTAATGAATTCTCGCCAAGGTCTTATGTTTTATTTTGAGATAATTGGGAAAGGATGAGCTGTCTGATAGGGCAGTGAACCCTTAAGAAGTCATGTTAAGAAACTTAATGGAATACCATGTTAATATATTAAGCTACGTGGTAGGCTTAAGAGAATTGTACAGATGAGGTCCGTATAGAGTAAGTAATGGTTGTTGTGATCAAGACGACACGATTATAGTATTATGAGAAGTTTTTGTACCCGTTTACTGGGGGACTGGTAAGGTAGGCTTGGACCATGGAGATTGCGAGCCTAAGAATTTTGATGGCCAGAGACCTTAGATGTACAAGGTCTTCTGGGTAGAAAGATTTATTATAGGCCAAGAATACGAGTTAAGTGCGACGCGGACGAGGTGAGACCTATCATGGTCGCCCCATAGCCCGAAATGGAGTGGGATCTGTTGGTAGTAGTTCCGCCACGTGACAGGGTCACGAGGTGCAAGACCCAAGTCTAGTTAATTGTTTACGGGTTCGTGGGCGTTCCACCGAACCAGTCGTGGCCGGAAATGGCCTTATATTGTTTTATAGAGTGACTCCAAAGATTAGAGGCCAGAATCGGTATGGAAGTTATGTATGTATGCTAGTATGAGTTGGAAGTACGGAAAGAGTACGACCAGTAAGAAAGATAACAACCAAGTGTAAAGGAATAGAGCCTGAATCCATAAGAACCTTCCGAGGTAACTACACCCGTGAGTGTGTGGGGTGGTAGCTGAGCGGGAATATGAGATTTTCCCGGTGATGATACAGTCGTCAGACCCTAGTAGACCTAGTAGAGAGGATTATGACAGACTTTGAGGTCATTACGAGTATGGACTAGTTGGCTTCGTGAGTGCCAAGGTTGACATCTTGGCATAAGTATTGTTATGTGGCCATGGGTGGCATATGTCAGATGGGGTGTAGTAAAAGGAGACTATGTCGCTATCTAATAAGATTGGACTCCGAAAGAACATTCGGGGACGAATGTTTCTAAGGGGGGAAGAATGTTACACCCCGTAATTCAAGGACATGTTTAAGAGAATGTAAGTAAGGAACACAAGACTTGAAAAGGGTACTAAAGGAAGAATTGTTTTTCCGACGGAAAATCTTCCGAACATCGGAAAGGAAAAATGTTCGTTGGTGAGAATTAGATTCTAAAAATGCATTATTTGAAGAGTATGGAACTTATTAGCATTATGGAAATTTATTTTTTATGGATTTGGTCACGTGGGGCCCACCCGAGGAATTTTACGTTTGTGGGGCCCACGAGGGTTACGGAATTTTATGGACGAATGAGAGGGCGACACGTGGCACCCCCCAATGGTCTTGGACGAATTTATGCAAGGGTATTATGGTCATTGACCATGGTAGAAGACCAAGTCTTGCTAATTATAGAGCTTGACATTGTTGACTAACTCGAGGGCGGCCACTGGCTGATCTCTTCCCTCCAAACTTAACAAGTGTTATAATCTAGACCCTCCAATGTATATTATATACACACTAGTGCAAGACAAGTCTTCACACTTAGAAAATTTTCAAGAAACTTTGAGCTTAGCCAAGAATGCTCTCGGGTTTGAGCTCCCCTCCACAAGAAAAATTTGTAGTTTGATCCATTAGCCACAAGACTTTAACCCAAGGTCCCTAAGGGTATTGTAAGGATATCTCAATAGAAAGATTTCGGAAAAACGGTGTTTTCACGTTAGTCGCAAGGCGAAAACCTGAGGCATTTTCATAGGTTTTGATTGGAAATGGAAGAGAAGTTGGTTGTGAGCTTCTAAAGGCTTCAAATAGCGGATTGGAGCGTAAAGGAAAGGAGCTAAGAATTGCTAAGGAGCGACTTTGAATCTTGGAAATTTTAAGGGCTTGTAAAGGTATAATTCTTGTTGTTAGTATTAAGATTACTTATTGTTGTAGCTATGGATATTAGCAAGCATGAGATATTTATATTATGAAGTTGATAAGTGTTAGGGATATTGGAACCCTAATCCAAAAACTAGCATGTTTAACCCTTAAGATTTCAATTCAAGTTGATTATTAGTGTCACGACCCGAATCTGGGCCCGTGACTGGTGCCTTACCCCGGGCACCCTAGTGATACAACATCAGAGTAATCAACGGAACATAAAACACATACATGAAACAAATGAAGTACAAAACAGTAATCTGAGGAAAACTTGCCTTTCGGCATATATATAAATAACAACTCTTACAAATGAACAGTTTAATCCTTTTTACAAACCCTGCCCACAACAGTACTACAGACCTCTAAGAAATGATACGACAACAATGGCGGGACAGGGCCCCGCCATACCCCTGAATGTAAATACCTACAACGAGTGGACTATACGAAGATAAGCCTCCGAGAAACGGAGCTTTCCCAAACGCCGAATCGTGACCCTAAGAGCGAGGATCAACGATGGTGTACCTTTTACTGCGCATGAACGCAGCCCGGGCGAGGTCGACAACAGTACCAAGTATGTGAAATCAAAATAAATCAGAAATGAAATCATAGTAGTCTATATAAAGCGGGAGACATGTATGATAACCAAACTACGATTCACAATAAATAAGCGATATGTCAAGTCGTGACTCACGCCTCAAAGTTATCACAATAAAACCGTGACGGCAAATGCGAAGGCATAGCCGATTACTAAGACCCACGCATCAAAAATACCACAAAGCGTATCCCGAGGTCTTTCTAGACCGCACCACATGATCGGCCGCCACTCGCCCGCAATATCAATGTGGCGTCTATCCACGAACTCTCGCACTCGCATAGGTCACACACGACCCGCATGAGGTATTCCTCGAATCATGGTCCCAGACCGCCTGAGGTATACCCCGCATCGAGGGCAGATTAACCCCCGGTATCCGCCTAGGCTCCCGCACCCCGCATAGTCTCAAAAGACCGCATAGTCTCAACAGACCGCATAGGAATCCCGCATCGGGCTAAACACCCGAATGATCAATCGAGCTACCGCGACCGCATAGTCACAAGGACCGCATAGCCGTATAGACCGCATCGGGTGGCAAGCCCTGTATAATAAGTCAAGGGGGTAGGTGATATAATAATAGTACAATGGACTTACCGTTTAGCAACGTAAGCACCGCAAGAATGACTCCCCTTACATAACAACCACAAGATACTAACACACGTAGCATCCTAACATGTTTACTTATCAAATCAACAAGAAAGTATTACAAGACTATCACAAACCAATACAATCAAGTTATTCACACAAGGTACTTTCTACTAACAAGTTTGGGTATCTATCCCCAAAGTACTTCACACATTAAATCTTTAAAAGATCCGCTTCTTTCCCATAAGTCACGCAATACCCGTAGTATAAAACAGAGTGACTGTCTTTTTTTAAGTAAACCAAAACACTTACCTTTGTAAAATCAAGTAACATTATTTTCCAAACGTTCAAGTTTGCCTAATTTCAAATGTTCACGTTTCTTATTTTAGAAAGGTTTCGTCGTTCATAGTTTTATTCATTTAAGAATATAATTCTCTTTTAAACCATCTAAGAAACATAAGCCTTATGTGTGAGTAGGATATTCTTGTTTATAACAATCTTATTACAGCAGCCATGATCTAGGAAATATCATTTTGTCTCATCTTAGCTTCTATGCAGATGGAAGTTTCTACTGGTTTTATTAATACTTCATTAATCAAAACATTTCCCTTTATTAACGCTGCAGTGGTTTGTCGATACACATTACGATTTCAAATCAAGAAACATTATCCCTTTAAAAATCAAGTACTCATTACTCACGAATGAGGTTTCACACAAAATTCATTGATTAAGTTAAGTCTCTTATCTTACAAGATCAAGTCTCTTAACTTCTAAAATAAATCATTCGTTTTATCTCTCTTAAGCCGTTATACCTAACTTCCCATAAAGCTAGTATAACCCTTAAGTTTTTAAAACCAAGTATTACTCTTCTTTTAAAAATAGTTCTTAATTCTCTTGAACTATTTCAAGATTATTATTATTCGGGCTTAAGTCAAAAGACATTGCCGTACAACTACGTTCAATTAACACACGCACGCTCACCGCACTACATAGTTATACACATATCATGCTAGAAGACATAGGAAGAGGTTCACATACCTCGCGACGATTATCGACTATTAGCAAATCGCTCCACGGCTATAACCCGGCTAGCCTGGTCCACCTTCTCAAGTAGCACATGCTACTCGCAGAACATTCAACCTAAACAGGTTACACAAGTCTATCAAAGTCTAGACTACTCGGTAGAATAAATCTAGATGCAAGGTCCTACGAAAAATTGGGCAGCCCTTCCCTACCCGCCAAACTACACAAGTCTATCAGAATACATCCCACGTAATTACGATCGATTCTTCTTTAAATTCAGCTTAAGTCCAAGGACATTGCCACAACACTAAGTTCAGTTCTATATATAGTATACTTCAACTATATATTCTAACAACATGTAAACTCCAATTACAATAGGGGGACAAGATAATTACCTCGATAAGCCCATAATTATCCAAGTAGAGATGTCGATCCTGGGCAACGTTTAGCTCCAACTCCGAGCGCTCCAACCCGCTCTAAGCCACCCTTAGAAGTTCTAACCAACTTCTATACAATACTCCAACGGACTATGGAGATTTTTCTAGGGTTTCGGTTTGTGGATCGACGAAGTATAATAGTATTTCGGGCTTTTCAGATAGGTATAACCTTAGAATACAACAAGGTATACTGGCTAAGGTAATTTGGGCATTATAACAATACTTTGAGAGTATTTCTACCAAGAGTGGGTATTATACGAGACAACACCACAAGGGTGTATACCCTCGGCCTACCCACTGTGGGGTACTGTACTCTCGACCAAGGGGAAAAGGGTGCTCGCCAAAGGCCTTTCAAAGGAGAGGAGGGACGAACCACTACAAGGGAGAGAAGGCTTTCAAGACTTAGAAACTTTGTGGAATGGATGAAGAAGTCTTCCAAAAGGGGGTATTTATAGTACAAGCCAAGGCCAACCAATGACCAAGATCTAGCCAAGTGCTATGCAAGTGTAGGGCCAAGATCAAGCCATGTGCAACCTTATCTAACTAACACAAAATATCCTACCAACCCTTGACCAAACAAGGCCAACTTTCGGCCACCACTATTACCGCCCAAGGTGTTCCAATGAGAGGGTGACAAGTGTCGCCCTCATGTTGGTCCAAAATGTTTCGCCTCTCGAAAAATCCGCAAAAATAAAAATGGCATAGCGGAAATTCTCCTACGAAAGCCGTGGAAAACGTTTCACTAAAAACGACTCTAACCGTGTTGTGCACAAAAATAATTCGCCAAGCCTATTCTCAAGTTCGAAATTTCCTACGCACGTCCTCGCACATACTGGAAATACGGGTATAACATTCTCCTTCCTTAGAAACATTCGTCGAATGTTCCTTCTAAGTCTCAAACCAAGCGTGCGCCAAGATAGTCTTCACTACTATACTTTCCTGAACAATCCTGCCACAACTGGCCACAACAACACCTGCGCAAAATACTTACATCCAAGCCCACGAGGAAACACCTCTAACATCACAAACGCTCCCATCCGAGGGTCTAAAATATAATTTCTTCGCACATTCTCCATACCAAAGAAATGGTCACATCTATGCTCGCCATACATGCTCGCTTCTCCTTCTACTCGTCGTGATACCACTTTTGTCACTTTGCCGCGAGGTTCTAGTGTCACTCCGGCGACCCAACAAATGGTACCGGGCTGCATGCGATCCCTGAGGCTGTCGTATACTCGAACTCTTCCCACATTTCTGATTCTGCTTCAGTTTCCAAAACTCGGGGTTACTATCTCTAACGTGGTCTTCATTAACTGAGAACACTCTGGATGGATCTCCAATACTTTCCCGAACATAACAATACGAAAGACCGGACGTACTGCCTCCTAAGTCGGACGGCAAATGCTAACATATAGGCAACCTGGCCTATTCCTCACATGAACTCAAAAAGGCCCAAAGTAACACGGGCTAAGTTTCCTATGTTTTTCCACAACTCCTCACCCCCTAACCACATCTGGAACAAGCTCGAACTAACTATTCGAACCTTGCTAACGTCGAACCAATCGGCCAAGAACTTACACTTCCGCCCCGACATGGCTTAAAAAGGCGACAGCCGAACACCAAATGGTAGCTTAAACACTCCTCCACAGAGACAACAATCCCACAACTACCTCAAATCCAAACACCGCCCGAGGGCGAATGCGGTCGAGACTCACCTGAGTTCCTAACCCTGCCTGGTAAAACTTTTAGAAAACGAAAATAGCCACCACCTGGGCTTCACTGTCTGCCATAAGGTGAAGGTAGACACCCCGTGCAGCCTTACAACCTTTCTGATAAATCAACATTACCGAGTGAACGGTCCTGACCGAAGAACACAATGGGCTGCCCCCATCGACCCAACCACCGGTCGAACGCACCCACGAACTCGTACGCTGGTTAACTAAACTTGGGCCTAACACCCTCATGACCCTACCTTAAGGCGGGACCACCACAAACTGACCCCACCACCAAACATGCCGCGGGTTGACCCGCAACGTGGCCTCAACCCGACCCGGCAACGCGCACAATACTAGCTCCCCGATCCGGAACAATCTCACTAATCACGTTACGAAAACCTAGCGGTCTTCTTAGCTCAACTACCATTTTCCATTTCATACTACTTAGGGACCTATCCCAAACATAGCTCACGTGCACTATGCACTCCGATAAGGATCAAACATAATATACGTCTTTTACTCGAGATGGTCTTACCTCTAAGGTCTCTACGTATAAAGCTCTAAGGCTCACACTTTCTCTATCCCCCAAATCTTACTCGGTTAACTAACCAAGATTTCTAATCACAACTGACACACTGCTATCCGAACATAGCACTTAAGGTATACTCACCTTATCATATAAACAAAACTCTAGAGGGTTAAAGATATATCTATATCTACTGCTTCACTCCCCTTAGTCGTTCTAATCAAACCTGCACCGTAGAAGCGCATAGCTAAGGTGACGAACTACCCACCGACCCTGAAGGCTAATTCCTCCTACAAGGACACTCTTCGACACTAGAAACTGACGGTCATATGTACAACAAGTACCAACCAAAAGACGACATTCCTGGATGGCGTCACACACCGTGAACAGGAAGCCACGAGTTACGACCAACTCCTCGTGATACCCCGAACGTCACGAACCTGCGGAGGACCTCTGCGCATCCGTGGGCGTGCATAATCTAATCCGGTGAGGTGACTCGCCTCGAAAGTTACCAAAGGACCTCGCCGCTCGCCCTCTTACGTCCTTCGTTAACCCGTCGATCTCACGTTTCTCGCCGCGCATAAGCCCGCATACGGGCCATGCTCAAGCTTCAAGCGAAGGATTACTCTTGCACAACCTTCTCTTAGGTAGTCATCAAGACTCGCGATACATCGGTATACTCTCTGGTAGCCAAATCCATAGCTAGTAACAGGGTCGACTCTTGCAATCTATATTCTCTGCTCGTGGCCGTGGAAGGTTCACATACCATGGCCGCAGAGGAATCGCCGCCGTGCTAAACTCTGCTGGTCTAGTGGCGTCGCAGAAATCCTCGAATGAAGCACTACCTAGGTAATGATTGGGCTGTGCCTCGCAACCTCCTCAACTCTACTCGCGGCTCCTCGATCGCTTGCCTCACGAGCACGGTTGCCCTACGCGAGGCATAACGATAAGGGAAAGAATTTCGTCGAGGTCCGACTTACAACACATCTCTAAGGCACGATCTCGAGTGAGAAGAATAGAAACCAATCCTAAATACCCTATAGCCTCGATTATTGGTGTGGTGCACAACACACCGATAATCGAGACTTCCTGGATACGGTTCAGAGACACTTTCCGAGGATTAAGCGCTCGATACCACTTTTGTCACGACCGAATGGGCCGTGGTAGTGCCTTACGGGCACCCTAGTGATACAACATCGAGTAATCACGAACATAAAACACATACATGAAAAAAATTAATTACAAAAAGATGTCGAGGAAAACTTGCCTTCGGCATATATATAAATAACAACTCTTACAAATGAGCGGTTTAATCCTTTTTACAAACCCCGCACAACAAAGATTCTGCACTTAAGAAATGATACGACAACAATGGCGGACAGGCCCCGCCATACCCCTGAATGTAAATACCTACAACGACAGGGACTATACCAAGATAAGCCTCCGGAGAAACGGAGCTTTCCCAAACGCTGAACTGTGACCCTAAGAGCGAGGATCAACGACTGGTGTACCTTTACCTGCGGCATGAACGCAGCCCAAGAGAGGTCGATAACAGTACCAAGTATGTGAAATGAAAATAAATATCGTAAATGAAATCATACTAGTCTATATAAAGCGGAGACATGTATGATAACCAAACTCTGATTCCTGATAAATAGCGATCATGTCAAGTCGTGGACGCACGCCTCAAAGTTATCACAATAAAACCGCACGGCAAGTGCGAAGGCATAGCCGACTACTAAGACCCACGACCAAAAATACCACAAAGCGTATCCCGAGGTCTTTCTAGACCGCACCACATGATCGAAGCTGGCCACTCGCCCGCAGTATCAATGTGCGCGCCTATCCCTGGAACTACCGCATAGGTCACACACAGACCCGCATGAGGTATTCCTCGAATCATGGTCCCAGACCGCCTGAGGTATACCCCGCATCGGCGGCTTAACCCCGTATCCGCTAGGCTCCCGCAACCCGCATAGTCTCAAAAGACCGCATAGTCTCAACAGACCGCATAGGAATCCCCGCGTCGGGCTAAACACCGGAATGATCAATCCCGAGCTACCGTGACTGCATAGTCACAAGGACGCGTAGCCGTATAGACCGCATCAAGGGTGGCAAGCCCTCGGTATAATAAGTCAAGGGGGTAGGTGATATAATAATAGTACAATGGACTTACCGTTTAGCAACGTAAGCACCGCAAGAATGACTCCCCTTACATAACAACCACAAGATACTAACACACGTAGCATCCTAACATGTTTACTTATCAAATCAACAAGAAAGTATTACAAGACTATCACAAACCAATACAATCAAGTTATTCACACAAGGTACTTTCTACTAACAAGTTTGGGTATCTATCCCCAAAGTACTTCACACATTAAATCTTTAAAAGATCCGCTTCTTTCCCATAAGTCACGCAATACCCGTAGTATAAAACAGAGTGACTGTCTTTTTTTAAGTAAACGAAAACACTTACCTTTGTAAAATCAAGTAACAACATTATTTTCCAAACGTTCAAGTTTGCCTAATTTCAAATGTTCACGTTTCTTATTTTAGAAAGGTTTAAATGCTCATAGTTTTATTCATTTAAGAATATAATTCTCTTTTAAACCATCTAAGAAACATAAGCCTTATGTGTGAGTAGGATATTCTTGTTTATAACAATCTTATTACAAAGACCATGATCTAGGAAATATCATTTTGTCTCATCTAGCTTCTATGCGGATGGAAGTTTCTCTTGGTTTTATTAATACTTCATTAATCAAAACATTTCCCTTTATTAACGCTCGGTGGTTTGTCGATACACATTCGATTTCGAAATCAAGAAACATTATCCCTTTTAAAAATCAAGTACTCATTACTCACGAATGAGGTTTCACACAAAATTCATTGATTAAGTTAAGTCTCTTATCTTACAAGATCAAGTCTCTTAACTTCTAAAATAAATCATTCGCTTTATCTCTCTTAGCCGTTATACCTAACTTCCCATAAAGCTAGTATAACCCTTAAGTTTTAAAACCAAGTATTACTCTTCTTTAAAACAGTTCTTAATTCTCTTGAATTATTTCAAGATTATTATTATTGGGCTTAAGTCAAAAGACATTGCATAACTACGTTCAATTAACACACGACGCCTACCGTACTACATAGTTATACACATATCATGCTAGAAGAGATAGGAAGAGGTTCACATACCTCGCGACGATTATCGACTATTAGCAAATCGCTCCACGGTTATAACCCGGCTAGCCTGGTCCACCTTCTCAAGTAGCACATGCTACTCGCAGAACATTCAACCTAAGCGGTTACACAAGTCTATCAAAGTCTAGACTACTCTGGTAGAATAAATCTAGATGCAAGGTCCTACGAAAAATTGGGCACCTTCCCTACCCGCCAAACTACACAAGTCATCGTAATACATCCTGCGTAATTACTGATTCGCTTCTCTTTAAATTCAGCTTAAGTCCAAGGACATTGCCACAACACTAAGTTCATTCTATATATAGTATACTTCAACTATATATTCTAACAACATGTAAACTCCAATTACAATAGGGGACAAGATAATTACCTCGATAAGCCCATAATTATCCAAGTAGAGATGTCGATCCCGGGCAACGTTAGCTCGAACTCAGCGCTCCAACCCGCTAAGCCACCCTTAGAAGTTCTAACCAACTTCTATACAATACTCCAACGGACTATGGAGATTTTCTAGGGTTTCGGTTTTGTCGACTGAAGTATAATAGTATTTACGGCTTTTCGTATAGGTATAACCTTAGAATACAACAAGGTATACGGCTAAGGTAATTTGAGCATTATAACAATACTTTTGAGAGTATTTCTACCAAGAGGGGGGGTATTATACGAGACAACACCACAAGGGGGTGTATTTCGGCCTACCCCACTCAGTGGTACTCTCGCCAAGGGGAAAGGGTGCTCGCCAAAGGCCTTTCTCAAAGGGAGAGGGAGGACGAACCACTACAAGGGAGAGGGGAAGGCTTTCAAGACTTAGAAACTTTGTGGAATGGATGAAGAAGTCTTCCAAAGGGGGGGTATTTATAGTACAAGCCAAGGCCAACCAATGGCCAAGATCTAGCCAAGTGCTATGCAAGTGTAGGGCCAAGATCAAGCCATGTGCAACCTTATCCAACTAACACAAAATATCCTACCAACCCTTGACCAAACAAGGCCAACTTTCGGCCACCACTATTACCGCCCAAGGTGTTCCAATGAGAGGGTGACAAGTGTCGCCCTCTTGTTGGTCCAAAATGTTTCGTCTCTCGGAAAAATCCGCAAAAATAAAAATGGCATAGCCGGAAATTCCCTACGAAGTCGTGGAAAGCGTTTACTAAAAACGACTCTAACCGGGTGTTGTGCACAAAAATAATTCGGCCAAGCCTATTCTCAAGTTCGAAATTTCCTACGTACGTCCCTGCGTACATACTCTGGAAATACGGGGTATAACAATTAGTTTAAGTCGTCGCATGTTATACAAGGAAGGAATTATAGTTGTTGAAGTTGTTTATGACTATATAACATGTTAGACCTAAGAACTTGGATTGAAAAGGAATTGGAAAGATTGATAAGTTGTTGCACCTTTTGGCCGAAAATGGCATTGTATTGTGGACTAGTTTCGTATTAATTTGTGGTGCTGAATTTACACGTCTGTTAAGGCGTGTAATCTCCTTTAGTTAGCTGAATTGTTGGGCCTTAAATGTGGCGTGTTTGGTTATTGTATTCGCCTTGAAAAAGGTGGCAAAGTATGTAGAAACAAAGGAAGTCTTGTCAGATTTTCCGTAGAATTTAGTGACTTTGCACTTAGAATATTCTACGTTCGAAGCTAGAGGTTAATGGACGTATTATGGCCATTTTAGGTTGAAGTACTAAGTATAGCGGATTCTACTTGAAGGATGGAATAGCTATCAAGGTTGAAGTACTTCGAGCATTTTTCTACTTGTCGATAATCGCCGAGGTATGTGAACCTCTTCCTTCTTTAGACATGATTATATGTATGGAATATACATGTGGTATTATTTTATGATTCCTTCTACTCTTAGAAGTTAAGAGGTATGTATGTTGATTTACTCTACGTAAGGGTTATGTCTAAGTTATCCTAAGTTCTTAACAAGTCTTATGGGGATGTTGGTAAGAGTCGTTAGGAGGTATTTTGAGCCAAGTTGACTTGGCTAAGTTATGACAAATGAGAATAAGTATCGAACAAGCCACGCAGCGCTAATAAAGGAAAATGTAATGACAATCAATTATGTTAAAATGAGTAGAATTCTCCATCTGCATAGAAACTAAGATAAGACAAACTTGTATTACATTTTCTAGATCATGGCTACTTGATTAAGATCGTTATAAATAATTATAAATTATTCACAACGCACCAAAGTATATGTTACTTAACTTATAAGAATTTACGTATGAAGTTTTAAGACTATGGATCTCAAAGTCTTAAAAGTTAAGAGACTTGATTTTTCAAGTTATGGGACTTGATTCTTAAAGGAAGAAATGAATTGATTTACAAGTATAGAATACTTGATTTGGAAAGACTTGATTTCTAAAGTTAAGAAACTTGTTTTCTTAAAAGTTAAGAGACTTGAAGTATTTTGAAAGCTATGTGATTTGATTTGAAAGTATAAGTCTCTTGGTTATAAAAGGAATGAATTTATCTAAGACATAAAGAGTTATAACGGCTTTATGGAAAGTTGGTTATAACAACTTTATGGAAGATTAAAAGAATGGTTTTCTTCAGTAATGTAAGCAAAGAAATGACTTGAAATAAAGAAGGGCAAATTGTTTTAAAGGTACCAATTGCTTAAGGTTTTAAAGAAAGAAGTCACGTGATTTAGAAGCCTAATTGTATTTCTAAAAGGTATTGTGACTTGTCTTGAAAAGTATATATGACTTGATACAACGGTTATTAGTATCTTGGAAGTTTTATTTGAAAAAGAGTCTTTTTAAAGGAGTAGAGGTGCGTAGTACTTTGGGTTAAATCCCGGATTTTTATGTGTGAAACGAAAGTGCCATGAGTTTATAAAAATGGAAGTCTAAAGGTTTAATGAACTTGCCTATGTTTGCTTGTGATAGCTTTGAGTGCAAGTATTATATGTTTACGTTGTCGTGACTCTCAGTTGGAGGGTTTGTCTTGTTGTAAGTTTACTTGACGCATCTGGTGATGTGGGATTCCACTGCATGCTTCCATTATGATTGATCCTTGGACACGCTTATACGATGTGGGATTCCGGGCACGTGACCGGAGGCGGTTAGATTCCCGGATTTGTTTTATTACCCATGGTCATGCTTATACGATGAGGGATTCCGGGGCATGCGACCATGCTATGTACGATTATTACTCCATGGGCTAGCTCCCCATGAAGACATGTACCCACGATGAGGGATTCCGGGGGCATGTTATATTATTACTCCATGCACTAGCTCCCCATGAAGACCTGCACCTACGATGAGGGATGCCGAGGGCACGTTATGGCCATGCTTATAAGATGAGGGATTTCGGGGGATGCGGCCACGTTATATATATATATATATATATATGTGTTGTATATGTGTACGCCGACAGTGAGGTAGGATGCCACGGGCGCGTCACATGGTTATATGTTACACCTACGGCTGTCGGCAGTGATGTGGGATTCCACGGGCAGGAGATATATATATGTATTGTGTATGTAATTCGACGGTGGTAGGATGCCACTACGCCACGTGGTTATATGTTACACTTATGATCGCCGGTGATGGGGATTCCACGCACGCTTTGATATTTATGTGATTTGATCGCGTCCCATCGGGTAGTATACGCGCCTCCATAAAGGGCCGATTATGTTATGAAAGATAAGTAAGTTATATGGTAATGAACTTAATGATTTCTCCTAAGTATGACGTAAGATTTGGCTATAACTCTTAATGGAATGGAAAAGATAATGATGTGCAATTAAGTTCATGAGTGGTAATGACACGACAGGATCTGGTATGTACTTTTTATACTTGCCCCTGTCATTCTTTTGTACAGTTATGATCTGTTTACTGTACTTTATTTCCGTTCCATATTCGTACTGCATCAATTTCTTCGGGCCGTTCATGTCCGCAAGTTTAGGTACTGCCATTGTGGATCCGCGAGCTAGGATCCTGGTTCAAAGATTTGAGATGGCTCCAATGTTCCGAGTTGTCATGGCTATGTATATTCAGTGTACGCGGGCCTTGTCGTCATAGTATTTGTTCAAATCTTAGAGGTATGTATTTATCGTGGGCCGGACTGCTAGAGTTGTTTTACATTGTTAAGCAGGTAGACTTTTCGTAATTTTTATGTTACGGCGTACTTTATCGGCCGGCCTTGGTTTAAAAAAAAAGAGTGTTATTTATCTTCCGCAGTATTTTTATGTTGTATGATTAGAAGGGTGCCCAGGTAGGACACCTGTCGCGGCCCGGGTTCGTGTCGTGACAAAAGTGGTATCAGAGCAGTTAGTCCTCGGAAAGTGTCTACAGACTGTCACGACCCGACCTCGGGCCCGCGACTGGTTCCTTACCCCGGGCACCCTAGTGATACAACATCAGAGAAAAATCAGCGGAAATAAAAACTTAAACAGGAAACAAGATACATCATAAGAAAATAGGCCAACCAAAACGGTCGCCTTCATGTATATATACATAACCGAACAGTTACAATCCTTTACAAACCCTGCCCACAACAGTACTACAGACCTCTAAGAGTGTAATAACAACTATGACGGGACAGGGCCCCGCCATACCCCTGAATGTACAAGAACCTACAACTCAGGGAAACATACCAAAAGATAAGCCTCCGGAGAAACGGAGCTTCCCAATACGCTGAACTGTGATCCTATGAGCGAGGATCCACAACCGATGTACCTCTACCTGCGGCATGAACGCAGCCCAAGGAGGTCGTGATAACAGTACCAAGTATGTGAAACTGAAAATATCAGAATGAAATCACATTTCATCATTTTATAAAACCATTTCGCAATAAGTAAACAGTTATGTCAAGTAAGGGGACGCACATCCCCAAAATGATCACTCACACATAACTATGGGTCTCACGCCCATAATATCAATCATGCCCGTGGAACTCATTCCTCACTGCCGGCAGTACATGATGTAAAACAACACCCATATGTGAACTCGCACACTAGATCCTGCGTCGCTATCAAAACCGACGGGCCAAGTAGAATAGCCAACTACTACCCAAAAGCTAGTCATATCCCATCACTGCAAGGTAATGGCCAACTACTACCCAAAAGCTAGCCACGAATCGCCGAGGCAAGTATCTTAAGCTAACGCACAATAGCCTACCGTCTCACAAGATATGACCGAGGCAAGTATCTTAAGCTATCTACCGAGGCTACCAGTGACACGAAAATGACCGTAACAAGTATCTAAAGTGTGCACGAACCACACGCATAAATCAAGCCGTGATCGCCGTCACCGCGCAAACTTCATGGATTAGCGGTCCATGGACTAACAACCCGAACCTCACAATGACAAAGATGCCCCGCATCTCACCTCGGAAGTCATGGCCATGAAACCATCCTACTGGACGCATGCCCGTGGAACATCCATCGCGTCAGCATGTCCAAAGGAAATCAATCAGATAGCCGGCCCTCCCAGAGAGTCACGACAGTACAGAAACAACCAGTCAATACTCAAAATGGACGCATACTCGTGGACCACCCAACGTCAGTATGTCCAATCAATCAATCAGATAGCCGGCCCTCCCAGAGAGTCACGACAGCATATCAACAAAACACTTGCACACCAAAGACTATCACAACAAGCATAGGCAAGTTCAACATACATTCATTTTAATCAACAATCCGGGTTTCAAACCCAAAATACTACATACTTTCATTCTTTCAAAAGAAAAACCTCTTTTTACGTTAAAGCCACATGATACTAATACTCGTAGTATTAAAACACGTTTTCCTTTCAAACCAAATTACTACACCTTCCGAAAATCTTTATAAGATTTAAAATCAAGAACTCTATACTTTTAAAAACCAAGTGCTTTTCTTTTAAACAACATCAAGTATACTCTTTAAAACCCAATAACTTACTCTAAAACAAGTAACCTATACTTAAATCAAGTTACTTCTCCTTTTCCGAAAACAAGTCGTTTATAAGTCAAGCCTCTTATCTTTCAAGATCAAGTCTCTTAACTTTCAAAATCAAATCTTTCTTTTATTTTCATAAAGTCGTTATAACTAACTTCCCATAAAGCCATTATAACACTTTATGTTTAAAACAAACAAAACTCATTTCACACATGTACGTCTACCGTACTATATAGTTCACAACAATCATGCTCAAGAGTATAGGAAGAATCACATACCTTTTTAGCTTAAACCACAAGCCAAGTCAAGTATGCCGCGCGTAGAAGATCCACCTATAAAGGCCACAATACATCTATAAACTTCTAGTTCTCTTTGTAGAATATTCTAAATACAAGATTCCTTATTCTACGTAAAATTCAAAGCACCTCCCCGCTAACACATAAATCTCCTCCTATCAAGGCTCGCTACTGTGCCAACAACTCCCAGTGGATTACACGTCTAACCTGACGTTTTCAATTTACTCCACAATAATACAACATTCATCAGAATACAAATTTCTATGTAAATACAGTTCAATTCTTTTCAATACTCATTCTATATATAGTATACTCAACTATATATTACTACAACATGTAATTTCCAATTAAAATAGGGGGACAAGATTATTTACCTCGATAAGCCCAAAATTATCCAAGTTTATAAGTCGATCCTGAGCAACGTTTAGCTCCAATTCCTTACGCTCCAACCCGCTCCAAGCGACCCTTAGAAGTTTCTAAACAACTTCTCTAAATACTTCCACCAAGCTAGGAAGATTTTTCGTGGTTTCGCCATGACTATTGGAATAAAGTAGTATTTCCGGGCTCCTAGTATTGAAATAACTTTGGAATACTACTAGGGATACTAGGCCAAGGTATTTGGGATTATACATTAATACACCAAGTATTTCTACACAAGTGGGGGAGGGGGACGAAAAAGCACTACAAAGGGAGGGAAATATATTGCCTTGGAAAGTTTTCAAGTGAGGGATGAATTACTCTTCAACTTAAGGGGGTTTATATAGAGGATTCAAGGGCCAAGATCAAGGTAAGTGTAGGGTCAATATTGGGCCATGTGTGTGTGGGTCCCACCACACCACATGGCCAACAATTTCAAACTCCAAGTGTTGTGCCATTTCGGCCAAGGGGCCAAGTGGCTAGCCACTTGTCCCACCAATTTCGGCCAAGTGTGCCACATGGGGGTGACACGTGTCGCCCCCCGATTCGTCCAAAATATTTCGTCTTCCGAAAATATCCAAAATACCGGAAATCTCAAAAACAAAGCGGGCCCCACAAAACCGTAAATTTCTCCCGTGGGCCCCACGTGACCATTTCCGAAAATAAAATCCCATAATTCTAATATAATTCAAGAAGCCCAAATACCAAATCTGGGAATCCAATTCTCATCAACGAACCTTTTTCTTCACAAAAACCGGAAACTTTTCCGTCGAAAATTCACATCTTTCTTTCTTTCCAAAATTTCTGTCGTGTTCTCGTACGTACGCCCTCACATACATACCCTGGAACTACGGGGTATAACATTCTTCCCCCCTTAGAAACATTCGTCCCGAATGTTCCTTCTAAGTCTTCAAACAAACGTGTGCCGGTATAGTCTTCACTACTATACTTACGAAACCAATCACGCCATCAATGGCCATAGTATAACATACAAATCCAAGCCAACGAGGAATCACCTCTAACATCACAAAAAAAAAAGCTCACCCCTATGGTCTAAAGGATACTCCCTTCGCATCTTCACTTCATAAAAGAAATGATCACTTCCGTTCTCATAACACATTGTTCGCTTCTCTTCTTACTCGTCGTCCCTTTCTCGTACACCCGAACTCTTTCTCGCACACCTACCACACTTCAGTCACTGCTTCAATTTCCACAACCCTGGAGTTACCACCTCCAAACTTGGTCATCTTCCTAGTTTCAATATCCTCTAAGGCCATTCCTGGCCTTCACGATCCGATTCTAGTCGAACACATCCACGAACTCGTACGATGGTTACCTAAACTTGGGCCTAGCACCCTCGTGACCCTATCACAAAGCGGGTCCACCACAAACTGACCCCACCCCAAACCGGGCTGCGGGTTGACACGCAACCTTGCGTCAACCCGACCCATTATCGCGCCAAATCTCTTGTTCCCCGATTCGGAACAATCTCACTAATCAAGTCACGAAAACCTAGTGGTCTTCTTAGCTCAACTACCCTCTTATAACTAACCATGTTTTCTAATCACAACAACATAATGCAATCAGAACATACCAATTAAAACATACTCATCTTGACACAAATGCATACTAGTCTCTAGAGGGTCAAGGATATACCTGATATCAAAAGAATAGGCGGTTTCAAGGACCGCTAGAACTGGGAACTTCCACCACGACTTCGCCCGCTCGCAGATATGAACACTCGCCTAGCTATCGGCGAAGAACCCGCAATGCATCCCGGGCCGAGTCTCCACATCCGCGCTACCTGTAGGACAATTTCGCAAATGGCCCCGCGCTACATGTAAACAAGTCTCACACTTCGAATGGGTTTACCACATCGCTACACTTAGGTCTGGGTGGCTTCATCCGCCAAAGACTTCAAAACTGAACCCTTGGAGCTCGACTCGCCTCAATACTCTGGAGGCCCCAAGACTGTAGAGGACCACTCAGCATCGGGCGGGCGATAACTAGTTCGCTGAGGCGGTCCGCCAAAGTTACCAAAGGACCCCGCCCCGCCTTCTTCTTGGTATCGTCAATCCGCGGTCTCTCCGCGCCTCACACCCTAGTGCATGAGCTCGCACGCGCAATGTCCATGCCCTGAAGCGATACACCAACAAGACTACGCCAAGTAGTCATCAAGCCCTCGTGATGTAGCTGCACTCGTCCTCCATATTAGCTACTAACGCAGGGACATATCGAGCCAACGAGTCGAACTCACGTTGTACTCGAACCGCACGCCCACTCGCCTCAAGATCGTAAATTGCCGCCCGCGTTCTTCGTGACCGCGAGGCAAGAAGTGGCCGAGAAATGCCTCCGAGAACTCGCCCCAAACAGCAGAGGCGATGTTCTCGGGGCCTCCCACGAATCAAACTACCGATCGCGGTATCACGCAGCCGATGCGAACCAAGATCACGGACTCGGTCTCCAAGCCTTGATCACTCGCATGATCCTTCAGAATCGACGGATGAACTCACGGATCATCCTCGTGCCTCGACCAGAACTCGCGGGCTACAACTCGTAAATTCACGTAGCCTCAAACTATCCGGACCTCGGGTGAACCACGGTACCATCGAATCGAATCACAGATCCAAATTATCGTCGTGCCTTGCCACTATCCTGGCCAGTAAATGGGCCATCTCCTTATAACCCATCTCCTCTGCTCCATACTGTGGTACTGGAGGCTTAGGTACTATGGTCTCAGCGGCCACTGCTGCGGCTCTAAACTCATTGGGCCGGGCGGTGTAACGACTGCCTCAGGCCCGCATCGTGCCTTATCCCGGCACCTAGTGATACAATCATCGAGAAAACCAGCGGAAAATAAAACTTAAACAAGAAACAGATATATGAACATAAAACAAAGCAACCCAACTTACCTTCCAATAACATAATAAATACAACTCTTTCAAAACGAGCTTTAATCCTTTTACAAACCCCGCCTACAACAAGATTTACTGCACTTAAGATTTACAACAACTATGACGGATGTGGCTCGCCATACCCCGAATGTACAAGAACCTACAACTCAGTGGAACACATACCAAAAGATAAGCCTCCGAGAAACGGAGCTTCCCAAAACGTCAATCGAGATCCTAAGAGCGAGGATCCACGATCGATGTACTCTACTCGCGATGAACGCAGCCAAGGAGGTCGCATAACAGTACCAAGTATGTGAAATCAGAAAATATCAGAATGAAATCATACTAGTCTATATAAAGCAGAGACATGTATGATAACCAAACTACGCTTCACAACATAAAAGCCATGTCGAATGTGACTCACGCTCAAGTCATCACTCAAATATAACTATGGGTCTTACGCCCACAACATCAATCATGTTCGCATCACGGCCGCATGCCCCTAATTCTGCAGACGGTGTAGACATGTCCATGATGCAACAATAATACCAATGCCCCATGGCCACATGCCCTGAATTCTACTCGCAGACACGCCCATGTGACATCAACAATAATATCTGGTGATCAACTCGCCGCACGGCCACATGCCCCCGAATTCTACCTCGGCAGACATGTCCATGTAACCACAATAACAATATATCGTAATCAACCCGCCGCACGGCCGCATGCCCGAACATCAGACGGCAGAGACATGTCCATGTGACATCAATAACAAGACAAGAATAAAATGGAAACATACCCGCGGAATTCTCCATCACCGCCAAAGACGCCCAAGTAAGTTCTCAATAAGTCGAGCCTTCATCGAGAGACGCCAGAATACAGAAATACCACACTTGCACAACAAAGGCTATCATCACAAGCATAGGCAAGTTTCACACAACTCAAAGTACTTTCATTTAATGCCAAAGTCCGGGTTTTTAACCCCAAAGTACTACATACGTTAAGTTCTTTAAAAGAGATCCATTACTTTTTATCAAAGTCACCCGATACCCGTAGTATTAGAATGACCAACCCACATTCCTTTTCAAAATCAAGTAACAACATTCTTTTCCTAAGTTCCGCTTGCCTAGTTTCAATTACTCAAACTTCTCATTTTCAAATGCTCAAGTCACTTATTTTAGAAAGGTTTCATAACTCATAGTCTTAATCTCTTTTAAAACAATTGAGTAACATATGTCATATATGTGAGTAGTTTATTCTTTGTTTATAACGATCTTATTACAAAGAAACATGATCTAGATCATTTAATATCTTTTTGTCTGTTATTAGCTTCTATTCATATGGAGGTTTCTAGTGGTTTTAATTCAACACATCATTATTCAATACATTTTGCTTTATTAACGCCGCAATGGTCTGCCGATACACATTCTCGATTCCCAAATCAAGAAACATTATCCCTTTAAAACCAAGTACTCATTACTCACGAATGAGGTTTCACACAAACATCCACATTAAAACAAATAAGTTAAGTCTCTATCTTATAAGATCAAGTCTCTTAACTTCTAACATCAAGAAACCATTTTCACTACATAAGGTCGTTATAACTAACTTCCCATAAAGCTATTATAACACCCTATGTTTTAAACCAACCAAATCACTTAGCACGTGTACGCCTACCGCACTACATAGTTCACAACAATCATGCTAGAAAAGATAGGAAGAGGTTCACATACCTCGACGATTTATCGACAATAAGCAAAACGCCCAAGTACTTCAACCCGCCGGCTACTCCTGCCAAGTAGATCACGCCACACGTAGTACTCCACTCCTAAAATGGTCATAGTACTCTATCAAACCTTTCTTATCATTGAAGACTTATACCAATAAAAAGCCCTCAAAATCTACGGAAATTTCAAAGACTTCCGCTTATACTCACTTTTCCATCTTTTACTAAGGTCTGAATAACTGAATATATATACCATATATATATATAGGTGTAATAATTAAACAACATAAAGAAGGGGATTACACGCCCAAACGGTAACGCGTTTACTATCACGCCCATAACAACAATAAGTAAAAGAAGGGATTACGCGCCAACCTAACGCGTTTACTATCACGCCTTCATAACAATACAATAATTAAAAAGGGATCACACGCCCAAACTAACGCGATTGAAAAATCTTCCTTAATGTAAATGTAAATACAATCCAATGTAACATACCCAAAGTAAATACGGTCCAAAGTAAATACGCCTTAAGTTGGGGTCCTCGCCAACTTTGTCCATTTTACTTATCCAATTTACTCATTATTCATCCAACTTATATTTTCATTCTTAATATAAGTTATAGTTACTTTGTTATTAGCTTCTTAGCAAGTAAGATACGCTTTTACCATTTTAATGGCAAACGGCCAACCTTTCTTTTAACAAGTTAACAAGATCCAACTCTTCCAAACTTACTCCATATATTATATAATCCATAATATACTTATAATATATGTATAACAACCAATTCACAAAGAGGTTTAAGTTCCACTACCTCAAATAGCCCAAAAATATCCAAGTTCTTAAAGTCGCTCCAAGCAAGTCTTAGCTCCAAATCTTTACGCCCAACCGCTACAAGCAACCCATGTAAGCTCCTAACCAACTTCTCTTCAAGATTCAACTCCAAAAGTGAAGAACACTTAGGGTTTCAAGATGACAACTTTCGCCAAGGCATCCCTTCAAGGCTGTGGTGTGAAATCTTTTCCAACTCTTGGTACACAATCTTCCTAACACCTTAGAAGAACACTTGAGAGTTTAAGAATTGTTGGACAAATTTTGCTCAAGAAATGGGGCAAACCGAGAGCTCTAGGTCAAGGGAGAAGGAGGGTTTTTCAAGTCTTCAAATGTCTAAGTGTGGAAGATTTCATCAACTATGGTGCATATAGGACAACCAAGGGATAGGATGAAGGCAAGTGTGGTTGAGATTGGGGACAAGTGTGGGTGGGACCCACAAGCCACTTGTCCACACAAAATATCTAGCAAGACTTGCCACTGCTTGCCACTGTCTAGCTAATTTCGCCAAGCGGCCACCTAGGGGTGACACGTGTCGCCTCCCACTGGCCCAAAATATTTCATCTCCTAAAATATCCATAATGGCCAAAATCTCAAAACTAAGCTGGCCCCACAAAACCAGAATTTCACCCGTGGCCCCACGTGACCATTTCCTAAATAAAATTCCATAATTCTCAAATATTCTAAGAAGTCCGAATACCAAACTGGGAATCCACCCCATTAACGAACCTTTTCTTCACAAAACCTAAACTTTTCCGTCGAAAAATCACATCTTTCTTTCTTTCCAAAATTTACGTAATCTCGCACGCACATCCTCACCTATATACCCCGGAACTACGGGGTATAACATTCTTCCCCACTTAGAAACTTTCTTCCCGAATGTTCATTCTAAGTCTCCAAACGATTTGTGCTGTGATAGTCTTCACTACTATACTTACAAACCGATCACGCCACCAATGGCCGTAATATAACATGCGCGAAAACTCAAATCCAAGCCAACGAGGAATCATTTCTAATCTTACAACAGCCCACTAGCTTCAATTTACTCTAAGGCCATTCCCGCCTTCACGATCCGACTCGTTGAACGATCCATGAACTCGCACGATGGTTACCTAAACTTAGGCCTAGCACCCTCGTGACTTCTACCACTGGCGACCACCTCAACTGACCCCACCTCAATATGGGCGCGGTTGACCCGCAAATGGCCCTCAACCCGACTCCCTAAACGCGCCAACTCTTGTTCCCGATCCGAACAATCTTACTAATTCACGCCATGAAAGCTACCACTTCCATCTCACACTACCCATGTAATTATCCCACAATATTTCCCCGCATACCAAGTACATCGGCAAAGACCAACCGTAAAATCACCCACTCAAGACGGCCTCGCCTCTAAGGTCTCCACGATAAAACTCTAAGGTTCACACTTTCCATGCCCCCACACTTATCCTTCCAACTAACCATGTTTTCTAACTTACAAACAACACAACGCTATCCGCATATGCACACAATAATAAGATCATCATATCGCGCAAAACCAAACTCTGAGGGTTATGGATATACCAAGCTACCGCCCACTCTAATCATAGGCACGCAGGCGCATAATCGTAGAAGGCGATGAACCAGCCATCGATCCAGAGGCTTAGTCGTAACATCCGTATACCTCGCCTGACAGCTCGCAAAATGGCCCCGCGCCGCAAAATAACAAGCTCCTCGCACCACGACACTTCAAATGCGCCTACCACATCGACCACACCGAGGTAGGGTGACCGTGACCGCCAACACCCTTACTTCCCCGAAACTCAACCTCGAGCCCCGACCGCCCCAATACTCAAGGTTGTGGAGGACCACTCGACCGGGCGGAGGTACAAAACTAGTATGGCCGAGGCGGTCCGCCTCGAAGTCACCAAAGGACCTCGTTGTTCCGCCTCTTCTCACGATTCGTCATTCCGCCGACCTCTCCGTGCCTCACATCCGGCAGATGAGCTCGCACGCGACAATGTCCATGCCCTACAAGAGCTACTCCGAACATGCCTCGACATGTAATCATCGAGCCCTCAGAATATATCGGTGCACTCGATCCTCCATACTAGCTACCAACGCCGACGCACGCCAATGAGTCGAACTCCACATTGTACTCCCGAACCGCACGCCCGCTCGTTTAAGCATCAAAATCTGTCGCCCGCGCTCCTCATTCGCGGAGGCAAGAAGTGCGTGATAACGCCTCAAAACTCATCCCATACTGCTGGAGGTGCATGCTCTCCCGAAAGCTCCCATGAATCAAACCAATCGATCGCAGATCACGCACCGACGCGAACCAAAGGTCACAGACTCGGTCTCAAGCCTTGATCACCCGCATGATCCAGAATCGCCGGATGAACTCTCGCGATCATCCTCGTGCCTCACCCATAAAACTCAAGCGGCTAACTCGTAAAGTCCCGTAGCCTCAAACTATTCGCCGGGGTGAACCATCGTGCATCGAATCGAATCGCCGTGATCCAAATTTATCTCATATTCGCCACGACTTCGCCAAAGAATCGGGCCATCTCCTTATAACCCATCTCCTCCGCCTGCATCGTGGACCGAGGCTCGTGTATCGCGTCTCGGCAGCCATCGCCGCGCCTAACCTTCGCTGGGCCGGGCGGCGCTACAAAACTCCGTCAAGCACAACTCGTGTATTGTCGCTCGCGCTCGCATTCTCTCAGATCTCTACTAGCGGTTCCTCGGCTGTCTTGCCCTTCAGTGGCTCGCTGCTCGCGCGAGGCATAATCGTAAAAACGAGATACGCTGAGGGTCCAACTTACAACACACTCTAAGGCACGATCTCGAATGAGAAGAATGGAAACTAATCCTAAATGTCTCGCACTCTCGATTATAGATGTGGTGCACAACACATCGATAATCAAGACTCTACTAGACACGTCAGACACTTTCCGAGGATTAATCGCTCGATACCACTTTTGTAACTTTGTCGCGAGCCTTGCCCGACGACCCAACAAATGGTATCGCCGCCATGATCCTCGAGGTACGCCTCTACGGCTTCTCGTGATGTGCCATACGGAGAGCCACGGTCGGTTCCCGCTCGTGGTAGAGGCTCTTCCTCTTTATACGCCACCGGGCGAGGTCAAGACAACAGTACCAAGTATGTGAAATCAGAAAATATCAGAATGAAATCATACTAGTCTATATAAAGCAGAGACATGTATGATAACCAAACTACGCTCACAACATAAAAGCAAATATGTCGGCCGTGACTCACGCCTCAAGTCATCACTCAAATATAACTACGGGTCTTACGCCCACAACATCAATCATGTTCGTGATCACGGCCGCACGCCCCTAATTCGTGACGGCATACATGTCCATGATGCAACAATAATACCAATGCCCCACGGCCACATGCCCCTAATTCTACCTCGGAGACACGCCCACGTGACATCAACAATAATATACTGGGTGATCAACCGCCGCACGGCCACATGCCCCGAATTCTACCTGTAGACATGTCCATGTAACCACAATAACAATATATCGTAATCAACCCGGCCGCACGGCCGCACGCCCTAATAATGCATCGGTAGACATGTCCACGTGACATCAACAACAAGACAAGAATAAAATGGAAACATACCCGTGGAATTCTCCATCACCGCCAAAGACGCCCAAGTAAGTTCTCAACAAGTCGACCGCCTTCATCGAGACGCAGAATACGTAAATACCACACTTGCACAACAAAGGCTATCATCACAAGCATAGGCAAGTTTCACACAACTCAAAGTACTTTCATTTTATGCCAAAGTCCTGTTTTTAACCCCAAAGTACTACATACGTTAAGTTCTTTTAAAAGAGATACATTACTTATATAAAAGTCACACTATACCCATATAATAAGAATGACCAAACCACATTCCTTTTCAAAATCAAGTAACAACATACTTTTCCTAAGTTCGGTTTTGCCTAGTTTCAATTACTCAAACTTCTCATTTTCAGATGCTCAAGTCACTTATTTTAGAAAGGTTTCATAACTCATAGTCTTAATCTCTTTTAAAACAATTGAGTAAATATATGTCATATATGTGAGTAGTTTATTCTTTGTTTATAACGATCTTATTACAAAGACTATGATCTAGATTATGTTATATCATTTTGTCTCATATTAGCTTGTATGCAGATGGAGGTTTCTACTGTTTTTATTACAACACATCATTATTCTATACATTTTCCTTTATTAACGCCGCAATGGTGCTGTCGATACACATTCTCGATTCCCAAATCAAGAAACATTATCCCTTTAAAACCAAGTACTCATTACTCACGAATGAGGTTTCACACAAACATCGACATTAAAACAAATAAGTTAAGTCTCTTATCTTATAAGATCAAGTCTCTTAACTTCTAACATCAAGAAACCATTTTCACTACATAAGGTCGTTATAACTAACTTCCCATAAAGCTATTATAACACCCTATGTTTTAAACCAACCAAATCACTTAGCACACGTACGCCTACCGTACTACATAGTTCACAACAATCATGCTAGAAAAGATAGGAAGAGGTTCACATACCTCGCGACGATTTATCGACAATAAGCAAAACGCTCCAAGTACTTCAACCCGTCGGCTACTCCTAAGCCAAGTAGATCACGCCACACGTAGTACTCCACTCCTAAAATGGTCATAGTAATTCTATCAAACCTTTCTTATCATCAAGACTTATACCAATAAAAAGCCCTCAAAATCTACGGAAATTTCTACAAAGACTTCCCGCTTATACTCACTTTTCCATCTTTTACCAAGGCCCGAATAACCGTAATATATATACCATATATATATATAAGGTGTAATAATTAAACAACATAAAGAAGGGGATTACACGCCCAAACGGTAACGCGGTTTACTATCACGCCTCCATAACAACAATAAGTAAAAGAAGGATTACGCGCCAACCGGTAACGCGTTTACTATCACGCTTCATAACAATACAATAATTAAAAAGGGATCACACGCCCAAACTAACGCTGATTGAAAAATCTTCCCTTAATGTAAATGTAAATACACCCAATGTAAATACAGTCCAAAGTAAATACGGTCCAAAGTAAATACGGTCCTTAAGTTGGGGTCCTTGGCCAACTTTGTCCATTTTACTTATCCAATTTACTCATTATTCATCCAACTTATATTTTCATTCTTAATATAAGTTATAGTTACTTTGTTATTAGCTTCTTAGCAAGTAAGATACGTTTACCATTTTAATGGCAAACGCCAACTCTTTCTTTTAACAAGTTAACAAGATCCAACTCTTCCAAACTTACTCCATATATTATATAATCCATAATATACTTATAATATATGTATAACAACCAATTCACAAAGAGGTTTAAGTTCCACTACCTCAAATAGCCCAAAATATCCAAGTTCTTAAAGTCGCTCCAAGCAAGTCTTAGCTCCAAATCTTTACGTTCCAATCCGCTACAAGCAACCCATAGAAGCTCCTAACCAACTTCTCTTCAAGATTCAACTCCAAAAAGTGAAGAACACTTAGGGTTTCAAGATGACAACTTTCGCCAAGGCACCCCTTCAAGGCTGTGGTGTGAAATCTTTCCAACTCTTGGTACACAATCTTCCTAACACCTTGTGGAGGAACACTTGAGAGTTTAAGAATTGTTGGACAAATTTTGCTCAAGAAATGGGGCAAAACCGAGAGCTCTAGGTCAAGGGAGAAGGAGGGTTTTTCAAGTCTTCAAATGTCTAAGTGTGGAAGATTTCATCAACTAAGGGTGCATATATAGGACAACCAAGGGATAGGATGAAGGCAAGTGTGTGGTTGAGATTGGGGACAAGTGTGGGTGGACCCACAAGCCACTTGTCCACACAAAATATCTAGCAAGACTCGCCACTTTTCGCCACTGTCTAGCTAATTTCGCCAAGGGCCACCTAGGGGTGACACGTGTCGCCTCCTACTGGCCCAAAATATTTCATCTCCAAAATATCCATAATGGCCAAAATCTCAAAAACTAAGCGTTCTACAAAACAGAATTTCACCCGTGGCCCCACGTGACCATTTCCTAAATAAAATTCCATAATTCTCAAATATTCTAAGAAGTCCGACCAAACTGGGAATCCAATTCCCATTAACGAACCTTTTTCTTCACAAAACCGGAAACTTTTCCGCTGAAAAATCACATCTTTCTTTCTTTCCAAAATTTCTCAGAATCTCGCACGCACATCCTCACCTATATACCGAACTACGGTATAACAAAGGCGCGTCACAAAACTCGCCCTGAAGCACTATCTCGTAATGACGCTGCGCCTCAGATTCCTCTCAGATCCCACTCAGCATTCTCCGCCGCCTCTCGGGCCTGCCCTTCGGCATGAGAGGCATAAATGGTAAAACGAAATACGCTGAGAGGTCCAACTTATAACACACTTCTAAGGCACGATCTCGTTAAGAAGAATGGAAACTAATCCTAAATGTCTCAGCCTCCCGATTATAGATGACGCACAACACACCGAGCATCAAGACTTACTGTACACGTCAGACACCTTCCGAGGATTAATCGCTCGATACCACTTTTGTCACGACCCGACCACGGCGCGATCGTGCCTTACCGCACCCTAGTGATACAACATCCGAGAAAAATCAGGAAATAAAAACTTAAACAGAAACAAGATACATCATAAGAAAATAAAGCAACCAAATGGTCGCCATGTATATATACATAACCGAGCATAATCCTTTACAAACCCCGCCACAAAGATTATGCACTTAAGAGTGTAATAACAACTATGACGGACAGGCTCCGCCATACCTCAATGTACAAGAACCTACAACTCAGTGGAAACATACCAAAAGATAAGCCTCGAGAAACGGAGCTTCCTAATACGAATGTGATCCTATGCGAGGATCCACAACCGATGTACTCTACCGCAGATGAACGCAGCCTCGAAGGAGGTCAAGACAACAGTACTAAGTATGAAATGAAAATACAGAATGAAATCACATTTCATCATTTTATAAAACCATTTCGCAATAAGTAAACAAGCATGCAAGTGGACGACATCCCCAAAATGATCACTCACACATAACTATGGGTCTCACGCCATAATATCAATCATGCGTGGAACTCATTCTCATCACAAGATACATGTAAAACAACACCCATATGTGAACTCGAACACTAGATCACGCTCGCCATCAAAACCGACGCCAAGTAGAATAGCCAACTACTACCCAAAAGCTAGTCATATCCCATCACGAGCAAGGTATGGAAGCCAACTACTACCCAAAAGCTAGCCACGAATCGCCGAGGCAAGTATCTTAAGCTAACGCACAATAGCCTACCGCCTCACAAGATATGACCGAGGCAAGTATCTTAAGGTATCTACCGTGAGGCTACCAGACACGAAAATGACCGTAACAGTATCTAAAGTGTGCCTCAACCACACGCATAAATCAAGCCCGCGATCGCTCGTCACCGCGCAAGCTTCATGGATTAGTGTCCATGGACTAACAACCCGAACTCACAATGACCGCATGCCCCAAGATCTCACCTAAGTCATGGCCATGAAACCGCCCCATCGACGATGCCCGTGGAACATCCATCGCACAAGATGTCCAAAGGAAATCAATCGAGCAGCCGCCTCCTGCAGAGTCACCAGCATGCAAAACAACCACCAATACTCAAAGTGGACGATACTCGTGGACCACCCAACGCCGTGATGTCCAATCAATCAATCGATAGCCGCTCCTGCAGAGTCACGCAAAGATATCAACAAAACACTTGCACACCAAAGACTATCACAACAAGCATAAGCAAGTTCAACATACATTCATTTTAATCAACAATCCGGTTTCAAACCCAAAATACTACATACTTTCATTCTTTCAAAAGAAAAACCTCTTTTTACGTAAAAGCCACATGATACTAATACTCGTAGTATTAAAACACGTTTTCCTTTCAAACCAAATTACTACACCTTCCGAAAATCTTTATAAGATTTAAAATCAAGAACTCTATACTTTTAAAAACCAAGTGCTTTTCTTTTAAACAACATCAAGTATACTCTTTAAAACCCAATAACTTACTCTAAAACAAGTAACCTATACTTAAATCAAGTTACTTCTCCTTTTCCGAAAACAAGTCGTTTATAAGTCAAGCCTCTTATCTTTCAAGATCAAGTCTCTTAACTTTCAAAATCAAATCTTTCTTTTATTTTCATAAAGGCGTTATAACTAACTTCCCATAAAGCCATTATAACACTTTATGTTTAAAACAAACAAAACTCATTTCACACATGTACGTCTACCGTACTATATAGTTCAGAACAATCATGCTCAAGAGTATAGGAAGAATCACATACCTTATTAGCTTAAACCACAAGCCAAGTCAAGTATGCCGCGCGTAGAAGATCCACCTATAAAGGCCACAATACATCTATCAACTTCTAGTTCTCTTCGTAGAATATTCTAAATACAAGATTCCTTATTCTACGTAAAATTCGGCAAAGACCTCCCCGCTAACACATAAATCTCCTCCTATCAAGGCCGCTACTGTGCCAACAACTCCAGTGGATTACACGCCTAACCTGACGTGTTCAATTCTACTCCACAATAATACAACATCCATCAGTAAATACATCCCTATGTAAATACAGTTCAATTATTTTCAATACTCATTCTATATATAGTATACTCAACTATATATTACTACAACATGTAATTTCCAATTAAAATAGGGGGACAAGATTATTTACCTCGATAAGCCCAAAATTATCCAAGTTTATAAGTCGATCTGAGCAACGTTTAGCTCCAATTCCTTACGCCCAACCCGCTCCAAGAGACCCTTAGAAGTTTCTAAACAACTTCTCTAAATACTTCCACCAAGCTAGGAAGATTTTTCTAGTGGTTTCGCATGACTATCGAATAAAGTAGTATTTTCTGCTCCTAGTATTGAAATAACTTTGGAATACTACTAGGGATACTAGGCCAAGGTATTTGGGATTATACAATAATACACCAAGTATTTCTACACAAGTGGGGAGGGGACGAAAAAGCACTACAAAGGGAGGAAATATTTTGCCTTGGAAAGTTTTCAAGTGAGGATGAATTACTCTTCAACTTGGGGGTTTATATAGAGGATTCAAGGGCCAAGATCAAGGTAAGTGTAGGGTCAAGATTGGGCCATGTGTGTGGGTCCCACCACACCACATGGCCAACAATTTCAAGCTCCAAGTTGTGCCATTTCGCCGAGGAATGAAGGCTAGCCACTGTCCCACCAATTTCTGCCAAGCTACATGGGGTGACACGTGTCGCCCCGATTCGCCCAAAATATTTCGTCTTCCAAAATATCCAAAATACCGAAATCTCAAAAACAAAGCGGGCCCACAAAACCGTAGAATTTCTACCGTGGGCCCACGTGACCATTTCCAAAATAAAATCCCATAATTCTAATATAATTCAAGAAGCCCAAATACCAAACTGGGAATCCAATTCTCATCAACGAACCTTTTCTTCACAAAAACCTAAACTTTTCCAAAAATTCACATCTTTCTTTCTTTCCAAAATTTCGCCGTGTTCTCGCACGACGCCTCACATACATACCGAACTACGGGTATAAATACGACCGTGTCTAGTAGAGTTTTGATTATCGGTGTGTTGTGCACCACATCTATAATCGTGAGGTCGCAGGACATTTAGGATTGGTTTCCATTCTTCTCACCGAGATCGTGCGATAGAGCTGTGTTGTTAGGGTCGTCTCTCCCTAACGAGTTATGTTGATTGCAGCTACGAGAAAGGCAACAGTGACCCAGGAAGGACTACGTAGATTGCGTATCCAGGTTGGTAATGATTATAGTATAGTTGGTATTGTGACATACATCTATACGGAGTTATGTATGAGGTCGACGCTGTTGCTAGAATGATTTTAGATTACCAGGAGTTGGTAAAGACTAACTAGATACCGGGAAGGTATGGAACAGTTAATGAATTCTCGCCAAGGTCTTATGTTTTATTTTGAGATAATTGGGAAAGGATGAGTTGTCTGATAGGGCAGTGAACCCTTAAGAAGTCATGTTAAGAAACTTAATGGAATACCATGTTAATATATTAAGCTACGTGGTAGGCTTAAGAGAATTATACGGATGAGGTCCGTATAGAATAAGTAATGGTTGTTGTGATCAAGACGACACGATTATAGTATTATGAGAAGTTTTTGTACCCGTTTACTGGGGGACTGGTAAGGTAGGCTTGGAACATGGAGATTGCGAGCCTAAGAATTTTGATGACCGCTGAGACCTTAGATGTACAAGGTCTTCTCGGGTAGAAAGATTTATTATAGGCCAAGAATAAGAGTTAAGTGCGACGGTGGGACGAGGTGAGGACCTATTGCGGGTCGCCCCATAGCCTGAAATGGAGTGGGATCCGTTGGTAGTAGTTCCGCTACGTGACAGGGTCACGAGGGTGCAAGGCCCAAGTCTAGTTAATTGTTTTACGGGTTCGTGGCTGCTCCACCGAATCCAGTCGTGGAAAGAAATGGCCTTATATTGTTTTATAGAGTGACTCCAAAGATTAGAGGCCAGAATCGGTATGGAAGTTATGTATGTATGCTAGTATGAGTTGGAAGTACGGAAAGAGTACGACCAGTAAGAAAGATAACAACCAAGTGTAAAGGAATAGAGCCTGAATCCATAAGAACCTTCCGAGGTAACTACACCCGTGAGTGTGTGGGGTAGAAATGGGAATATGAGATTTTCGGTGATGACATACCGTCGACCCTAGTAGACCTAGTAGAGAGGATTATGACAGACTTTGAGGTCATTACGAGTATGGACTAGTTGGCTTCGTGAGTGCCAAGGTTGACATCTTGGCATAAGTATTGTTATGTGGCCATGGGTGGCATATGTTGTATGAAGGGTGTAGTAAAAGGAGACTATGTCGCTATCTAATAAGATTGGACTCCGAAAGAACATTCGGGGACGAATGTTTCTAAGGGGGGAAGAATGTTACACCCCGTAATTCAAGGACATGTTTAAGAGAATGTAAGTAAGGAACACAAGACTTGAAAAGGGTACTAAAGGAAGAATTGTTTTTCCGACGGAAAATCTTCCGAACATCGGAAAGGAAAAATGTTCGTTGGTGAGAATTAGATTCTCAAAATGCATTATTTGAAGAGTATGGAACTTATTAGCATTATGGAAATTTATTTTTATGGATTTGGTCACGTGGGACCCACCCGAGGAATTTTACGTTTGTGGGGCCCACGAGGGTTACGGAATTTTATGAACGAATGGGAGGGCGACACGTGGAACCCCCCCAATGGTCTTGAACGAATTTGTGCAAGGGTATTATGGTCATTGACCATGGTAGAAGACCAAGTCTTGCTAATTATAGAGCTTGACATTGTTGACTAAGTCCAAGGGCCACTTGGCTTGATCTCTTCCCTCCAAACTTAACAAGTGTTATAATCTAGACCCTCCAATGTATATTATATACACACTAGTGCAAGACAAGTCTTCACACTTAGAAAATTTTCAAGAAACTTTGAGCTTAGCCAAGAATGCTCTGCCTGAGCTCCCCTCCACAAGAAAAATTTGTAGTTTGATCCATTAGCCACAAGACTTTAACCCAAGGTCCCTAAGGGTATTGTAAGGATATCTCAATAGAAAGATTTCGGAAAAACGGCGTTTTCACGTTAGTCGCAAGGCGAAAACCTAAGGCATTTTCATAGGTTTTGATTGGAAATGGAAGAGAAGTTGGTTGTGAGCTTCTAAAGGCTTCAAATAGCGGATTGGAGCGTAAAGGAAAGGAGCTAAGAATTGCTAAGGAGCGACTTTGAATCTTGGAAATTTTAAGGGCTTGTAAAGGTATAATTCTTGTTGTTTTAGTATTAAGATTACTTATTGTTGTAGCTATGGATATTAGCAAGCATGAGATATTTATATTATGAAGTTGATAAGTGTTAGGGATATTGGAACCCTAATCCAAAAACTAGCATGTTTAACCCTTAAGATTTCAATTCAAGTTGATTATTAGTTTAAGTCGTCGCATGTTATATAAGGAAGGAATTATAGTTGTTGAAGTTGTTTATGACTATATAACATGTTAGACCTAAGAACTTGGATTGAAAAGGAATTGGAAAGATTGATAAGTTGTTGCACCTTTTGGCCGAAAATGGCATTGTATTGTGGACTAGTTTCGTATTAATTTGTGGGGCAGAATTTTACACGTCCTGTTAAGGCGTGTAATCCCCTTTGGTTAGCTGAATTGTTGGGCCTTAAATGTGGCGTGTTTGGTTATTGTATTCGGCCTTGAAAAAGGTGACAAAGTATGTAGAAACAAAGGAAGTGCTGTCCGATTTTCCGTAGAATTTAGTGAGTTTGCACTTAGAAGTATGGAATAGCTATCAAGGTTGAAGTAGTTCAGAGCATTTTGCTACTTGTCGATAATCGTCGCGAGGTATGTGAACCTCTTCCTTCTTTAGACATGATTCTATGTATGGAATATACATGTGGTATTATTTCATGATTCCTTCTACTCTTAGAAGTTAAGAGGTATGTATGTTGATTTACTCTACGTAAGGGTTATGTCTAAGTTATCCTAAGTTCTTACCAAGTCTTATGGGGGATGTTGGTAAGAGTCGTTAGGAGGTATTTTGGAGCCAAGTTGACTTGGCTAAGTTACGGCACAAATGAGAATAAGTATCGAACAAGCCACTGCAGCGTTAATAAAGGAAAATGTAATGACAATCAATTATGTTAAAATGAGTAGAATTCTCCATCTGCATAGAAACTAAGATAAGACAAACTTGTATTACATTTTCTAGATCATGGCTACTTGATTAAGATCGTTATAAATAAGTATAACTTATTCACAACGCACCAAAGTATATGTTACTTAACTTATAAGAATTTACGTATGAAGTTTTAAGACTATGGATCTCAAAGTCTTAAAAGTTAAGAGACTTTATTTTTCAAGTTATGGGACTTGATTCTTAAAGGAAGAAATGAATTGATTTACAAGTATAGAATACTTGATTTGGAAAGACTTGATTTCTAAAGTTAAGAAACTTGTTTTCTTAAAAGTTAAGAGACTTGAAGTATTTTGAAAGCTATGTGATTTGATTTGAAAGTATAAGTCTCTTGGTTATAAAAGAAATGAATTTGTCTAAGACATAAAGAGTTATAACGGCTTTATGGGAAGTTGGTTATAACAACTTTATGGAAGATTAAAAGAATGGTTTTCTTCAGTAATGTAAGCAAAGAAATGACTTGAAATAAAGAAGGGCAAATTGTTTTAAAGGTACCAATTGCTTAAGGTTTTAAAGAAAGAAGTCACGTGATTTAGAAGCCTAACTGTATTTCTAAAAGGTATTGTGACTTGTCTTGAAAAGTATATATGACTTGATACTACGGTTATTAGTATCTTGGAAGTTTTATTTGAAAAAGAGTCTTTTTAAAGGAGTAGAGGTGCGTAGTACTTTGGGTTAAATCTCGGATTTTTATGTGTGAAACGAAAGTGCCATGAGTTTATAAAAATGGAAGTCTAAAGGTTTAATGAACTTGCCTATGTTTTCTTGTGATAGCTTTGAGTGCAAGTATTATATGTTTACGTTGTCGTGACTCTCTGGAGGGCCGATCGCCTTGTTGTAAGTTTACTTGGACGCACTGTCACGACCAACCCGCCCGTGGATCGTGCCTTACCGCACCCTAATGATACAACATCGAGTAATCGCTAATATAAAACAAGACATAAAATAATATGAATGAGAAATGCTTTATTCGAGAAAAATTTGCCTTTCGCTTTATATAAAACATGAAACCAACAGCTACATCCTTTACAAACTCTACCCACAATAAAGATTACATGCACTTAAGAATGATATAACAACAATGGCGGACAGTGGCCCCGCCATACCCTGAATGTAAGTACCTACAACGACAGTGACTACACCACCGATAAGCCTCGAGAAACGGAGCTTCCCAAAACGCTGAATCGTGATCCTAAGAGCGAGGATCGACGATCGCGATTTCTACCGTGGCATGAACGCAGCCTCAAGGAGGTCGCATAACAGTACCAAGTATGTGAAATCGAAAATATCGTAAATGAAATCATAGTAGTCTATATAAAGCAGAGACATGTATGATAACCAAACTACGCCACAATAAATAAGTAGTCATGTCAAGTCAGGGACTCACGCCCTCAAAGTCATCACTCCAACATAACTATGGGTCTCACGCCCACAACATCAATCATGCCCGTGGAATACCTTCCTCACTGCCGGCAGTCTATGATATAAAAGCACGAAGGAATACACATGAACACCGTGTCCCACTGTGTCATAATAAAACCGCACGGTAAGTGCGAAGGCATAGCCGACTACCAAAACCTACGCACTCAACAAGGTCATAAATCGTATCACGAGGTCTGTCTAGACCGCCACATGATCGGCCGCCACGCCCGCAGATCAAATGTGCGCGTCTAATCTCGAACTTCCCGACTCGCATAGGCCACCACGCAGCCCGCATGAGGTATTCCCATCGGGGTAGCTACTCCCGCATCGCCCCGACTCGTAGTCCGCATGGCCACATAGACCGCGTGACCATATAGGCCGTGACACTAACTCGGAACTCGTAGCTCGCATAGGTCCTCGGACCCGCATGAGGTATTCTCGAATCACGGTCCTGCATCACCGAGTCTACCCCCAGACGGAGGCACTTTAACCCCAGATCATGTCAAGAGGTGAGTGATATAATACTAACATAACAGCTTATCGTTAAACAACATAAGCACAACAAGGGAAACCCCTTTACACAAACATCACAAGATACTAACACACGTAGCATCCTAACATGTTTACTTATCAAATCAACAAGAAAGTTGTTATACCCCGTATTTCCAGAGTATGTACGTGAGCGCGTACGTATTATAATTTGAGCCTTAAAGTTGGCTAGTTTCGAAATTTGTACACAACACCCGATTAGAGTCGTTTTTAAACGTTTCCATTACTTTAGATGGAAAATTCGGCTATGTCATTTATAATTTTTGCGGATTTTTCCGAGAGACGAAACATTTTGGACCAACGAGAGGGCTTACACTTGTCACCCTCTAATTGGAAGGATGGACGGACGAAAGTGGAAGGTTGGCACGCTTTTTGTGCATTATTTTGGTCAAGGAGTTGGTAGGATATTTTGGGTAGATGGATAAGGTTGCATACGGCTTAATCTTGACCTTACACTTGCCTAACACTTGGATGGATCTTGCCATTGGTTGGCCTTCACTTGACCTATAAATACCCTCTAGTTGAAGACTTTCTTCATCCAAAAACTTGAGCAATCTAACTAAGTCTCAAAATACTCTCTCCTCGAGCTGCCCACCACACCCCTCCCCTTTGAGAGCCCTCGCCGAGAGCCACCTCCTCCCTTTGAGGTGTTTCTGGGGTACCCCCTAGCCTAGTTGTCTCGTATAAATACCCCTTTGTGGTATAGAAATACTCTCCAAGTATTGTTATAATGCCCAAATACCTTGGCCCAAATACCTTGTAGTATTCCCAAGGTTACACTTTTACAAAAGCCTAAAATACTATTATACTTCCTCACCACAAAAACGAAACCCTAAGTAAATCTTCACCCGTAGTTGAAGTCATAAGTAGAAGTTGGTTAGAACTTCTAAGGGTTGGTTGGAACGGATCGAGCGCCGAGTAGGAGCTAAACGTTGTTCAGATCGACATATAAACTCGGATAATTTTGGGCTTATCGAGGTAAACATTCTGGACCTTCATTGTAATTGGAAATTACATGTTGTGAGTATATAGTTAAGTATACTATATATAGAACTGAACATAGTTGTGCGGCAATGTCTTTTGACTTAAGCTCGAATAATACTTACACAATGTCTTGCGACTTAAGCTGAATTTAAAGAAGAGAATCGAATCGTAATTACATAAGATCGTATTAAGAGACTTGTGTAACATTACCGTAGTAGAATTGTACACGTCCGTTAGACGTGTTAACCCCTCGTTGGCTTGGCCGGCCTCGATAGAGGAGAGATTTACGCTGTTGCGGGGAGGTGCCGCCGAATTTTTCGTAATATTCTATGTCGATCTAAAGATATTAATAGCGCCATGGCCTCTATAGTCAGTAGTACTACGTGTGGAGTGATCCGCTGACCGAGAGTGTAGCCGACGGTTTGAGGTACTTGGAGCGCTTTGCTATTAGTCGATAATCGTCGCGAGGTATGTGAACCTCTTCCTATTTGTTCTAGCATGATATGTGTATAACTATGTAGTACGGTAGACGCACATATGTTTAATGTATTTGATTGGTTTGAAACATAAAGTGTTATAACGCTTTATGGGAAGTTGGTTATAATACTTTATGTAGGTAAGAAAGTACTTGTGGTTTTTAAGAGGTAAGCCATTTGAACTATAAGCGGTCTATGTGATAATAAAGAACTTGAAGTATTTCAAAAGATTTTTGAATCATTTTGAGAGAAGAAGTAATACTTGGTTTTGAAACTTAAGAGTTATACTAGCTTTATGGGAAGTTAGGTATAACGGCTTAAAAATGTTTTATCGATTTCTAAATCGTAATGTGTATCGACAAACCATCGCAGCGTTAATAAAAGGAAATGTTTTGGACAGATTTAGTATTATTAAAACTAAGAGAAACTTCCATCCGCATAAGCTAAGATGAGACAAAATGACATTTCCTAGATCACGGTCGCTTAATAAGATTGATTATAAACAAGAATAACCTACTCACTTATAAGACATAGGTTTCTCAAAACGTTTAAAGGAGAATTATGTTTTAAAGGATTTAAAACTATGAACTACGAAACCTTTTCTAAAATGAGAAACTTGAGCATTGAAATTACGCAAACTCAACGCTTGGAAAATAAGGTTGTTACTTGATTTTACAAAGGAAAGCATTTTGGTTTACTTAACAATGTTAGTCACTCAAATTTTATACTACGTATCGGGTGACCTTTGTAAAAGAAATGGATCTTAAAGGGAATTTAACGGACGTAGTACTTTAAGGTTAAAATCGGACTTTGACATAAAATGAAAGTACCTTGAGTCGTGTGTAACTTGCTTATGCTTGTTGTTATGAAACTTGACCATGTTACGTGTGATAGCCTTGTTGTGCAAGTGCGTGTTCTACTCGACTACCGGTCATCCGAATGTATTTCACTTGACACGGTCATCCGAATGTATTTCACTTGATTCTGGGTCTCATCCGAATGTATTTCACTTGATTACCGGTCATCCGAATGTATTTCACTTGACACGTCATCCGGAATGTATTTCACTTGATTACGGTTCATCCGGAATGTATATCACTTGACTACCGGCTCATCCGGAATGTATTTCACCGACTACCGGTTCATCCGGAATGTATTCCACACGCTTCTATATTGGGTCCATAAGATGGGCCGAGACCGTTATACGTATCACATGATTTGTACCTAGATCGCCAGCTGGAAGAAGTTCCACGTACGAGGGATGACTTTGAGGCGTGAGTCACGACTTGACACGCATCGCTTATGTTGTGAATCGTAGTTTGGTTATCATACATGTCTCTGCTTTATATAGACTATTATGATTTCATTTACTGATTTTACGCTTCACATACTTGGTACTTGTAGATCGACCTCCTTCGGGCCGCTCATGCCGCAGTAAAAGGTACATCGGCCGTCGATCCTCGCTTTAGGATCACCTTTCAGCGTATTGGGAAGCTCTGCTTCCTTGGAGGCTTATCTTTTGGTATGTTACTCGAGTGCGTAGATTCTTATACATTCTGTGGTATGGCGGGGCCCCGTCCGTCATACCGTTGTAAAAATCTTAGAGTGCAGAGTAATCTTTGCCGGGTGGTTTGTAAAAAGGATAACTGTCGTATTTATGTATATATGATGAAGGCAACTCGCTTTGCTGGCTCGCTTTATTTATCTTTTCTCTTAATTCATGTTCATGTTTTTTATTTCCGCTGATTTTCTCTGATGTTGTATCACTAGGGTGCCCGGGGTAAGGCACCAGTCACGGGCCCGGGTTCGGGTCGTGACAAAAGTATTACAAGGCTATCACAAACCAACACAATCAAGTTATTCACACAAGGCACTTCCCACTTTATGTCAACAAGTTCGGGTTTTTATCCCCAACGTACTTCATACATTAATTCTTTAAAAGATCTGTTTATTTCACAAAAGTCACACAATACCCGTAGTATAAAAATAGAGTGACTATCTTTTTAAGTAAACCAAAACACTTCCCTTTGTAAAATCAAGTAACAACATTATTTTCCAAACGTTCAAGTTTGCCTAATTTCAAATGCTCAAGTTTCTCATTTTCGAAAGGTTTCGTAGTTCATAGTCTTAATCATTTAATAATATAATTCTCTTTTAAAACAATCTGAGAAACATATACCTTATGTGTGAGTAGGTTATTCTTGTTCATAACAATCTTATTAAAGCAGCCATGATCTAGGAAATGTAATATCATTTTGTCTTATCTTAGCTTCTAAGCAGATGGAGGTTTCTACTGGTTTTAATAATACTTAATTAGTCAATACATTTCCCTTTATTAACGCTGCAGTGGTTCGTTTGATACTTATTCTGATTTCCGAAATCAGTAAAACATTATTCCTTTGAAAAACCAAGTACTCATTACTCATGAATGAGGTTTCACACTTTTTAACAAAATTCATATTAATTGATTAAGTCAAGTCTCTTATCTTTTAAGATCAAGTCTCTTAACTTCTAAAATCAATAAACCATTCTTTTTATATCTCTTAAGTCGTTATACCTAACTTCCCATAAAGCTAGTATAACTCTTAAGCTTTTAAAACCAAGTATTACTCTTCTTTCAAAAACGGTTCTTAATTCTTTTAAAATACTTCAAGATTCTTATTATTTAGACTCAAGTCAAAAGACATCGCAGTAAAAAAACCACGCTCGCTTAACACACGACGTCACCGTACTATATATATTCTTTTAAAATATCATGCTCAAGAGGATAGGAAGAATCACATACCTCGCGACGATTATCGACTATTAGCAAACGCCCACGGCTATAACCCTACTAGCCTTGTCCACCATTTAAGTAGAACATGCTACTCGCAGAACTTTCAACCTATAAAGGCCATATCGTCTATCAACGCCTAGACTACTCAGAATATTCTAAATACAAGATTCCTTATTCTACGTAAAATTGCAAAGACTCCCCCGCTATCACATAAATCTCTCCTACTGGGCTGCTACTGTGCCAACAACTCCTGTGGATTACACGCCTAACCTGACGTGTTCAATTCTCGCTTCACAATAATACTACACAAGCTCATCGTAAGTACACCAATGTAAATACAGTTCAATCCTTTATAATCATCCTTCCAATATAATATACTCAAGTATAACTACTACAATATGTAATATCCAATTACAATAGGGGGACATATATCATTACCTCGATAAGCCCAAAATTATCTAAGATATAAGTCGATCCTGGGCAACGTTTAGCTCCAATTCCTTACGCTCCAACCCGCTCCAACCGACCCATAGAAGTTTTTAAACAACTTCTCTAAACACTTCAACCAAGCTATGAAGGTTTTTCTAGGGTTTCGTTTACGACTATCGAATAAAGTAGTATTTCCGGGCTCCTAGTATTGAAATATCTTTGGAATACAACTAGGGATACTAGGCTAAGGTCTTTGGGATTATACTACAATACACAAAGTATTTCTACTCAAGTGGGGGAGGGGGACGAAAAAGCAACTACAAAGGAGGAGTATTTTGCCTGGAAAGTATCTGTGAGTGGATGAAATTATGCTTCAAACTAAGGGGGTATTTATAGAAGAATCAAGGGCCAAGATCAATGTAAGTGTATGGTCAAGATTGGGCCATGTGTGTGTGGGTCCCACCACACCACATGGCCAACGATTTGGGCTTCCAAGTGTAGTAGCCATTTCGGCCAAGGGGACAAGTGGCTAGCCACTTGTCCCTCCAATTCGACCAAGGTGACACATGGGGTGACACGTGTCGCCCCCCGACTCGTCCAAAATATTTCGTCTTCCAAAAATATCCAAAATACCAAAAATCTTAAAAACAAAGCGGGCCCCACAAAACCGTAAATTTCTCTCGTGGGCCCCACGTGACCATTTCTGAAAATAAAATCCCAAAATTCTAATATAATCCAAGAAGTCCAAATACCAAATCTGGGAATCCAATGTTATACCCCGTATTTCCTGAGTATGTACGTGGAGACGTACGTACGAAAGTTTGAGCCTTAAGTTAGGCATTGGATCGAATTTTGTGCACAACACCCGGTTAGAGTCGTTTTTCGACGAAACGTTTTACAAAGCTTGCGAAGGGAAAATTCCGGCTATGTCCTTTTTGATTTTTGCGGATTTTTCCGAGAGACGAAATGTTTTGGACCAACGGGAGGGTGACACTTTGTCACGACCCGTTCCGGGGCCCGTGACTGGTGCCTTACCGGGGCACCCAAGTAGTCATACATCAGAGAAATCAGCGGAAATATAAAACAAGACATGAAACAGTTTATAAAATAAGACACAGTTTATGTGAGAAAACATCGCCTTTCGGCATATATATATAATCATAGTTCGAAGCTACATCCGACATCGCATAAATACGACATGCACTTCTAAGGAAATATACAACTATGGCGGACAGGCCCCGCCATACCCCGATCGCACAAAACTATCTACAACAGGAGATCATACCAAAAGTAGAGCCTCCTAAGAGATGGAGCTCCCGACACCAACGTAGATCCTAGGAATGCGGATCTAACACTGCTTGTCCTTACTGCAGATGAACGCAGCCCGGGCGAGGTCAAGACAACAGTACTAAGTATGTGAAATCAGTAAAGTACTTAAATGAAACATATCATTTTTAAAACCGGTTTACAAATATGTATGAAACAACCAAGGAAACCGCATATAGTGCCACATCACAAACAAGAGCAACAATAGTAATCAGAATGAGTCTTGTCTAGGCTGCGAATGATCAAACAGGCCACTCGCCTCATCATCATTCTCGCAGCCTAACTCGACTCGAGTCCGCATAGGCCACTCACATGGGCCCGCATGAGGTAATACCCCGCATCGAGGGTAGCTACTCGGCATCGCCCCGACTCGCTGTCCGCACGGGCCATTGCATCGCATGAGGTATAACCCCGCATACTAACTCGAACTCTCGTAGCTCCGCGATAGCCCTGGACCCGCATGAGGTATTCTCGAATCATGGTCCTGCATCACTCGAGTCTACCCCGCATCGGAGGCGCCTTAACCCCTGTGATCATCTCAAGAGGTGAGTGATAGTATACTAACATAACAACTTATCTTTAAACAACATAAGCACAACAAGGATACTCACCTATACAAACGTTACCAGATACTAACACACATAGCATCATATCATGTCTATTTATCAAACCATCTTTATTATTCTTTTCACAATACAAGTCCGTTATAAACACATAGGCAAACTTGTTTGTTTTTTAAATTTTAAGTGGTTATACTTACTTCCCATAAAGCTTAGTATAATTCTTAAGCTTCGCTTTAAAACCAATTAGTTCTCTTCATTAATATGATTCAAGAGTCTTTTGAAATGTTTTCGCTTCTTTATTATTCAGCTTAAGCCAGGCATTCCGTGAGTATTATTCAGGCTTAAGTCAAATACATTGCCGTAGTTATATTGTAAAATATCATGCTTTAGGAAGAATCACATACCTTCTCAAATAAAACCACCGCTAAGTCAATATGTCACACGCAGAGAGTCACCTATAATAGTCACGTATATCTATTAAAGACTACTCAAGGTCATTCTAAACAGGGTTCATAATTCTACCAGAAGTCGGGCAAAGACTTCCTACCCGTGAGCTATATAAGTTCATCAGAAAACAAATTCTATGTAAGTACGCTTTGATTATTCTTCTTTAAACCCTTCTAAGTGATTAACACTTCAATTCTATTCTCGTGATATACTTCTAAGTATTTATACTTATTCTTATACTATAACAGAAGTATTCTCTAATTCAAAAGAGGGTTAGGATTATTACCCTGGTAAGCCCAATAATATCCTAGAAAAGTCGCTACTGAGCAAGGTTTTGCTCCTAAGTTGTATGCTCCAAGAACCTTAGAAGTTCTCCACAACTTCTACTAAGTACTAAGGTATTGGGCTAGGTATTTTGGGCATTATAACGATACAAGAAGGTAACTTTTCTACCAAGGAGGGGGTAGATTTTTGGCTAGTTAGTGTGGTATTCGGCCAAGGCCACCTTCACAAGGAGGGGAGGTGTTTGGACGAAATGGCTACAAAGGGAGAGGAGAGGATTTTTAGACTTGGAAGGTAACTTTGTGGATGAAGAACTCTTCATCAAAGGGGGTATTTATAGCTCAAGCCTTGCCAACCAATGGCCAAGATGAAGACAAGTGCAAGGCAAGTGTAGGTGAGGATTAACTAAACACAAATATCCTACCAACTCCTTGACTTGTGCTACGGCACAAAAACGTGCCAATGTTCTCCATTTTCGCCCAATGGACGATCTAAGTCCATCAATGGAGGGTGCCAAGTGTTGCCCTCCCGCTGGTCCAAAATGTTTCGCCTCTGGAAAAATCCGCAAAAATACTTAATGACATAGCCGAATTTTCTACTTAAAGTCGGGAAACGTTTCGGAAACGATTCTTTTTAGCGAGTTGTGTACAAATTTCGAACTTGGCCTATCTTTAAGGCTAAACTTAGACGACGTCCTCACGCACATACCCTAAATACGGGGTATAACATTCTCCCCTCCTTAGAAACATTCGTCCCGAATGTTCCTTCCCAAGACAGATAATGATCAGGTTCTTCAAAACTTAAACAGTTGCAAAAGCCACACACGGCCACAAAACAACACTTAGGTAAAAACGATAACGAAAATTTACAAGTAGGAAAGTGAATTACCTGGAGGTGTGGGGAATAGGTGAGGGTACCTCTGCCTCATGTCCTCCTCAGCTTCCCACGTCATCTCCTCCCTAAGCTCGTTCCGCCACAAGACTTTGACGAAAGCCACGTCCTTGGTCCGCAGACGCCTAACCTGACGATCGACTATCGCTATGGGAATCTCCTCATACGATAACCCCACACCGACATCGCCAATCGGTGTACCTAGATGGATCCCCGATACATCTCTCAAAGATAGATACGTGAAAACCGGATGCACCGCCTCCAGATCGGACGGCAGATTCAACTCATAGCAACCTTGCTTACCCCGCGACAATGAAATGGCCCAATGTACTTGGGCCGAAGTTTCTTCTTCCCGAATCTCATCACACCAGTCATGGGTGACACCTTTCGGAAAACCCAATCATGAACCTCGAACTCATGATGCCGACGACGATGATCTGCATACGACTTGCCGACTCGAGTCATTAATAGCCGCCTGATAAGCTTCACCTTATCCATCGTCACTGTATCAAATCGTCCCACTAGCCGCACTCTCGCCACATCGAACCAACCTATAGGCGACCGCACTTCCTCCCATACAAGGCCTCATAAGGCGCCATCGAATACCGAGTGGTAGCTATTATTATACGCAAACTCAACTAGGGGCAAATGATCCTCCCAACTACCATCGGTCAATAACACAGCTCGCAGATATCCTCGCAGTCCGGATAGTGCGCTCGCCGTCCGTCGCTCTGTGGATGAAATGCAAGACTGTGCTCACCGCCCCTAAACCCTCTCGAAGGACCTCAGTTAGCCGTGAAATCGGGCTCCTCTCGATATGATCGAACTAGGGACTCATGCGCACCGACGATCTCTGATGTAAAGTTCGCATAATCCTCACCGAAAGGTCGTCCGAACGGGAAGAAAGTGGGCTGATTTCACACCGTCGACGATAACCCATATGGAATCATGTCTCCTCCGAAAGGCAGGCAATCCGTGATGAAGTCCACGTTGATCACCTCCCACTTCCGTGTCGGGATCTCTATCGTCAGAATAAACCACCGTGCCTCCGTGCTCTACCTTCACCGCCGACAACACGCACCGAGCTATGAACTCGCAACGCCCTCTTCAAACCATCCCACCAATACACGATCTAAGGTCGTGGTACATCTTGGTCGACTCGACGGATGGAGTAACGCGCTACTGTGCTTCCCCAAGAACTCGCCAAGTCCTCAAACATCCGAACACACAACTCGCCCTCAAACCTTAGCACCCCATCGTGCTACCTCAAAAGGACTTTGCCCTCACGAAGAGTTGTATCACGATATCGAATCAAAGCCGGATCCTCGAATTGCCTCTTCACCTCCTCGACGATGGAAGACTCGCAACCTCACGAACTCTAACCCCACCGCTATCGTAATCAATCAAACGGACACCAAGGCTCGCTAATCGATGCAAATCACGAACCATGTCCCTCCTCTCTAGCGCACATCCGATAGGCTCCCATCGACCTACGACTGCAGCATACGCCACAACATCGCCTTCCCGTGGTATAGATATCAACATCGTAATCCTTAAGCAACTCTAACCACCGCCTTCGCCGTAAGTTCGGCTCCTCCGTCAAGATATACCGAGGCTCTTGTGGTCTCAGATAAATATCCACGTGAACCCCATACAAATAGTGCCTGCATCTTCAAAGCGTGAATCACCGCCACTCCAAATCATGCGGGTAGTTCCTCCGTGTTTCTTCACCGCTGACGCATATGCTATAACTCGCCATGCCGCATCAACACACATCCCAACCCGATGCCCGACGCATCACAATACACGACATAACCATCTGGACCTCCGAAGAGTAAGAACGGGCGGTCGCCATTTCTTTCAAAGAATCGAAACCCCGCCACAAGCATCACCATCAAACTTGGCCGCTACGAGTCAGCCTAGTCAACGGTGCGTAGATAGAAGCAAACTTCTCCACGAACCGCCGATAATAACTCGCAAGGCCTAAAATCATGAACCTCTGTTTGAGTAAGGTCTCGCCAAGTCTCGATCGCCGATTCGCCAGATTAACTCGAATGCCATCACCCGACAATATGCCCAAGAAACGCCATCAAGTCAACCAAAACTCACATTTGGAAAACTTGGCGCATAATCGCTGGTCTCGAGAATCACAAGACAGCCTCAAATGCTCCGCATGCCTCGCCTCCGAGCGAATAAACCAAGATATCATCAATGAACACTATCACAAACGTGTCCAAAATGGTTTGAACACTCGGTTCATCAAATCCATGAATACCACGAGCATCGTCAACCCAAAAGACATGACCAACTCATAATGCCCGCACGGTCCGAATGCGATCTAGGGACATCCACCTCTCGACTGCACTGATGATAGCCCGATCGCAGATCAATCTTGGAGAAACATCTCGCACTCGCAATCGGGTCGAACAAATCATCAATCCCGGGAGGGTATTCGTTTAATGGTCACCTTGTTCACCGCTCAGAATCAACACATGCGCAGCTGGCCCCGCCCTTCTTCTTCACGAACAATACGCGCTTCTGCGAGAAACACTGGGCCTAATGAAGCCCTTCTCTAGCAAATCCCTGCCGATCCTTCACTTCTCAACTCGGCAGTGCCATTCGTATGGCGGAATGGAAATAGCCGAGTATCCGCAATAAGTCAATACAAAACTCAATCTCCTCTCGTGAGGGATACCGAGGTCATCCGGGAACACGTCTGGGAACTTCGACTACGGAATCGTGAAAATCTGCACCGCACCTCGAGATCAAACACTCGAACTAGATGGTAGATATACCCTTCCGCACCATCTTCCTAGCCTCGAGGTAGGAAATAAACCTACCCCTGCGATACCGTGCTCCTCCCACTCAACAACCGGCTCCTCAGAAACTGGAACCGCATTACTCTCTCTCAGCTTCTACAATGGCATAGCAAGAAGCTAGCCAATCCATCCCCATGATCACGTCGAAGTCAATCATCTCCAACTCTATCAAGTCAGCTAGGGTCCGACGACTGTAAATGGTCACAGACAAGCTCTATATACCCGCCGAGCTACCACCGAATCACCCATGGCGTAGCTACCTCGAAAGGTCTATGGACTCGTGCTCTATCCCTATCCTACTAGCAACAAGGGAGATATATAGGACGAGTAGAACCCGATCTATCAAAGCATACACATCAAACGAACCGATAAGGTACTGTGGCGACATCGCGAGGCCTCCGATCCCGCTTGGACAAAGCATATATGCGGCTTCGAGGACCGCTAGAATCGGGACTGCGCCACGACTGCGCGACCGCTGACCCACGAGCACCCCGCCCGGGCGAGTAATCGTAGGAGATGATGAAGCCGCCACGTAACACGGCCGGGCCCTACCACGGCCACGCCGGCCGACGCCCGCAGTGACCCGCCGCCACAATCGTAACAAGATCCATAAGTAGTACCACACTTCCCGTAATGGGATCTACCGTGACGGCCACACCGGGTGGTCCCGACGCCGCACTTCGCTACTCGACGCCCAAGCCACGGCCCCAGTACGCCAAAACTCGCCAGGCCGAGGACGGTGCAGGAGTGCTCGAGCCGGGCCGCGTGGTGCGAATCAGATCGCCGCCGAGGCCGCCACCACGATAACCACCGTAAGACCCTCCCGCCCCGCCTTCTTCTCGCTGCCGCTCGCCCACTCGCCGACCTCGCGCCTCGCATCCAAGGGCGTGAGTCGCGTGCGTAATGTCCATACCTACCGAGAGAAACCCCGCACAAGACTCGCCATATAGTCGTTCAGCCCGTGACATAGCGGTACCCTATCCTCCATATTCGCTACCAATGCCGGGACATATCGAGCCAATGAATCAAACTCGACATTGTACTCCCGACAAGGCCCTCTCGCCTCGCCAAGCAGAAAATCTATCACCGCGCCTCTCATCCGTGAGGCAAAAGTGAGTGAGAAAGCCTGCGAGAACTCATCCTGGTAGGCTGGGACGTGCTTTCCACGGATAACTCCCATGAATCAAACCAATCGATCGCGGTATCACGCAGCCTATGTGAACCAAAGATCACTGACTCGGTCTCCGACGCCCTGATCACTCTCAAAATCCTTCGACCGACGGATGAACTCGCGATCATCCTCCGCCTCACCCATAAAACTCCGGCGGGCTACAACTCAAGAAATCTCAGAGCCTCAAACTCGCCTCGGGTGAACAACGGTACGATCGAGCTGAGCCGAATCGCCGCGATTCAGCCTCTCTCGACGGGCCACAACTTTAGCCAAAAGTCGGGCCATCTCTCAGACTTCTAACCTCCGCCCCAGCCGTGGGATGCGAGGTGCGGGTACCGTGGTCTGGTTGGGCCGGCGGCGTCATAGAACTTCGCCGTCTCGTATAGATCGGGCACGAGCCTCGTGACTGGTGTCTCGCTAGCGCCTTCCTACCGCTTGCTCTTCGGGCCCGGTTTTACGTGAGGCATAATCACAGAAAGGAATACGTTAGAGGGTCCAACCTATAACACAACTCTACAAAGACGATCTCGTAATGAGAAGAATGGAAACCAATCCTAAATATCCTATAGCCTCGGACATTAGTGGTGCACAACACACCGATAATCAAGACTCTACTAGATACGGTCAGACACTTTCCGAGGATTAATCGCTCGATACCACTTTTGTCACGACCTGCCCGGCCCGTGGATCGTGCCTACCGGCACCCAAGTAGTCATACATCGTAGAAATCAGCGGAAATATAAAACAAGACATGAAACTTGCTTTATAAAATAAGACACGCTTTATGTGAGAAAACACCGCTTTCTAAGATATATATAATCATAGTTCAAAGATTACATCCGACAATCGCATAACATGACTACGCACTTAAGGAAATATACAACTATGGCGGACAGGTTCCCGCCATACCTCGATCAGACAAAACTATCTACAACAGGAGATCATACCAAAAGTAGAGCCTCGGAAGAGATGGAGCTCCCGACACCAACGTAGAGATCCTAGGAATGCGGATCTAACACTGCTGCCACCGCGGCATGAACGCAGCCCAAGGAGGTCGACAACAGTACTAAGTATGCGAAATCAGAAAGTACTTAAATGAAACATATCATTTTAAAACCAGTTTACAAATATGTATGAAACAACCAAGAAACCGCACATAGTGCCACATCACAAACAAGAGCAACAATAGGTAATCAGAATGAGTCTTGTCTAGGCCGCGAATGATCGAAACAGGCCACTCGCCCCATCATCATTCTCGCAGCCTAATCTCGACTCCCGAGTCCGCATAGGCCACTCGCACGGGCCCGCATGAGGTAATACCGCGCATCGGCGGTAGCTACTCCCGGCATCGCCCCGACTCGTCCGCATGGCCACATGCACCGCATGAGGTATAACCCCGCATACTAACACGAACTCGTAGCTCGCGATAGGCCCCGGACCCGCATGAGGTATTCTCGAATCATGGTCCTGCATCACTGAGTCTACCCCGCATCGGAGGGCAGCTTAACCCCTGGTATCATCTCAAGAGGTGAGTGATAGTATACTAACATAACAACTTATCTTTAAACAACATAAGCACAACAAGGATACTCACCTATACAAACGTTACAAGATTCTAACACACATAGCATAATATCATGTCTATTTATCAAACCATACTTATTATTCTTTTCACAATACAAGTATGTTATAAACACATAGGCAAACTTGTTTCTTTTATAAATTTTAAGTGGTTATACTTACTTCCCATAAAGCTTAGTATAATTCTTAAGCTTCTGTTTTAAAAACCAATTAGTTCTCTTACATTAATATGATTGTTAGTCTTTTGAAATGTTTTGATTCTTTATTATTCAGTTAAGCGGTGAGGCATTCCGTGAGTATTATTCAGCTTAAGTCAAAGACATTGCCGTAGTTATATTGTAAAATATCATGCTTTAGGAAGAATCACATACCTTCTCAAATAAAACCACCGCTAAGTCAATATGTCGCACAGAGAGTCACCTATAATAGTCACAGATATCTATTAAAGACTACTCAAGGTCATTCTAAACAGGGGTTTCATAATTCTACTGGTAAGTCGGGCAGCACTTCCCTACCGTGAGCTATATAAGTCTCATCGTGAAAACAAATTCTATGTAAGTGCAGTTTGATTATTCTTCTTTAAACCCTTCTAAGTGATTAACACTTCAATTCTATTCGTGATATACTTCTAAGTATTTATACTTATTCTTATACTATAAGAAGTATTCTCTAATTCAAAAGAGGGTTAGGATTATTACCTGTAAGCCCAATAATATCCTAGAAAAGTCGCCTGAGCAAGGTTTTGCTCCCAAGTTGTATGCTCAGAACCTTAAGTTCTCCACAACTTCTACTAAGTACTAAGGTATCGGGCTAGGTATTTTGGGCATTATAACGATACAAGGTAAATTTTCTACCAAGGGAGTGGGGGTACATTTTAGGCTAGGCAACGGGGGGTATTAGGCCAAGGCCACCTTCAAAACTTCAGGGCGAGGTGTTTGGAAGAAATGGCTACAAAGGGAGAGGAGAGGATTTTTAGACTTGAAGGTAACTTTGTGGATGAAGAACTCTTCATCAAAGGGGGTATTTATAGCTCAAGCCTTGGCCAACCAATGGCCAAGATGAAGACAAGTGCAAGGCAAGTGTAGGGTGAGGATTAACTAAACACAAATATCCTACCAACTCCTTGACTTGTGCCATGGCACAAAAAACGTGCCAATGTTCTCCATTTTCGTCCAATGGACGATTCAAGTCCATCAATGGGAGGGTGCCAAGTGTTGCCCTCCCGTTGGTCCAAAATGTTTCGTCTCTCGGAAAAATCCGCAAAAATACTTAATGACATAGCGAATTTTCTCTTAAAGTCGTGGAAACGCTTTAGTCGGAAACGATTCTTTTAGCGAGTTGTGTACAAATTTCGAACTTGGCCTATCTTTAAGGCTAAACTTTTGTACGTACGTCCTCACGTACATACTCCGGAAATACGGGGTATAACACACTTGTCACCCTCAAGTGGTCGTTGGGTTGGCCGATTGGGTCACGTTTTCATGGCCGATTGGCTCCTTGTTTTGGCCTTGTTTTGTGCCTTGTTTTATGGCTTGTTTGGTGCCTTGTTTTGTGGAGTAGGGTTAGGGTGCACTTGGCTTGATCAAGGCCTTACACTTGCCTTGCACATTGCTTGATCTTGGCCATTGGTCCCTCGCTTCCTATAAATACCCTCTTAGAGATGAACTTCTTCATCCACTCCTCACTTTGTCTAAGTCTTGAAATCCTCCCTCCCTCTTGTGGCTCTCGTCCAAAGCCTCTCCTCCTCCTAGTGGCCTTTGGCCGAGAGGTTCCTCCCCTCAGGTGTCTAGCCGAGGTACCCACTCTTGGTAGAAATACTCTCCAAGTATTGTTATAATGCCCAAAATACCTTAGCCTTTACCTTGTAGTAGTCCAAAAGTTACCTCTATACGTAGAGCAGAAATACTACCTTTTGTCCTTTTAGTCTCAAACCAAACCCTAAGGAAATCTTCATAGTTGGTTGAAGTATTTAAGTAGAAGTTGGTTAGAACTTCAAGGGTTGTTTGGAGCGGATTGAGCGCATCGAGTAGGAGCTAAACCTTGCTCAGATCGACTTTTATCTCGGATAATTTTGGGCTTATCGAGGTAAATAATCTTGTCCCTTATTGTAATTGGAAATTACATGTTGTAGGAATATATAGTTGAAGTATACTATATATAGAATCAACGTAGTTATTGGCAATGTCTTTCGACTTAAGCTGAATAATAAAGAAAGAACCGAATCAGAATTACATAGTGTATTCTGATGAGACTTGTGGTATTATCAGATAGTAGAATTGTATACGCCCGGTTAGACGTATAACCCCCCCCTGGTTGGCTTGGTAGCCGGTCTCGATTGAGGAGGAGATTTACGCGGTTGCGGGGGGGAGGTGCTGCCGAATTTTCTGTAGAATATGGAACCATGCGGTTAGAAGTTAATAGACGTTTGTGGCTTTATAGGTGGAAGTACTGCGAGTAGCGTATTCTACTTGAAGAGTGGAAAAGGCTAGCCGGGTTACAGTACTGTGGAGCGTTTTGTTTATTGTCGATACTCGTCGCGAGGTATGTGAACCTCTTCCTATCCTTTCTAGCATGATGCTTTGTAAACTATGTAGTACTGTAGACGAACATGTGCTAAATGAGTTGGTTGGTTTAAAACATAGGGTGTTATAATAGCTTTATGGGAAGTTAGTTATAACGACTCTATGTAGGTAAAAGATTGGTTTATTGATTGTAGGAGTTAAGAGACTTGATCTTGAAAGATAAGAGACTTAACTTGTTTTACTTGGTTATTACCATTTTGTTAAAGGTGTTGTGAAACCTCATTCATGAGTAATGAGTACTTGGTTTTAAAAAGAATAATGTTTCTTGATTTGGAAATGAGAATAAGTGTCGAGCAAACCACAAAGTAGCTTAATAAAGGAAAGTGTATTGACAAATAACTAATTGTTATTAAAACCAGAGAAACCTCCATCCGCATAAGCTAAGATAAGACAAAATTGTATTACATTTCCTAGATCATGGTCAGAATAAGATTGTTGTAAACAAGAATAAACGGCTCACGTATAAGACATATGTTTCTCAGATTGTTTAAAAGAGAATTATATTCTTAAATGATTAAGACTATGAACTATGAAACTTTTCTAAAATAAAGAGACCTGAGTAATTGAAATTAGGCAACCGAACTTTAGGGAAATAATGTTGTTGAAAAGGAAAGTGTTTTGGTTTACCTAAAATGTGAGTCACTCTATTTTTATACTACGTATCGGTGACCGTTATAAAATGAATGGATCTCTTTAAAAGGAATTTAACGTACGTAGTACTTTAGGGTTAAAACCCGGACTTTGATATAAAATGGAAGTACCTTGAGTTATGTATAACTTGCCTATGCTTGTTGTTGTATAACTTGCCTATGCTTGTTGTTGTGTAACTCGCCTATGCTTGCTGAGATAGCCTTATTGTGCAAATGTTGATATCAGGCGACTCCTTGATAAAGAATGAATCTTTATATGAAAGTCTAGAAGTATGGAAATTTGCTTGAGCTTGTTTGTGATAGCCTGGTTGTGCGGTATATTGTTGTTGATGTCACATGGACATGTCTACACCGATGCAGAATTCCGGGGGCATGTGGCCATGCGGCAGGGTTGATTACCCGATATATTGTTATTGTGGTTACATGGACATGTCTACACCGGCGCACTCGGGGCGCGTGCGGCGGGGTTGATCACCCAGTATATTGTTGTTGAGGTTACATGGACATGTCTACACCGAGGCAGAATTCCGGGGGCATGTGGCCATGCGACATTGTTATTATTGTTGCATCATGGACATGTCTACACCGGCGCGTAATCCCGGCACGCGCCATGATGCGAACATGATTGATGTTGGCGTGAGACCCATAGTTATATTGAGTGACGACGTTGAGGCGTGAGTCCCCGACTTGATCGCTTATGTTGCGTCAGATTTTTGTTATCATACATGTCTCCCGCTTATCAGAGATTGTTATGATTTAACCGCTGATTTTCGGGCCACATACTTGGTACCGCCAGATCGACTTCCGGGCTGCGTCATGCCGCAGGTGAGTACATCGGTAGTTGATCCTCGCTCTTAGGATCACAGCCACGTTGGGAAGCCCGTTCTCCGAGGCTTATCTTTTGTATGTTACCACGAGTTGTAGGTTCTTGTACATTCTGGGTATGGCGGGCCCCGTCCCGTCATGTTGTATAAAAACTCTTAGAGGTCTGTAGTACTGCACAAGTGTGGTTTGTAAAAGGATTAAACTGTCGCTTTTGAAAGAGTTGTTTATATATATTTTATTGGAAGGTAACCGTTTGGTTGGCCTGCTTTATGATCATATATCTTGTTTCTTGTTTAAGTTTTATTTTCCGCTGGTTTTCTCGATGTTGTATCACTAGGGTGCCGGTAAGACACCACGCCCGGATCGGGTCGTGACAAAGTGGTATCGAGCGATTAATCCTCGGAAAGTGTCTGACCGTGTCAGTAGAGTCTTGATTATCGATGTGTTGTGCACCACATCTATAATCGGAGGCCGCAGACATTTAGGATTGGTTTCCATTCTTCTCATTACGAGATCGTGCCTTAGAGTTGTGTTGTAAGTTGGACCTCCGACGCGCCCGTGTTTACCGCTATGCCTCCGCGCAAGGCAACCCGCCCGGCAAGGCAACAGAGGAGCCGCGAGTAGAGCGCGGCGATCTACAGACCACAATACCGAGCCTCCATTCCCACACCGAGCAGAGGAGATGGGTTACAAAGTTGGCCCGATTATTGCCGCGGTCGTGGCAGAACGAGGATAGGCCGGACGCAGCGATTCGAGCGCCAGTGGTTCACCCTAGATCGGATAGTTTGAGGCTGCAGGACTTTCTGAGATGTAGCCCGCCAGAGTTCTACGTCGAGGCACGAGGATGATCCGCAGGAGTTCATCCGAAGCGACACGGATCGAGAGTGATCGAGGCTTGAGACCGAGTCGGTGGTCTTAGGTTCGCATCGGCCGCGTGATACCGCGATCGATTGGTTTGATCGTGAGCCGTCCCCGGGAGAGAATGCACTTCACCGTTTGGGACGAAGTTCTCGGGCATTTCTGCACATTTCTTGCCTCCACAGATGAGGGCTCGACCGACAAATTTTGATGTTGAGGCAGACCCGCGCACAGCCGAGTACAATGTGAGTTCGACTCTTTGGCTCGGTATGCCCCAGCAGAGTAGCCGATATGGAGGATGAGTACACCGCTACGTGCACGTTAGATGACTACTGGCGAGGCTTGCTGGTAGCTCTTCACCGGCATGGACATTGCCAGCACGCAGCTTATGACCAGGGGTGAAGAGCGGAGAGGTCGGCGGAATGACCAAGATCAGCAGAAGAGGGCGAGCAATGTGGTCCTTTGGTGACTTTCGAGGCGACCGCCTCAGCCGACTAGTTTTGTACCTCCGCCCGGCAGAGTGGTCCTCCACAACCGTGGCATCCAGAGTATTCGGAGCAGTCGTGGCTCCAGGTTCTGTGTTTCCGAAGTAGGTGTTGGCGGGATGCACCACCCCTACCTCGGTGGTCGATGGTAGACCGCATTTCGGGAGTGTCGTGGTGCCAGGAGCTTGTTATTTTGCGGCCAGCAGGCCATTTGCGCAGGAATCGTCCACCAAGCGGTAGCACGGATGTTACGACTCGACTTCGAGATCGTGGCTGGTTCATCACCTTCTACGATGCGCCTGCATTTACGGGCCTATGATTAGAGTGACGCGGATACGGTATATCTTTAACCTCTAGAGTTTTGGTATGCTTGTTATGATGATCTCATTATTGTGTGCTATGCGGATAGCGTGGTGTTAATTGTGAGTTAGAAAACATGGTTAGTTGGAAGGAGAAGTATGGGGGCATGGTAAGTGTGAACCTTAGACTATGTCACGATTGAGACCTTAGAGGTAAGGTCGTCTTGAGTAAAAGATTTGTTTTATGTTTGACCTTATCGAGTAAGTAGTATACGTGGGATTTATTTGTGTGATAAGTCCAGGTAGTGTGAGATGGAAGTGGTAGCTTTCATGATGTGAATTAGTAAGATTGTTCCGTATCGGCGAGCAAGAGTTGCGCGATTGTGGAGTCGGGTTGAGGGTCGTTCGCGGTCAACCCGCGGCCGCCTTGTGGGTCGGGTCGAGGTGGTCCCGCGGTGGTAGGTCACGAGGATGCTAGGCGAGTTTAGTTAACCATCGTATGAGTTCGTGGACGCGTTCGACCAGAATCGGTTTGTGAAGGTCGGAATGGCCTTGCGGAAAGTGAAGCTAGTAAGATGACCAAGTTTGAGGTAGTGACTCCACGGTTTGGAAACCGGCGATGATCAAGTATGGTAATGATATCGAGAGTTCAAGTGTTCGGCGGGGCACGACGAGTAAGGAAGGAAGAGAACGTGTGTCATTTCGTGGCTGCCGTGGCGTTGGCAACTTGTTAGAGGAACTTCATCGATATCCGCTTTGAGAAGGAACATTCGGACGAATGTTTCGGGCGAGGGGAGAATGTTATACCCGTATTTCACGGTATGTACGCGGAGACGACGACGAAAGTTTGAGCCTTAAGTTAGGCATTGGATCGAATTTTGTGCACAACACTTGCTAGAGTCGTTTTCGACGAAACGCTTTACAAAGCTGCGAAGGGAAAATTCCGCTATGTCCTTTTTGATTTTGCGGATTTTTCCGAGACGAAATGTTTTGGATTAACGGGAGGGTGACACTTGTCACCTCAGTGCCGACGCTGGTTGGCCGATTGGGTCACGTTTTCATGGCCGATTGACTCCTTGTGTTGGCCGTGTTTTGTGCCTTGTTTTATGGCTTGTTTGGTGCCTTGTTTTGTGGAGTAGGGTTAGGGTGCACTTGGCTTGAGCAAGGCCTTACACTTGCCTTGCAGCTGGCTTGATCTTGGCCATTGGTTGGCCCTCGCTTCCTATAAATACCCCTCAGAGATGAACTTCTTCATCCACTCCTCACTTTGTCTAAGTCTTGAAATCCCTCCCCTCCCTCTGGTGGCTCTCGTCCAAAGGCTCTCCTCCTCCTAGTGGCCTTTGGCAGAGGTTCCCTCCCCTCCTTGTGGTGTCTAGCCGAGGGGTACCCCCCTCTTGGTAGAAATACTCTCCAAGTATTGTTATAATTCCCAAAATACCTTAGCCTTTACCTTGTAGTAGTCCAAAAGTTACCTCTATACGTAGAGCCCGAAAATACTACCTTTTGTCCTTTTAGTCTCAAACCGAAACCCTAAGGAAATCTTCATAGTTGGTCAAGTATTTAAGTAGAAGTTGGTTAGAACTTCTCGTGGTTGTTTGGAGAGGATTGGAGCGCACTGAGTAGAGCTAAACCTTGCTCAGGATCGACTTTTATCTCGGATAATTTTGGGCTTATCGAGGTAAATAATCTTGTCCCCCTTATTGTAATTGGAAATTACATGTTGTAGGAATATATAGTTGAAGTATACTATATATAATCGAACGTAGTTATTGGCAATGTCTTTTCGACTTAAGCTGAATAATAAAGAAGAGAATCGAATGTAATTACATAGGATCAGACATGAGACTTGTGGTATTATCAGATAGTAGAATTGTATACGCCGGTTAGACGTATAACCCCTGGTTGGCTTGGTAGCGGTCTCGATTGAGAGAGATTTACGCGGCCATGCGGGAGGTCTGCGAATTTTCTCAGAGAATATGGAACCATGCGGTTAGAAGTTAATAGACGTTTGTGGCCTTATAGGTGGAAGTATTGCGAGTAGCGTATTCTACTTGAAGAGTGGAAAAGGCTAGCCGGGTTACAGTACTGTGGAGCATTTTGCTTATTGTCGATACTCGTCGCGAGGTATGTGAACCTCTTCCTATCCTTTCTAGCATGATGCTTTGTAAACTATGTAGTACGGTAGACGTACATGTGCTAAATGAGTTGGTTGGTTTAAAACATAGGGTGTTATAATAGCTTTATGGGAAGTTAGTTATAACGACTACATAGGTAAAAGATTGGTTTATTGATTGTAGAAGTTAAGAGACTTGATCTTGAAAGATAAGAGACTTAACTTGTTTTACTTGTTTATTAACATTTTGTTAAAGGTGTTGTGAAACCTCATTCGCGAGTAATGAGTACTTGGTTTTAAAAAGAATAATGTTTTACTGATTTCGGAAATGAGAATAAGTGTCGAGCAAACCACTAGCTTAATAAAGGAAAGTGTATTGACAAATAACTAATTGTTATTAAAACCAGTAGAAACCTCCATCTGCATAGAAGCTAAGATAAGACAAAATTGTATTACATTTCCTAGATCATGGCTGCTGTAACAAGATTGTTGTAAACAAGAATAAACGGCTCACGTATAAGACATATGTTTCTCAGATTGTTTAAAAGAGAATTATATTCTTAAATGATTAAGACTATGAACTATGAAACTTTTCTAAAATAAAGAGACCTGAGTAATTGAAATTAGGCAAACTGGAACTTTAGGGGAAAGAATGTTGTTGAAAAGGAAAGTGTTTTGGTTTACCTAAAAATGTGAGTCACTCTATTTTTATACTACGGGTATCGGGTGACCGTTATAAAATGAATGGATCTCTTTAAAAGGAATTTAACGTACGTAGTACTTTAGGGTTAAAACCCGGACTTTGATATAAAATGGAAGTACCTTGAGTTATGTATAACTTGCCTATGCTTGTTGTTGTATAACTTGCCTATGCTTGTTGTTGTGTAACTCGCCTATGCTTGTTGAGATAGCCTTATTGTGCAAATGTTGATATCAGGTGACTCCTTGATAAAGAATGGATCTTTATATGAAAGTCTAGAAGTATGGAAATTTGCTTGAGCTTGTTTGTGATAGCCTGGTTGTGCGGTATATTGTTGTTGATGTCACATGGACATGTCTACACCGATGCAGAATTCCGGGGGCATGTGGCCATGCGGCAGGGTTGATTACCCGATATATTGTTATTGTGGTTACATGGACATGTCTACACCGGCGCACTCCGGGCGTGGCTACGCGCGGGGTTGATCACCCAAGATATTGTTGTTGAGGTTACATGGACATGTCTACACCGAGGCGTAATCGGGGCATGTGGCCACGCGGCATTGTTATTATTGTTGCATCATGGACATGTCTACACCGATGCGCAATCCGGCACGCGGCTATGATGCGAACATGATTGATGTTGCGGGCGTGAGACCCATAGTTATATCGAGTGATGACGCTGAGGCGTGAGTCCTCGACTGACCGCTTATGTTGCGTCTTGTATTTTTGTTATCATACATGTCTCCCGCTTATCAGATCGTTATGATTTAACCGCAGATTTTCGCCACATACTTGGTACTGTTGTGCCCGACCTTCGGGGCCGCGTCATGCCATAGTGAGTACATCGTAGTTGATCCTCGCCTTAGGATCACAGTTCGTTGGGAAGCTCCGTTCTCCGAGGCTTATCTTTTGTATGTTACCCGAGTTGTAGGTTCTTGTACATTCGTGGTATGGCGGCCCCGCCCCGTCATGTTGTATAAAAACTCTTAGAGGTCTCAGAGTACCGTTGTGGGCGGGGTTTGTAAAAGGATTAAACTGTTCGTTTCGAAAGAGTTGTTTATATATATTTTATTGGAAGGTAACCGTTTGGTTGGCCTGTTTTATGATCATATATCTTGTTTCTTATTTAAGTTTTATTTTTCGCTGGTTTTCTCTGATGTTGTATCACTAGGGTGCCCGGGGTAAGGCACCAGTCACGGGCCCGGGATCGGGTCGTGACATCCAATTCCCATCAACGAACCTTTTTCCTTCACAAAACCCGGAACTTTTCCGTCGAAAAAAATCACTTCTTTCTTTCTTACCAAAATTTCTGTCGTAATCTCGTACATACGTCCTCACATACATACCCTGGAACTACGGGGTATAACATTCTTCCCCCCTTAGAAACATTCGTCCCGAATGTTCCTTCTAAGCCTCTAATCAAACGCAGCCAGATAGTCTCCACTACTATACTTACAAAACCGATCATGCCACCAATGGCCGTAATATAATGTGTCGCGAAAACTCAATCTAAGCCAACGAGAAACACCTCTAACATCACAAAAAGCTCACCCAAGGTCTAAAGGATACTCCTTCACATCTTCACTTCACAAAAGAAATGATCACTCGCTTTCATATCACGCGTCCGCTTTTTCTTTTCTTACTCGCCGCACTCTGAACTCTTTCTATTACACGTACCACACTCCCATCATCACTTCGGATTCCAAAACCTTGGAGTCACTACCTCCAAACTTGGTCATCTCACTAGCTTCAATTTCCTCTAAGGCCATTCCCGGCCTTCACGATCCGATTCTAGTCGAACACATCCACGAACTCATACGATGGTTACCTAAACTTGGGCCTAGCACCCGTGACCCTCTACCACCGCGGACCACCTCTAACTGACCACCTCATTCGGCAGCGGGTTGACCCGCGACCGCCTCACCCGACCGTTCGTCGCGCCAAACTCTTGTTCCCCGATCCGGAACAATCTCACTAATCAAGTCACGAAAACCTAGTGGTCTTCTTAGCTCAACTACCCTCTTATAATTCACACCACTCGGGACTTATCACACAATTATACTCCACGTATACAATGTACTCCGACAAAGATCAAATCATAAAAAAAATCTTTTAAGGGCTAAAGATATCTCTGCAACTACTGCCTCACTTTCCCTTTGTCGCTCTAATCATAATCCTGCCCTGCAGGGTGCCTAGCTATATAAGGCGATGAACCAGCCACTGATCACGAAGGCTTAGTCCTCCTACATGTATCCCTCCTACTAGGACATCCTCCCATCACATGGCCCCGACGCCAGTATAATAATCTCTCCCAAACTAGCACGACACCCTCGAGGATCATCCTCGCCTCTATCCATAGAACTCGCGAATGCAACTCAAGAAATCAAGTCTCGATCATCGGATCTGGTGAATCATCGTACCGCCGTAACCACCGGCTCTATCCGTCCTCATTCCACCAGCCTAGCTAGTAATCGGGCCATCTCTGAACTCATATCTCGCTCTCGGCCGCGGAGGCTTCGGTATCGTGGCCTCGTGAGAAACCGCCTTACCCCGGCACCCTAGTGATACAACATCGTAGTAATCGGAATATAAAACAAGACATAAAATAATATGAATGAGAAACAGCTTTATTCGAGAAAATTTGCCTTCGCTTATATAAAAACATGAAACCAAACGATTGCATCCCTTTTACAAACTCGCCACAACGATTACATGCACTCTAAGAATGATATAACAACAATGGCGGACAGGGCCCCGCCATACCCCGAATGTAAGTACTACAACGACAGTGGACTACACCATCGATAAGCCTCCGAGAAACGGAGCTTCCCAAAACGCTGAATCGTGATCCTAAGAGCGAGGATCGACGATCGTGTATTCTACCGCTGCGGCATGAACGCAGCCCGAAGGAGGTCGCATAACAGTACCAAGTATGTGAAACCGAAAATCAGAATGAAATCATAGTAGTCTATATAAAGCGGGAGACATGTATGATAACCAAACTACGATTCATGATAAATAGCCAATATGTCAAGTCATGGACTCACGCCCTCAAAGTCATCACTCCAACATAACTATGGGTCTCACGCCCACAACATCAATCATGCCCGTGGAATACCTTCCTCACTGCCGGCAGTCTATGATATAAAAGCACCAAGGAATACACATGAACACCAGGTCCCACCTGTGTCATAATAAAACCGCACGGTAAGTGCGAAGGCATAGCCGACTACCAAAACCTACAGCACCAACAAGGTCATAAATCGGACACGAGGTCCGCTCTGACCGCCACATGATCGGCCGCCACTCTCCCGCAGATCAAATGCGCGCCTAATCGAACTTCCCGCAGCCGCATAGGCCACTCACGAGGCCCGCATGAGGTATTCCGCATCGGGGTAGCTACTCCCGCATCGCCCCGACTCGTAGTCCGCGTAGCCACATGATCGCATGACCATATAGGCCGCACACTAACTCGAACTCGTAGCCCGCACAGTCCCCGACCCGCGTGAGGTATTCTCGAATCACGGTCCTGCATCACTGAAGTCTACCCCCGCACGGAGGCAGCTTAACCCCTGATCATGTCAAGAGGTGAGTGATATAATACTAACATAACAAATTATCGTTAAACAACATAAGCACAACAAGTGGAAACCCCTTTACACAAACATCACAAGATACTAACACACGTAGCATCCTAACATGTTTACTTATCAAATCAACAAGAAAGTATTACAAGGCTATCACAAACCAACACAATCAAGTTATTCACACAAGGAACTTCCCACTTTATGTCAACAAGTTGGGTTTTATCCCCAACGATTTCATACATTAATTCTTTAAAAGATCCGCTTTTTCACAAAAGTCACACAATACCGTAGTATAAAAATAGAGTGACTATCTTTTTAAGTAAACTAAAACACTTCCCTTTGTAAAATCAAGTAACAACATTATTTTCCAAACGTTCAAGTTTGCCTAATTTCAAATGCTCAAGTTTCTCATTTTCGAAAGGTTTCGTAGTTCATAGTCTTAATCATTTAATAATATAATTCTCTTTTAAAACAATCTGAGAAACATATACCTTATGTGTGAGTAGGTTATTCTTGTTCATAACAATCATATTAAAGCAGCCATGATCTAGGAAATGTAATATCATTTTGTCTTATCTTAGTTTCTATGCAGATGGAGGTTTCTACTGGTTTTAATAATACTTAATTAGTCAATACATTTCCCTTTATTAACGCTGCAGTGGTTCGTTCGATACTTATTCTGATTTCCGAAATCAGTAAAAACATTATTCCTTTGAAAAACCAAGTACTCATTACTCATGAATGAGGTTTCACACTTTTTAACAAAATTCATATTAATTGATTAAGTCAAGTCTCTTATCTTTTAAGATCAAGTCTCTTAACTTCTAAAATCAATAAACCATTCTTTTTATCTCTCTTAAGTCGTTATACCTAACTTCCCATAAAGCTAGTATAACTCTTAAGCTTTTAAAACCAAGTATTACTCTTCTTTAAAAAAACGGTTCTTAATTCTTTTGAAATACTTCAAGATTCTTATTATTTAGACTCAAGTCAAAAGACATCGCAGTAAAACCACGCTCGCTAACACACGACGTCTACCGTACTATATATATTCTTTTAAAATATCATGCTCAAGAGGATAGGAAGAGTCACATACCTCGCGACGATTATCGACTATTCGCAAAACGCTCCACGGCTATAACCCGGCTAGCCTTGTCCACCATTTAAGTAGAACATGCTACTCGCAGAACTTTCAACCTATAAAGGCCATATACGTCTATCAACGTCTAGACTACTCTGTAGAATATTCTAAATACAAGATTCCTTATTCTACAGAAAATTCGGCAGCACCTCCCCCCCGCTATCACATAAATCTCTCCTACCAAGGCACGCTACTGTGCCAACAACTCCAGGATTACACGCCTAACCGGACGTGTTCAATTCTGCTTCACAATAATACACAAGTTCATCGTAAGTACAGTCCAATGTAAATACAGTTCAATCCTTTATAATCATCCTTCCAATATAATATACTCAAGTATAACTACTACAATATGTAATATCCAATTACAATAGGGGGACATATATCATTACCTCGATAAGCCCAAAATTATCTAAGATATAAGTCGATCCTGGGCAACGTTTAGCTCCAATTCCTTACGCTCCAACCCGCTCCAAGCGACCCATAGAAGTTTCTAAACAACTTCTCTAAACACTTCAACCAAGCTATGAAGGTTTTTCTAGGGTTTCGTTTTGCGACTATTGGAATAAAGTAGTATTTCCGGGCTCCTAGTATTGAAATATCTTTGGAATACAACTAGGGATACTAGGCTAAGGTATTTGGGATTATACTACAATACACAAAGTATTTCTACTCAAGTGGGGGAGGGGGACGAAAAAGCAACTACAAAGGGAGAGAGTATTTTGCCTTGGAAAGTATTCAAGTGAGGGATGAAATTATGCTTCAAACTAAGGGGGTATTTATAGAAGAATCAAGGGCCAAGATCAATGTAAGTGTATGGTCAAGATTGGGCCATGTGTGTGTGGGTCCCACCACACCACATGGCCAACGATTTGGGCTTCCAAGTGTAGTAGCCATTTCGGCCAAGGGGACAAGTGGCTAGCCACTTGTCCCTCCAATTCGACCAAGGTGACACATGGGGGTGACACGTGTCGCTCGACTGGATCCAAAATATTTCGTTCTTAAAATATCCAAAATACTGAAAATCTCAAAACAAAGCGCCCCACAAACCAGAATTTCTCCGTGGGCCCCACGTGACCATTTCAAAATAAAATCCCAAAATTCTAATATAATCCAAGAAGTCCAAATACCAAATCTGGGAATCCAATTCCCATCAACGAACCTTTTTCCTTCACAAAACCCGGAACTTTTCCGTCGAAAAAAATCACTTCTTTCTTTCTTACCAAAATTTCGCGTAATCTCGCATATACGCCTCACATACATACCACGAACTATGGGGTATAATAGTACCGACAATGATGTGGATTCCACGGTATGCTTCCATTATGATTGATCCTGGATACGCTTATACGATGTGGGATTCCGGCGTGTGACTGCGAGGCGTTAGATTTCTGATTTGTTTTATTACCCATGGCCATGCTTATACGATGAGGATTCCGGCATGCGACCATGCTATGTACGATTATTACTCCATGGGCTAGCTCCCATGAAGACATGTACTCATCGATGAGGGATTCGGGGCATGTTATATTATTACTCCACGGGCTAGCTCTCGCGAAGACTGACCTACGATGAGGATACCGAGGCACGTTATGGCCATTCTTATACGATGAGGATTCCGGGGCATTCGCCACGTTATATATATATATATATATATATATATATATATATATATATATATATATGTATATGTGTACGATGTGATGAGGTAGGATGCCACTGGCGCACATGGTTATATATTACACATACTACTGGTAGCGATGATGTGGGATTCCACGGCGTGAGATATATATATGTATTGTGTATGTACGCGACGGTGAGGTAGGATGCCACGGGCGCGTCACGTGGTTATATGTTACACTTATGATCGCTGGCAGTGATGGGGATTCCACGCACGCCTTGATATTTGTGTGATTTGATCGCGTCCCAGATTGGGCCGGGTAGTATATGCGCCCCTCCATAAAGGGCCGAATTATGTTATGAAAGATAAGTAAGTTATATGGTAATGAACTTAATGATTTCTCCTAAGTATGTACGTAAGATTTGGCTATAACTCTTAATGGAATGGAAAAGATAATGATGTGCAATTAAGTTCATGAGTGGTAATGACACTACAGATCTGCATGTATTTTTATACTTGCTCTGTCATTCTTTGTACAGATTATGATCACATCGTACTTTATTTCCGTTCCATATTCGGTACCTGTTGTACTGACCCTCTTCGAGGGGTTGCGTTCATGTCCGCAGGTTTAGGTACACAGTTGTGGATCCGCGAGCTTAGGATCCTGGTTCAGCATTTGAGATGACTCCAATGTTCCGGAGTTGTCATGGCTATGTATATTCAGGGGTACGGCGGGGCCTTGTCCCGTCATAGTATTTGTTCAAATCTTAGAGGTCTGTATTCATCTGTGGGCTGGACTGGCTAGAGTTGTTTTTACATTGTTAAACAGTGTAGACCCTTTCGGGTAATTTTTATGTTATGGCAGCCTTATCGGCTTGGCCTTGGTTTAAAAAAAAGTGTTATTTATCTTCCGCAGTTTATTATGTTGTATGATTAGAAGGGTGCCCAGGTAGGGCACCAGTCGCGGCCCGGGGTCAGGTCGTGACACAGGTATCGTAGTCTCAGTAGCTACTGTTGCAGCTCTAAACTCTCCTGGGGATAGCGGCATCGCAGAACTCCCCATCTGAAGTACCACCTTAGATAAAGACTGGGCCTGTGCCCTGGTAACCCTCTGTGCTCTACTCGCAACTCCCTCTGCTGCCTTGCCCTTCTGGGCTCTGGTTGCCTTACGTAGAGGCATAACTAGCACATACGAATACGCCAGAGGGAGTCCAACATATAACACAACTCTAAGGCACGATCTCAGAGTGAGAAGAATGGAAACCAATCCTAAATATCCTGCAGCCTCCTGATTATAGGTGTGGTGCACAACACACCGATAATCAAGACTCTAGTAGATACGGTCTGTAGACACTTTCCGATGATTAATCGCTCGATACTCACTTTTGTCACACCGACTCGCCCGTGGATCGTGCCTTACCCCGGGCACCCTAGTGATACAACATCAGAGAAAATCAGCGGAAATAAAAACATAAACATGAAACAAGATATACAATAAGAAAACAGGCTAACCAAAACGGTCACCTTTCTGCATATATATAAGAATTCGAACAGTTACATCCTTACAAACCCTGCCCACAACAGTACTACAGACCTCTAAGAGTTTTATAACAACAACGACGGGACAGGGCCCCGCCATACCCCTGAATGTATAAGAACCTACAATCTCAGGGAATCATACCACAAGATAAGCCTCCGGAGAAACGAGCTTCCTAAAACAATCGTGATCCTATGAGCGAGGATCAACAATCGGTGTACCTACTGCATGAACGCAGCCCGGGCGAGGTCAAGATAACAGTACCAAGTATGTGAAATCAAAATCGAAATGAAATCATAATAGTCTCAGATACAAAAAAATAGGAGACATGTATGATAACCAAACTACAAAGACACAATATATAAGCGAATATGTCAAGTCGTGACTCACGCCCTCAAAGTCATCACTCAAATATAACCATGAGTCTCATGCCCACAATATCAATCATGCCCATGGAATTCCTTCCTCACTGCCGGCAGTCCATGATATAATAACACCAAGGAATACATATGAACACCAGGTCCCACCTGTGTCATAAAAACCGTACGGGGTAAGTACGAAGGCATAGCCAACTACTAGAACCTACCGTACCAACAATGATATAAAACTGTATCGCGAGGTCTTTCTAGACCGCCAAATGATCGAAGCTGGGCCACTCTCCCTCAGTATCATTGTGCGCGTCTAACCCTGGAACTCCCGCAATCCGCATAGGCCACCTAGGCCCGCATGAGGTTGTCACGACCCGACCCCGGGCCCGCGACTGGTGCCTTACCCCGGGCACCCTAGCGATACAACATCAGAGAAAATCAGCGTAAAAAAACATACACATGAAACAAGATATAAAATAATGAAATAAGAAAACAGGCTAACCAAAACAGTTACCTTTCTGAATATATAAATAAAACTTGAACCCGAACAGTTACATCCCTTTTACAAACTCTGCCACAACAAGATTACTACTGCACCTCTACGAATGTTATAACAACAACGACGGACAGTTCGCCATACCCCGAATGTAAGTACCTACAACGACAGGACTATACCAAGATAAGCCTCCGAGAAACGAGCTTCCCAAAATGCTGAATCGTGATCCATGAGCGAGGATCAACAATCGTGTACCTCTACCGCGCATAAACGCGGCCAAGGAGGTCGATAACAGTACCAAGTATGTGAAATCAAAATATCAGAAATGAAATCATAATAGTCTATATAAAATGTAAGACATATATGATAACCAATTTACGATACACAATATGTAAGCAAATATGTCAAGTCGTGACTCACGCCTTAAAGTCATCACTCAAATATAACCATGGGTCTCATGCCCACAATATCAATCATTCCCGTGGAACTCTTCCTCACTGCCGGCAGTCCATGATATAAAAGCACCAAGGAATACACCTGAACACCAGGTCCCACCTGTGTCATAATAAAACCGCACGGTAAGTGCGGCGCATAGCCGACTACTAAAACCCACCGCACTAACAATGCTATAAGATCAGATCACGAGGTATTTCTAGACCGCGCCACATGATCGAAGCCGCCACTCGCCGCCTCGATCAACGCGTCTAATCTCGAACTTACCGCGACTCGCGATAGGCCACACATAGGCCCGCATGAGGTATTCTCGTGACGGGTAGCTAACCCGCAGATCCTCCCGACCCCGGTCCGTATAGTCCATGGACCGCATAAGGTATAATACCGTGACGGCCAGAACACACCCGGAGTGATCATCCCGCCCCGAACTCCCGCAGCCCGCACGGGTCACATGCACCGCACGAGGTATTCCTCGCATCGGTGGCAAGTCCTCGGCATAATAACAAGTCAGGGGGGTAAGTGATATAATAGCAGTACAACGGGCTTAACGTTTAACAACGTAAGCACAACAAGAATAACCCCCTTACACAAACATCACAAGATACTAACACACGTAGAATCATAACATATTTACTTATCAAACCATCGTACTACACTTTCCAGAAATCAATACAAGATTTTCATAACAAATAAGTAAACCGTTCCTTTTATCTTTCTTAAGTCATTATACCTAACTTCCCATAAAGCTAGTATAACACTTAAGCTTTTAAAACCAAGTATTTCTTTTCTTTCAAAAATGATTCATAACTCTTTTGAAATACTTCAAGATTCTTATTATTTAAAACTCAAGTCAAACGATATCAAAGTAAAACCCAAAACAATTTCCATACCTTCTTTTTAAACCAATCTTAAGACAAAAGCGTGCCTTCCTTTTTTTAAACCCTTTTAAGACAAAACCATACCTTCCTTTAAAATAAAGGCACTTTTTCCTTTTTAAAGTCAAGTAGCAATATACTTTTAAACCAAGGGTCTTACTCTTTTAAAAACAAGTAACATATACCCTTAAATCAAGTTACTTCTCCTTTCTCAAAATCAAGTTGTTTATAAGTCAAGTTATCATTTTAAATCCAATGATAAAACCATTCTTATTTTCGAAATCAAGATAACTTTATTCTTTAAAAGACCACACACCCATTACTCATGAGTGAGGTTTTACAACTTTTTAACATAATTCAAGTCCTTAATATTTCATAACAAGTCACTTAACTTTGGAATCAAGCCAAGGGGACAAAAGGAAAATCACTTTCCTTTAAACACACGTGCGTCTACCGCACAAAATATATTTCACAAATATCATGCTAGAAAGGATAGGAAGAGGTTCACATAACTCGCGACGATTATCGACAATTATCAAAACTCTCCACAGTACTATAATCCCGCTTAGCCTTTTCCACCCTTCAAGTAGAATATGCTACTCGTAGTACTTCAACCTATAATGTCCATAAAACGTTTATTAACTTCTAGCTCTCTTCAGAGAACAATTCTAAGTACCGTGTTCCTTATTCTACGGAAAATTCTAAGAAGACCTCCCCGCCACCACATAAATCTCATCCTCTAACGAGGCCTGCTACTAAACCAACAATCCTGTGGTGGGCTTACACGCCTAACCTGACGTGTACAATTCTACTCCACAATAATACAACAAGTTCATCAGAATACAAATCCTATGTAAATACAAGTTCAATTCATATCCATATTCATTCTACATATAGTATACTTAACTATACATTACTACAACATGTAATATCCAATTACACTAGGGGGACAAACATCATTACCTCGATAATCCCAAAATTATCCAAGATTATATGTCGATCCTGAGCAAGGTTTAGCTCCTATTCTGTACGCTCCAATTCGTTCCAAGAAACCATTATAAGTTTCCAAACACTTCTACTTAATACTTCAACCAACAATGAAGATTTTCCTAGGGTTTCGTTTTGTGACTAAAGGAAATAAAGTAGTATTTCCTGCTTTTAGTATGGAGGTAACTTAGGAAAATTACAAGGGATTTAGGCTAAGGTATTTTGGCATAGTAACAATACTAGAAGATAACTTTTCTACCATGGGACTTGCAGTCGGACGAGAGCTGTGGGGGGAGGTGTTTGACGAGAACTACTCAAAGGGGAGGAGTTTGAGACTTGGAAATGTTTAAGGGATGAAGTCTTGCACTGGAGGGTATTTATATAACAATGAAGGGCCAAGATTCAAGCAAGTGGAGGGTTTAGATTAGGTAGCTTGTTCAAGTGAAGTCTTCCACCAAGTGTCCACCACAACATTGGGACATATGTCCACCACAACAATGAGCCATGTGGCCATCCACATGCTTAAGAAAACCGTCCAAGAGGCCTCCCCCACTTGCCAACAAAAACGCCCCAAACCTACTCCCACTAACCCAAAGAAAATATCTTCCAAGACTTGATCGTTGACTTGGCCACTTGCTTACTATTTCGTCCAACATGCCACCTAAGGGTGCCACATGTCGCCTCCTAATGGTCCAAAATATTTCATCTCTCGGAAAAATCCGTAATGCCATAAACTGAAAATAAAGTGGGCCCTACAAAACCGTAAATCTCCCGTGGCCTCGTGACCAATGCGGAAATAAAATTCCAATACTTCTAAAATAATCCCAAGTCCGAATACCGAACGGAAATCCAATTCCATTAACGAACCTTTTTCCTTCACAAGAACCTAAACGTTTCCGAAAAAATCACATCTTTCTTCCTTTCCAATTTTAATGTCGTATTCTCGCACGCACGCCCTCATATACATACTACGGAACTACGGGTGTAACATTCTTCCCTTAGAAACATTCGTCCCGAATGTTCCTTCTAAGTCTCTAATCACACAAGCACCAGATAGTCTTCACTACTATACTTACCACATTCTGTCATTCTTGCTTTTCCAAAACTCGGGTTACTATCTCTAACTTGGTCATCATTAATCGGGAACACTGACGGATCTCCGATACTCTTCCAAACATAGCATCATGGGATACCGGACGTCGCTTCCTAAGCCTGGACGGCAGTGCTAACTTATAGGCAACCCGCCTATTCTACATCGATGAAAAGGCCCAAAGTACCTGGGCTAAGTTTCCCTGCTTCCAAATCTCGTCACACCCTTCCGGGGTGGAACCTTCAAGAAGACCTACCGTCAACCTGAACTCCAAGTGTCGACGCCAATTATCCACACGACTTCTGTTTACTCTGAGCAGCTAATAACTTCTTCTGGATAAGCTTCACCTTATCCACATCCTGCTGAAACAAGTATGGACCAACTATCTGAACCTTGCCAACATCGAACCAATCGCAAGAACTCACACTTCCGCCCATACAAGGCTTCATAAGGCGTCATCCAAATACTAAAATGGTAGCTATATAATACCCACTCAACAAGAGGCAAATAATCCTCACAGCTACCCCTGAAATCAAAACACCGGCCCGTAACCTATCCTCAAATGTCTGGATAAAACGCGTTGTTCGTCCGTCGGCCGGCGGTGAATGCACATCGAGACTCACCAGTTCCCAACCCCGCTGGTAAAACCTCCGAAAAGAAATAGCTATAAACCGGGCTCCACCCTGCCATAAAATAAAAGTAGGAACCCCTGCACTTTACAACCTTCACGATAACATCTCGCATAACCTCCGCCGAGTAAACAATCGACTAAAAGACAAGAGGGGCTGACCCCATCGGCCCTACTACTGGGCGAACGCATCCACAAACTCGTACGATGGTTACCTAAACTTGGGCCTACCACCCTCGTGACCCTATCATCTAGCGGGACCACCTCGAACTTACCCCACCACCTTCCGGGCTGCGGGTTGACTCGCGATATGGCCTCAACCCGACCCACTTCGTACTAAACTCTCGTTCTCCGATCCGGAACAATCTTACCAATTCACGTCATGGAAGCTACCACTTCCATCTCACACTACCCAGGGAATTATCCCACAATATATATCACGCATACCAAGTACTTCGACAAAGACCAACCGTAAAATCATCCACTCAAGACGGCCTTGCATCCAAGGTCCCAACTGTTATAAATTCTAAGGCTCCCATTTTCTCGCCCCTGCATTTACCCTTTTCAACTACCCATGTTTTCTAATCACAACTTACACAATGCTAACCGAACATAGCACTCCACACGTATCTACCATAACGACCTAAACAAGTCTCTAAGGTCAAGATATCTCGCAACTATCGCCTCACTTTCCTTTGCCGCTCTAATCAAATCCCGCTCATTGGCGATAACTACAGACGTAATGAACTGTACCCAATGATCCCGAAGTCGAGTCAGAGCATCCGCGCCACCTCTGTCGGACAATTTCGCACAATGGCTGGACGGCACGGTAAAACAAGCATTAGTAAAATACGACATTTCGGAGTGACGCCTACCACAAAGTGAACAACGAGGGAAAATCAATCTGGCCGGCTAGAACCTATGTAAACTGCGGAACTAAACCACGAGTTCACCAACTCCTAAATACCGAACGCTCAACGTCTTGATGCAGTGGAGGACCACTCAGATCGGGCGAGGCGCATAACCCGCCGCCGGAAGGTCCGCCTCAAAAGTTACCAAAGGACCCTGCTGTTCTGGCCCTCTTCTGCTGATCTTGGTTAATTCGTCGATCTCTACGCTCTCGGGCTGCGCGAAGCTGTCTGACGGGCAATGTCCATGTCCGATCAAGAGCTACTCTTGTACAACCTTTGTAAAAATAATCGTCAAGTCCTCGTGACATATCGCACACTATCCTCCATGTTCGCTACTAAAGCCGGGACATAACGAGCCAACGAGTCAAACTCTATATTGTATTCCCGAACCATCCGCCTGCTCTACCTCAACATCATAAACCTATCCGCCTGAAGCTCTCCTCATCCGCGAGGGCAAGCAAGTGTGTAAGAAAATGCCTCGAGGTCTTGATCACTTTCATGATCCGCAGAATCGCCGAATAAACTCACGATGATATTCCTAGTTCACAATCCATGGAACTCGGTGGACCACAACTCAAGAAGTCGAAATCTCAACTATCGGATCTAGGGTGAACCATCGTACTACGGAACCTCCGATTCTCGTCTGCTCTCATCCCTAGCCACAAACCCGCTAGTAATCGCCATCTCCTTGTAACTCATATCCTCTCGCTTCCTGGCCGTGGGACTAGAGGCTCAGTATCGTGGTCTCGGAGCTACCGCACGCTTCTAAACTCTCGGGCTAGCGGCGCGAGTAACTCCCGAATGAAGCGTCTCGATAATGACCGCCCGTGCCTCGTAACCTCTCGTGCTCGCTCGCAGCCTCCTCGCCGCCTTTCCTTCTCGGGCTCTGGTTGCCTTGCAGAGGCATAACTAGCACATACGAATACGCCATATGTGAGTCCAACTTATAACACCTTCTAAGGCACGATCTCAGTGAGAAGAATGGAAACCAATCCTAAATATCCTACAACCTCCTCGATTATAGGTGTGGTGCACAACACACCGATAATCAAGACTTACTAGATACGGTCAGTAGACACTTTCAGAGGATTAATCGCTCGATACCACTTTTGTCACGACCGACCGGGCCCGTGATCGTGCCTTACCCTGCACCCTAGTGATACAACATCGAGAAAATCAGCGGAAAAAACATACACATGAAACAAGATATACAATAATGAAATAAGAAAACAAAGCAACCAAAACGGTTACCTTTACGAATATATAAATAAAACTTGAACAACAATTACATCCCTTTACAAACTCGCCCACAACAAAAGATTCTGCACCTACGAATGTTATAACAACAACGACGACGGTATTCGCCATACCCCTGAATGTAAGTACCTACAACGACAGGGGACTATACCAAGATAAGCCTCCGGAGAAACGGAGCTTCCCAAAACGCTGAATTGTGATCCTATAAGCGAGGATCAACAACTGGTGTACCTCTACCTGCGGCATGAACGCAGCCTCGCCACGCATCTGCCCGGGGCGTGATCGTGCCTTACCCGGGCACCCAAGTAGTCATACATCAGAGTAATCAGCGGAAATAAAACTCAAACATGAAACAAGATATATGATAAGAACAGGCTAACCAAAACGGTCACCTTCAAATGAAATATGTATATACAACTCTTTCAAAACGAACAGTTTAATCCTTCTTACAAACCCTGCCCACACAGTACTACAGACCTCTAAGAGTGTAATGACAACTATGGCGACGGGGCCCCGCCATGCCACGAATGTACAAGAACTTACGGACTCAGGGTAACATACCAAAAGATAAGCCTCCGGAGAAACGGAGCTTCCCAAAACGCTGATTTGTGATCCTAGAAGCGAGGACCGATAACCGATGAACCTCTACTGCGGCGTAACGCGGCCCAAGGAGGTCGATAACAGTACAGTATGTGAAATCAAAATATCGTAGTTAAATCATAACAGTCTGTATAAAGCAGGAGACATATATGATAACCAAAATACAGTAAGCAACATAAAAGCAGTCAAGTCAGGGACTCATGCCCTCAAAATCATCACTCAAATACAACTATGGGTCTCACGCCCACAACATCAATCATGTTCGCATCATGGCCGCACGACTGAATTTCGCGACGGCAGGCATATGTCCATGATGCAACAATAATGACAATGCCATATGGCCACATGCCGGAATTCGCGACGGTGCGCATGTCCATGTAACATCAACAACAATATCCCGGTGATCAACCTGCCGCAGGCCGCATGCCCCTGACTTCGTGACGGCAGACGTGTCCATGTAACAATAGTAACCATATATCGGTAATCAACCCCGCCGCACGCCACATGCCCCGGAGTGCGTGACGGTGCGTATGTCCATGTAACAATAATAACAATATATCGGGTGATTAGCCCGCCAGACGGCCGCATGCCCCTAATTCTTCATCTGCGCATATGTCCATGTAACAACAATAACAATATATCGGGTGATTAGCCCGCGACGGGCCGCATGCCCCGAATTCTTCATTTGCGCGTACATGTCCATGTAACAACAATAACAATATATCGGGTGATTAGCCCGCCGCATGGCCGCATGCCCCCGGAATTCTGCATCAGTGCAGACATGTCCATGTAACAATAATAACAATATATATCACATAACCAGGCTATCACAAGCAAGCACAAGCAAATTACCATACTTCTAGACTCTCATAAAAAGATCCATTCTTTCTCAAGTCACCGATACTAACACTTGCACAAAGAAAGGTTATTACCACAAGCATAGGCAAGTTCAACATACCTATAGACTCCTATTTTATTACAACAAATCCGGGTTTTAACCCCAAAGTACTACATACATTAATCCTTTCAAAAAGACCTCATTTTTACGTAAAAACAACTCGATACTATTATCCGTAGTACCAACTACGTTCATGTTTTAAAATCAAGTATTTTACACCGTTTTAAACCAAGTGGCTTACACTTTTAGAACAACGTTAAGTAACAACATTCTTTTCCAAAAGTTTCAAGTTTGCCTAATTTCAGATACTCAAGTCTTTTAGTTTCAAAAGATTTCATAGTTCATCGTCTTAATCAAATAACGTACTCTCTTTTAAAACAATTGAGTAATGTATGCCTTATGTGTGAGTAGGTTATTCTTGTTTATAATCAATCTTATTAAAGCCATGATCTAGAAATGTAATATCATTTTGTCTCATCTTAGCTTCTATGCGGATGGAGGTTTCTATCGGTTTTAATAATACTTCATTATTCAGTACATTTCCTTTTATTAGCGCTGCAGTGGTTTGTTCGATACTTATTCTGATTTTTGAAATCAGTAAAACATCATTCCTTTTAAAACCAAGTACTCATTACTCACGAATGAGGTATCACACGTTTTAACAAACTTCATGTTAATTCAAATAAGTCAAGTCTCTTATCTTATAAGATCAAGTCTCTTAACTTCTAAAATCAATAACCATTCTTTTTATCTCTCTTACGTCGTTATATCTAACTTCCCATAAAGTCAGTATAACTTTTAAAACCAAGCATTAATCTTCTTTCAAAAAGGTTCTTAATTCTTGGAATACTTCAAGATTCTTATTATTCAGCTTAAGTCAAAAGACATTGCATAACCACGTTTCATAACACACGTACGTCTACCGTACTATATATATATTCTTTTAAAATATCATGCTCAAGAGTATAGGAAGAATCACATACCTCGCGACGATTATCGACTATAAGCAAAACGCTCCACGGCTATAACCTGGCTAGCCTTGTCCACCTTCCAAGTAGTACATGCTACTTGCAGAACATTCAACCAATAAAGGTTATAAGTTCATCAGAAATACAAATTCTATGTAAGTCGATTTAAGTCTTTTCTGTAATATCCTTCTATTACGCTTCAATTCTCTTTTATGAATCTTATATTCATTTCTATAATACTACTGATGTAATTTCCAATTACACTAGAAGGATAGCATTATTTACCTCGGTAAGCCCAAAATTATCCAAGTTTATAAGTCGCTCCCGAGCAACGTTAAGCTCCCGCCCGGTGCTCCAACCCGCTCCAAACAACCCTAGAAGTTCTACGCAGCTTCTACTTAACACTTCAACCGACTATGAAGGTTTTCCTTGGTTTCGTTTTTTGTGAGGGAAGTATAATAGTATTTACGGACTTTCAGATAGGGTAACCTTGGAATACTACAAGGTATTTGGGCAAGGTATTTGGGCATAATAACACTACTTGGAGAAGTATTTCTATACCACAAAGGGAGGGTATTTCTAAAACAACTAGGCTGGGGTACCCTCGGCTACAACACTACAAAGTGGGGACCTCTCGCCAAAGCTTTCTGGGGAGGGGCTTGGACGAACACAACTCTCAAAGGGAGGGATTTCAAGACTTGGAAAATGTTTTTGGATGAAGAAAGTCTTGAAGTTAGGGTAGTATTTATAGGCCAACCAATGGCCAACCAATGGCCAAGATTTAAGCCAAGTGCTAGGCAAGTGTAGGGCTAGGATTCCTCCATGTGTACCTTATCCATCTACCACACCAACTATCACAAAATATCCTACCTAACCAAGACCCCAATTCGCCCAAGCGCCACAATTCCTTCCAATGTGAGGGTGACACATGTCACCCTCCGTTGGTCCAAAATGTTTCGCCTCTCGGAAAAATCCGCAAAATTAAAATGACATAGCCGTATTTTTCCTTCGCAAGTCTTGTAAAACGTTTCGTCGAAAAACGATTCTTTTCAGTACTTGTGAACAAAATTTCGCCACTTAGTCTTCTATAATTCTTAAACTTTAGACGCACGCCTCACGCACATACTGAAATACGGTATAACATTCTCCTCCTTAGAAACATTCGTCCCAAATGTTCCTTCTCAAGACGGATAACGATAAAGTTCCTCTAACAAGTGCCAACGCCACACTTGGCCACAAAATAACACACGTTCTTCTTCCTTCCTTACTCGCTGCACTCTTCTAACACTTGAACTCTTCTAGTATCGTACCATACTTGAGTTTCTAAAACTTCGAGTCACTACCTCCAAACTTGGTCATCTTACTAGCCTCAAATTCCTTTAAGGCCATTCCCGCCTTTACGATTCGACTGGTCTAACATATCCACGAACTCATACGATGGTCATCCAAACTGGGCCTAGCACCCTCGTGACCCTACCACCGTGGGACCACCCAAACCGACCCCACCACAATACAGGCTGCGGGTTGACCCGCGAATGGTCCTCAACCCGACCCACAATCGCGCCAACTCTTGTTCCCCGATCCGGAACAATCTTACTAATTCACGGCATAATGGCTACCACGGCCCTCTCACACTACCCATGGACTCATCACACTAATACATTCTAGGCATATAATGCACCCCGACAGGGATCATTTGCAAAATCCTTTACTCAAGACGACCTTACATCTAAGGTCTCGACGCGTAATATTCTAAGGTTCACACCTTCCCTGCCCCCATACTTATCCTTCCAACTAACCATGTTTTCTAACTCACAAATAACACAACGTTATCCGTACATCGCACACAATAAGATCATTATATCAAGCATACAAAACTCTAGAGGGTTAAGAATATACCTGAATCTACCGCTTTACTCTAATCACGGTCGCCTGCGCATAATGAAAGGTGATGAACCAGCCATCGATCACGAAGGCCGAGTCGTAACATCCGTGCTACCTCGGTCGCGCTTCGCAAAATGGCCCCGCTGTCCGCAAAATAACAAGCTCCTCGCACCACGACACTCCCGAAATGCGGTCTACCACCGACCACACCGAGGTAGGGTGATCGACCGCCAACGCCCTACTCCTGGAAACTCAACCCATGGAGCTCGACCGCTCCTGAATACCTGAGCATCGAAGGTTGTGGAGGACCACTGCATCGGGCGAAGGTGCATAACTAGCTCGCTGAAGCGTCCGCCTCGAAAGTCGCCAAAAGACCTGCTGCTCGCCTCTTCGCCGATTCGTCATTCCGTCGACCTCTCCGCCTCACACCAGTGCATAAGCTCGCACGCGGCAATGTCCATGCCGGTGAAGAGCTACACCAACAAGCCTCGCCAAGTAATCGTCTAGCCGGTGACATAGCGGTGTACTCGCCCTCCATATCGCCTACTCGGACGTCCGAGCCAATGAGTCGAACTCATATTGTACTCGAATCAGACGCCTTCGCCTCAACATCAAAAATATGTCGGCCCGAGCCCTCCTCATCCGCGGAGGCAAGAAGTGCAAGAAATGCCACGAGAACTCGTCCCAAACGGTGGAAGTGCATACTCTCCGACGGCTCCCACGAATGAAACGATCGGCTGATCACGCAGCCGACGCGAACCTAAGACCACCGACTCGGTCTCGAAGCCTTGATCACTCGCGATCCGCTTATAATCGCCGGATGAACTCCTGCGGATCATCCTCGTGCCTCGACCGTAGAACTCGCGGGCTACAACTCGTAAAGTCCCGTAGCCTCAAACTATCCGATCTTAGGTGAACCGTGCTCACGAATCGGCCGGCCTCTTATCCTCACGTTCGCCACGATCACGGCGATGGCGGCCATCTCTTTGTACCCAACCTCTCGCCCGGGCTATGGATGGAGGTGCGGTATTGTGGTCTCATCGCCCATCCGCTGCGGCTCTAAACTCGCTTTGGGCCGGTGGCGTCGCAAAACTCGCCGTCAAGCACAATCTCAATCTTGGCCGGCTCGCGCCAGACTTCTCCTCTGTATCTCACTAGCAGCTCCCTCGGTTGCCTTGCCCACCTGGGCCCGGGTTGCCTTGCGCGGAGGCATAACTGGTAAAAACGAGATACGTCAGAGGTGTTCAACTTACAACACAGCTCTAAGGCACGATCTCAGAATGAGAAGAATGGAAACCAATCCTAAATGTCCTGCAGCCTCCTGATTATAGATGTGGTGCACAACACACCGATAATCAAGACTCTACTAGACACGGTCTGTAGACACTTTCCGAGGATTAAGCGCTCACGATACCACTTTTGTCACGACCCGATTCGGGGCGTGGTAGTGCCTTACCCGCACCCAAGTAGTCATACATCGAGTAATCAATAAATAAAACTCAAACATGAAACAAGATATATGATAAAGCAGGCTAACCAAAGCGGTCACCTTCAAATGAAATATGTATATACAACTCTTTCAAAGCGTCAGCTTTAATCCTTCTTACAAACCCCGCCACACAAAGTCTACGCTGGACCTCTAAGAGTGTAATGACAACTATGGCGATGGCCCGCCATGCCCCCGAATGTACAAGAACTTACGGACTCGGGTGGTAACATACCAAAGATAAGCCTCGGAGAAGCGGAACTTCCCAAAACGCTGATTTGTGATCCTAGAAGCGAGGGCGATAACCGATGAACCTCTACTGCGGCATGAACGCGGCCCAAGGAGGTCAATCTAACGGTACCAAGTATGTGGCCCGAAAATACTTTAGTTAAATCATATGATGCAGATAAAGCAGGAGACATATATGATAACCAAAATACAGTACGCAACATAAAAGCAGTCAAGTCAGGGACTCATGCCCTCAAAATCATCACTCAAATACAACTATGGGTCTCACGCCCACAACATCAATCATGTTCGCATCATGGCGCATGCCGGAGTGCTCGCCGGTGCGCATGTCCATGATGCAACAATACGATAATGCCGGATGGCCACATGCCGGAATGCGCCGGTGCAGGCCCATGTAACATCAACAACAATATCACGGTGATCAACCCCGCGCACGCCACATGCCGGTGCAGTCGGTGCGTACATGTCTATGTAACAATAGTAACCATATATCGTAATCAACCCGCCGCATGCCACATGCCGTAATCGTGACGGTGTAGACGTGTCCATGTAATAATAATAACAATATATCGTGATTAACGCGCCAGATGGGCCGCGTGCCGAATTCTTCATTGCGCAGACATGTCCATGTAACAACAATAACAATATATCGGGTGATTAGCCCGCGGCATGGCCGCATGCCCCCGGAATTCTGCATCGGTGCAGACATGTCCATGTAACAACAATAACAATATATCGGGTGATTAGCCCGCCGCACGGCCGTGCCCCTAATTCTCGTGATCAAGCGTATGTCCATGTAACAATAATAACAATATATATCACATAACCTATCACAAGCAAGCACAAGCAAATTACCATACTTCAGACTCTCGTAAAAGATCCATTCTTTCTCGAAGTCACTGATACTAACACTTGCACAAAGAAAGGCTATTACCACAAGCATAGGCAAGTTCAACATACCTATAGACTCTATTTTATTACAACAAATGGTTTTAACCCCAAAGTACTACATACATTAATCCTTTCAAAAAGACCTCATTTTTCGTAAAAACAACTCGATACTATTATCCGTAGTACCAACTACGTTCATGTTTTAAAATCAAGTATTTTACGTTTTAAACCAGTGGCTTACACTTTTAGAACAACGTTAAGTAACAACATTCTTTTCCAAAAGTTTCAAGTTTGCCTAATTTGGATACTCAAGTCTTTTAGTTTGAAAGATTTCATAGTTCATCGTCTTAATCAAATAACGTACTCTTTTAAAACAATTGAGTAATGTATGCCTTATGTGTGAGTAGGTTATTCTTGTTTATAATCAATCTTATTAAAGCAGCCATGATCTAGGAAATGTAATATCATTTTGTCTCATCTTAGCTTCTATGCAGATGGAGGTTTCTACTGGTTTTAATAATCTTCATTATTCATTACATTTCTTTTATTAGCGCTGCAGTGGTTTGTTCGATACTTACTCTGATTTCCGAAATCAGTAAAACATCATTCCTTTTAAAACCAAGTACTCATTACTCACGAATGAGGTATCACACGTTTTAACAAACTTCATGTTAATTCAAATAAGTCAAGTCTCTTATCTTATAAGATCAAGTCTCTTAACTTCTAAAATCAATAACCATTCTTTTTATCTCTCTTACGTCGTTATATCTAACTTCCCATAAAGTCAGTATAACTTTTAAAACCAAGCATTACTCTTCTTTCAAAAAAGTTTCTTAATTCTTTGGAATACTTCAAGATTCTTATTATTCAGGCTTAAGTCAAAAGACATTGCCGTACAACTACGTTCTGTTAACACACGTACGTCTACCGTACTATATATATATTCTTTAAAATATCATGCTCAAGAGGATAGGAAGAATCACATACCTCACGACGATTATCGACTATAAGCAAAACGCTCCACGGCTATAACCCGGCTAGCCTTGTCCACCTTCCAAGTAGTACATGCTACTTGCAGAACATTCAACCAATAAAGGTTATAAGTCTACTGTAAATACAGTCCTATGTAAGTACAGTTTAAGTCTTTTCTGTAATATCCTTCTATTACAGTTCAATTCTCTTCTATGAATCTTATATTCATTTCTATAATACTACAGTATGTAATTTCCAATTACACTAGAAGGATAGGATTATTTACCTCGGTAAGCCCAAAATTATCCAAGTTTATAAGTCGCTCCTGAGCAACGTTAAGCTCACGCCCGGTGCTCCAACCCGCTCCAAACAACCCTTAGAAGTTCTACGCAGCTTCTACTTAACACTTCAACCGACTATGAAGGTTTTCCTTAGGGTTTCGTTTTTGTGACTGAGGGGAAGTATAATAGTATTTCTGGACTTTTCGTATAGGGGTAACCTTGGAATACTACAAGGTATTTGGGCAAGGTATTTGGGCATAATAACACTACTTGGAGAAGTATTTCTATACCACAGGAGGGTATTTCTAAAACAACTAGGCTAGGGGTACCGCCACAACACTACAAAGGGGGCCCTCTCGGCCAAAGCTTTCTCAGGGGGGGGGGGGGAGGGGCTTTGGACGAACACAACTCTGAAAGGGGGAGGGATTTCAAGACTTGGAAAATGTTTTTTTGGATGAAGAAAGTCTTCAAGTTAGGGTAGTATTTATAGGCCAACCAATGGCCAACCAATGGCCAAGATGAAGCCAAGTGCTAGGCAAGTGTAGGGCTAGGATTCCTCCATGTGTACCTTATCCATCTACCACACCAACTATCACAAAATATCCTACCTAACCAAGACCCCCCAATTCGTCCAAGCCGCCACAATTCCTTCCAATGTGAGAGGTGACACATGTCACCCTCCCGTTGGTCCAAAATGTTTAGTCTCCGGAAAATCCAAAAATTAAAAATGACATAGCCGTATATTTCCCTTCGCAAGTCTTGTAAAACGTTTCGAAAAACGATTCTTTTCGGTACTTGTGAACAAAATTTCGCCACTTAGTCTTCTATAATTCTTAATCTTTTGACGCACGCCTCACGCACATACTGCGAAATACGGGTATAACACCGAAGGAAGTCGATCTAACAGTACCAAGTATGTGAAATGAAAAATCGTAAATGAAATCATAATAGTCTATATAAAATGAAGACATATATGATAACCAATTTACGATACACAATATGTGATCAAATATGTCAAGTCGGGGACTCACGCCTTAAAGTCATCACTCAAATATAACCATGGGTCTCATGCCCACACTATCAATCATGCCCATGAAATTCCTTCCTCACTGCCGGCAGTCCATGATATAAAAGCACCAAGGAATAATGTTATACCCCGTATTTCCAGAGTATGTACGTGAGGGCGTACGTACAAAAGTTTTTAGCCTTAAGTAGGCATAAGGGTCGAAATTTGTGCACAACTAGCGAAAAGAATCATTTTCCGTAAACGCTTTTCCGGACTTTGCGAAGGGAAAATACGGTTGCAACATTTATAATTTTGCGGATTTTTCCGAGAGATGAAATATTTTGGACCAACGAGAGGGTGACAAGTGTCACCCTCAAGTGGATGGCAAATTGGACGATTTTGTGGTCAATGAGTTGGTAGGATATTTTGTGATATTTTGTGTGGTAGATGGATAAGGTACACTTGCCCCAATCCTCACCTCCACTTGCCCACCACTTGTCTTGATCTTGGCCATCAAGGCCCTATAAATACCCCCCTTAGTTGAAGGATTTCTTCATCCCTCAAATGACTTCTAAGTCTTGAAATCCCTCTGCCCCTTTGTAAGGTTTTCGTACAAGCCTCCCCCTCCCCCTTTGTGAGGCCCTTGGCCGAGAAATACCCCCCCTCTCCTAGTGGTGCTAGCCGAAACATACCCCCCCTCTCTCTTGAGTTGTTCTCGTAAAATACCCCCCCCCCCCCTTGGTAGAAAAGTATTCTCCAAGTGTTGTTACTATTCCCAAATACCTTGGCCCAAATACCTTGTAGTATTCCAAGGTTACACCTATACTAAAAGCCCAGAAATACTATTATACTTCCCTTCAGTCGCAAAAACGAAACCCTAAGGAAAATCTTCATAGTCGGTTGAAGTGTTAAGTAGAAGTTGTGTAGAACTTCTAAGGGTTTCCTGGAGCGAATTGGAGCGTTCAGAATAGGAGCTAAACGTTGCTCAGGATCGACATATAAACTTGGATAATTTTGGGCTTATCGAGGTAAATACTATTGTCCTTCTATTGTAATTGGAAATTACATACTGTAGTAGTATAGAAATGAGTATAAGACGTATATAAGGATGGTATAAAGGAAGAGAATTGAATTGAACTTTAATAGAAGAATATTAAAGAAGATTGAACTGCATTCTACATAGTTTGTATTCTGATGAGACTTGTGTAGTTTGACTGCGGAAGTCTTGCCCAATTTTCCGTAGAATAAGGAATCAGTATCTAGAATTATTCTCTGAGTAGTCTAGACGTTGATAGACTTATATGACCGTTATAGGTTGAGTCTGCAGTAGCGTATTCTACTCAAAGGGTGGAAAAGGCTAGCGGGATTACAAGATTTGGAGCTATTGCTAATAGTCGATAATCGCCACGAGGTATGTGATTCTTCCTATCCTCTCGAGCATGATATTTTAAAAGAATATATATAGTACGACGACGTATGTTAACTGAACGTGGGTTTACTCGATGTCTTTGACTTGAGTTTTAAATAATAAGAATCTTGAAGTATTTCAAAAGAATTAAGAATCGTTTTGAAAGAAGAGTAATACTTGGTTTTGAAAGCTTAAGAATTATACTAGCTTTATGGGAAGTTAGGTATAACGACTTAAGAGAGATAAAAGAATGGTTTATTGACTTTAGAAGTTAAGAGACTTGATCTTAAAAGATAAGTTTACTTGACCTAATTGAATTGATATGAATTTTGTTAAAAGTGTGAAACCTCATTCGTGAGTAATGAGTACTTGGTTTTAAAAGGAATAATGTTTGATCGATTTCGAGATTAGAATAAGTATCGAACGAACCACCGCAGTTAATAAAGGAAAATGTATTGACAAATAAGTAATTATATTAAAACCAGTAGAAACCTCCATCCGCATAGAAGCTAAGATAAGACAAAATTGTATTACATTTCCTAGATCATGGTCGCTTTAATAAGGATTGTTATAAACAAGAATAACCTACTCACACATAAGGCATATGTTACTAAAATTGTTTTAAAGAGAATTATGTTATTAAGTGATTAAGACTATGAACTACGAAACCCTTCGAAAATGAGAAACTTGAGTATTTGAAATTAGGCAAATTTGAACTTTTGGAAAAGAATGTTGTTACTTGACTTTAAGAAGGAAAGTGTTTTGGTTTAAAAAGAAGGGCACAATATTGCCTTAGTTGTTTTTTTAAAAGGAAAACATGGTATTATCTTAATCTGTCTTAAAAGAGCGTTTAAATGTTATGGTCAATTCTATACCGCGTTCATGGGATGAACCGAATGTATTTCACGACACCGCTGTTCACGGATGAACCGGAATGTATTTCACACGACACCGCGTTCATGGGATGAACCGGGAATGTATTCCATACGATTCCTATCGAGTCCCATGAGATGGGCCGAGACATGTACCATTCCTATCGAGTCCCATAAGATGGGCCGAGACATGTACGATTCCTATCGAGTCCCATGAGATGGGCCGAGACATGTACGATTCCTATCGAGTCCCACGAGATGGGCGAGACATGTATTCCATACGATTACTATCGAGTCCCATGAGATGGGCCGAGACATGTACGATTCCTATCGAGTCCTACGAGATGGGCCGAGACACGTATTCCACACGATTCCACCTCGAGTCCCATGGGACGGGCCGAGACATGTTATACGATTACACGATTTATACCTAGATCAGCAGTGAGGAAGGAGTTCCACGCGTGAGGATGACTTTGAGGCGTGAGTCACGACTTGACATGATCGCTTTTATGTTGTGAATCGTAGTTTTGTTATCATACATGTCTCCTGCTTTATTTTAGATATTATGATTTCATTTACGATTTTTCGCCACATACTTGGTACTTGCCAGATCGACTCCTTCGGGCCGCTCATGCCGCAGGTAGAGGTACACGGTTGTTGATCCTCGCCATAGGATCACAGTTCAGATTAGGAAGCTCCGTTTCTCGAGGCTTATCTTTTGGTATGTTTCCAGTGCGAGTTCTTGTACATTCGTGGGTATGGCGGCCTGTCTCCGCCATAAGTGTTGTTACATTCTTAGAGGTCTGTAAATGCTGTGGTTTGTAAGGATGTAACTGCTCAAGTTTTATGTATATATACATGCGAAAGGCGATATTTTCATGGATAAACTGTTTCATTCTATAATTGTTTCATGTCTTGTTTTATTTCCGCTGATTTTCTCTCGATGTTGTATCACCAGGTGCCCGGGTAAGGCACTACCACGCCCGGATCGGGTCGTGAAAATACACTGAACACCGTGTCCCACTGTGTCATAATAAAACCGCACGGTAAATGCGAAGGCATAGCCGACTACTAAAACCCACCGTACCAACAATGCTATAAGATCAGATCACGAGGTCTTTCTAGACCGCGCCACATAATCGAAGCTGGCCACTCGCCCTCAGTATCAATGTGCGCGTCTATCCTGGAACTTACCGCAGCTCCGCATAGGCCACACATAGGCCCGCATGAGGTATTCCTCGCATCGGGGGTAGCTAACCCACGACATCCTCCTGGACCCCCGAAGTCCGCATAGTCTTATGGACCACATAAGGTATAATACCTCGCATCGGCGTAACACACCCGGAGTGATCATCCTGTCCTGGAACTCCCGCAGCTCCGCATGGGTCACACAGACCCGCATGAGGTATTCCTCGCATCGAGGGTGGCAAGTCCTCGGCATAATAACAAGTCAGGGGGGTAAGTGATATAATAGCAGTACAACGGGCTTAACGTTTAACAACGTAAGCACAACAAGAATAACCCCCTTACACAAACATCACAAGACACTAACACACGTAGTATCATAACATATTTACTTATCAAACCATCTTACTACACTTTCCAGAAATCAATACAAGATTTTCATAACAAATAAGTAAACCGTTCCTTTTATCTTTCTTAAGTCGTTATACCTAACTTCCCATAAAGCTAGTATAACACTTAAGCTTTTAAAACCAAGTATTTCTTTTCTTTCAAAAATGATTCATAACTCTTTTGAAATACTTCAAGATTCTTATTATTTAAAACTCAAGTCAAACGATATCAAAGTAAAACCCAAAACAATTTCCATACCTTCTTTTTAAACCAATCTTAAGACAAAAGCGTGTCTTCCTTTTTTTAAACCCTTTTAAGACAAAACCATACCTTCCATTAAAACAAAGGCACTTTTTCCTTTTTAAAGTCAAGTAGCAATATACTTTTAAACCAAGGGTCTTTCAGATATTGGCAATGATAAGGCACCTGGCCCGGACGGTTTTTCAGCCGCCTTCTTCAAGAGTAGATGGAAAGACGTGGGGCATGATGTAGTAAGGAGCACACAGGAATTCTTCGCTTCGGGGGTATTATTGAAGCAAATGAATCATACTATAATCACCCTTCTGCCCAAATCGGATCGAGACCCTAAGGTGAGTGATTTCAGACCTATTGGATTGACAAATGTGGTATACAAGATCATTTCAAAGATTTTAGCAAACCGGATGGCAAGATTTCTACCCTCCTTGGTTGATAAATGTCAAGGTGCTTTTGTGAAAGGTAGAAACATGGTTGAAAATGTTTACATTGCACAAGAACTCGTGAGAGGCTACAACAGAACTAGAATTTCCCCAAGATGTATGCTCATGATCGATCTCCGGAAAGCCTTTGACGCCTCTCGAATTTCTGGAATCGGTGCTGAGAGGTCTCAAGTTCCCGGAAAGATTTACAAGGTGGATTATGGAATGTGTAAGCTCTACTTCCTTCTCACTTTCTATCAATGGGGAGTTGCATGGATACTTTACAGGTAAACGCGGTCTGAGGCAAGGAGATCCTATGTCTCCCATGCTCTTTATCCTTTGCATTGAATATCTTTCCAGAATGCTCAAGCTCAAAGCTTCGGATAGCTCCTTCTCCTACCATCCGAAATGCAAAAGTCTAAGAGTCACTCACTTGGCCTTTGCAGATGATCTTATGCTCTTTGCCAAAGGTGATCTCTCTTCAGTTGATGTTCTATGAATTGCCTTGAAAGCTTAGAAGCGCCGCCTAACATCAACCCGCAAAATCTTCCATCTTCATCATGAGTACATGATTCTATACGTGACTTGATCTTAGCTAGAGTTGGATGCCCTTCAGGAGTCTTCCCCGTGAGATACTTAGGGGTCCCTTTATCTCCCATCTCCGTCTCGGTGGATCAGTTTGCTCCCTTCACTAATGCTATCTCTGGTTATATTCAGAAATGGGGGCATCACACGCTCTCTTATGCGGTAAATGAACTCATCGATCGCTTGTTCGGAGTGGAAAGCTTTTGGTTCCGTGCTTTGCCCATTAGCGCTTCTGTCCTAAACAAGGTCCGTTCTGCTTGCATCCAATTCTTATGGGGAGGTAAGCCTTCTAGAGTTGCTTGGGATGAAATTTGTGTGCCTCAAAAAGAGGGAGGACTAGGCCTCATGGATATCAAGGTATGGAATCAAGCCTTACTCTCTCATTCCATCTGGCAAGCCCATTCTAAGGCGGATACACTTTGGGTCCAATGGATCACTAGGCACTACTTGAGGAATCAATCCATCTGGGAGTATGAAATGCGCCCAAGAGACTCTCCTCTATTCAAGAGACTTTGTTGCATTCGTGACACTTTCTTAAGAATCTTTGGGAATTTAGGAAATACTATCATTGGACTGGAAAAGTGTTGTATAAATGGAAGATTTGATTCTGGCCTTGTGTACAATGTCTTGCGTACACCAAGAGAGCAGAAGCCTTGGATGTCTCTAATTTGGAAAGGATTTATTCCTCCTAAATTCTCATTCACGGTTTGGCTCACTTGTAAGAAGCGTCTGGCTACCAAAGACACTCTCCTTCCTCAACTTAGAAGACAAATCTTGTGTTTTCTCAGAAGAGAGCCAACGAGACAAGGTCTCACCTCTTCTTTTCCCGCCTGCTCACCTACAAGATTTGGAAGCACACAAAAGATTGGTTGGGTATTACAAGGGAAATGACAACTATTGAAAGTGCATTAAAATGGATCAAGAAAGAACATCATGGGACTAGCATCCGCTCCAAAGCCATTTTACTAGCCTTTTGTTTAGTGGTCTATGAGATTTGGAGAGCAAGGAATGAATTAATATTTGCTGACACTCGGACAACAGTGGCAGAAATTATAGCAAAAGTACAAACAACAACTTACAGAGTTCTATATGATTTCATCCCTTCCTGTAACAATCACCTCTGAGTGATCACCCATTTCCCCCTTCATTTCTTGTTTTTACGTTGAGGATTGAGAACCCTCAATGATTGATTGTAAGATTTCAGTTCTTTTCTTATTAATAATACCATTTACCTGATCAAAAAAAAAAAAAGGGTCTTACTCTTTTAAAAACAAGTAACCTATACCCTTAAATCAAGTTACTTCTCCTTTCTCAAAATCAAGTTGTTTATAAGTCAAGTTATCATTTTAAATCCAATGATAAAACCATTCTTATTTTCGAAATCAAGATAACTTTATTCTTTAAAAGACCACACACCCATTACTCATGAGTGAGGTTTTACAACTTTTTAACATAATTCAAGTCCTTAATATTTCATAACAAGTCACTTAACTTTGGAATCAAGCCAAGGGCACAAAAGGAAAATCACTTTCCTTTAAACACACGCGCTCACCGCACTAAATATATTTCACAAATATCATGCTAGAAAGGATAGGAAGAGGTTCACATACCTCGCGGCGATTATCGACAATTAGCAAAACGCCCACAAGATTATAATCCCGCTAGCCTTTTCCACCCTTCAAGTAGAATATGCTACTCGTAGTACTTCAACCTATAATGGCCATAAAACGTTTATTAACTTCTAGCTCTCTTCAGAGAACAATTCTAAGTACCGTGTTCCTTATTCTACGGAAAATTCGAAGACCTCCCCGCCACCACATAAATCTCCTCTCTAACGAGGCCTACTACCAAACCAACAATCCCAGTGGGTTACACGCCTAACCTGACGTGTACAATTCTTCTCCACAATAATACAACAAGTCATCAGAATACATTCTATGTAAATACAGCTCAATTCATATCCATATTCATTCTACATATAGTATACTCAACTATACATTACTACAACATGTAATATCCAATTACAATAGGGACAAAGATCATTACCTCGATAAGCCCAAAATTATCCAAGATTATATGTCGATCCTGAGCAAGGTTTAGCTCCTATTCTGTACGCTCCAATTCGCTCCAAGAAACCCTTAGAAGTTTCCAAACACTTCTACTTAATACTTCAACCAACAATGAAGATTTTCCTAGGGTTTCGTTTTGTGACTAAAGGAAATAAAGTAGTATTTCCGGGCTTTTAAGTATGGAGGTAACTTAGGAAAATTACAAGGGATTTAGGCTAAGGTATTTTGGCATAGTAACAATACTAGAAGACAACTTTTATATCAAGGGGGGGGGGGACTTGCATCGGACGAGAGCTAGGGAAGGGGGGGGAGGTGTTTTGGACGAGAACTACTCAAAGGGGGAGGGAGTTTTGAGACTTGGAAAATGTTTAAGGGATGAAGAAGTCTTGCACTTGAGGGGGTATTTATAGAACAATGAAGGGCCAAGATTCAAGCAAGTGGAGGGTGTAGATTAGGTAGCTTGTTCAAGTGAAGTCTTCCACCAAGTGTCCACCACAACATGCAGACATATGTCCACCACAACATTGGGACAAATGTCCACCACAACAATGAGCCATGTGGCCATCCACATGCTCAAGAAAACCGTCCAAGAGGCCTCCCCCACTTGCCCACAAAAACGCCCCAAACCTACTCCCACTAACCCAAAGAAAATATCTTCCAAGACTTGACTATTTGACTTGGCCACTTGCCTACTATTTCGTCCAACATGCCACCTAAGGGTGCCACATGTCGCCCTCCTAATGGTCCAAAATATTTCATCTCTCGGAAAAATCCGTAATGCCAAAAATCCGAAAATAAAGTGGGCCCCACAAAACCGTAAATCCTCCCTTGGGCCCCGCGTGACCAATTCCGGAAATAAAATTCCAATACTTCTAAAATAATCCCAGAAGTTCGAATACCGAATCTGGAAATCCAATTCCCATTAACGAACCTTTTTCCTTCACAAGAACCGGAAACTTTTCCGTCGAAAAAATCACCTCTTTCTTTCTTTCCAATTTTAATGTCGTATTCTCGCACGTACGTCCTCATATACATACTCTGGAACTACGGGGTGTAACAGAGGTATTCCTCGCATCGGGGGTAGCTAACTCGCGGCAACATCCTGGACTCCCGCAATCCGCATGGCCACATGGACCGCATGAGGTATTCCTCGCATCGGCGTAACACACCCAAAGTGATTCCTGGAACTCCCGCAGCTCCGCATAGGTCCCATGGACCCGCATGAGGTATTCCTCGCATCGGGGGTAGCTAACCCGCGACAACAAAACAAGTCAGGGGGGTATGTGATGTAATACAAGCGTAACCGGCTTATCGTAAACAACATAAGCACAACAAGAAAACCCCCTTCACATAAAAGTCCCAAGATACTAACGCCCGTAGTATCCTAGCATTTTTACTTATCAAACCAACAAGAAAGTATTACAAGGCTATCACAAGAAAAACATAGGCAAGTTACTCACACAAGGTACTTTTATTTCATGTCAACAAATCCGGGTTTTAACCCCAAAGTACTACATACTTCAACTCTCTTAAAAAGATCCATTTCTTTCACAAAAGTCACACGATACCCGTAGTATCAAAATAGAGTAACCATCTTTTTAAGTAAACCAAAACAATTTCCATACCTTCTTTTTAAACCAACTTAAGACAAAACCATGCCTTCCTTTTTAAACCATTTTAAGACAAAACCATGCCTTCTCTTTAAACAAAAACACTTCAAATTCTCAAGTCTCTCTCTTTTATAAATCAAGTCCCTTACTTTGGAATTTTAAGAAAATCAATACTTGTTATTAATGATCTTATTAAAGCAGTCATGATCTAGGAAATGTAATACAATTTTGTCTTATCTTCTATACAGATGGAAGATTCTACTGATTTTAATTTAATTTTTTGTCATTACATTTTCCTTTATTAACGCTGCAATGGCTTGTTCGATAGTTATTCCCATTTCTGAAATCAATATAACTTATTCCTTTTTCTTTTTTTGATCAAGTACTCATTTCTCATGAATGAGGTTTCACCACTTTCTAACACACTTCAAGTTCTTCATATTTCATATCAAGTCCAATATAAGGAAAGTCTCTTATCTTTTAAAATCAACAAACCATTCTTTTACCTACATAAAATCGTTATAATTAACTTCCCATAAAGCCATGATAACACTTTATGTTTTAAACCAACCAAATTCGTTTAGCACATGTACGTCTACCGTACTACATAGTTCACAACAATCATGCTAGAAAGGATAGGAAGAGGTTCACATACCTCGCGACTATTATCGACAATTAGCAAAATGCTCCAACGTACTATAACCCTGCTAGCCTTTTCCACCCTTCAAGTAGAATACGCTACTCTTAGTACTTCAACCTATAATGGTCATAAAACGTCTATTAACTTCTAGATCTCTTCGTAGAACATTTCTAAGAACAAGGTTCCATATTATACGGAAAATTCGGCAAAGACCTCCCCATAACCACATAAATAACCTCCAATATCAAGGCCCACTACCAAGCCAACAACTCAGCGGGATTACACGCCTAACCTGACGTGTACAATTCTTCCCACACAATACTACAAGTTCATCAGAATACAAACAATGTAAATACAGTTTAATTCTTTTTAATCATCCTTCCATATTGTTACACCCCGTATTTACAGGACATGTTTTAAGAACGTACGTAAGAACCCACAAGTGTTGAGAATTGAGACTTGTAAGTTTATCGGAATTATGAAATTGTCGGAAAACGTAATATTGTGACGAATGGGAGGGCGACACGTGTCACCCCCCTTATAGTTGCCTTGGACGAAAATATCATGGCCAAAATGGTCATTGACCATAGTCTTAGATGGAAAGTCTTGCAAGTAGTGAGCTTGAGAATTTTGACTAAGTCAAAGGGGCCACAAAGTCTTGATATTTAGTAAGACCTCATCCAAGCCACCCATTTGGTTGCATCTTGACCCTCCATTGTGCTATATAATACTAGTAGTAGCAAGAGTGAGTCCAACACTTAGAAAATTTTCAAGAAATTGGAAGAGTAGCAATAGTTGCTCTCGGGTTCCTCTAGAAAAAAAGAAAATTCTTGTTTCTTGTCCATTTAGCTCCACACTTTGAACCAAGGTTCTTGAGTGTATTGTAAGTGTATCTCAATAGAAAAATCTCTGAAAACGATAGCTTGATTAGTCGCAGCGTGAAAACCTAGTTGCTTTCTAGGTTTTGTTTGGAGATTTGAAGGAAATTTGTTGGTGTTGTTCTAAGGGTCTCAACTAGAGGATTGAAGTGTCTTGAAGAGGCTCTAAGTTACTAAGGAGAGACTTCGGATTTGGAGTTGGATTAAGATTCGTTGAGGTATAATCTTGTCTCTTAAAAGTGTTACAAGATTGTTTATATTGTTGTTAGCTTTACTTGTTGCTAGCATGAAGTATATGTGTTGAAGTTTATAAGTATTATGGATTGCTTGTATCCTTAAAAATCCGAAATGTAATGTAAGCCATGTGAAGTTGGATTACAATTTGGTCGTTTACTAGAATCGTCGCATGTTACTTACTTGAAGATTATAATAGTATAATCAATTGCGACTTAATATCATGTTATGATAACAATTTGGATTGAAATGGAAATTGGATAAGAATTGGTATTGTTGTACTCAATATGGCCGAAATTGGACTAGTAGTTGTATTAGTTTGATATCTATTGTGGGGCGTAATTTTACACGTCTAGTAGGCGTGTAATCCCCTATTGTTGATTGCATTGATTGGGCCTTAAATGTGGCGTGTTTGGTTATTGTATTCGGCCCTGAAAAAGGTGGCAAAGTAAGTAGAAACAAAAGAGGTGCTGTCCGATTTTCCGTAGAATTTAGAGACTTTACACTTGTAATATCCTACGTTTGAAGTAAGGCGTTAATAGACATATTGTGGATATTATAGGTTGACATACTACGGGACATTGTACTTGGCAAGTGGTTTGACCCGAAGAGGTATGTAGAACTTTTCCTATCTTTTAAGCATGACTAGTAACACGTATGTAGTACGGTAGACGTACAAGACCTTGATATCCTTTACTAGTTTTATGAATAGCCAAGTCGGGTGAGTTAGGGGATTAACTCACTTCTTTGAAAGTATTAAGGATGTCTTAAGTTTTATTAAAGTTAAGGGACTTGAAAAGTTTTAAAGTATGTGATACTTGTTCCGTTTTAAACGTATAAGTTCCTTGGATAGGAAATTGTACTTGACTAAGGTATAAAGTGAATATAACGACTTTATTGGGAGTTGGTTATATTAGCTTTATGGAAAGATAAATGACTTGATTTAATGAAAGACAACTTGATTTTAAGGCATCAATTGCCTAAGGTTTATAAGAAAAAGAGTCACTTGATCTAGAAACCTAACTTTATTTCTAAAGGTATTGTGACTTGTCTTGAAAAGTGATTTTGACTTGATACTACGGTTAATAGTATCTTGGATGTTTTATACTAAAAAGAGTCATTTGTTTTAAAGAGTAGAAGTATGTAGTACTTGGGTTAAATTCCCGGATTTTCATAAAAGATATGTTAGTGCCTTAACTAAACTAAAATGAGAGTGTATATGAATAAGAAGTTAGGGGGATTTCTTAACTTGCTTACTTTATGTATGATGGCCGGTTGAGATAGGGTAAGAGTATATCTGAGGGGTAAATTCCCAAGATAGTTATACCACCTTCTCCAGGGTAAGAGTATATCTGAGGGGTAAATCCCCAAGATAGTTATACCACCTGCTTCAGGGTAAGAGTATAATTGAGGGGTAAATCCCCAAGATAGTTATACCACCTGTTTCCGTGGATTTGCTACCCACGATGCGAGGAATACCTCATGCGAGTCCTTATGGGCTTATGCGGGTGAAATAGTCCCATGCGGGCGGATACAGCCTATGCGAGGAATACCATGCCGGTCCACGACCTACGCGGGTGAAATAGTCCCAAGAGTAGGATTGCTTAATGATATCGCGGATGGTCCCGCTTGATCGTGAGCTTCCTATTTTTATGTTGCACGATACTATCGCTACTCTCATTGTTAGTAAGGCAATCGTAATCGTAATTTTTATTATCATACATGCCTGGCTTTGATTTAAACTTACGATGTAATTACGATTTTCCGCTTTACATACTTAGTACATATGCATCGAATTTCTTCCTGGGCCGCGCTCATGTCGCAGTGGGGTAAGGTGGTGGATCCTCATTCTTAGGATCACATATTAGACGTCAGAAGCTCCATTTCTCCAGAGGCGTGTCTTTTTGGTACAGTCTTTCCCTGATGTTGTGGATTTATGTACATTCGTGGTACGACGGCCCCGCCCCGCCACTGTTGTTATTCCTAGAGGTCTGTAGTCACATGTTGTGGTTTGGGGCTGTAAGAACCGAGTTGTACAGTTTTCTTTGGCTATGCATATTTTATGGAAGGCAGCCTTATCGGCTAGCCTGTGTTATTATTGTCTATAAATGTCAGATGTTGTAGATGTTTCATCATATTCTACGATGTATACAACGGGGTGCCTGTGTCACGACTCAACCTGCCCGTGGATCGTGTCTTACCCGCACCCAAGTAGTCATACATCGAGAAAATCATGAACATAAAAACAAGACATGAAGCAAGAGATATTATATATAAACAAAGCAACCAAAACAGCTTGCCTTCAAAGATATTAATACATAAAACCCAGCTTTAATCCTTTTTACAACCCCGCCACAATAGTACTACTGCACTTAAGATTTACAACAACTATGACGGACAGTGGCCGCCATACCTCAATGTACAAGAACTTACAACTCAGGAACACATACTAAAAGATAAGCCTCCAAGGAACGGAGCTTCCTAATACGCTCGAAAGGTGATCCTAAAAGCGGGGATCGATAGCTAATGTACTTCTCGGCGATGAACGCAGCCCCAAGGAGGTCAAGATAACAGTACCAAGTATGCGAAATCGAAAATACCGCAGCTTAAATCATAATAAATATATAAAGGTGAAACATGTATGATAACCAAAATACAGTACGCAACATAAAAGCAGTCAAGTCAGGGACTCACGCCCTCAAAGTCATCCCTCAAATATAACTATGGGTCTCACGCCCACAACATCAATCATGTTCGCCATGGCCACATGCCCCGGAATTCGTGACGGTGCAGACATGTCCATGATGTAACAATAATAACAATGTCGCATAGCCACATTCCCCCGGAATTCTGCATCGGTGTAGACATGTCCATGAAACATAAACAACAATATATCGTGTGATCAAACCGGCCGCATGGACACAAGCACCCGGAATTCTCCATCGGTGTAGACATGTCCATGTAACCAATAACAATATATCGTAATCAACCCCGCCGCATGGCCACATGCCCCTGACCAGACGGCAGACATGTCCCACGATGCAACAATAATAACAATGCCGCACGCCACATGCCCCGAATTCGTGACGGTGTAGACATGTCCATGTAAGATCTCAACAAGTCAACCGGCCCTCCATCGAGAGACGCGGTAGAATAGAAGCACAATTCTTGCACAACAAAGACTATCTCAATAAGCATAGACAAGTTATCCAACAACAAGCACAGGCAAGTTACACAACAACAAGCATAGGCAGTTTACACAACTCATAGTACTTTCATTTTATGCCAAAATCCGGGTGTTAACCCTAAAGTACTACGTACGTTAAATTCCTTTTAAAGAGATCCATTCCTTTTATAAAAGTCACCCGATACCCGTAGTATAAAATAGAGTGACTCACATTTTTGGGTAAACCAAAACACTTTCCTTTTCGACCACATTCTTTTCCCTAAGGTTCCAGTTTGCCTAATTTCAATTACTCAAGGCTCTTTATTTTAGAAAAGTTTCATAGTCAATGTCTTAATATTTTTTTTTTAAAACAATTGAGTAACATATGCCTTATATGAGTGTAGGTTATTCTTATTCATAATCAATCTTATTAAGCAGCCATGATCTAGGAATTGTAATATTATTTTGTCTCATCTTAGCTTCTATGCAGATGGAGGTTTCTACTGGTTTTAATAATACTTCATTAATCATTACATTTTCCTTTATTAACGCTGCAGTGGTTTGTCGATACTCATTCTGATTTCCGAAATCAGTAAAACGTTATTCCTTTAAAAAAACCAAGTACTCATTACTCACGAATGAGGTTTCACACAAAATTCATATTAATTCAATTAAGTTAAGTCTCTTATCTTCTAAAGTCAAGAAACCATTTTTTTACCTTCTTAAGACGTTATACCTAACTCCCCATAAAGCTAGTATAACTCTTTTAAAACCCTTTAAAACCAAGTGTTACTCTTCTTTCAAAAATGGTTTCTTAACTCTTGTGACATACTTCAAGTTTCTTATTATTCAGCTTAAGTCAAAAGACATCTTTGCATAACCACGCTCAATTAGCACACGACGCTCACCGACTATATATGTTATACCGTATTTTCAGAGTATGTACAGGGCGACGTATTATAATTTGAGCCTTAAAGTTGGCTAGTTTCAAATTTGTACACAACACCCGATTAGAGTCGTTTTCGATTTAAACGCTTCCACATTTTCGTAGGAAAATTCGCTATGGCTTTTTTTATTTTTACGGATTTTTCCGAGAGACGAAACATTTTGGATCAACGAGAGGCGTACTTGTCACCTCTAATCGGAAGGAGTGGACGCAAAGCCAGCCCATTTGCACGCTTTTTGGTGTTGAATTTTTGTCAAGGGTTAGGTAGGATATTTTGTGTAGATGGATAAGGTAGCACATGGCTAAATCTTGGCCTTACACTTGCTATGCACTTGACTTCATCTTGGCCATTGGTTGGCCTTCACTGACCTATAAATACCCTCCAAGTTGAAGACTTTCTTCATCCAAAACTCGAGCAATCTATCTAAGTCTCAAATACTCCTCCTCTTGTCTAGCTATCATCCAAAGTCCCCTTCCCTTTGAGCAAGGCCCTGGCCGAGAGCCTCCTCCCCTTTGTAGTGGTAGCCTGGGGTACCCCTAGCCTAGTTGTCTCGTATAAATACCCTTTGGTATATAAATACTCTCATTGTTATAATGCCCAAATACTCGCCCAAATACCTTGTAGTATTCCCAAGGATACACTTATACAAAAGCCAGTAAAATACTATTATACTTCCTCAATACAAAACGAAACCCTAAGTAAATCTTCACCCGTAGTTGAAGTTATAAGTAGAAGTTGGTTAGAACTTCTAAGGGTTGAACTGATCGAGCGCCGAGTAGAGCTAAACGCTGTTCAGATCGATATAACTTGGATAATTTTGGGCTTAACGAGGTAAACACTCTTGACCTTCGTTGTAATTGGAAATTACATGTTGTAAAGAGTATGTAGTTAAGTATACTATATATAGAATCAACATAGTTGTGCGCAATGTCTTTTGACTTAAGCTCGAATAATACTTACAGAATGTCTTGACTTAAGCCTGAATTTAAAGAAGAGAACTGAATCAGAATTACATAGGATCAGACATAAGAGACTTGTGTAGCATTATCAGATTAGAATTGTACACGTCCGGTTAGGCGTGTTAACCCTCTCGGTTGGCTTGGTAGCCTGATAGAGGAGGAGATTTACGCCACATGGGGAGGTGCCAATTTTCTGTAGAATATTCTACATTGAGATCTAGATGTTAATAGGCGCTTGTGGCCTCTATAGGTTGAAGTACTACGCATGGCGTGATCTACTTGGCAACGAGTAGCCGACTGAGGTACTTGAGCGCTTTTGCTATTAGTCGATAATCGTCGCGAGGTATGTGAACCTCTTCCTATCTCTTCTAGCATGATATGTGTGAACTATGTAGTACGGTAGACGATACGTGCTAAATGTATTTGATTGGTTTGAAACATAAAGTGTTATAACGGCTTTATGGGAAGTTGGTTATAACACTTTATGTAGGTAAGAGAATGCTTTGTGGTTTCAAAGTAATCGATTTGACTTATAAATCTGATTTGATGTAGTAATAAAGAACTTGAAGTGTTTCAAAAGACCTTTTGAAAGAAAAGTAATACTTGGTTTTTGAAAACTTAAGAGTTATACTAGCTTTATGGGAAGTTAGGTATAACGGCTTAAGAATGTTTTCGATTTGAAATCGTAAATGTGTATCGACAAACCATCTGCAGTTAATAAAGGAAAATGTATTGAATAATTAAGTATTATTAAAACCAGTAGAAACTTCCATCTGCATAGAAGCTAAGATGAGACAAAATGATATTTCCTAGATCATGGCTGCTGTAATAAGATGGTTATAAACAAGAATATCCTACTCACATATAAGGCTTATGTTCTTAGATGGTTTAAAAGAGAATTACATTCTTAAATGAATAAGACTAGGAACTACGAAACCTTTCTAAAATAAGAAACGTGAACATTTGTAATTAGGCAAACTCGACGCTTGGAAAATAATGTTGTTACTTGATTTTACAAAGGTAAGTGTTTTGGTTTACTTAAAAGGACAGTCACTCTATTTTATACTACGGGTATTGTGTGACTTATGTGAAAGAAACAGATCTTTTAAAGATTTAACGTACGTAGTACTTTAGGGTTAAAATCCGGACTTTGACATAAAATGAAAGTACCTTGAGTTGTGTGTAACTTGCTTATGCTTGTTGTTATGAAACTTGACCATGTTACGTGTGATAGCCTTGTTGTGCAAGTACTGTGTTCACTCGACACGGTTCATCCGGACGATTCACTTGATTACCGGTTCATCCGAATGTATCTCACTTGATTACGGCTCATCCGAATGTATCTCACTTGATTACGGCTCATCCGGAATGTATCTCACTTGATTACCGGCTCATCCGGAATGTATCTCACTTGATTACCGGTTCATCCGGAATGTATTTCACTTGACTACCGGCTCATCCGGAATGTATTTCACCGACCACGGTTCATCCGGAATGTATTCCACACGCTTTCTAAATTGGGTCCATAGGATGGGCCGAGACTGTTATACGCATCACATGATTTGTACCTAGATCGCCAAGAGGAAGGAGTTCCACGCACGGAGGATGACTTTGAGGCGTGAGTCCTCGACTTGACATGATCGCTTATGTTGGAATCGTAGTTTGCTTATCATACATGTCTCCCGCTTTATATAGACTATTATGATTTCATTTACTGATTTTACGCTTCACATACTTCGTACTTAGTTTGACCTCCTCGGGCCGCGTTCATGCCGCAGGTAAAGGTACATCGACTGTCGATCCCCGCTTATAGGATCACATTCAGCGTGTTGAAGCTCCGTTCTGAGGCTTATCTTTGGTATTGTCACGACCGACTTCGGCCGTGGATCGGTGCCCTACAGGGCACCTTACGTAAACATCAGAGATAATCGGAACATACAAGAAACTTATAAAATAAAACAAAGAAGAATAAAACAACAAAGTTAGCCGATAGGCTACCTTCCGACGACATACATAAACGGCTTGCCTCCTTTTTCTTTACAGACTGACCCACGATATGTGACTACAGACCTCAAGAGTTTTATCATAACAATCGTGGCGGACAAGGCCCCGCTGCACTGAATAAACATAAACGTGATAACTCCGAACACCGGAGCCATCTCGACTTCAACCGGGATCCTAAGCTCATGGATCCACAATCGTACCTAAACTCGCGGCATTTAACGCAGCTTCGGCGGGGTCGCGACAAAATTTAATATGGAATGTAAATAACGACAGAAATGTAGATCATAATCGCATAAAAGAATGACAAGGACAAGTATAAAAATACATACGGATCCTCGCCGTGTCATTACCACTTATGAACTTAATCGTACATTAATCATTCTTTTCCTTCTTTCAATAGGAATTAACATCATATTCTTACATACATACTTAAGAATTCAATCAAGTTTTTCCACATAACTTACATCAATATCTTTTCCATTCCATTAAGAGTTATAGTCATATCTACGTACTTACTTAGGAGAAGTCATTAAGTTCATTTCTATCCAACTTACTAATCTTTCATAACATAGTCCGCCCACTACTTGAGGGACATATATACTACCCTACCAAACCGACGCGATCAAGTCACACCAATATCAAAGCATGCCCGTGGAATCCCCATCACCGCCGATACCTAAAAGTGTAAATATAACCACGGGTCTCACGCCCATAATATCAATCAAAACAGTGGTATAACGCCGGGGCTTGCCCTCATTTATACTCTTACCTCGGAGAAGGTGGTAAAGGGGTATAACGCCGGGGCTTGCCCTCATTTATACTCTACCCCGAGAAGGTGGTATAACGCCTGGGCTTGCCTCATTTATACTCTTACCCTATCTCGACCTGGTCACAACAACACATAAAGGTGTGGTACGCCTTGGGGTTTACCCTCACTTATACTCTTACCTGAGAAGGTGGTATAACGCCTGGGCTTGCCTCATTTATACTCTTACCCTAGCTCGACCGACCATCAAACAAGACATAAGCACTACCATGTCTCTTATAAAATCCGAATTTAACCCAAGTGCTACAAATAACGGAAGATACCCGTGGAATCCCACATCACCGCTGTGACGCCCAAGTAACTTATAACAAGACACCGGCCCTCCAACCGAGTCACAATGTAATAAAACATAATACTTGCACTCAAAGGCTATCATCGCATATAGGCTAAATCTCAATTAACTAAGCCAAAGTACTACGACGACATTCTTTCAAAAACTCCTTTCCAAATAAAACTTCCCGATACTAACCACCGTAGTATCAAGTCCTATCCACCTTTCAAGACAAGTCACAATACCTTTTTAGAAATACACCACGGCTTCTAAATCAAGTGACTTCTTTATTAAAACCTTAAGCAATTGGTAGCTTTAAACCAATTTGCCCTTACCTAATACAAGTTATTCCTTTGATTACTTTACTAGAGAAAACCATTCTCTTAATCTTCCATAAAGCCGTTATAACCGACTTCCCATAAAGCCGTTATAACCCTTTATGGTTTAGACTAACACGTTCCTTTTATAACCAAGAGATTTATACTTTCAAATCAATTCTCTTAACTTTCAAAATACTTCAAGTCTCTTAACTTTTAAGAAAACAAGTTTCAAAGTCTTAAAAGCTTCATACGTAAACTATTTTAAAATTAGTAACAAATCTTTGGTGCGTCGTGAATAAGTTATACTTATTTATAACGATCTTATTCAAGTAGCCATGATCTAAAAAATGTAATACAATTTTGTCTTATCTTAGCTTCTATGCAGATGGAGGATTTCTACTTGTTTTAACATAATGGATTGTCATTACATTTTCCTTTATTAACGCCGCATGGGCTTGTTCGATACTTATTCTCATTTGTGCCGTAAATTAGCCAAATCAACTCGACTTTTATTATAAAACCTAGGCAATTGATGCCGTAAAATCAAGTTGCCTTTTTACATAGTCAAGCCATTTATCTTTCCATAAGGCAAATATAACTAACTTCCCATAAAGCCGTTATATTCACTTTATACCTTAGCCATAAACAATTTCCTATCCAAGGGACTTATACGTTTAAAACGGGACAAGTATCACATACTTTAAAACTCTTCAAGTCCCTTAACTTTAAAACCAACTTAAGACATCCTTACTATTTTCAAAGAAGTGAGTTAATCTCCTAACCCACCCGACTTGGCATTACATAAAACAAGTAAAGAATGTCATAGTCTCAGACGTCACCGCACTACATACGTGCAACTAGTCATGCTCAAAAGATAGGAAAAGTTCTACATAGAGTAAATCACACAACTACCTCTTAACTTCTAAGAGTAGAAGGAAACATGAACTGATACCACAAGTGTATTCCATACATAGAATCATGCCAAAGGAAAGAAGAGGTTCACATACCTCGCGACGATTGTCGACAAATAGCAAAATGCTCCAAAGTACTCCAACCTTGATAGATATTCCACTCTCCAAGTAGATACGCTATACTTAGTACTTCAACCTATAATGGTCACAATATGTCCATTAACCTTTCACTTCTAACGAGAATATTTTAGGTGCTAAGTCGCTAAATTCTACGGAAAATCGGACAAAGACCTCCTTTGTTTCTACTCACTTTGCCACCTTTTCAAGGCCGAATACAATAACCAAACCCCAATTGGCTCACAATTAAGTAGAAGATAGTCCAATACAAATGGCTAACTAAACAGCCCCAATTGGCTCACAATTAAATAGAAGATAGTCCAATACAAATGACTAACCAACTACTACAAACTACAAGTCCAAAATCGCCACCTTGAGTTCAACCAAACTAATTCTTATCCAATTTCCATTTCAATCCAAATTGGTAGCATAATAAGATATCAAGTCGCATTTGGTTATTACTACCATAAGCTTCAAGTCAATAACATGCGACGATTCTAACAACGATCAAATTGTAATCCAACTTAACATGGCCTACATTTCATTTCGAATTTCAAAGACTACAATCGATCTATAATCCTTATAAACTTCAACATATACTTCATGCTAGCAACAAGTAAAGCTAATAACAAAATAAATAATTTGTAATACTTTCAAAGAACAAGATTATACCTCAACGCTTTTTAATCCAATCTTCAAAACCGGTTGCTCTTAGCAACCTAGAGCCTCCTTAAGACACTCTCAATCCGCTTGTTGGGACCCTTAGAACAATACCAACAATTATCCTTTAATCTTCCAATCCAAAACCTAGAAAGCCACTAGGTTTTCACTTTACTAATACGAAAAACTCTCTTTTTCCGAGGTTTTTCTATTGAGATACACTTACATAACACTCAAGAACCTTGGTTTAAAGTGTGGAGCTTATAGGACAAGAAACTAATTTTTTTCCTCCTTGTAGTACCCAAACCCGAGAGCACCATAATGGAGTCTTCCAATTCTTGGAAATTTTTCTAAGTGTTGGACAAAGTCTTGCTACTACTAGTATTATAAAGGGTAGTGGAGGGTCAAGATGCAACCATTTGGGTGGCTAGGATAAGCTCTTAATAAATATCAAGCTAATTGTCTCCTTTGACTTAGTCAAAATTGTCAAGCCACACTGCAAGACTTGTTCATCCAAGACTAATGGTAAATGACCATTATGGGCATGCCTAAATTCGACCAAGGCATTACTAAGGGGGGTGACACGTGTCGCCCTCCCATTCGTCACAATAAAACGTTTTCCGACAATTTCATAATTCCGATAAATTTTTACAAGCCTCAAATCTTAACACTTGTGAGTTCTTACGTACGTTCTTAAAACATGTCCTGTAAATACGGGGTGTAACATTCTTCCCCCCTAAGAAACATTCGTCCCCGAATGTTCTTTCGGAGTCAAACTTATAATTAGCGACATAGTTTCCTTTCACAACCCCGACATGCTAACAATGCCACACATGGCCCTAATACCTCGCACACGCATACTTGTCCATCATAAGCCCAAAAGAGATTTTCTTTTCGTACTTCCAACTCATACTAGCATACATACATAACTTCCATACCGATTCTGGCCTCAAATCATTGGAGTAACTTTATAAAACAATATAAGGCCATTTCCGGCTTTCATGACCTGGTTCCGGTGGAACGCGTCCACGAACCCGTAAAACAATTAACTAGACTTGGGCCCCCTGCGTGACCGCCACGTGGCTAACTACTACCAACCGATCCTACCCATTCCGGATACGGGAGACCTGTAATGTGTCCTCAACCACTCGGGCCGCACTTAACTCTTATCTTGGTCTACAATAAATCTTTCTACCCGAGAAGACCTTATACAACTAAGGTCCTAGCGGTTTTCAACATTCTGATGCTCGCACTTTCCACGCTCCAAGCCTACCTTACCAATCCCCCAGTAAACGGGTACAAAAAAACTTCTCATAAAACCAAAACCATGTTGTTTCGATCACAACAACCATTACTTACTCTATACGGACCTCATCCGTACAATTTCTTAAACTACTACGCAGCCTTAATCTATTAACATGACATTCCGTTAGGTTCCTTAATATGGCTTCTTAAGGGTTCACTACCCTATCAGACAGCTCATCCTTTCCCAATAATCTCAAATAAACCACAAGACCTTGGCGAAATTTCATTAACTATTCCATACCTTCCCGGTATCTAGTTAGTCTTTACCGATCCCTGGTAATCTAAAATCATTCTAGGCAACACGCTGCCCAATTTCATACATAACTCCGTATAGATGTATGTCACAATACCAACTATACTATAATCAATACCAATCTGGATACGCAATCCACATAGTCATTCCTGGGTCACCGCTCGTACCGCAATCAACATAACTCACAGGAGAGACGACCTAACAACACAAATTTCATGGCACGATCTCGTGAGTGAGAAGAATGGAAACCATTCCTAAATGTCCGCACCCTCGACATAGATGTGGTGCACAACACACCGATAATCAAGACTCTACTACACGGTGCCCAGACACTTTCCGAGGACTAATCGCTCGATACCACTTTTGTCACTTTGTCGCGAGCCTTGCTCGGCGACCCAACAAATGGTACCGGCTGCCATGATCCTCGAGGCATGCCCTTCGCCTTCTCGTGATGTGCCATACGAGAGCCACGGTTGGTCGTTTCGTGGTAGGCTCGCCTCTTTATACGCCACCCGGCGGTCAAGATAACAAAAATCTAATAATATGGAATGTAAATAACGCATGAAATGATCATAATCGTACAAAAAGAATGACAAGGACAAGTATAAAAATACATACGGATCTCGCCGTGTCATTACCACTTATGAACTTAATCGTACATTAATCATTCTTTTCCTTCTTTCAATAGGAATTAACATCATATTCTTACATACATACTTAAGAATTCAATCAAGTTTTTCCACATAACTTACATCAATATCTTTTTCCATTCCATTAAGAGTTATAGTCATATCTTACGTACTTACTTAGGAGAAGTCATTAAGTTCATTTCTATCCAACTTACTAATCTTTCATAACATAGTCCGGCCCACTACGGAGGGACATATATACTACCCGGCCCAAACTGGGACTCGATCAAGTCACACCAATATCAAAGCATGCCCGTGGAATCCCCCATCACTGTCGACAGCTAAAAGTGTAAAACATAACCATGGGTCTCACGCCCATAATATCAATCAAAACAGTGGTATAACGTCTGGGGCTTGCTCATTTATACTCTTACCCGGAGAAGGTGGTAGGCGGTATAACGTCTTGGGGCTTGCCTCATTTATACTCTTACCCGGAGAAGGTGGTATAACGTCTTGGGGCTTGCCTCATTTATACTCTCTTACTATCTCGGCCGGGCCAAACAACACATAAAGGTGGTACGGCGTCTTGGGGTTTACCTCACTTATACTCTTACCGGAGAAGGTGGTATAACGCCTCGGGCTTGCCTCATTTATACTCTTACCCTAGCTCGACCGACCATCAAACAAGACATAAGCACTACCATGTCTCTTATAAAATCAGAATTTAACCCAAGTGCTACAAATAACTAAGCATACCCGTGGAATCCCACATCACCGCAGACGCCCAAGTAACTTATAACAAGACAAAGGCCTCCAACCGAGAGTCGCGCAACGTAATAAAACATAATACTTGCACTCAAAGGCTATCATCGACATATAGGCTAAATCTCAATTAACTAAGCCAAAGTACTACGACGTACATTCTTTTCAAAAACTCCTTTCCAAATAAAACTTCCCGATACTAACCAATCGTAGTATCAAGTCCTATCCACCTTTCAAGACAAGTCACAATACCTTTTAGAAATACAATTACAGAACTAAATCAAGTGACTTCTTTATTAAAAACCTTAAGCAATTGGTACCTTTAAACCAATTTGCCCTTACCTAATACAAGTTATTCCTTTGATTACTTTACTAGAGAAAACCATTCTCTTAATCTTCCATAAAGCCGTTATAACCGACTTCCCATAAAGCCGTTATAACCCTTTATGGTTTAGACTAACACGCCTTTTATAACCAAGAGATTTATACTTTCAAATCAATTCTCTTAACTTTCAAAATACTTCAAGTCTCTTAACTTTTAAGAAAACAAGTTTCAAAGTCTTAAAAGCTTCATACGTAAACTATTTTAAAATTAGTAACAAATCTTTGGTGCGTCGTGAATAAGTTATACTTATTTATAACGATCTTATTCAAGTAGCCATGATCTAAAAATGTAATACAATTTTGTCTTATCTTAGCTTCTATGCGGATGGAGGATTTCTACTTGTTTTAACATAATGGATTGTCATTACATTTTCCTTTATTAACGCCGCAGTTGGGCTTGTTCGATACTTATTCTCATTTGTGCCGTAAATTAGCCAAATCAACTCGACTTTTTATTATAAAACCTTAGGCAATTGATGCCGTAAAAATCAAGTTGCCTTTTTACATAGTCAAGCCATTTATCTTTCCATAAGGCAAATATAACTAACTTCCCATAAAGCCGTTATATTCACTTTATACCTTAGCCATAAACAATTTCTATCCAAGGACTTATACGCTTAAAACGGACAAGTATCACATACTTTAAAACTCTTCAAGTCCCTTAACTTTAAAACCAACTTAAGACATCCTTACTATTTTCAAAGAAGTGAGTTAATCTCTAACCCACCCGACTTGGCATTACATAAAACAAGTAAAGAATGTCATAGTCTTGACGTCACCGTACTACACACGTGCAACTAGTCATGCTCAAAAGATAGGAAAAGTTCTACATAGAGTAAATCACACAACTACCTCTTAACTTCTAAGAGTAGAAGGAAACATGAATCGATACCACAAGTGTATTCCATACATAGAATCATGCCAAAGGAAAGAAGAGGTTCACATACCGCGACGATTGTCGACAACAGCAAAATGCTCCAAAGATTCCAACCTGATAGCTATTCCACTCTCCAAGTAGATACGCTATACTTAGTACTTCAACCTATAATGGTCACAATATGTCCATTAACCTTTCACTTCTAACGTAGAATATTTTAGGTGCTAAGTCGCTAAATTCTACGGAAAATCGGACAAAGACCTCCTTTGTTTCTACTCACTTTGCCACCTTTTCAAGGCCGAATACAATAACCAAACAGCCCCAATTGGCTCACAATTAAGTAGAAGATAGTCCAATACAAATGGCTAACTAAACAGCCCCAATTGGCTCACAATTAAATAGAAGATAGTCCAATACAAATGACTAACCAACTACTACAAACTACAAGTCCAAAATCGGCCACCTTGAGTTCAACCAAACTAATTCTTATCCAATTTCCATTTCAATCCAAATTGGTAGCATAATAAGATATCAAGTCGCATTTGGTTATTACTACCATAAGCTTCAAGTCAATAACATGCGCGATTCTAACAACGATCAAATTGTAATCCAACTTAACATGGCCTACATTTCATTTCGAATTTCAAAGACTACAATCGATCTATAATCCTTATAAACTTCAACATATACTTCATGCTAGCAACAAGTAAAGCTAACAACAAAATAAATAATTTGTAATACTTTCAAAGAACAAGATTATACCTCAACGCTTTTTAATCCAATCTTCAAAACCGAAGTTGCTCTTTAGCAACCTAGAGCCTCCTTAAGACACCTCAATCCGCTTGTTGGGACCCTTAGAACAATACCAACAATTATCCTTTAATCTTCCAATCCAAAACCTAGAAAGCCACTAGGTTTTCACTTTGCGACTAATACGAAAACTCTCTTTTTCCGAGGTTTTTCTATTGAGATACACTTACATAACACTCAAGAACCTTGGTTTAAAGTGTGGAGCTTATAGACAAGAAACTAATTTTTTCCTCCTCAGTACCCAAACCCGAGAGCACCATAATGGAGTCTTCCAATTCTTGGAAATTTTTCTAAGTGTTGACAAAGTCTGCTACTACTAGTATTATAAAGGGTAGTGGAGGTCAAGATGCAACCATTTGGGTGGCTAGGATAAGCTCTTAATAAATATCCAGCTAATTGTCTCCTGTGACTTAGTCAAAATTGTCAAGCCACACTTGCAAGACTTGTTCATCCAAGACTAATGGTAAATGACCATTATGGGCATGCCTAAATTCGACCAAGGCATTACTAAGGGGGTGACACGTCGCCTCCCATTCACACAAAACGCTTCCACAATTTCATAATTCCGATAAATTTTTACAAGCCTCAAATCTTAACACTGTGAGTTCTTACGACGTTCTAAAACATGTCCTCAGTAAATACTGGGTGTAGGTATGTTACCACAGTCAGTAGGTTCTTGTACATCTGTGGTATGGCGGGGCCTGTCCCGTCATAGTTGTTACTTCTTAGGTCAGTAGTGAAATCTTGTTGTAGTCTGTAAAGGATAATCGTTTCGTATTTATGTATATATACCAAGGCAATTTTTGGTTGGCTGTTTATTTATCATGTCTCTTAATTCATGTTCATGTTTTTACTTCCGCTGATTTTCTCGATGTTGTATCACTAGGGTGCTCGGTAAGGCACCACGCCCGTTCGGTCGTGACAAAAGTGGTATCGAGCGGCTTAGTCCTGAAAGTGTCTACAGACCGTGTTCAGTAGTCTTGATTATCGGTGTGTTGTGCACCACATCTATAATCAGGAGGTCGCGGACATTTAGGATTGGTTTCCATTCTTCTCATTCGAGATCGTGCCCCAGAGTGTGATAAGTTGGACCCTGACGATTTCCTTTCTGTATCGGTTATGCCTCCGCGTAAAACCCAGCCCGGATGGGCAAGGAAGTCGAGGAGCTGCAGATACAGAGAGCACGAGGCGCAGCGGCCCATCGATGACAATGGCCCGACGGTTTCGCGACGCCACAAAGACCAAAGAGCAGAGCCGCAGCGGTGGGCCGAGACTCAAGACGAGCCTCCATCACACTGGAGCCGATGAGATGGGTACAAGGAGATGGCTCGCGATCGCCGTGGTCGAATATGAGATGAGGATAGCCGATGCAGCAGCCTGCCAGTAGCACCCGTAGTTCACCCCTGAGCGACGGTTTGAGGCTACGTGACTTTACGAGTCAGAGCGCCGTTGTTCTATGGATCGAGCCGAGGACGACTCGGGAGTTTATCCGACAGCTACAGCGGATCATGAGAGTGATCGAGCCTCGAGGCGTCGGTGGTATTGTTCGCATCACCGCTGCGTAATCTGCGATTGGTGGTTTGATTCGTGGAGCTGTCCCGGAAGAGCATGCACTTCCACCGTATGGGACGAGTTCTCGAGGCATTTCTTGCATATTTCTTGCCTCGCGATGAGGAGGGCTCGCCACAGATTTTTGACATTGAGGCGGACGGGGCGGATTAGAGAGTACAATGTGAGTTCGACTCATTAGCTCGGTATGTTCGGCCTGTGGTAGCCGATATGGAGGGTGAGTACACCGCTAGTCACCGGTGGACGATTACTGCAGAGGCTTGTACGGTGTAGCTCTTCACCGCATGGACATTGCCCGCACGCAAGCTCATGCACTAGGTTGTGAGGCACGAGAGGTCGACTGAATGACCGAGATCACAGAAGAGGCCGCAGCAGCAGGTCCTTTGGTAACTTTCGAGGCGACCGCCTCGCCAGCCTAGTTATGTACCTCCACCAAGACAGAGTGGTCCCCACGCCGGGACGCTCGGGGTATTCGAGCTGGTCGAGCTCGGGGCTTCGTTCGCGGTATACGTGAGTGCTAGCTATGGATTCACGCCTCCAACGCGATGTGGCAAACATCATCCCGGAATGTCGTCTTTTATCGCGCTGTGCTTCACTGCGCCGTCAGGCCATGTGACGAGAGATCAGGCTTATAGGAGGTACCGCTTTGGCGCAGCCTACCGGATCGATGGCGTTCATCGCTTTCTACGATTATGCGCGGCAGTAACTTATGATTAGAGTGGAGCGGAGCCGGTATATCCTAACCTAGAGGCTTGTATGTTTTGATGTTATGTTAATGTGTTAAGTGTTTTGTTGGATAGCTTTGTGCTAAAATGTGATTTAGGAACCCGTTTGGGAAAAGGGTAAGCTCAAAGGTGAGAAATGATGAACCTTAGAATATTACAGAGACCTTAGATGTAAGCCGTCTTGAGTACAAGATTTTGAGTGATCCTTGTCGAGTGCATTTTATGCCCGGAATGTATTGTGTGATAAGTCCCCAGGTTGGGTAAATAAAAGTGGTATCTTTCATGATGTGATTTAGCAAGATTGTTCCGGTCGGCGAGCAAGAGTTGGCGCGACAATGGGTCGGGTCATGTTGCCAACCCGGCACTGCTTTCGGCGCTGGTCGGCCCGGTGGTCGTGGTAGAGTCACAGGTCTTTGGGCCCCAAGTTTAGTTGACCATCGTATGAGTTCGTGGTGTGTTCGACCAGCGGTCGTGAAGCGGAATGGCCTTAAGGAAGATTAAGGCTAGTAAGATAACCAAGTTGGAGGTGGTGACTCAATGGAAAACAGAATGTTGACGAGGTGTGGTACGACACTAGAAAGAGTTCGAGTGTTCGAGAAGCGGTACAACGAGATAGGGGAGAAGTGAACGTGTGTGATCATTTCTTGTAAAGCGGAGAAGGTGCGAAGGATGTATATTTTTTGACCTCGTGGATCGCATGCGATCGCACCATATGTTGGTCGCCGAGTGACACTAGAACCGCGCGCAAAGTGACAAAAGTTTGTGATGTTAGAGGTGTTTCCTCGTGGACTCGATATAAGTATTTGCGCACGTGTTATTTTCGTGGCCAGGGCGCTGGCAACTTGTTAGAAGAACTTTATCGTTATCCGTCTTGAAGGAACATTCGACGAATGTTTCAAAGGAGGAGAATGTTATACCGTATTTTCAGAGTATGTACGTGAGGGCGTACGTATTATAATTTGAGCCTTAAAGTTGGCTAGTTTCGAAATTTGTACACAACACCCGATTAGAGTCGTTTCGACTAAACGCTTTCCATTTTCGTAGGGAAAATTCCGCTATGGCTTTTTTATTTTTACGGATTTTTCAGAGACGAAACATTTTGACCAACGAGAGGGCTTACACTTGTCACCTCTAATTGAAGGAGTGGACGCAAAGCTAGCCCATTTGCACGCTTTTGGTGTTGAAATTTTGGTCAAGGGTTAGGTAAGATATTTTGTGTAGATGGATAAGGTAGCACATGGCTAAATCTTGGCCTTACACTTGCTATGCACTTGTCTTCATCTTGGCCATTGGTTGGCCTTCACTTGACCTATAAATACCCCTCTAAGTTGAAGACTTTCTTCATCCAAAACTTGAGCAATCTATCTAAGTCTCAAATACTCCCTCCCTCTTGTCTAGCTATCATCCAAAGTCCTCCCCTTTGAGCAAGGCCCTTGGCCGAGAGCCTCCTCCCCTCAGTAGTTAGTGGGTACCCCCTAGCCTAGTTGTCTCGTATAAATACCCCTTTTTGTGGTATAGAAATACTCTCCAAGTATTGTTATAATGCCCAAATACCTTGGCCCAAATACCTTGTAGTATTCCCAAGGATACACTTATACAAAAGCCCGTAAAATACTATTATACTTCCTCACCACAAAAACGAAACCCTAAGTAAATCTTCACCCGTAGTTATAAGTAGAAGTTAGAACTTCTAAGGGTTGGTTGAACGGATCGAGCGCCGGAGTAGAGCTAAACGTTGTTCAGATCGACATATAACTTGGATAATTTTGGGCTTAACGAGGTAAACACTCTTGACCTTTCGTTGTAATTGGAAATTACATGTTGTAAGAGTATGTAGTTAAGTATACTAGATATAGAACTGAACATAGTTGCGGCAATGTCTTTTGACTTAAGCTCGAATAATACTTAGAATGTCTCGCGACTTAAGCCCGAATTTAAAGAAGAGAATCAATCAGAATTACATAGATCAGACATAAGAGACTTGTTGTAACGACGATCCGGGGCTCATCGTGCCTTACCCTGGGCACCCTAGTGATACATACATCAGAGAAAATCAGCGGAACACAAAACAAGAGTCATTTAACAAGAGATAAATGAATAAACAGGCCAACTTTGTCGCGAGCCTTGCTCCGACGACCCAACAAATGGTACCGGGCTGCTTGAGATCCCTGAGGCATGCCCTACGGCCCTTCTCAGGATGTGCCATACGGAGAGCCACGGTTCGGGTCTGTTTCGTGGTAGAGCTCGCCTCTTTATACGCCACTTCAAGGAGGTCAAGATAACAGTACTAAGTATGTGAACTGCATAACATCAGAATGAAATCATACTAGTCTATATAAAGCAGGAGACATGTATGATAACCAAACTACAGTTCACAACATAACACAGTCATCACTCCAATCTAACTATGGGTCTCACGCCCACAACATCAATCAGGTTCGCATTATGGCCGCATGCCCCTAATCTCAGACGGTAGACATGTCCACGATGCAACAATAATACCAATGTCCCATGGCCACATGCCCCGAATTCCAGACGTGTAGACATGTCCATGTGACCTCAACAACAAGACAAAGAATCCAAATGGAAGCATACCCGCGCGCTACGATCGTCGGTCAAGATGTCCAAAGGGAAAATAAGACAACATTTCAAATGGACGATACCCGTGCGCCACGATCGTGTCGGTATGTCCAAAGGGAAATCACGGCGATAATCAAATGGAAACATACCCGCGCGCTACGATCGTGGTCGAGATATCCAAAGCGATTAACCACAATACCTTAACCAAAATGGAAGCATACCCGCGCGCCACGATCGTGTCGGTATGTCCAAAGCGATTAACAACAATAATACTATCAACGAACGCACTGCGGAATTTCTCCGCATCGCCGACACGCCCAAGTAAGTTCTCAACTACCAACCGACCTCTATCGAGACGCCAGAATACGTAAAACACAACGATTGTACAATAAAGGCTATCATCACAAGCATAGGCAAGTTTCACACAACTCAAAGTACTTTCATTTTATGCCAAAGTCCGGTTTTTAACCCCAAAGTACTACATACGTTAAGTTCTTTTAAAAGAGATCCATTACTTTTATAAAAGTCACCCGATACCCGTAGTATTAGAATGACCAACCCACCTTCCTTTTCAAAATCAAGTAACAACATTCTTTTCCTAAGTTCCAGTTTGCCTAGTTTCATTACTCAAGCTTCTCATTTTCAAATGGTTTCATAGTTCCCAAACTTAATCACTGATTCCTTTTAGAACAATCGAGTAACATATGTCATATACGTGAGTAGTTTATTCTTGTTTATAACGATCTTATTACGTGACCATGATCTAGAAAATGTAATATCATTTTGTCTCATCTTAGCTTCTATGCAGATGGAGGTTTCTACTGGTTTTAATACAACACATCATTATTCAATACATTTTCCTTTATTAACGCTGCAGTGGTCTGCCGATACACATTCTGATTCCCGAAATCAAGAAACATTATCCCTTTAAAACCAAGTACTCATTACTCACGAATGAGGTTTCACACAAACATCCACATTAAAACAAATAAGTTAAGTCTCTTATCTTATAAGATCAAGTCTCTTAACTTCTAACATCAAGAAACCATTTTCACTTTACATATGGTCGTTATAACTAACTTCCCATAAAGCTATTATAACACCTATGTTTTAAACCAACCAAATCACTTAGCACATGTACGTCTACCGTACTACATAGTTCACAACAATCATGCTAGAAAAGATAGGAAGAGGTTCACATACGCGACGATTTATCGACAATAAGCAAAATGCTCCAAGTACTACAACCTGCTAGCCCTTTCCACTCCTCGGTAGAATACGCTACTCTTAGTACTTTCACCTATAAAGGTCAAAACGTCTATTAACCCCAAAACACAAGTTTCTATCTTTCTATAGAAAATTCGCAAAGACTCTCCCCGCAACAAACAGAATCTCCTCCTCTATCGAGGCCGGCCACTAAGCCAACCAGTGGGTTTACACGCCTACCCTGACGTGTACAATTCTACACAAGTCCACCGCAATACATCTATGTAAATACATCATCAGCTTCTTTATTCTTCAGCTTAAGTCAAAAGACATCAGAATACTAAGTAGTTCCATATATAGTATACTTCAACTATATATTCAACCAAACATGTAATTTCCAATTACAATAGAGGACAAGATAATTACCTCGATAAGCCCAAAATTATCCAAGTTATAATGTCGATCTGAGCAAGGTTTAGCTCCACTCTCGCGCCCAAACCACTCCAAACAACCCTTAAGATCTAAACAACTTCTACTTAATACTTCAACCAACTATGAAGATTTCCTTAGGGTTTCGGTTTGAGACTAAAAAGGACAAAAGGTAGTATTTCCGGACTCTACGTAAAGAGGTATCTTTGGAATACTACAAGGTACAAGGCTAAGGTATTTTGGGCATTATAACAATACTAGGAGTATTTCTATACCACAACAAGGGTATTATCAAAACAACTAGGCTAGTGGGTACCCCTGCCAAGCCTCACTCAAAAGTGGCCTGCCAAAGCGCCACAAGGGGGTGAGGGCTTTGGACGATTTCAACTCACAAAGGGGGAGAGATTTCAAGACTTGGAAAATGATTTTTGGATGAAGAAAGTTCATCAACTAAGGGGGTATTTATAGCAAACCCAAAGGCCAACCAACGCCAAGATCTAGCCAAGTGCAAGGCAAGTGTAAGGCCAAGATCAGCCAAGTGCACCCTAGCCCCTACTCCTTAAAACCTCACAAATATCTACACAAATATCTAGCACCACAAGCCCTCATTCCTGGTCAGTGCGCCCACTTGTCTCCATTGTGAGGTGACACACGTCACCCTCCCGCTGGTCCGAATGTTTCGTCTCTCTAAAAATCCGCAAAAATACAAAACGACATAGCCGAATTTTCCTTCGCAGTTACGCAAAAACGCTTCGCCGAAAAACGACTTAACCGTGTTGTGCAAAGGTAACTTCGCCAAGCCACCTAGGCGGGTGACACGTGTCACCCTCCTATCGCCCTCAAAAACGTCTTCAAAAAAATCCACAATGGCCAAAATCTCAAAACAAAGTGGGCCCTACAAAACCAGAATTTCTCCTGTGGCCCCACGTGACCATTTCCAAAATAAAATTCCATAATTCTCTAATATTCCAGAAGTCCGAATACCAAACTGGGAATCCAATTCATTAACGAACCTTTTCCTTCACAAAACCGGAAACTTTTCCGTGGAAAAATCACTCTTTCTTCCTTTCCAATCTTTCGTCAGATTCTCGCACGCACGCCCTCGCATACATACTCCGAAATACGGATATAACACTTGTGTAGCATTATCGTATTAGAATTGTACACGCCCTGCTAGAGCGTGTTAACCCCTGGTTGGCCGCAGTACCGATAGAGAGGAGATTTACGCTGCTGTGGGGGAGGTGCCGAATTTTCTCAGAGAATATTCTACATTGAGATCTAGATGTTAATAGGCGCCAGGGCCTCTATAGGTCAAGTACTACGTATGGCGTGATCTACTTGGCCGAGTAGTAGACGGTTGAGGTACTGAGCGTTTTGCTATTAGTCGATAATCGTCGCGAGGTATGTGAACCTCTTCCTATCTCTTCTAGCATGATATGTGTGAACTATGTAGTACCAGACGCATACGTGCTAAATGTATTTGATTGGTTTGAAACATAAAGTGTTATAACGCTTTATGGGAAGTTGGTTATAATGACTTTATGTAGGTAAGAGAATGCTTGGTGGTTTCAAAGGGTAACTTATTTGACTTATAACGGATTTGATGTGTAGTAATAAAGAACTTGAAGTGTTTCAAAAAGACCCTTTTTGAAAGAAAAGTAATACTTGGTTTTTGAAAACTTAAGAGTTATACTAGCTTTATGGGAAGTTAGGTATAACGGCTTAAGAATGTTTTCTTGATTTGAAATCGTAAATGTATCGACAAACCATCGCAGTTGCTAATAAAGGAAAATGTATTGAATAATTAAGTATTATTAAAACCAAAGAGAAACTTCCATCCGCATGAAGCTAAGATGAGACAAAATGATATTTCCTAGATCATGGTCACGTAATAAGATGGTTATAAACAAGAATATCCTACTCACATATAAGGCTTATGTTCTTAGATGGTTTAAAAGAGAATTACATTCTTAAATGAATAAGACTAGAAACACGAAACCTTTCTAAAATAAGAAACGTGAACATTTGTAATTAGGCAAACTTGACGCTTGGAAAATAATGTTGTTACTTGATTTTACAAAGGTAAGTGTTTTGGTTTACTTAAAAGGACATCACTCTATTTTATACTACGTATTGTGTGACTTATGTGAAAGAAACAGATCTTTTAAAGATTTAACGACGTAGTACTTTAGGGTTAAAATCGGACTTTGACATAAATGAAAGTACCTTGAGTTGTGTGTAACTTGCTTATGCTTGTTGTTATGAAACTTGACCATGTTACGTGGTGATAGCCTTGTTGTGCGTAAGTACCGTGTTCACTGACACGGCTCATCCGGATGATCTCACTTGATTACCGGCTCATCCGAATGTATCTCACTTGATTACCGGCTCATCCGAATGTATCTCACTTGATTACCGGCTCATCCGAATGTATCTCACTTGATTACCGGCTCATCCGAATGTATCTCACTTGATTACGGCTCATCCGGAATGTATCTCACTTGATTACGGTTCATCCGAATGTATTTCACTTGACTACCGGTTCATCCGAATGTATTTCACCGACACGGTTCATCCGGAATGTATTCCACACGCTTTCTAAATTGGGTCCATAGGATGGGCCGAGACCGTTATACGCATCACATGATTTGTACCTAGATCGCGGTGAGGAAGGAGTTCCACGTACGTGAGGATGACTTTGAGCGTGAGTCCACGACTTGACATGATCGCTTATGTTGTGAATCGTAGTTTGGTTATCATACATGTCTCCCGCTTTATATAGACTATTATGATTTCATTTACGATTTTTCGCTTTCACATACTTGGTACCCAGATCGACCTCCTTCGGGGCTGCGCTCATGCCGCAGTAAGGTACATCGACCGTCGATCCCCGCTTATGGATCACATTCGCCGTGTTTGAAGCTCCGTTCCTTCGAGGCTTATCTTTGGTATGTTACCACAGTCCGTAGGTTCTTGTACATCTGTGGGTATGGCGTGGCCCCGTCCCGCCATAGTTGTTGTCACTTCTGCAGGTCCGTAGTACCGCAGGGCGTAGTCCGTAAAAAGGATAAGCTCCGGTATTTATGTATATATACTGAAGGCAACTGTTTTGGTTGGCCTGTTTATTTATCATGTCTCTTAATTCATGTTCATGTTTTTACTTCCGCTGATTTTCTCTGATGTTGTATCACTAGGGTGCCCGGGGTAAGGCACCAGTCACGGGCCCGGGTTCGGGTCGTGACAATATATTATTCAGGCTTAAGTCAAAAGACATTGCCGTACTATATATATCTTCCTTTAAAATATCATGCTCAAGAGTATAGGAAGAATCACATACCTCGCGACGATTATCGACTATAAGCAAAACGCTCCACGGCTATAACCCGGCTAGCCTTGTCCACCTTCTAAGTAGCACATGCTACTTGCAAAACATTCAACCAATAAAGGTTATCAGTCTACTGTAATACAGCCCTATGTAAGTACAGTTAAACTTCTACTTATATTCTTCTGATGTGATTTCAGTTCAAGTCTATTCTCAGAATATCCTTCTATTACGCTTCAATTCTCTTCTATGAATCTTATATTCATTTCTACTACGATAGTACGTAATTTCCAATTACAATAGAAGGACAGAGTATTTACCTCGATGAGCCCAAAATTATCCGAGTTTAAAGTCGCTCCCGAGCAACGCTAGCTCCTACTCCGAGTGCTCCAATCCGCTCCAAACAACCCTTGAAGTTCTAACCAACTTCTACTTAAACACTTCAACCGACTATGAAGGTTTTCCTTAGGGTTTCGTTTAGTGGCTAAAGGAAAGTATAATAGTACTTGCTCTACGATAGAGTGACTTGGAAAGTACTACAAGTATATGGGCTAAAGTATTTGGGCATTATAACAATACAGAGAGTATTTCTATACCACAAAAATGGGTATTAAATGAAAACAACTAGGCTAGGGAGGAGGACCCTCTCGCCAAACTTTCTCAAGGGGCTTTGACGAGAACAAGCAAGAGGGAGAGGGAGGATTTTAACACTTAGAATTGATTTTAGGATGAAGAAGTCTTCCAAAGGGAGGGTATTTATAGGTCAAGAAATGGCCAACCAATGGCTAAGATTAATCCAAGTGTTAGGCAAGTGTAGGCCAGGATTCCACCATGTACCTTATCCATCTACCACACCAACTTGCACAAAATATCCTACCTAACCCAACCCACCCCTTTCGTCCAATTGCCGCCCATCCTCTTCCAATGCGAGGGTGACATGCCACCCTCCCGCTGGTCCAAAATGTTCGCCTCTCGGAAAAATCCGCAAAATAATAAATGACATAGCCGGAATTTTCCCTTCTCAAGTTTTGTAAAACGTTTGGTCGAAAAAAGAGACTTTTCGGCACTTGTGCCCAAATTTCGAACTGGCCAAATCTTTAAGGCTCAAAATTTATACGTACGCCCTCACGTACATACTGAAATACGGTATAACATTCTCCTCCTAGAAACATTCGTCCGAATGTTCCTTCTCAAGACGAAAAATGATAAGGTTCCTCTAACAAGTTGTCAACGCCACACTTGGCCACAAAAAATAACACACGCTCTTCTTCCTTCCTTACTCGTCGCATCTTTCTAACACTTGAACTCTTCCAAAGGCGTACCACACCTCGCCATCGCTTTAGTTCGAAACTTTGAGTCACCACTCCAACCTTGGTCATCTTACTAGCCGCGATCTCCCTAAGACCATTCCCGCCTTCACGACCGCTCGGTCGAACACATCCACGAACTCATACGATGGTCATCTAAACTTGCCTAGCACCTCGTGACTACCACCGGCGGGACCACCCAGAGCTGACCCCACCTCGAAACAGGCCGCGGGTTGGCCCTCAACACGGCCCCAACCCGACCCACTTAACGCATCACACTCTTGTTCCCCGATCTGGAACAATCTTACCTATACAGCCGCGAAAGCTACCACTTCCATTTAACACTACCCAAGGAAATTTTTCCCACAATTACTCCACGATACCTATATCGTTCGACAAGGATCACTCGCAAAAACTTGTACTCAAGACGGCCTTACATCTAAGGTCTCAACCGTAATATTCTAAGGTTCATCATTTCTACCCCAGCTTACCCTTTTCACTAACCAGCTTTCTAAATCACATTTTAGCACAAAGCTATTCGAACATAACACTAAACACATCATCATAACAAGCATACAAAACTCTAGAGGGTTAAGGATATACCTCTACCGCTTCCTAATCACACCCACTGGCAGGCTTATAGCTAGTGAGCGCGATGAACCACCATCGATCCTCGGGCGTGAGTCAGAACATCCGTATACCCTTGCCTGACAGCTCGCAAATGGCCCCGCTGGCCGCAAAAATAACAAGCTCCTCGCACCACGACACTCCCAAAAATGCGGTCTACTACATCGACCACACCGAGGTAGGGTGATCGTGATCCGCCAACACCCCTACTCCCCGAAACTCAACCCATGGAGCTCGACCGCCTCCCGAATACTCGATGCCACGAAGGTTGTGAGGACCACTGCGACCGGGCGGAGGTACAAAACTAGTCGCCGCTGAGGCGGTCCGCCTCGAAGTCACCAAAGGACCTCGCTGCTCGCCCTTCTCACGATCTCTGGCCATTCCGCCGATTTCTCCGCCTCACATCCAAGTGCATAAGCTCGCATGCGGCAATGTCCATGCTCTACCAAGGGCTACACCAACAACTCTCGCTAGGTAATCATCAAGTCTGGAATATATCGATGCACTCGATCCTCCATATTAGCTACTAATGCGAACATACCGCCAATGAGTCGAACTCACATTGTACTCCCAATCAGACGCTCGCCTCAACATCAAAAATCTGCTTACCCGAGCCTCTCATCCGTGGATGCAAGAAATGTGCCGGAAGGCCCCAAAACTCGCCCCAAATGGCCGGAAGTGCATTCTCTCCCGACAGCTCCACGAATCAAACCGGCCGATCGCGGTATCACGCAGCCAATGCGAACCTAAGACCACCGACTCGGTCTCCAAGCCTTGATCACTCACGATCGGTCAGAATCGCTTGATGAACTCCTCGCGATCATCCTCGTGCCTCGACCGTAGAACTCGGCGGGCTACATCTCGTAAAGTCCCGTAGCCTCAAACTATCCGATCTAGGGTGAACCATCGGCGCATCGAACTCGCCGGCCCAAATTTATCCTCATATCTAGCCACGACTCGCCGAATCGGGCCATCTCCTTGTAACCCATCTCTTCGCGCCTGCATCGCGGACTGAGGCTCAGTATCAGAGTCTCAGCAGCATCGCTGCGCTCTAAACTCGCTGGGCCGGGCGGCGCTAAACTCGGGCCAAAGATCTGCTCGTGTACCGACGCTCGCGTCGCATTCTCTCAGATCCACTAACAGCCTCCTCGATCGCCTTGCCCATCTGGGCTCGGTTTACGCGAGGCATAATCGTAAAGGAAAGGAATACGTCGAGGGTCCAACTTATCACACAAATTTCTAAGGCACGATCTCGGAATGAGAAGAAATGAAACTAATCCTAAATGTCTCGCAGACCTCGATTATAGATGTGGTGCAAAACACACCGATAATCAAGACTACTAGACACGGTCAGACACTTTCCGAGGATTAATCGCTCCGATACCACTTTTGTCACGACTCAACTGCCTGGATCGTGCCTTACCCGCACCCAAGTAGTCATACATCGAGAAAATCAGCGAACATAAAAACAAGACATGAAGCAAGAGATATTATATATAAACAGCAACCAAAATGGTTGCCTTCAGATATTAATACATAAAAACCGAACAGCTTTAATCCTTTTTACAACCCCGCCTACAATAGTACTACACTTCTAAGATTTACAACAACTATGACGGACAGGCCCCGCCATACCCTCGAATGTACAAGAACTTACAACTCAGAAACACATACCAAAAGATAAGCTCCAAGGAACGAGCTTCCTAATACGCCGAAAGGTGATCCTAAAGTGGATCGATACCAATGTACTTCTACTGCGGCATGAACGCAGCCCTCAAGGAGGTCGATAACAGTACCAAGTATGCGAAACTGAAAATACTGCAGTTAAATCATAACAGTATATATAAAGCAGGAGACATGTATGATAACCAAAATACAGTACGCAACATAAAAGCAGTCAAGTCAGGGACTCACGCCCTCAAAGTCATCCCTCAAATATAACTATGGGTCTCACGCCCACAACATCAATCATGTTCGCGTCATGGCCACATGCCCGATTCTGACGGTAGATATGCCCATGATGCAACAATAATAATAACAATGCCGCACGGCCACATGCCCCGATTTCGTGACGGTGTAGACATGTCCATGTAACATCAACAACAATATATCGGGTGATCAACCCGCCGCACGCCACATGCCCCTGCACTCGTGACGGTAGACATGTCCATGTAACCACAATAACAATATATCGTAATCAACCGCGCCGCACGCCACATGCCTGCACTCGCAGACGGCAGACATGTCCATGATGCAACAATAATAATAACAATGTCGCATGGCCACATGCCCCTGACCAGACGGCAGACATGTCCATGTAAGTTCTCAATAAGTCAACCGCCCTCCATCGAGACGCCAGAGAATACACAATTCTTGCACAACAAAGACTATCTCAATAAGCATAGGCAAGTTATCTAACAACAAGCACATGCAAGTTACACAACAACAAGCATAGGCAGTTTACACAACTCATAGTACTTTCATTTTATGCCAAAATCCGGGTGTTAACCCTAAAGTACTACGTACGTTAAATTCCTTTTAAAGAGATCCATTCCTTTTATAAAAGTCACCCGATACCCGTAGTATAAAATAGAGTGACTCACATTTTTGGGTAAACCAAAACACTTTCCTTTTCGACCACATTCTTTTCCCTAAGGTTCCAGTTTGCCTAATTTCAATTACTCAAGGCTCTTTATTTTAGAAAAGTTTCATAGTCAATGTCTTAATCTTTTTTTTTTTTTTAAACAATTGAGTAACATATGCCTTATATGAGTGTAGGTTATTCTTATTCATAATCAATCTTATTAAGCAGCCATGATCTAGGAATTGTAATATTATTTTGTCTCATCTTAGCTTCTATGCAGATGGAGGTTTCTACTGGTTTTAATAATACTTCATTAATCATTACATTTTCCTTTATTAACGCTGCAGTGGTTTGTCGATACTCATTCTGATTTCCGAAATCAGTAAAACGTTATTCCTTTAAAAAACCAAGTACTCATTACTCACGAATGAGGTTTCACACAAAATTCATATTAATTCAATTAAGTTAAGTCTCTTATCTTCTAAAGTCAGTAAACCATTTTCTTTACCTCTCTTAAGACGTTATACCTAACTCCCCATAAAGCTAGTATAACTCTTTTTAAAACCCTTTAAAACCAAGTGTTACTCTTCTTTCAAAATGGTTTCTTAACTCTTGTGACATACTTCAAGTTTCTTATTATTCAGCTTAAGTCAAAAGACATTGTCGTACAACCACGCTCAATTAGCACACGACGTCTACCGTACTATATATTATTCAGAGCTTAAGTCAAAAGACATTGCCGACTATATATATCTTCCTTTAAAATATCATGCTCAAGAGTATAGGAAGAATCACATACCGCGACGATTATCGACTATAAGCAAACGCCCACGGCTATAACCCTACTAGCCTTGTCCACCTTCTAAGTAGCACATGCTACTTGCAAAACATTCAACCAATAAAGGTTATCACCATCGTAATACATGTCTCATGTAAATGCTTAAACTTCTACTTATATTCTTCTCATGTGATTTCGCTTCAAGTCTATTCGTAATATCCTTCTATTACAGTTCAATTCTCTTCTATGAATCTTATATTCATTTCTACTACGATAGTACGTAATTTCCAATTACAATAGAAGGACATGAGTATTTACCTCGATGAGCCCAAAATTATCCGAGTTTAAAGTCGCTCCCGAGCAACGCTAGCTCCTACTCCGAGTGCTCCAATCCGCTCCAACAACCCTTAGAAGTTCTAACCAACTTCTACTTAAACACTTCAACCGACTATGAAGGTTTTCCTTAGGTTTCGTTTAGTGGCTAAAGGAAAGTATAATAGTACTCTGCTCACGATGAAATGACTTGGAAAGTACTACAAGGTATATGGGCTAAAGTATTTGGGCATTATAACAATACTAGAGAGTATTTCTATACCACAAAATGGGTATTAAATGAAAACAACTAGGCTAGGGGGGAGGGACCCTCTCGCCAAACTTTCTCAAGTGGGCTGGACGAGAACAAGCAAGAGGAGAGGAGGGATTTTAACACTTAGAATTGATTTTAGGATGAAGAAGTCTTCCAAAGGGAGGGGTATTTATAGGTCAAGAAATGGCCAACCAATGACTAAGATTAATCCAAGTGTTAGACAAGTGTAGGGCTAGGATTCCACCATGTGTACCTTATCCATCTACCACACCAACTTGCACAAAATATCCTACCTAACCCAACCCACCCCTTTCGTCCAATTGCCGCCCATCCTCTTCCAATGTGAGGGTGACACATGTCACCCTCCCGTTGGTCCAAAATGTTTCGTCTCTCGGAAAAATCCGCAAAAATAATAAATGACATAGCCGGAATTTTCCCTTCGCAAGTTTAGTAAAACGTTTTAAAAACGACTTTTCGCACTTGTGCCCAAATTTCGAACTTGCCAAATCTTTAAGGCTCAAATTTTATACGCACGCCTCACGCATACCGGAAATACGGGTATAACACTGGGTAGGGCATCAGCGCCCGGTCGGTCGTGACACATATATCATATACTCAATTATACATTACTACAACATGTAATCTCCAATTACAATAGGGGGATAAAGATCATTACCTCGATAAGCCCAAAATTATCCAAGATTTATAAGTCGATCCCGAGCAACGCTTAGCTCCATTCCTTACTCCAACCCGCTCCAAGCAACCCTTAGAAGTTTCTAAACAACTTCTCTTAACACTTCATCCAACTATGAAGATTTCCCTGGGGTTCATTTTGCGACTATTGGAATAAAGTAGTATTTTCGGGCTCTTATGTTGGGATTACTTTAGAATACTACTAGGGATACAAGGCTAAGGTATTTGGGATTATACCACAACAATTGAAGAATTTCTACACAAGGTGGGGGAGTTTGGACGAGAACACCTAAGGGGAGGGAGTATAATTTTTGCCTTGGAAACTCTCTAAGTGGATGAATAAAGTCTTGCACTTAAGGGGGAGTCAAACTCCGTGTAGATAGATTCTTGACCTTGAGGCAGAATGGGAGGACTATCAGGGAGTACAGCCTGGAGTTTGACTCCTTGGCCAGGCATGTACACACCATTGTAGCTGACATGGCGGATAGAGTTCATCATTATGTGATGGGGCTAGACCGTCATATGATTATTGCATTTGCAGGGTGGCTCTTCAGCCCGGTATGGACATTTCCAGGATGCAGGCCTATGCGCAGGGGATAGAGGATAGAGAGAGGGAGGACCAGATTGACTCAGGCCAGCCCAAGAGGGCCAAGACAGCAGGGTCTCAGGGCAGTTTTCGAGGCGGACATCCTCAAGAAGAACTAGGTCCATATTCCGGCCAAAGACAGAGTGCTCACACGGTTTTCGCGGAGGTCCGATCAGCCAGTCATTCAGAGCAGGTCGTGGCTCCGTGACTTCGGGTTTCAGGAGGCAGATCGCCGCCGATCGAGACCACCCACATCTCGGTGCTCGATGCGTAGATCTCACCCAGCGAGTGTCGTGTTCTCGCAGGAGCTTGTTACTCTTGCCACCGGGCCATTTGAAGAGAGATTGTCCGTCGAGAGGCAGTGTCACGACCCGACCGGCCGCGACCGTGCCCCGCCTGGGCACCTGCCTGTATACATCGAGAATAGTATGACATACACAACATAAACACATGTGTAACAATAAAACATCCCAGGCTAGCCGATAAGGCCGCCTTCCAATATATAACATAATCAAGAGTACAACATCAGTTCTTACAGCCCAACCACAAATGTGAATACAGACCTCTAGGAATAACAACTGTGGCGGGACAGGGCCCCGCCATACCCCTGAATGTACATTAATCTACAACACCAGGGAGAAGACTGTACCAAAATGAGACAAGCCTCCGGATAAATGGAGCTTCTGACGTCTGATAAGTGATCCTAAGAATGTGGATCCACCACCTGCTTACCTTTCTGCGGATGAACGCGGCCCCGAGGAAGGGGGTCGACACAATATGTACTAAGTATGTAAAATCGAAAATGCGTAATTACAACATAAGTTTAAAACAAAGCCGGAGACATGTATGATAACAGAATTACAGTACACAGTGCCTTACTAACAATGAGAGTAAATCGAGAGAATACGTACAACATCACAATAGGAGACTCCCGAACAAATCATGGGTAGCGAACCCATAGAAACAGGTGGTATAACGTCTTAGGGTTCTTACCCCTCATTTATACTCTTACCCTGAAGCAGGTGGTATAACGTCTTGGGGGTTGCCCCTCATTTATACTCTTACCCTGGAGAAGGTAATAAAACAGGTGGTATAACGTCTTGGGGGTTTACCCCTCATTTATACTCTTACCCTGGAGAAGGTGGTATAGCGTCTTGGGGGTTTACCCCTCACTCATACTCTTACCCTATCTCAACCGGCCGTCATACAATAAATAAGCAAGTTAGAAATCCCCCTAACTTCTTATTAGTCTTATTCATCTACTCTTCTCATTTTAGTTTTACCCAAGGCACTAGCATGTCTTTTATAAAAATCCGGGAATTTAACCCAAAGTACTACGTCCTTCAATTCTTTAAAACAAATGACTCTTTTTAGTAGAAAACTTCCAAGATACTATTAATCCTAGTATCAAGTCTAAATTACATTTCAAGGCAAGTCACGACACCGTTAGAAATAAAGTTAGGTTTCTAAATCGTTGACTCATTTTCTTATAAAACCTTAGGCAATTTGATGCCTTAAAATCGAATTGCCTTCCATTAAATCAAGCCATTTATCTTTCCATAAAGCCAATATAACCAACTCCCCATAAAGTCGTTATATTCACTTTATACCTTAGTCAAGTACAATTTCCTATCCAAGGACTTATACGTTTAAATGCAACAAGTATTACATACTTTAAAACTCTTCAAGTCCCTTAACTTTAATAAAACATTAGACATCCTTAATACTTCCAAGAAGTGAGTTAATCTACTAACTCACCCTTGGCTATTCATAAAACTAGTAAAGGATATCAAGGTCATGTACTTCTACTGAGTATATACGCATAACTAGTCATGCTCAAAAGATAGAAAAGTTCTACATACCTCACGTCAAACCACTTGCCAAGTACAAAGTCCCGCTCGTAGTATGTCAACCCATAATATTCACACACGCCTATTAAAGCCTTTCTTCAAACGTAGAATATTATAAGTGTCAAGTCGCTAAATTCTACGGAAAATCGGACAGCACCGCCTTTGTTGCTACTCACTTTGCCACCTATTTCAAGGCCGAAGACCATACCCAAACACGCCACATTTAAGGCACAATCAACGCAATTAATCAATAGGGGATTACACGTCTACTAGACGTGTAAAATTCCGCCCCACAAACGATAACAAACTAATACAACTACTAGTCCAATTTTCGGCTATAATGAATAAAACAATACCAATCCTTATCCAATTTCCATATCAATCCATATTGGTAGCATAACATGATATCAAGTCGCATTTGATTATAACTGTTATACCCCGTATTTCCAGAGTATGTACGTAAGGACGTACGTATATAATTTGAGCCTTAAAGACTTGGCAAGTTTCGAAAATTTGTACACAAGTGCCGAGAGGAGTCGTTTTTCGACGAAACGTTTTACTAAACTTGCGTAGGGAAAAATACGGCTATGTCATTTATAATTTTTGCGGATTTTTCCGAAAGACGAAACATTATGGACCAACGAGAGGGCGACACTTGTCACCCTCTAATTGGAGCACGTTTTGGGCGGTAATGGACGAGAAAGGTGGCATGGTTAGGTAGGATATTTGTGCAAGTTAGTGTGGTAGATGGATAAGGTGCACATGGCTTAATCCTAGCCTTACACTTGCCTTACACTTGGATTGATCTTGGCCATTGGTTGGCCCTTGCTTGACCTATAAATACCCCCTTAGTTGATGAACTTTCTTCATCCAAAAATCATTTTCCAAGTCTTGAAATCTCTCCCCTTGTGAGTTAAAATCGCCCAAAGCCCCCTTTGAGTGAGCCTTGACCGAGAGCCTCCCCCTCCCCATTTGTGGTGTCTAGCCGTGGGGTACCCCCCCTAGCCTAGTTGTTTTCGTATAATACCCCTTTTTGTGGTATAAGAAATACTCTCCTAGTATTGTTATAATTCCCAAATACCTTGGCCCAAATACCTTGTAGTATTCCCAAGGTTACACTTATACAAAAGCCCAGAAAATACTATTATACCTTCCTTTAGCCACTAAACGAAACCCTAAGGAAAACCTTCATAGTCGGTTGAAGTGTTTAGTAGAAGTTGCGTAGAACTTCTAAGGGTTGTTTGGAGCGGATTGGAGCACTCGGAGTAGAGCTAAGCGTTGTCAGGAGCGACGTTAAACTTGGATAATTTTGGGCTCATCGAGGTAAATACTACTGTCCTTCTAGTGTAATTGGAAAATACATACTGTAATTGTATAGAAATGAATATAAGATTCATAGAAGAGATTTGAACTGTAATAGAAGGATATTACAGAAAAGGATTGAACTGAAATCACTTCAGAAGAATATAAGTACAAGTTAAACTGTACTTACATAGATCAGACATAAAGAGATCGATAACCTTTATTGGTTGAATGTTTTGCAAGTAGCGTGCTACTTAGAAGGTGGACAAGGCTAGCCGTTATAGTCGTGAGCGCTTTTGCTTATAGTCGATAATCGTCGCGAGGTATGTGATTCATCCTATACTCTAGAGCATCAATATATAGTACGGTAGACGAACGTGTGGCAATTTCTTATCACTTAAGCCCAATAATATATATAGTACGATGCGACGTGTGTTAACAGAACGTAGTTGTACGACAATGTCTTTTGACTTAAGCCCGAATAATATATATAGTACGGTAGACGTACGTGTGTTAACAGAACGTAGTTGTACGGCAATGTCTTTTGACTTAAGCCTGAATAATAAGAACCTTGAATGTATTCCAAAAATATTAAGAAACCATTTTGAAAGAAGAGTAACACTTGGTTTTAAAAGGTTTTAAAAAAAAGAGTTATACTAGCTTTATGGGGAGTTAGGTATAACGTCTTAAGAGAGGTAAAGAAAATGGTTTACTGATTTTAGAAGTTAAGAGACTTGATCTTATAAGATAAGAGACTTAACTTAAATAAATCAATATGAGTTTTGAGTGAAACCTCATTCGTGAGTAATGAGTACGTGGTTTTTAAAAGGAATAATGTTTTACTGATTTCGGAAATCAGAATGTGTATCGACAAACCACTGCAGCGTTAATAAAGGAAAATGTACTGAATAATTAAGTATTATTAAAACCAGTAGAAACCTCCATCTACATAGAAGCTAAGATGAGACAAAATGATATTACATTTTCTAGATCATGGCTGCTTAATAAGATTGATTATGAACAAGAATAACCTACTCACCTATGGCATACGTTACTCAATTGTTTTAAAAAAGAGATTAAGACATTGAACTATGAAACTTTTCTAAAAAGAGACTCATGAATTGAAATTAGGCAAACCGAACTTTAGGAAAAGAAAGGCATTGTGTTGTCTTAAAATGGTTTAAAAACATAAAGTGTTATAACAGCTTTATGGGAAGTTGGTTATAACGACTTTATGAACACAAAAGAAAGGTTTTATCATTTGTTTTAATGTGGTAACTTGATTTTTTAAAAGAGAAGTATTTTGGTCCAAAAAGAAGGCATGGTATTGCCTTAATTTGGTCTTAAAAAGGAAGGTATGAAAGTTGTTTTGGTTTACTTAAAAGATATAAGTCACACATTTTTATATACTACGGGTATCGGGTGACTTTTATAAAAGGAACGGATCTCTTAAAAGGAATTTAACGTACGTAGTACTTTAGGGTTAAAACCCGGACTTTGTCATAAAATGAAAGTACTTTAAGTTGTGTGTAACTTGCCTATGTTTGCGTGTGATAGACTTGTTGTGCAAGGAATGTATTTCACTCGACTACCGTGTTCATGGGATGAACCGGGAATGTATTTCACTCGACTACCGTGTTCATGGGATGAACCGGGAATGTATTTCACTCGACTACCGCGTTCATGGGATGAACCGGGAATGTATTTCACTCGACTACCGTGTTCATGGGATGAACCGGGAATGTATTCCATCCGACTACCATGTTCATGAGATGAACCGGGAATGTATTCCACACGTTTCTATACTGGGTCCATGAGATGGGCCGAGACATGTTATACGTATCACATGATTTGTACTGCCAGCAGTGAAGAAGGAGTTCCACGGGCATGAGGGATGACTTTGAGGGCGTGAGTCCCTGACTTGACATGACTGCTTTTATGTTGTGAACTGTAGTTTGGTTATCATACATGTCTCCTGCTTTATATAGACTATTATGATTCATTTACGGTTTACGATTTCACATACTTGGTACTGTTAGATCGACCTCCTTCTGGGCTGCGTTCATGCCGCAGTAAGTACATCTACCGCCGATCCGCGCTAGGACCTCATTTCAGCGTATTGGGAGGCTCCGTTCCTTCGGAGGCTTATCTTTGGTATGTTACCCTGAGTCTGTAAGTTCTTGTACATTCAGGGGTATGGCGGGGCCCTGTCCCGTCATAGTTGTTGTATAAATCTTAGAGGTCTGTAATCGCCAGGCGTGGGTTGTAAGGATTGTAACTGCTCAAATGTCTATATATATGTTGAAAGGCAACCGCTTTTGGTTGGCCTATTTTCTTTATCTTGATCCATGTCTATTTAAATGTTTAAGTTTTTATTTCCATTGGTTTTCTCTCGATGTTGTATCACTAGGTGCCCGTAGCACGACCACGCCCGGTTCGGTGACAAAAGTGGTATCGAGCGCTTAGTCCTCTGAAAGTGTCTACGCACCGTGTCTAGTAGAGTCTTGATTATCGATGTGTTGTACACCACATCTATAATCGTGAGGCTATAGGACATTTAGGATTGGTTTCCATTCTTCTCATTCTAAGATCGTGCCAGAGTTGTGTGATAAGTTGGACCTCCGACGTATTCCTTTCCTTTACCGCCATGCCTCGCGTAAGCAACCTGTGCAGATGGGCAAGGCAGAGGAGCCGTTAGTGAGATCTGAGGAGTACAAGTGGCGCAGCCCTGGCCAAGACTGAGACAAGCTTCCGACGGCGAAGTTTCGCGACGCCAAAGACCAAAGAGCGCAGAGCCGCAGCAGGCCGTCGAGACCACGATACCCGAGCCTTCACCCCACACCAGGGCAGGAGATGGGTTACAAGGAGATGGCCCGCCATCGCCGTGGTCAGGCGATATGAGGATAGATCGGATGGCCAGCCTGGGAGCACCCGTAGTTCACCCCGAGCATGGGCTTTGAGACTACGGATTTTCTCGAGGTGTAACCCGCGAGTTTTATGGGTCGAGGCACGAGGATGATCCGCGAGTTCATCCGAAGCGATTCTGGTCGTGAGAGTGATCAAGGCATCGAGACCGAGTCGGTCCTAGGTTCGCATTGGCCGCGTGATACCGCAATGATCGGTTTGATTCACGAGCTGCACTGGGAGAGAACGCACTTCCGGTATATGGGACGAGTTCTCAAAGGCATTTCTTGCACACTTCTTGCCTCCACAGATGAGGAGGGCTCGGGCCGACAAATTTTTGACGTTGAGGCAGGACGGGCGGACGGTTAGAGATTACAATGTAGAGTTCGACTCATTAGCTCGGTATTTCCCAGCTGTAGTAGCTGATATGGAGGACAGAGTACACCGCCACGCCACGGCTAGATGATTACTTAGCGTAGGCTTATGCGGTGTAGCTCTTCACCGCATGGACATTGCCCGCATGCAAGCTCATGCACTATGATGCGAGGCACGAGAGATCGACGGAATGACCGAGATCGCCAGAAGCAGGCCGTGACAGTGGTCCTTTGGTAACTTTCGAGGCGGACCGCCTCAAAGAAAGTTATGTACCTCCGCCAAGACAGAGTGGTCCTCCACGCCTTCGTGACGCTCGGTATTCGGGAGCTGGTCGAGCTCCGTGGCTTCGTTCACGGTATACGTGAGTGCTAGCCGCCAGGATTCATGTCCCTCCGGTGTGCGATGTGGCACGCCATCCCGGGAATGTCGTCTTTTTATCGGGTGCTTGTTTCACCGCGTCGCCAAAGCCATGTGACGAGACTTTGCTTATAGGAGGGTACCGCACTTGGCGCAGCCTCTTAGGATCGATGGCGAGGTTCATCGCCTTCATACTATGCGCTGCAGGCGTGCCTATGATTAGAGAGCAAGAGATACGAGATATCCCTAACCCTCGAGAGTTTTGCATGCGTGATATGATGATCTTTTGTTGTGTGCTATGTACGGATAGCGTTGTGTTAGTTATGAGTTAGAAAGCATGGTTAGTTGAAAGGATAATTCGGGTAGTGTAAAATGGAAGTGGTAGCTTTCCGACTGTATGGGTAAGATTGTTCGGATCGGAAACAAGAGCTTACGTTAAGTGGTCGGGTTGGGAGCCATGTTGCGGGCCAACCCGCGCCCGCTTTCGAGGTAAGTCGGCTCTGGGTGGTCCCGCCAGGCGGCAGGGTCACGAGGGTGCTAGGCCCAAGATTAGATGACCATCGTATGAGTTCGTGGATATGTTCGACCAGAAGCGGATCGTGAAGGCCGGGAATGGCCTTAAGGGAGATTGAGGCTAGTAGGATGACCAAGTTGGAGGTAGTGACTCCAAAGTTTTGGAAACTAAAGCGATGACTGAAGTGTGGTACGTATACTAGAAGAGTTCAAGTGTTCGAGAAGGGCACGACGAGTAAGGTAGGAAGAGAACGTGTGTTATTTCGTGGCCAGGTGTGGCGTGGGCAACTTGTTAGAGGAACTTCTTCGTTATCTGTTTCGAAAAGGAACATTCGGGACGAATGTTTCTAAGGAGGGGAGAATGTTATACCCCGTATTTCCAGAGTATGTACGTAAGGACGTACGTATATAATTTGAGCCTTAAAGACATGGCAAGTTTCGAAAATTTGTACACAAGTGCCGAGAGGAGTCGTTTTTCGACGAAACGTTTTACTAAACTTGCGTAGGGAAAAATACGGCTATGTCATTTATAATTTTTGCGGATTTTTCCGAGAGACGAAACATTATGGACCAACGAGAGGGCGACACTTGTCACCCTCTAATTGGAGCACGTTTTGGGCGGTAATGGACGAGAAATGTGGCATGGTTAGGTAGGATATTTGTGCAAGTTGGTGTGGTAGATGGATAAGGTGCACATGGCTTAATCCTAGCCTTACACTTGCCTTACACTTGGATTGATCTTGGCCATTGGTTGGCCCTTGCTTGACCTATAAATACCCCCTTAGTTGATGAACTTTCTTCATCCAAAAATCATTTTCCAAGTCTTGAAATCTCTCCCCCTTGTGAGTTAAAATCGCCCAAAGCCCCCTTTGAGTGAGCCTTGGCCGAGCCTCTGTTATACCCGTATTTCCAGGTATGACGTGGGACGACGTAGAAATTTGAGCCTTAAAGTTAGGCAAGGTTCAAATTGTACATAACTACCAAAAGGAGTCGTTTTTGAAACGTTTCATGACTTTCGTAGGGAAAATTCGCTATGTCAATAATAATTTTGCGGATTTTTCCGAGAGACGAAACATTTTGGACCAACGAGAGGGCACACTTGTCACCCTCAATCGGGGGCACGTTTGGGCTGTAATTGGGACGAAAAATGTGGCTTGTTTTGTCAAGTAGTTGGTAAGATATTTTGGTGGTAGATGGATAAGGTGTACTTGGCTTGATCTTGGCCTTACACTTGCCTAACACATGGATTAATCTTGCCCTTGTTGGCCATGGCTTGACCTATAAATACCACTTTTGTTGATGAAATTCTTCATCCAAATATTTTCTAAGTGTTAAAAATCCTCCTCTCCCTTGTGAAATTTTAGTCCCACCACACCCCCTGTGTGAGCTTGGCGAGAGCCACCCCTCCCCTTTGTAGTGCCCTAGCCGTAAGGTACACCCCCTAGCCTTGTTGTCTCGTATAAATACCCCCTTTGTGGTAAGAAATACTCCAAGTATTGTTATAATGCCCAAATACCTCGCCCAAATACCTTGTAGTATTTCCCAAGGTTACACTTATACAAAAGCCTTAAAATACTAATATACTTCCTCACCACAAAACGAAACCCTAAGGAAAACCTTCATAGTCGGTTGAAGTGTTAAGTAGAAGTTGGTTAGAACTTCTAAGGGTTGTTTGGAGCGGGTTGGAGCGCACGAGTAGGAGCTAAACCTTGCTCAGATCGACATATAAACTCGGATAATTTTGGGCTTATCGAGGTAAACATTCTTGACCTTCTCATTGTAATTGGAAATTACATGTTGTAGAGTATATAGTTAAGTATACTATATATAGAACTGATCATAGTTGTGCGGCAATGTCTTTTGACTTAAGCTCAATAATACTTACGGCAATGTTTTGCGACTTAAGCCCAATTTTAAGAAGTGAATCGAATGTAATTACATAGACAGACATGAGACTTGTGTAGTATTACGGTGAGTAGAATTGTACACGTCCCTAGGCGTGCAAACCCCCGGTTGGCAGTAGCCGACCTCGATAGAGAGAGATTTGGCGCTGCATGTGCGGGTGCTGAATTTTCAGTAAGATATTCTACAATGAGATCTAAGATGTTAATAGGCGCCTTGGCCTCTATAGGTTGAAATACTACGTGTGGCGTGGTCTACTGGCTTAAGGTGCCAGAGCGGTTTGAGGTACTTGGAGCGCTTTGCTTAGTCGGTAATCGTCGCGAGGTATGTGAACCTCTTCCTATCTGTTCTAGCATGATATGTGTATAACTATGTAGTACGGTAGACGTACATGTGTTTAATGTATTTGATTGGTTTGAAACATAAAGTGTTATAACTACTTATGGGAAGTTGGTTATAACACTTTATGTAGGTAAGAAAATGCTTTGTGGTTTCAAAGTGGTAATCGATTTGACTTATATCGGATTTGATGTGTAGTAATAAAGAACTTGAAGTGTTTCAAAAAGACCTTTTTGAAAGAAGAGTAATACTTGGCTTTGAAAACATAAGAGTTGTACTAGCTTTATGGGAAGTTAGGTATAACGTCTTAAGAGTGATAAAAAGAATGGGTTACTGATGTTAGAAGTTAAGAGACTTGATCTTATAAGATAAGAGACTTAACTTAAATGAATTAATATGAGTTTTGTGTGAAACCTCATTCATGAGTAATGAGTACTTGGTTTTTAAAAGGGAATAATGTTTCATCGATTTGGAAATCGAATGAGTATCGACAAACCATCGCAGCGTTAATAAAGGAAAATGTAATGAATAATGAAGTATTATTAAAACCGGAGAAACCTCCATCTGCATAGAAGCTAAGATGAGACAAAATGATATTACATTTCCTAGATCATGATCGCTTTAATAAAGATGGTTATAAAATAAACTACTCACATATGGCATATGTTATTCAATTGTTTTAAAAGAGATTAAGACATTGAACTATGAAACTTTTCTAAAAAGAGACTTGAGTAATTGGAATTAGGCAAACTGGAACTTTAGGAAAAAGAAAGGCATTGTTATGTCTTAAATTGGTTTAAAACATAAAGTGTTATAACAGCTTTATGTGAAGTTAGTTATAACGACTTTATGAAAACAAAAGAAGGGTTTTATCATTGGTTTTAATGTGATAACTTGGCTTTAATAAGAGAAGTGTTTTGGTTTGCTAAAAATGTGAGTCACTCTATTTTATACTACGGGTATTGGGTGACTTCTATAAAAGGGATGGATCTCTTTAAAAGGAATTTAACGTACGTAGTACTTTAGGGTTAAAACCCGGACTTTGGCATAAAATGAAAGTACTTTGAGTTGTGTATAACTTGCCTCTGCTTGTTGTTGTGAAACTTGCCTATGCTTGTTGTTGTGAAACTTGCCTATGCTTGTTGTGATAGCCTTTGTTGTATTTCTGTACCCCCGCATCTCTCGATGGAGGGCCGGTTGATTTGTTATGAACGATTCTACACCGAGTCCCACGAGATGGGCGGACACGATTTCATTTGATTATACACCGAGTCCCACGAGATGGGCAGGGACACGAAATCCATCTGATAATACACCGAGTCCCCCGAGATGGGCAGGACACGTATTTCATCGGATTATACACCGAGTCCCACGACGGGCAGGACACGATTTCATCCGATTATACACCGAGTCCCACGACGGGCAGGACACGTATTCCATCCGACTATTCACCGAGTCCCACGGACGGGCCGACACGTATTTCATCCGTTATCATACATGTCTCCCGCTTTATATAGACTATTATGATTTCATTTACGCCTTTTTCTGCTTCACATACTTGGTACTGTTGACCGACCTCGGGGCCGCGTTATCTGCGCCGTGAAGTACATCGGTCATTGTGGATCCTCGCTCATAGATCACGATTCGTGTGGGAAGCCCCATTTCTTCGAGGCTTATCTTTTGTATGTTACCCGAGTGCAGTAGATTCTTATACATTCGTGGTATGGCGGCCCCGTCCGTCATAGCCGTTGAAAAAATCTTAGAGGTCTGTGAGTATCGCCAAGTGTGGTTTGTAATAAAGATAAGCTCGTATTTATGTATATATATATGATGGCAAATGCTGGTTGCTTTGTTATTTATCTTGTCTCTTAATTCATGTTCATGTTTTTATTTCGCTGATTTTCTACGATGTTATATCACTATGGTGCCGGGTAAGGCATCGATCCACGGCCAGGCCCGGGTCGTGACAGCCTCCTCCCTTTGTGGTGTCTGGCTGGGGTACCCCTAGCCTAGTTGTTTTCGTATAATACCCCTTTTTGTGGTATAAGAAATACTCTCTTAGTATTGTTATAATGCCCAAATACCTTGGCCCAAATACCTTGTAGTATTCCCAAGGTTACACTTATACAAAAGCCCAGAAAATACTATTATACCTTCCTTTAGCCACTAAACGAAACCCTAAGGAAAACCTTCATAGTCGGTTGAAGTGTTTAGTAGAAGTTGCGTAGAACTTCTAAGGGTTGTTTGGAGCGGATTGGAGCACTCGGAGTAGGAGCTAAACGTTGCTCAGGATCGACGTTAAACTTGGATAATTTTGGGCTCATCGAGGTAAATACTACTGTCCTTCTAGTGTAATTGGAAAATACATACTGTAATTGTATAGAAATGAATATAAGATTCATAGAAGAGATTTGAACTGTAATAGAAGGATATTACAGAAAAGGATTGAACTGAAATCACTTCAGAAGAATATAAGTAGAAGTTAAATCAGATTTACATAGGATCAGTATTACGATGGAGACTGACAACCTTTATTGGTTGAATGTTTTGCAAGTAGCATGTTCTACTTAGAAGGTGGACAAGGCTAGCCGGGTTATAGCCGTGGAGCGTTTTGCTTATAGTCGATAATCGTCGCGAGGTATGTGATTCTTCCTATACTCTTGAGCATCAATATATAGTACGGTAGACGTACGTGTGGCAATGTCTTTTGACTTAAGCCCGAATAATATATATAGTACGGTAGACGTACGTGTGTTAACAGAACGTAGTTGTACGACAATGTCTTTTGACTTAAGCCCGAATAATATATATAGTACGGTAGACGTACGTGTGTTAACAGAACGTAGTTGTACGGCAATGTCTTTTGACTTAAGCCTGAATAATAAGAACCTTGAATGTATTCCAAAAATATTAAGAAACCATTTTGAAAGAAGAGTAACACTTGGTTTTAAAAGGTTTTAAAAAAAAGAGTTATACTAGCTTTATGGGGAGTTAGGTATAACGTCTTAAGAGAGGTAAAGAAAATGGTTTACTGATTTTAGAAGTTAAGAGACTTGATCTTATAAGATAAGAGACTTAACTTAAATAAATCAATATGAGTTTTGAGTGAAACCTCATTCGTGAGTAATGAGTACGTGGTTTTTAAAAGGAATAATGTTTTACTGATTTCGGAAATCAGAATGTGTATCGACAAACCACTGCAGCGTTAATAAAGGAAAATGTACTGAATAATTAAGTATTATTAAAACCAGTAGAAACCTCCATCTGCATAGAAGCTAAGATGAGACAAAATGATATTACATTTTCTAGATCATGGCTGCTTAATAAGATTGATTATGAACAAGAATAACCTACTCACCTATGGCATACGTTACTCAATTGTTTTAAAAAAGAGATTAAGACATTGAACTATGAAACTTTTCTAAAAAGAGACTTGCGTAATTGAAATTAGGCAAACTGGAACTTTTAGGGAAAAGAAAGGCATTGTGTTGTCTTAAAATGGTTTAAAAACATAAAGTGTTATAACAGCTTTATGGGAAGTTGGTTATAACGACTTTATGAACACAAAAGAAAGGTTTTATCATTTGTTTTAATGTGGTAACTTGATTTTTTAAAAGAGAAGTATTTTGGTCCAAAAAGAAGGCATGGTATTGCCTTAATTTGGTCTTAAAAAGGAAGGTATGAAAGTTGTTTTGGTTTACTTAAAAGATATAAGTCACACATTTTTATATACTACGGGTATCGGGTGACTTTTATAAAAGGAACGGATCTCTTAAAAGGAATTTAACGTACGTAGTACTTTAGGGTTAAAACCTGGACTTTGTCATAAAATGAAAGTACTTTAAGTTGTGTGTAACTTGCCTATGTTTGCGTGTGATAGAGTTGTTGTGCAAGGAATGTATTTCACTCGACTACCGTGTTCATGGATGAACCGAATGTATTTCACTCGACTACCGTGTTCATGGGATGAACCGAATGTATTTCACTCGACCACCGCGTTCACGGGATGAACCGAATGTATTTCACTCGACTCACCGTGTTCACGGATGAACCGAATGTATTCCATCCGACTACCGTGTTCATGAGATGAACCGAATGTATTCCACATCGCTTCTATCGGGTCCATGAGATGGGCCGAGACACGTTATACGTATCACATGATTTGTACCTAGATCGGCGGTGAGGCGAGTTCCACGGGCATGAGGGATGACTTTGAGGGCGTGAGTCCCTGACTTGACATGACTGCTTTTATGTTGTGAACTGTAGTTTGGTTATCATACATGTCTCCTGCTTTATATAGACTATTATGATTCATTTACAGTGTTTACAGTTTCACATACTTGGTACCTGTTGTACTGACCTCCTTCGGGGGGCTGCGTTCATGCCGCAGGTAGAAGTACATCGGCTGTTGATCCCCGCGTTTAGGACCTCATTTCAGCGTATTGGGAGGCTCCGTTCCTTCGGAGGCTTATCTTTGGTATGTTACCCTGAGTCTGTAAGTTCTTGTACATTCAGGGGTATGGCGGGGCCCTGTCCCGTCATAGTTGTTGTATAAATCTTAGGTGCAGAGTAATTGCGGCGTGGTTGTAAGGATTGTAACTGTTCAAATGTCTATATATATATGTTGAAAGGCAACCGTTTTGGTTGGCCTATTTTCTTTATCTTGATCCATGTCTATTTAAATGTTTAAGTTTTTATTTCCGCTGGTTTTTCTCTGATGTTGTATCACTAGGGTGCCCGGGGTAAGGCACCAGTCACGGGCCCGGGTTCGGGTCGTGACAATAACTACCATAATCTTCAAATAAGTGACATGCGACGATTTCTAATAAACGACCAATTAGTAATCCAATCTTCAAGTGGCTTGTATAACATTTCAGATTTAAGCTACAAGCAATCCATAATACTTATAAACTTCAACATAACAACTTCATGCTAGTTACATGTAAAGCTAACAACAACAATATAATTATATAATCTTGTAACACCTTTAAAAGAACAAGGAACAAAGATTTTTTTTTTATAGAGAACCCGAGAGCAAAGCTCTATGTTCATCCAATTTTTTGTGAAATTTTGCTAAGTGTTAGCTCTCTCTTGCTACTAGTAGTAATATAAAGCACATTGGAGGGTCATGATACAACCATTTGGGTGGCTAGGATAAGCTCTTATTAAATATCAAGACCTTGTGGGTCCTTTGAGTTTAGTCAAGATTATCATGCTACAAGTTGCAAGACTTAGTCTTCCAAGACTATGGTCAATGACCATCATGGTCATGCCTAATTCGACCAAGGCATCAATAAGGGGGTGACACGTGTCGCCCTTCCATTCGTCACAATAGTACGTTTTCCGACAATTTCATATTTCCGATAAATTTTTACAAGTCTCAAATCTTAACACTTGTGAGTTCTTACTTACGTTCTTAAAACATGTCCTGTAATTACGGGGTGTAACATTCTTCCCCCCTTAGAAACATTCGTCCCCGAATGTTCTTTCGGAGTCAATTAGCGACATAGTTTCCTTTCACAACCCCGATATACCAAAAATGCCACACATGGCCACATAAAAGCATTTAAGCAAAAGAGATACTTCAATTTAAAACTTGACAAGTAAGGGAAGATGAATTACCTGAAGGTATAGGAAATAAGTGAGGATACTTCCTCAACATGTCCTCCTCCGCTCCCAAGTCATCTCCTCCTGTTATCATTCCTCCACAGACTTTGACGAAGCTACATCCTTGGTCCGCAGCCGACCGCGATCGAGTATCGCTATGTGACTCTTCTCATACGATAACCCCTCTGCCACCTGGACCTCACTAGTAGGGAAAACTCTCGCTGGATCACCGATACACTTCCGCAACATAGAAACATGGAAGACCGGATGTACCGCCTCTAACTCTGATGGCAGATCCAACTCATAGGCAACCTTGCCTACTCGACGGACGATCTGGTAGGGCCCAATGTACCTTGGGTTGAGTTTCCCCTTCTTACCGAATCTCATCACACCCTTCATGGGTGACACCTTCAAGACCCGCCGTGCACGAAACTCCAAGTGCCGACGCCGATTATCCGCATATGACTTCTGCCGACTCTGGGCTGCTAACAGTCTCTCCTGGATAAGCTTCACCTTATCCACAGCCTGCTGTACCAAGTCTGGGCCAACTAACTGCACCTCGCCCACGTCGAACCAACCAATCGGCGACCTGTATTTCCGCCCATATAAAGCCTCGTATGGCTCCATATGTATACTGGAATGGTAGCTGTTGTTATAAGCAAACTCCACGAGAGGTAAGTGATCCTCCCAGCTACCCCTGAAATCAATCACGCAGGCTCACAGCATATCCTCAAGTGTCTGGATAGTACGCTCTGCTGCCGTCACACCGAGGATGAAATGTTGTCTTGAGACTCACTGTCCCTAAACCCTTCCGAAAGACCTCTGGTTAGCCAGAACCGGCTCCCTATCGGATATAATAGACACCGACACCGTGCACTCACAATCTCTCGATGTACAATATGGCATAGTCCTCACCAAAACGTCGTCCCGATCGAAGGAAATGGGCTTATTTCACACCACAACAATAACCCAAATGGAGTCGTACTTCCTCCGAGTGCGAGGTAACCTCGTAACAAAGTCCATGTTGATCACCTCCCACTTCCAAGTCGGAATCTCAATAGATCGCAATAATCCGGCCTCGTGCTCGACCTTGACTCGGGCAATTTGGACATCAGGTAACAAAACCGCCACGTCCTCTTCGTGCCATCCCACCAATACAAACATCCGAGGTCATGGTACATCTTGGTCGACCGGATGAATAGAATAACGAGCAACGTGTGCCTCCGAACTGGCCGACGGTTCTCGACACATCGGAACACACAACCGCCCTCAAATATCAAGACCCATCAGCGCTACTCGAATAGACTCTTCTCCTCCCGAAGAGCTGATTCTATATCGTACCAACACTTGGGTCCTCAAATCGCCTCTTCACCTCATCAACGATGGAAGACTCGCAACCTCACGAACCCGCACCCGCTATCGTCGCAGATCGATCAATCGAACCCTAAGGCTCGCTAATCGTGGATCCGACGACCATGTCCCGTCTCTCAGCCGTACTCCGATGTGCTCCCATAGATCTACGACTAAGGCATCAAGAACTACGTTGGCCTTTCGGATGGTATAGAATATCAACGTCATAGTCTTTCAAAGAACTTTAACCACCGCTCTCGTCTCAAGTTCACCTCCTCTGCTCGAAGATATCTTGGAGGCTCTTGTGGTCCGTATAAATATCCACATGAACCCCATACAAATAATGTCTCCAAATCTTGAAGGCATGAATAACGCGCCAACTCTAAGTCATGGGTAGGGTAATTCCTCTCATGCTTCCGTGAATCGCCAGAAGCATAGGCTATAACCTTGCCGTGCCGCATCAAAACACACCCTTGCCCGATGCAGAGGCATCACAATAGATCACGCGTGCCTAACCCTCGGGAAGAGTAAGAACTGAGTGTAGTCAATCTCTACTTCAAGAATCGAAACCCCGCCGCAAGCCTCGTCCATCGGAACTTGGCCGCCTTCCGAGTCACCCTAGTCAGCGGTCTTGAAATCAAGCAACCGCTCCACAAACCTACGATAATACCTGCCATCCCTAAGAAATCGCGCACCTCGGCCGGAGTAGTAGGTCTCGCCAAGACTTGATCGCCTCAATCTTTGTCGTATCCACGCCAACACCATCGCCCCAATAATATGCCCGGAATGCCACCGAGGCCAACCAAAACTCACACTTGGAGAACTTGGCGAATAATCGCCGCCCGAGGACCCCAAGTACCGCCCTCGTGATTCCGACGCCTCGCTCTATCCGCGAATAAACCAGATGTCATCAATGAATACTATCACAAATGTATCCAAAATGGCTTGAACACCCGGTTCATCAAATCCATAAATACCACTGAGCGTTGGTCAAACCGAAAGACATAACCCTAAACTCATAGTGCCCATACCGGTCTGAATGCGATCTTTGGGATATCCGCTCGAACTCGAACTCGATGATAACTGCATCGCAGTCTATCTGAGAAACACCTCGCACTCGCAATCGTCAAACAAATCATCAATCCCGGGAGGGGTACCTATTCTTAATGTTTACCTTATTCAGCTGCCTGTAATCATCACACATACGTAGCATCCCATCCTTCTTCTTCACGAAAAACACCTGCGCTCACCATGGAGATACACTAGGCCTGATAAAGGCTTTTTCCAAAGAAATCTTTCACCGGTCCTTCACTCCTCAACTCAAAGAGTGCCATCCGTATGGCGGAATGGAAATGGGTCGAGTGTCCGCAACGTGTCAATACAAAACTCAATCTCCCTCTCAGGAGGGATACCCGGAAGATCATCTGGGAACACATCTGGAAACTCCCTAACCACTGGTACTGACTGAAGAACCGGCACCTCACCCTCTGTATCAAATACTCGAACCAGATGATAGATGTACCCTTTCTGCACCATCTTCCTAGCCTTGAGGTAAGAAATAAACCTACCCCTCGGCGACGCTGTGTTGCCCTTCCACTCGATAACTGGCTCGCCAGGAAACTGGAACCGAACCAACCTATCCTGTTATACCCCGTATTTCCAGAGTATGTACGTAAGGGAATACGTACAAAAAGTTTGGCTTTAAAGTTAGCCTTGGACGTTTTATTTGTGCACAACACACTAGAAGAATCGTTTTCCGACGAAACGTTTCCACGCCAGAGAGAAAATTCCGACTATGTCATTTAGTATTTTTGCGGATTTTTCAGAGAGGCGAAACATTTTGACCAACGGGAGGCGACACTTGTCACCCTCCAATTGGTGGACTTGACACGCAATAGGGCCGATTGGGTTGGCTTCTTTTGTCTTGGAGTTGGTAGGATATTTTGTGTGCAAGTTGGCCAAGGACACTTGCCTAAATCCTCACCCTACACTTGCCTTGCACTTGTCTTAATCTTGGCCATTGGTTGGCCACTTCTTGACCTATAAATACCCCCCTTAAGATGAAGAGTTCTTCATCCACAAATCTTCCAAGTCTTGAAAATCCTCCCTCTCCTTTGTGAGCTTTTCGTCCAACACCCTTCCTCCTCCTTGTGAGTTTGGCCGAGGCCTAACCCACTAGCCTAGCCGAAATCTACCCCCTCCTTGGTAGAAAAGTTGTCTTCTAGTATCGTTATAATGCCCAAAATACCCTAGCCCAATTCCCTTAGTCTTTGGTAGAAGTTGTGAAGAACTTCTAAGGTTTCTGAGCTACAAGGCGCATAACTTAGAGCTAAACCTTGCTCAGCGCGACTTTATCTAGGATATTATTGGGCTTACCGAGGTAACTAATCCTAACCCTCTTTGAATTAGAGAATACTTCTTGTTGTAGTATTAGAACAAGTATTAGATACTTAGAAGAATATCACGAATAGAATTGAATCATATCACAGAGAAGGGTTTAAAAGAAGAATAATTGAACTGTACTCACTTAGAATGTTTTCACATGAGACTTACATAGCTCACCGGTAGGTTGTGCCCGACTTACCGTAGAATTATGAACCCTCTGTTTAGAATGACCTTGAGTAGTCTAGACTTTGATTGATGTCTGTGACTATTATAGGTCGACTCACTGCGACATATTCAACTTGGCGGTGGTTTTACGAGAAGGTATGTGATTCTTCCTAAAGCATGATATTTTACAATATATAGTACGGTGACGCATACGTGTTAATCGAATAATAACTACGCAATAATGTCTTTGACTTAAGCCCGAATAATACTTATGGTAATGCCTCACGCTTAAGCCTGAATAATACTTACAATGCCTCACGCTTAAGCTGAATAACAAAGAACGAAAACATTTCAAAAGAATCTTGAATCATTTTTAATGAAGATAAATAATTGGTTTTTTTAAACAAAGGCTTAAGAGTTATGCTAGCTTTATGGGAAGTTAGGTATAACAACTTAAGAATGATAAAAAGGAATCGCTTACTTGTTTGTTTATAAAAGCCTTGTATTGATCTCTGTTATGTAGTAAGATTGTTTGATAAGTAGACATATCATGACGCTACTGTGTTAGTGTCTTGTAATTGTGTAAGGTGGTCATTCTGCCAGGCTTACGTTGCTAACCGGTAAGTCCGCTGCATCATATCTTGTATCACCTACCCTCGACTATTATACCGAGGCTTGCCCTCGACGCGGTCTATACGGCTATGCGGTCTGTGAGACTATGCGAGCAGCGTATGCTCAGGATTGATCATTCGGCGCCTAGCACGACGCGGATTCCTATGCGTCCGCTGAGACTATCGCGGTCTTTTGAGGCTATGCGGTGCGGAGCCTAGGCGGATGCCGGGGTTAGCTGCCCCGGCGCGAGGGCTACCTCACGCGTTCACGGTGACCTATGCGGCTGCGAAGTCCAGACTAGGCACGCGAGAATGATACTATGGGCGATTGGCCTTGCTTCGATCATTCGCGGTCTAGAATAGACCACATGCCTTTTCCATTCCCGTTGTTTGTGATGTGGCACTATGTGCAAATTGAACTGATTGTATTTGTGAAAAGGTTTTAAATACTTTGATTTCATTTCGATTCCTTATAGTTTCACATACTGTACTGTTAGATCGACTCCTTCGGGCCGCGCTCATGCCGCAGTAAGAGGCAAGGTGTGCTAGATCCACATCCTTAGGATCTTTGCGTTGGTGTCAGGAGCTCCATCTACTCCGGAGGCTCTACTTTTGGGTATGATCTCCCTGTATTGTAGATAGTTTTGTACAGTCAGGGTATGGCGGGGCCCTGTCCCGCCATAGTTGTTTACTTCCTTAGAGGTCTGTAGTACTATTGTACAGTTGGGATGTAACTGCAAAACTTGAGTTATTTATATTATGCCGAAAGGCAAGCTTTTCATCAGATAAACTGTTTCTTACTTTATAAACTGTTTCCTGTCTTGTTTTATATATTCCGCTGGTTACTCTGATGTATGACTACTTGGGTGCCCCGGTAAGGCACCAGTCACGGGCCCCGGAACGGGTCGTGACAAAAGTGGTATCAGAGCAGTTAATCCTCGGAAAGTGTCTGATGCATCGTATCTAGTAGAGTCTTGATTATCGGTGTGTTGTGCACCACGCCAATAATCAGGAGGCTATAGGATATTTAGGATTGGTTTCCATTCTTCTCATTCTGAGATCGTGCTTTAGAGCTGTGTTATAGGTTGGACCCCTCTAACGTATTCCTTTCCTGTAACAGTTATGCCTCCACGTAAGGCAACCCGGGCCCAGAAGGGCAAGGCAGCCGAGGGAGCTGCTAGCAGGACACCCAGAGTTACGAGGGCTCAGGCCCAGTCTATACCAGAGACGGCGAGTTCTATGACGCCGCCCCAAAGAGAGACCACGCACCCACACGCCCGCCCCACACCGGGGCGGAGGAGTTAGGGCAAGGAGACGGCCCACTATTGGCTAAAGTTGTGGCCCGACACGAGGAGAGACCGGATCACGGCTCAGCTCCAGCTCCAGTCGCACCCGTAGTGCACCCGAGGCGTATAGTTTGAGGTCGCGAGATTTCTTGAGTTGTAGCCCGCGAGTTTTACTGGTCGAGGCCGAGGATGATCCGCAGGAGTTCATCCGTCACCGCAGAGGATTATGCGGTGATCGTGGCTTCAAGATCGAGGTCTGTGACATTCGGTTCGCGACGGCCGCGTGACACCGCAGCCGATTGGTTTGATCTACGGAGCTTTCCGGGAGAGCATGCACTCCAGCAGTATGGGATGAGTTTTGAGGCTTTTTCACACACTTCGCCTCCGCAGATGGGAGGGCACGAGCCGATAGATTCTTCGTCAGAGACAGGGGACGCACCGCCGTGGAATACAATGTCGAGTTTGATTCTTTGGCTAGATATGTCCCAAAGATTGCAGCAGATATGGAGGATAGGGTACACCGCCACGCCACCGGCTAGATGATTATATGGCCGAGTCATGCGGGTGTTTCTTCACCGGTATGGACATTACCCGCACGCAGCCCATGCACCAGATGCACGAGCGCAGAGACCGCCGGCAGAGCGATATCGCAGCAGAAAGGCCAAGACAGCCGGTTCTTTTGGTGGTCCTCGTGGTGGCGATCGCCAGAAGTCGGATTTGCACCACACCAGCCGCAGAGCGCCCTACCTCATTTTCAAATTTCACCCAGAGCGGTCGGCGTGTCGGCCCGAGACTTGGATTTCCGGTAGCAGGGGTGCTAACTGCTCGAGGTCCGCTTCAGTGCTGTGGCAGATACCATTCGGGAGTCAGATCGAGCTTGCTATACTTGTGGCCAGCAGGTCACTGCGAGTTTGTCCGACCGGGCGGCGGTGGTAGGCTCACCTACAGTGGTCTCTGCCGCTTCTTCATCCTCGACAGCATTTTCGCCCGAGGGCAAGGTACACATGGATCAGCGGTCGCGGCAGGTCGTGGCGCGCAGTCGATTCTAGCGGTCCTCGAACCGCATTTATGCTTTGTCCACCGACAGATCGGGAGGCCTCACCGATGTCGCCACAGTACCTTATCGCTCGGGTTTGGTGTGTATGCTTTGATAGATCCGGTTCTACTGGCCCCATATATCTCCCTTGTTGCTAGTAGGATAGGGATAGAGCACGAGTCCATAGACACTTTTCGAGGTAGCTACGCCAATGGGTGATTCGGTGGTAGCTCGGCGGGTATATAGAGCTTGTCTGTGACTATCGCGATGGGCCGGACCCTAGCCGACTTGATAGAGTTGGAGATGATTGACTTCGACGTGATTATGGGGATGGATTGGCTAGCTTCTGCTACGCCAATGTAGACCGCAGAGAGAGTAGCACGGTTCCAGCTTCGAGGAGCCGGTTGTTGAGTGGGAGCACCAGACGCCGAGGGTAGGTTTATTTCCTACCTCAAGGCTAGGAAGATGGTACGGCGGGTATATCTACCATCTCGTCGTGTTTGATACCAAGCCGCGGTACCAGATTTTCGCCGCCCAGTCGTGAGTTCCCGACGTGTTTCGGATGACCTCGTATCCTCCCGAGAGGAGATTGAGTTTTGTATTGACATATTGCGGACACTCGCCTATTTCCATTCCGCCATACGTAATGGCACTGCCGAAGTTGAGAGAGTCAAGGATCGCCTTAGAGATTTCTTTGGAGAAGCGGTTTTATCGACCTAGTGTTTCTCCCGGGGCGCCGTATTGTTCGTGAAGAAGAAGGACGGACGCCGCGCACGTGTGTTGACTACTGCACGGTGAACAAAGTGACCATTAAACGAATACCCTTCCCGTGATTGATGATTTGTTCGACCCGCAGTGGCGCGAGATGTTTCTCCAAGATTGATCCGCGTCGCTATCATCGTTCGTGTCGAGAGGTGGATGTCCTCAGATCGCATTCCGACCCTGCATGCATTATGAGTTCGTGGTCATGTCTTTGGTTGACCAATGCTCCGCGGTATTCATGGATTTGATGAACCGAGTGTTCAAACCATTTTTGGACACGTTTGTGATAGTGTTCATTGATGATATCTGGTTTATTCTCGCCAGAGGAGCACGCGAGCATTTGAGACCAGGTCGATAGCTTCTCAGACAGAGATTATACGCCAAGTTTTCCAAATGTGAGTTTTGCTGACTTGATGGCGTTTCTTGGGCATATTATGGGCCGATGGCATTCGAGTGGATACGCCAAGATCGAGGTCAGACTTGCCTGACCTACTACTCCGGCGCAGGTTCGCAGCTCGGGCCTGCGAGGATATTATCGGCGTTCGTGGAGAAGTTTGCTTTATCTTCGCACCATTGACTAGGCCGACTCGGAAGGCCAAGTTTGATGGATCGATGCTTGGAGCGTGGTTTCAAGTTCTTGAAAGAGATCGACGATCGCTTCGCTCTTACTCTTCCGCAGGTCCGCGGTTATGTCGTGTATTGTGATCGCGCCGCATCGGGTTGGGATGTGTGTTGACGCAAAGATGGCAGGTTATAGCATACGCATCCCGACACCAAGAAACACGAGAGAACTACCCCACCCATGATTTGGAGTCGTACCGTAATTCACGCTTTGAAGATCCGGAGGCACTATTTGTATGGGTTCACGTGGATATTTATACTGCACCACAAGAGCCTCCAAAGTATATCTTCACCAGAGGAGTGAACTTACGGCGAGACGGTGGTTGAGTTGCTTAAGGATTACGATGTTGATATCCCGTACCACCCGGAAGGCCAATGTTGGCAGATGCTCTTAGTCGTAGGTCGATGGGGAGCCTATCAGATGTGCAGCTAGAGAGGAGGGACATGGTTCGTGATTTGCATCAGTTAGCGAGCCTTGGTGTCCGTTTGATTGATTCTGATAGCAGTGGGGTTAGAGTTCGTGAGGTTGCCGAGTCTTCCATCGTCGAGGTGAAGAGGCAACGCTCGAGGATCGGCTTTGATTCGATATCGTGATACGACTCTTCGTGAGGGCAAGCGGTCTTGAGGTAGCACCATGGGGTGCTAAGGTTTGAGGGCGCATCGTGTTCCAGATGTTTGGGACTTGGCGGAGTTCTTGGGGAAGCACACATACGCATTACTATCCATCCGGTCGATCAAGATGTACCACGACCTTAGATCTGTGTATTGGTGGGATGGCTTGAAGAGACGCTGCGAGTTCGTAGCTCGATGCCCGTGTTGTCGCAGTGAAGGTAGAGCACCGAGGCCCGTGGCTTGTTACGCGATTGAGATCCCGACCGAAGTGGGAGGTAATCAACATGGACTTTATCAGGATTACCTCGCACTCGGAGGAGACATGATTCTATATGGGTTATCGTCGACAGTCGATTTAAATCAGCCCACTTTCTTCCGTCGGACGACTTTTTCTGAGGATTATGCCGACTTTACATCCGAGAGATCGCCGATCGCATGGAGTCCCTATTTCGATCATATCCGGCAGGAGCCCGCTTACGCTAACTCGAGGTCTTTCCAGAGAGGTTTAGGACGCAGTGAGCCCGAGTAATCGCATTTCATCCGCATGCACGACAGCAGAGCGCACTATCCGCACTCTTGAGGATATCTTTGCGAGCCCGTGTTATTGACTTCAGTGGTAGTTGGGAGGATCATTTGCCTCTAGTTGAGTTTGATAATAATAGCTACCACTCCAGATTCGGATGGCGCCTTGAGGCCTTGTATGGAGGAAGTGCAGTCGCCTATAGGTTGGTTCGATGGGCGAGAGTGCAGCTGGGACCAGACGGTGCAGCAGTGGATAAGGTGAAGCTTATCCGAGAGCGACTATCGACACCGTGAGTCGGCTGTGTCGTATGCAGATCATCGCCGTCGGATCCGGAGTTCGCGATAGATGATTGGGTTTTCCTAGGTGTCACCCACGAAGCGGTGTGATGAGATTCGGAAGAAGGAAACTCACCAAGGTACATTGGGCCGCTTCAGATTGTCCGAGGTAGGCAAGGTTGCTACGAGTTGATCTGCCGTCCGATCCGGAGGCAAGGCATCGGTGTTTCACGTATCTACGCCGGCGAGATGTATCGGGATCCATCTAGTGGTACACCGATTGACGATGTCCAGTGACCGAGGGGTTATCGTATGAGGAGATTCCCATAGCGATAGTCGATCGTCAGTTAGGCGTCTGCGGACGAAGGACGTGGCTTCCACAAAGTCTTGTGGCGAACGAGCTCGCAGGAGATGACGGGAAGCCAAGAGGACATGAGACAAGTATCCTCACCTATTCCCCACACCTCCGTAATTCACTTTCCTACTTGTAAATTTCCATTATCATTTATGCCTAAGTGTTGTTTTGTGGCCGTGTGTGGCATTTGCTAAGCGCTTAAGCTTCTTCGATAATCGTTTGAGAAGGAACATTCGACGAATGTTTCGGAGAGGAGAATGTTATACCCGTATTTCAGAGTATGTACGTAAGGGAATACGCATAAAAGTTTGGCTTTAAAGTTAGCCTCGACGCTTTATTTGTGCACAACACACTAGAAGAATCGCTTTCCGACTAAACGCTTTCCACTTTCGTAGAGAAAATTCCGACTATGTCATTTAGTATTTTTGGATTTTTCCGAGAGACGAAACATTTTGGACCAACGGAGGGCGACACTTGTCACCCTCCAATTGGTGGACTTGACACGCAATAGGGCCGATTGGGTTGGCTTTTTGTCTTGAGTTGGTAGGATATTTTGTGTGCAAGTTGGCCAAGGACACTTGCCTAAATCCTCACCCTACACTTGCCTTGCACTTGTCTTAATCTTGGCCATTGGCCACTTCTTGACCTATAAATACCCTTAAGATGAAGAGTTCTTCATCCACAAATCTTCCAAGTCTTGAAAAAATCCTCCCCTCTCCGTTTGTTTGCTTTTCGTCCAACACCCCTTCCCTCCACTTGTTATTTGGGCCGAGGGCCTAACCCCCCCTAGCCTAGCCGAAATCTACCCCCCCCTCCCTTGGTAGAAAAGTTGTCTTCTAGTATCGTTATAATGCCCAAAATACCTAGCCCAATTCCCTTAGTCTTTGGTAGAAGTTGTGAAGAACTTCTAAGGTTTCGAGCTACCTGGCGTACAACTTAGGAGCTAAACCTTGCTCAGCGCGACTTTATCTAGGATATTATTGGGCTTACCGAGGTAACTAATCCTAACCTCTTTGAATTAGAGAATACTTACTGTTGTAGTATTAGAACAAGTATTAGATACTTAGAAGAATATCACAGAATAGAATTGAATCATTATCACGTAGAAGGGTTTAAAGAAGAATAATTGAAGTACTCACTTAGGATTTGTTTTCTGATGAGACTTACATAGCTCACCGGGTAGGGTTGTCTGCCCGACTTACCGTAGAATTATGAACCCTCTGCTTAGAATGACCTTGAGTAGTCTAGACTTTGATTGATGTCTGTGACTATTATAGTCGACTCTGCGTGCGACATATTCAACTTGGCGGTGGTTTTATTTGAGAAGGTATGTGATTCTTCCTAAAGCATGATATTTTACAATATATAGTGCAGTGACGTACATGTGTTAATCGAATAATAACTACGCAATGTCTTTGACTTAAGCTGAATAATACTTATGGTAATGCCACGCTTAAGCACGAATAATACTTATGGCAATGCCTCACGCTTAAGCTTTGAATAACAAAGAATCAAAACATTTCAAAAGAATATTGAATCATTTTTAATGTAAGATAAATAATTGGTTTTTAAACAAAGGCTTAAGAGTTATGCTAGCTTTATGGGAAGTTAGGTATAACACTTAAGAATGATAAAAAGGCTGTTTACTTGTTTGTTTATAAAAGCCTTGTATTGATCTGTTAAGTGTAGTAAGATTGTTTGATAAGTAGACATATCATGATGCTACTGTGTTAGTGTCTTGTAATCGTGTAAGGGTCATTCTTTGGCTTACGTTGCTAACCGTAAGTCCGTTGTCTTATTCTTGTATCACCTACCTCGACTATTATACGAGGCTTGCCCGCTTCGATCGCGGTCTATACGGCCTATGCGGTCTGTGAGACTATGCGGAGCAGCGGTATGCTCGTGATTGATCATTCCGGCGCCTAGCACGACGCGGGGATTCCTACGCGGTCCGCTGAGACTACGCGGTCTTTTGAGGCTATGCGGGCCGCGGAGCCTAGGCGGATCCGGGGTTGGCTGCCCCGGCGCGGGCTACCTCACGCGGCCCACGGTGACCTATGCGAGTGCGAAAGTCCAGGACTAGGCACGCAGAATGATACTATGGGCGATTGGCCTTGCGATCATTCGCGGTCTAGAATAGACTCTGATAGCCTTTCCATTCCGTTGTTGTTTGTGATGTGGCACTATGTGCAAATTGAACGATTGTATTTGTGAAAAGGTTTTAAATACTTTGATTTCATTTCAGTTCCTTATAGTTTCACATACTGGTACTGTTATCGACCTCGCCGGTGCGTTCATGCCGCAGTAAGGGCAAGCAGTGCTAGATCCACATCCTTAGGATCTGCGTTGGTGTCGGAGCTCCATCTACTCGGAGGCTCTACTTTGGGTATGATCTCCCAGTATTGAGATAGTTTTGTACGATCCAGGGTATGGCGGCCCCTGTCCCGCCATAGTTGTTTACTTCCTCAGGTCTGTAGTACTATTGTACAGTTGGGATGTAATCGCAAAACTTGAGTTATTTATATTATGCGAAAGGCAAGCTTTTCATCGATAAACTGCTTCTTACTTTATAAAGCTGTTTCTGCCTTGTTTTATATATTCCGGTTACTCCGATGTATGACTACTTGGGTGCCGGTGAGGCACGATCCACGAACCCGAACGGGTCGTGACATATCCTACGATCAACGTTGGCATAACAAAAGCCAACCAGTCCATACCCATAATGACATCAAAATCGCCATCTCCACTTATCAAGTCTGCGGTCGACGATAAATATAAACCGGACAACCTCAGACACCCGCTCGGCTAACACCGAATCTCCCATAGGCGTAGCTACCTCAAAAGGCTCTATCGACTCGGCTCATCCCAATTCTACCGCACAAGAGGGGACACATAGGACAAGGTAGAACGGATCTATCAAAGCATAAACGTCAACATGAAATCAATAATGCACTGCGACGGCGTCGAAGCCTTCCGATCTGGCGGTGGCTAGAGAATATATGCGGTTACGTGGACCGCTAGAATCGAACCAACACCACGACCTCTACCGCGCTGCGTCGTGAGTACCACGCCTACGGGCGCATAACCACGAAGGAGAAGACCCAAGAACAGATCTTGGCTGCACTGCGTACCACTCATGCCGCTCTAGACGGACAATCTTCTCCTCAAATGGCCTGCGCCACACGAGTAACAAGCCCCGAAGCTCGCGACACTCGCTCGGTGAAACCTACCGCATCGAGCACACCGAGGCGTGGGTGGTCCCGTCGGTGACTTCTCGCCTCATGAAATCCCAAGTCCCGAGCCCGACCGCTTCCCGAATGACTGGCCGCTCGGACCTCTTGCCGAAAACCGTGAAGGAGCACTCAGGCTGGCCGGAAAGTAGACTCGGTCCGCCAGGTGTCCGCCTAAAATCGCCCGAGACCACGATGTCACGGCCTCTTGGGCTGTCTGAGTCAATATGGTCCTCCTCTCTCTATCCTCTATCCCTGCGCCGTGATCCGGCGATGTCCATACCGGCTCAAGAGCCACACCCAAGCATGCGGTAATCATATGGCGGTCAAGCCCCATCACAAACGATGAACCCTATCCGCCATGTCGCCTACAATAGTCAGGCGCGTATGCCAAGCGGCGAGTCAACTCAAGCTATACTCCCGATAGTCCTCCTGCTCGCCTCAAGGTCAAGAAAATGTCTACCCGGCTCACCTCATCTCGTGAGGCAAAGTGATCCATGAAGGCCTCTGAAACTCCTCCCAAACACCGGAAGAGCATCATCACCTTCGGAAGCAACCACGACTCAAGCAGTTCAACGCAATATCGCGTGGAAGAGAAGAGGCTAGTGTAACACTGTAACTCGCTCAAGCCCTAAGAACCTGCATGGTCCGGTAGGCTGCCGAATTGTTATACCCGAGTTCCGTGGTATGTATGTGAGGACGTGCGTGCGAGAATCGGCATGAAAATTTTTGGAAAGAAAGAAAGTTGTGATTTTTCGGAAAAGTTTAGGGTTTTGTGAAGGAAAAAGGTTCGTTGATGGAAATTGGATTCCCAGATTTGGTATTTGGGCTTCTTGGATTATTTTAGAAATATGAGATTTTATTTTCGGAAATGGTCACGTGGGACCCACGGGAGAAATTTACTGTTTTTGTGGGGCCCACTTTGTTTTGAGGTTTCGGTATTTTGGATATTTTCTTAAGACCAAATATTTTGGACGAGTCGGGGGGCGACACGTGTCACCCCATGTACAAGAGTGGCCGATTTGTTAGTGCCAAGTGTCCATGGCCGAAATGGCCTTACAAGTGGCATGGCACTTGGAACATGTTTTCGTTGGCCATGTGGTGTGGTGGGACCCACACACACATGGCCCAATCTTGACCATACACTTACCTTGATCTTGTCCCTTGAAACCTCTATAAATACCCCCCTTAGGTTGAAGAGTAATTCATCCCACACTTGAAGTCTTCCAAGGCAAAAATATCCCTTTCCCTTTTGTGTTGTGTTCGTCCACCCTCCCCCACTTGTGTAGAAATACTTTGTGTATTGTTGTATAATCCCTAATACCTTGGCCTAGTATCCCTAGTAGTATTCCAAAGTTATTTCAATACTAGGAGCCGGAAATACTACTTTATTCCAATAGTCGTAAAGTGAAACCCTAGAAAAATCTTCCTAGCTTGGTGGAAGTATTTAGAAAAGTTGTTTAGAAACTTCTAAGGGTCGCTTGGAGCGGGTTGGAGCGTAGGAATTGGAGCTAAACGTTGCTCAGGATCGACATATATCTTGGATAATTTTGGGCTTATCGAGGTAATGATCTATGTCCCCCTATTGTAATTGGATATTACATGTTGTAGTAGTTATACTTGAGTATATTATATTAGGAAAGAAGATTGATAGAATTGAAATGTATTTACATCGACTGCATTTACTGCAGACTTGGCGATATTATTGTGAAGCAGATTTGAACACGTCCGGTTAGACGTGTAATCCCCTGGGAGTTGTTGGCCTGGTAGCGGGCCTTGATAGGGGAGGAGATTTATGTGATAGCGGGGGGGAGGTGCTGCCGAATTTTTTGTAGAATAAGGAATCTTGTATTTAGAATATTCTACGAAAAGAACTAGAGATAGATAGATATATTGTGGCCTTTATAGGTGGATCTTCTACGCGCGGCATACTTGACTTGGCTTGTGGTTTAAGCTAAAAAGGTATGTGATTCTTCCTATACTCTTGAGCATGATTGTTGTGAACTATATAGTACGGTAGACGTACATGTGTGAAATGAGTTTTGTTTGTTTTAAACATAAAGTATTATAATGGCTTTATGGGAAGTTAGTTATAACGACTTTATGAAAATAAAAGAAAGATTTGATTTTGAAAGTTAAGAGACTTGATCTTGAAAGATAAGAGGCTTGACTTATAAACGACTTGTTTTCGGAAAAGGAGAAGTAACTTGATTTAAGTATAGGTTACTTGTTTTAGAGTAAGTTATTGGGTTTTAAAGAGTATACTTGATGTTGTTTAAAAGAAAAGCACTTGGTTTTTAAAAGTATAGAGTTATTGATTTTAAATCTTATAAAGATTTTCGGAAGGTGTAGTAATTTGGTTTGAAAGGAAAACGTGTTTTAATACTACGAGTATTAGTATCATGTGGCTTTTACGTAAAAAGAGGTTTTTCTTTTGAAAGAATGAAAGTATGTAGTATTTTGGGTTTGAAACCCGGATTGTTGATTAAAATGAATGTATGTTGAACTTGCCTATGCTTGTTGTGATAGTCTTTGGTGTGCAAGTGTTTTGTTGATATGCTGTCGTGACTCTCTGGGAGGGCCGACTATCTGATTGAGCATGATTGTTGTGAACTATATAGTACGGTAGACGTACATGTGTGAAATGAGTTTTGTTTGTTTTAAACATAAAGTGTTATAATGGCTTTATGGGAAGTTAGTTATAACGACTTTATGAAAATAAAAGAAAGATTTGATTTTGAAAGTTAAGAGACTTGATCTTGAAAGATAAGAGGCTTGACTTATAAACGACTTGTTTTCGGAAAAGGAGAAGTAACTTGATTTAAGTATAGGTTACTTGTTTTAGAGTAAGTTATTGGGTTTTAAAAAGTATACTTGATGTTGTTTAAAAGAAAAGCACTAGGTTTTAAAAGTATAGAGTACTTGATTTTAAAAATCTTATAAAGATTTTCGGAAGGTGTAGTAATTTGGTTTGAAAGGAAAACGTGTTTTTAATACTACGAGTATTAGTATCATGTGGATTTTACGTAAAAGAGGTCTTTTGAAAGAATGAAAGTATGTAGTATTTTGGGTTTGAAACCCGGATTGTTGATTAAAATGAATGTATGTTGAACTTGCCTATGCTTGTTGTGATAGTCTTTGATGTGCAAGTGTTTTGTTGATATGCTGCCGTGACTCTCTGGGAGGGCCGACTATCTGATTGATTTCCTTTGGACATGCTGACACGATGGATAGTCCACGGGCATGCGTCCAGTAGGATGGTTTCATGGACATGACTTCCGAGGTGAGATGCCGGGGCATGCGGTCATTGTGAGGTTCAGATTGTTAGTCCATGGACCGCTAATCCATGAAGCTTGCCGCGGTGACGAGCGATCACGGGCTTGATTTGTACGTGTGGTTCAGGCACACTTTAGATACTTGTTCGGTCATTTTCTCGTATGCGGTAGCCTACGGTAGATAGCTTAAGATACTTGCCTCGATGCGTATCTTGTGAGACGGTAGGCTATTGTACGTTAGCTTAAGATACTTGCGTCGGCCAGTTGTGTGGCTAGCTTTTTGATGGTAGTTGGCTTCCGTACCTTGCCCGTGAAGGGATATGACTAGCTTTTGGGTAGTAGTTGGCTATTACTTGGCCGTCGGTTTTGATGACGCAGCAGGATCTAGTGTTCGTGTTCACATACGGGTGTTGTTTTACATCATGCTCACGGCAGTGAGGAATGAGTTCCACGCATGAGTGATATTATGGGCGTGAGACCCATAGTTATGTGAGTGATTATTCGGGGATATCGTCCTTACTTGACATAATGTTTACTTATTGCGAAATGGTTTTATAAAATGATGAAATGTGATTTCATTCTGATATTTTCTGTTTCGCATACTTGGTACTGTTATGTGACCTCTCCGGGGCTGCGTTCATGCCGCGGTAGAGGTACACCAGCTTGTTGATCCTCGCTAGGATCGCGATTCGGCGTTGGGAAGCTCCGTTCCTCCGGAGGCTTATCTTTTGGTATAGTCCCCTGTCATTGTAGGTACTTGTACATTCAGGGGTATGGCGGGGCCCTGTCCCGTCATAGATGTTGTTACATTCTTAGAGGTCTGTAGTAATCTTGTTGTGGCGAGTTTGTAAAGGATAACTGTTCGGGTTTTTATGTATGTGTACAGAAGGCAACCGTTTTGGTTGGCCTGTTTATTTATCATATCTCTGTTTCATGTTTATGTTTTATTTCCGCTGATTTTCTCTGATGTTGTATCACTAGGGTGCAGGTAGGCACGATCCACGGGCCGGGTTGGTCGTGACAAAAGTGGTATCGAGCGATTAATCCTCGGAAAGTGTCTCCGCAGTGTCTAGTAAGTCTTGATTATCGGTGTGTTGTGCACATCTATAATCGAGAGGCTGCAGGACATTTAGGATTGGTTTCATTCTTCTCACTCGAGATCGTGCCTTAGAAATGTTATAAGTTGGACCTCTCGACGTATTCGTTTTTACCGGCTATGCCTCCGCCAAGTGCAACCCGGGCGAGAAGGGCAAGCAGCCGTTGAGCCGCTAGTAGGATCTGAGGAGTACGAGGCGCAGCGGCCAAGACTGAGATAGTGCTTGACGGCGAGTTTTGTGGACGCCGCCTTCAGCAGAGTTTAGAGCGCAGCGGTGGCTACGAGGCCACGGTACACGAGCCTCCGGTCCACGGCTGGAGTAGAGAGATGGGTTACAAGGAGATGGCCCGGCCATCGCCGTGATCGTGGCGAACACGAGATAGGTGAATCTGGCGTGATTCAGTTCAGTAGCCCCGTAGTTCACCCTGGACGGATAGTTTGAGGCTACGATTTTCTCGAGTTGTATCCCGCGAGTTCTACGGGTCGAGGTTCGAGGATGATCCGCAGGAGTTCATCCGTCGATTCTGCAGGATCGCGCGAGTGATCAAGGCTTTGGAGACCGAGTCCGTGATTTCGGTTCGCGTGACCGCGTGATACCGCAATCGTGGTTTGATTCGTGGGAGCTGTCGGGAGCGTGTGCCTCGGTATTTGGGACGAGTTCTCGGAGGCATTTCTCGGCCATTTCTTGCCTCCGCAGATGAGAGAACGCGGGCGGCGGGTTTCGATCTTTGAGGCGAGGAGGGCGCGCGGTTGAGTACAACGTAGAGTTCACTCGTTGGCTCGATATGTCCTGCGTTAGTAGCTAATATGGAGGACGAGTGCACCGCTACGTCCACGAGGCTTGATGACTACTTGGCGTAGTCTTGTTGGTGTATCGCTTCAGGGCATGGACATTGCCCGCACGCAGCTCGTGCACTAGGGTGTGAGCACGCGGAGACCGACGGATTGACGATACCAGCAGAAGGCCAGGCGGCAGGGTTCTTTGGTGACTTTCAAGGCGGACCGCAGCTTGAACTAGTTATACGCGTCGCGATGCAGTGGTCCTCATCTTCGTGGCCTCCAGTATTCGTGAGCGGTCGGTGTCACGACGTGCCGGGCGTGATGAGTGCGCCATCGGCACCCAGTAGTCATACATCGAGTAATCAGCGGAAACATAAAGCAAGACATGAAACGATTTATAAAACAAGACACAAATTATGTGAAAACATCGCCTTTAAGATATATATATAATCATGTTTTAGCGATACATCCGACCTTTGTACAAATGACTCTGCACTTAAGGAAATATACAACTATGGCGGGACAGGGCCCGCCATACCACGATCTACAAAACTATCTACAATGCGTGGAGATCATACCAAAAGTAGAGCCTCGGAAGAGATGGAGCTCGACACCAACGTAGAGATCCTAAGGATGCGGATCTAGCACTGCTTGCCCTTACTGCGGCATGAGCGGCCAGAAGGAGGTCGAACATGTACTAAGTATGCGAAAGCGTAAAGTACTTAAATGAAAACATATCATTTTTAAAACCGGTTTACAAATATGTGTGAAACAACGAGGAAACGCGCATAGTGCCACATCACAACCAAGCGCAACAAGAGGTAACAGTACTACGTCTTGTCTAGGCAGCGAATGATCCAAACAGGGCCACTCGCCCATATCCTCAGTCTGCAAGCCTAATCCAGGACTCCCGGAGTCCGCATAGGCCACTCGCATGGGCGCGTGAGGTATAACCCGCGTCGAGGGTAGCTACTCCTCGGCATCGTCTGGACTCATTGTCCGCATGGCCACATAGACGCGTGAGGCATAACCCGCATACTAACACGGAACTCGTAGCTCGCATAGGCCCCCGGACCCGCGTGAGGTATTCTCGAATCATGGTCCTGGATCGCTGAGTCTACCGCGTCGGAGGCACTTTAACCGGTATCATCTCGAGGTGAGTGATAGTATACTAACATAACAACTTATCTTTAAGTAACATAAGCACAACAAGGATACTCACCTATACAAGCGTTACAAGATACTAACACACATAGCATCATATCATGTCTACTTATAAAACCATCTTATTATTCTTTTCACAATATAAGTGCATTATAAACACATAGGCAAACTTGTTTCTTTTATCAATCTTAAGTGGTTATACTTACTTCCCATAAAGCTAGTATAACTCTTAAGCTTCGTTTAAAAACCAATTAGTTCTCTTACATTAATAAATGGTTCGTAGTCCTTTTGAAATGTTTTGATTCTTTATTATTCGAGCTTAAGCGTGAGGCATTGCCGTAAGTATTATCGAGCTTAAGCGTGAGGCATCGTAAGTATTATCGATTAACACGTATGCGTCTGCGTACTATATACATATTGTAAAATATCATGCTCTAGGAAGAATCACATACCTTCCGGCAAATCCACCGCCAAGTCGAGTATGTCGCGCAGAGAATCAGCTATAATAGTCACAGATATCTATCAAAGTCTAGACTATGCAGTCATTCTAAGCAGAGGGTCCTCAATTCTACGGAAAGTCGGGCAGCACAACCCTACCCGGTGAGCTATATAAGTCTCTGTGAAAATGATCTATGTAATCTGATTCGTATATTCTTCTTTTATACCCTTCTAAGGTGTTACTGATTCAATTCTATTCCTTAACAACCTTCTAAGTATTTATACTTATTCTTATTCTACAACAAGTATTCTCTAATTCAAAGAGGGTTAGGATTAGTTACCTCGGTAAATGATAATATCCTAGAAAAGTCGCGCTGAGCGAGGTTTTGCTCCTAAGTTGTATGCTCGAGAAACCTTAGAAGTTCTTCACAACTTCTACTAAGTACTTAGGTTTTTGGGATCGGGTATTTTGGTCATTATAACAATACAAGAAGGCAACTTTTCTACCAAGGGAGGGGGGGTAGGTTTCGGCTAGGCTAGGGGGTGGGGTAGCCTCGGCCAAGCTTCTCAAGGGGAGGGGGGGTGTGTTGGACGAATTGCTTACAAAGGGAGAGGGAAGGATTTTTTAGACTTGGAAAGCTTTTGTGGATGAAGAACTCTTCATCTCAAGAGGGGTATTTATAGGTCAAGACATGGCCAACCAATGGCCAAGATTTAGCCAAGTGCTAGGCAAGTGTAAGGTCAAGATTAGGGCAAGTGTACCTAGCCAACTTGCACACAAAATATCTAACCAACTTTATGACAAGGATGGTCATCCATTTGGCCCTATTGTCGTGACAAGTCCACCAATGAGAGGGTTGCAACTGTCGCCCTCTCATTGGTCCAACGTGTTACGTCTCTCGGAAAAATCCGCAAAAATTAGAAATGACATGGCGGAATTTATCCTACGAAAGCGTGGAAACGTTTAGTCGGAAAACCGTTAGCTTTGTGAGTTGTGCCTAAAAATCGTCCAAGGCCTAACTTTAAGACCAAACTTTTATGCGTATTCCTTTACGTACATACTCTGAAATACGGTATAACATTCTCCCTTAGAAACATTCGTCGAATGTTCCTTCCTGAGCAGGATAACGATAAGGTTCTTCAACACTTAAGCAGTTTGCAAAAGCCACACGCGGCCATAAACAACACTTAGGCATAAGCGATAATGAAGATTTACAAGTAGGAAAGTGAATTACGGAGGGTGGGGAGCGGTGAGATACTTACGCCTCATGTCCTCATCGGCTTCCGTCATCTCCTCCCCGAGCTCGTTCCGCCACAAGACTTTGTGGAAGCCCGTCGCCGTCGCAGACGCCTAACTCCGACGATCGATTATCGCTATGGGAATCTCCTCATACGATAACCCCTCGGTCACCGGACATCGTCAATCGGATGTACTCTAGATGGATCCCGATACATCTCCTCGGCGTAAACGTGAAACACGGATGCCGCCTCCGGATCGGACGGCAGATCCAACTCATAGCAACTTTGCCTACCTGCGGACAATGCGAAGCGGCCCGATGTACCTTGGTGAGTTTCTCTTCCGAATCTCATCACACCGCCGTGGGTGACACCGAGAAAACCCAATCATCAGCTGCAAACTCGGATGTCGACGGCGATGATCTGCATCGACTTTATGTCGACTCGGTATCAATAGCCGCTCTGGATAAGCTTCACCTTATCCATCGCTTCTGCACCAAATCTGGTCCCACTATTGCACCTCGCCCACCTCGAACCAACCTATGGCGATCTGCACTTCCTCCCATACAAGGCCTCGTAAGGCGCCATCGAATCTTGGAGTGGTAGCTATTATTATCTGCGAACTCAACTAGAGGCAAATGATCCTCCCAACTACCACGAAGTCAATAACGGGCTCGCAGCATATCCTCGAAGTGCGGATAGTGCGCTCTGCTGTCCGTCTGCGTGGATGAAATGCGATTACTCGAGCTCACTGCGTCCCTAAACCTCTGGAAGGACCTCCGAGAAGTTGGCGTGGCGGGCTCCTGCATGCGATATGATCGAAGTAGGGACTCCATGCGATCGGCGATCTCTCGGATGTAAAGTCGGCATAATCCTCGGTAGAAAAAGTCGTCTGACGGGAAGAAAGTGGGCTGATTTCGTCGACTGTCGGCGATAACCCATATAGAATCATGTCTCCTACGAGTGCGAGGTAATCTGTGATGAAGTCCATGTTGATTACCTCCCACTTCGGTCGGGATCTCTATCGCTGTAACAAACCACGGTCTGCGGTGCTCTACCTTCACTGTTGACAACACGGGCGAGCTACGAACTCGCAACGTCCCTCTTCAAGCCATCCCACCAATACACGGATCTAAGGTCGTGGTACATCTTGGTCGACCCCGGATGGATAGAGTAACGCGCGCTGTGTGCTTCCCCAAGAACCTGCTGCCGAAGTCCTGAAACATCTGGAACACACAACCTGCCCTCAAACCTTAGCACCCCATCAGGTGCTACCTCAAAAGGACCCTTGCCCTCACGAAGAGCTGTATCACGATATCGAATCAAAGCTGGATCCTCGAACTGTTGCCTCTTCACCTCGCCAGCGATGGAAGACTCGGCAACCTCACGAACTCTAACCCATTGCGATCCGAATCAATCAAACGGACACCAAGGCTCGCTAACTGGTGCAAATTACGAACCATGTCCCTTCTCTCTAGCTGCACATCTGATAGGCTCCCCATCGACCTACGACTAAGGGCATCTGCCACAACATTGGCCTTGCCCGGGTGGTACAGGATGTCCACATCGTAATCCTTAAGCAACTCTAACCACCGTCTCTGTCGTAAGTTCAGCTCCCTCTGGCTGAAGATATCCTGGAGGCTCTTGTGGTACGTAAAAATATCCACGTGAACCCCATACAAATAGTGCCTCAGGATCTTGGCGTGAATCACATTGCGACTCCAAATCATGGGTGGGGTAGTTCCTGCGTGTTTCTTGGTGTCGGGATGCATATGCTATAACTCGCCATCTTTGCGTCAACACACATCCCAACCCGATGCACGACGTCACAATACCGCGACATAACCATCCGGACCTGCGGAAGAGTAAGAAGCGGGGCGGTCGTCGATCTCTCTTTCAAGCTGGAAACCACGCCACAAGCATCGATCCATGAAACTTGGCGCCACGAGTCGGCTTAGTCAATGGTGCGAAGATAGAAGCAAACTTCTCCACGAACCGCGATAATACCTGCAAGGCCCGAGCTGCGAACCTCTGCCGGAGTAGTAGGTCAGGCAGTCTGGCTGCGCTCGATCTTGGCGTATCAACTCGAATGCCATCGGCCGACAATATGCCCAAGCGCTGAAGTTAACAAAACTCACATTTGGAAAACTTGGCGTACAGCTGCAGTCTGGAGAAGCGTCGGCCTGATCGCCAAATGCTCGCATGCTCTGCTCTGGCGAGAATAAACCAAGATATCATCAATGAACACTATCACAAGCGTGTCAAAATGGTTTGAACACTCGGTTCATCAAATCCATGAATCTGCGGAGCATTGGTCAACCAAAGACATGACCACGAACTCATAATGCGTCAGGGTCGGAATGCGATCCTAGGGACATCCACCTCTCGACTACTTTGATGATAGCCCGATCGCGGATCAATCTTGGAGAAACATCTCGCACCACCCGGTCGAACAAATCATCAATCCTAGGAAGGGTATCATTCTTAATGGTCACCTTGTTGTTTGCACATAATCGACACACGTGCGGCGTCCGTCCTTCTTCACGAACAATCTGGCGCTCCCGGGGAGAAACACTAGGCCTAATGAAGCCCTTCTCTAGCAAATCCTAAGTGATCCTTCACTCTCAACTCGGCGGTGCCATTCGTATGGCGGAATGGAAATAGGTGAGTATCGCAACACATCTATACAAAACTCGATCTCACTCTCGGAGAGGATACGGGAGGTCAATGGAAACTGCGTGGGAACTCGTGACTCTGGGCCAGCGGAAAATCTGGTGCCGCCTTGATATCAAACACGAACGAGATGGTAGATATACCCGCCTGCACCATCTTCCTAGCCTTGGTAGGAAATAAACCTACCGCCGGCGTCTGGTGCTCCTCCCGCTCGACAACGGCTCGCCGGAAGCTGGAACGTACTATTCTCTCTGCGATCTACATTGGCGTAGCGAGCTAGCCGATCCATCCCCATGATCACATCGAAGTCAATCATCTCCAACTCTATCAAGTCGGCGGTCGACGCGTAAATGATCACAGGACAAGCTCATATACGCCGAGCTACCACGAATCACCAGCTGGCGTAGCTACCTCGAAAGGTCTATGGACTCGGGCTCTATCCCTATCCTACTAGCAACAAGGGAGATATATGGGGCCAGTAGAACCGGATCTATCAAAGCATACATATCAAACCCGGCCCGATAAGGTACACGTGGCGACATCGGTGAGGCCTCACGATCTGTCGGTGGACAAAGCATAAATGCGATTACGAGGACGCTGGCCAGGACGAGCCACGGCCTGCCGCGACCTGCGACCCGTAGCACCACGCCTCGGGCGAGTGGCGTAGGAGATGATGAAGCGGCAGCGAGAACACGAAAGGTGAGCCTACCACTGGCGCCCCGGTCGGACGATCCCGCAGTGACCTGCAGCCTGGCGTAACAAGATCAAAAGTAGTACCACACTTCCGTAATGGGATCTACGCATCGGCCCTGAGGGGTGGTCCCGATCGGCGATGCCTCTGCTACCGGGCGTCGAAGCCACAGGGCCGCAGTCCGCCCTCAGCGTGGGTCTTGAGGGCGGTGCGGGAGTGCTCTGTCTTTGGTGTGGTGCGAATCTAGGCTGCTGCGAGGCTGCCACCACGATAACCACGAGAAGACCCTCCGTCACGGCCTTCCTGCTTTGTCGTCCACTCGTCGACCTCTGCGCTCGCGCATCCAGAGGCGTGAGCTGCATCTGGGTAATGTCCATACGGTGGAGAAAACCCGCACATGACTCGGCCATATAGTCGTCTAGCGGTGACATAGCGGTGCACCCTATCCTCCATATCTGCTGCAATCTGGGACATATCGAGCGATGAATCAAACTCGACATTGTACTCCTGGCGGTCGTCCTCTCTGCGCCTCGATGGTAAAAATCTATCGGCCGCGCCCTCGCCATATGTGGAGGCAAGAAGTGAGTGAGAAAGCCTGCGAGAACTCATCCCAGTAGCTGGGACGCGTGCTCTCCCGGGATAACTCCCATGAATCAAACCAATCGTGCGGTATCACGCGCGGCCTATGTGACAAAGATCACGGACTCGGTCTCGGCATACGATCACTCTCAAAATCCTCAAGGCGGCGGATGAACTCCTGCGGATCATCCTCGGCCTCGATCCATAAAACTCACATGCTCTACTCAAAAGTCTCGTAGCCTCAAACTCTCTGCCTCGGGTGAACAACGGGTGCGGCAAGCGCTGGGCTGAGCAGGCTGCCGCGTCCGGCCTCTCGCCGTGTCGGGCCTGACTTTAAAAGGCTGGGCCGTCTCCTTGTACCCTAACTCCTCCGCCCCGGGCGTGGGACGGAGGTGTGGGTCTTGTGGTCTCTTTGGGGCGGCGGCGTCATAGAACTTCGCCGTCTGGTATAGGCGGGCACGAGCCCTCGTGACTCTGGGTGTCTGCTAGCGACTCCTCGCTGCCTTGCCATACGGGCGGGTTGCCTTACGTGGAGGCATAAGCATTCTAAGAAAGGAATACGTTAGAGGGTCGACTATAACACGGCTCTAAAGCACGATCTCGGAATGAGAAGAAGCGAAACCAATCCTAAATATCCTATAGCCTCACGATTATTGGTGTGGTGCACAACACACGATAATCGAACTACTAGATACGGTGCGTAGACACTTTCCAGAGATTAAGCGCTGCGATACCACTTTTGTCACGACGTTAAGGGCGTGATCGTGCCTTCTTGGGGCACCCAGTAGTCATACATCGAGTAATCAGTGAAACATAAAGCAAGACATGAAACAGTTTATAAAACAAGACCTGATTATGTGAGAAAACATCGCCTTTCGGCATATATATATAATCATGTTTTAGCGATTACATCCGACAATGTACAACATGACTCTGAGACCTCTGAAATATACAACTATGGCGGGACGGGGCCCGCCATACCTATTATACAAAAACTATCTACAACGGGAGATCATACCAAAGTAGAGCCTCGGAAGAGATGGAGCTCGACACCAACGTAGAGATCCTAAGGATGCGGATCTAGCACTGCTTGCCCTTACTGCGGCATGAGCGGCCCAGAAAGGAGGTCGATACAATGTACTAAGTATGCAGCGTAAAGTACTTAAATGAAAACATATCATTTTTAAAACCAGTTTACAAATATGTGTGAAACAACGAGAAACCGCACATAGTGCCACATCACAAAAGAGCAATAGGTAAGCAGAATGTCGTCTTGTCTAGTGCGAATGATCGAAGCAGGCCACTCGCCCATATCCTCATTCTGCAAGCCTAATCACGGACTCCGAGTCGCATGGAGCCACTCGCGTGGGCGCGTGAGTATAACCCGCATCGAGGTAGCTACTCCTCGGCGTAAATCTGGACTCATTGTCGCGTAGCCACATAGACGCGTGAGGCATAACCCGCATACTAACACGGAACTCGTAGCTCGCGTAGGCCCACTGGACCCGCGTGAGGTATTCTCGAATCATGGTCCTGCATCACTGAGTCTACCCGCGTCGGAGGCGGCTTAACCCCGGTATCATCTCAAGAGGTGAGTGATAGTATACTAACATAACAACATCTTTAAGTAACATAAGCACAACAAGGATACTCGCTATACAAGCGTTACAAGATACTAACACACGTAGCATCATATCATGTCTACTTATCAAACCATCTTATTATTCTTTTCACAATATAAGTCCATTATAAACACATAGGCAAACTTGTTTCTTTTATCAATCTTAAGTGGTTATACTTACTTCCCATAAAGCTAGTATAACTCTTAAGCTTCTGTTTAAAAACCCATTAGTTCTCTTCTGTTAATACATGGTTCCGTAGTCCTTTTGAAATGTTTTCGGTTCTTTATTATTCCGGCTTAAGCCGTGAGGCATTGCCGTACGTATTATTCGAGCTTAAGCCGTGAGGCATTGCCGTAAGTATTATTCGGTTAACACGTACGTCTACCGTACTATATACATATTGTAAAATATCATGCTAGGAAGAATCACATACCTACCGCGAAATCCACGCCAAGTCGAGTATGTCGCGTGCAGAGAATCGACTATAATAGTCACAGATATCTATCAAAGTCTAGACTATTGCGAGTCATTCTAAGCAGAGGGTCCTCAATTCTACGGAAAGTTGGGCAAAGACAACCCTACGGTGAGCTATATAAGTCTCTTTGTAAAACGATCCATGTAAATACGATTCGTATATTCTTCTTTATACCCTTCAGGTGTTACAGTTCAATTCTATTCCTTAACAACCTTCTAAGTATTTATACTTATTCTTATTCTACGGTAAGTATTCTCTAATTCAAAGAGGTTAGGATTAGTTACCTCGGTAAGCCCATAATATCCTAGAAAAGTCGCGCTGAGCAGGTTTTGCTCCAAGTCATGCTCGAGGAAACCTTAGAAGTTCTTCACAACTTCAGAACACCCCAAACCGCCCGGGTGCCTTACCGCACCACTAGTGATACAACATCGAGAAAACGGCGGAAAATAAAACACGAGTCATGAAGCGAGAGATATAATAAATAAGCAGCAACCCAGCAGTTGCCTTGATATATACAAAACCCAAACAGTTATCCTCAACCACGCTTGCGATTACTCTGCACTCTAAGATTTACAACAACTATGGCGGGGCGGGGCCCGCCATACCACGAATGTACAAGAACCTACAACTCGGGAAACATACCAAAGATAAGCCTCAGGAACGGAGCTTTCAACACGCTGAAATGAGATCCTAGGGGCGGGGATCCACGGCCGATGTACCTCTACTGCGGCGTGAGCAGCCCGAAGGAGTCGACAACAGTACCAAGTATGTGGTGTCACAACATCGTAAATGAAATCATAATAGCTTAAAAAGCGAGAGACATGTATGATAACCAAAATACGACGCATGACATAAGCGATCAGTCGGGGACTCACGCCAAAGTCACCACTCAAATATAACTATGGGTCTCACGCCCAACATCCATCATGTTCGCATCACGGCGCGTGCCGGAATCTTGCATCGGTGTAGACATGTCCGTGATGCAACAATAATAACAAGGCCGCGTGGCCACGTACCGGAATCTTGCATCGGTGTAGACATGTCCATGATGCGACAATAATAACAAGGCGCGTGGCCACGTACCGGAATCTTGCGCCGGTGTAGACATGCCCATGTAACCTCAATAACAATATCTTTGGGTGGTCAACCTGCGCGTGGCCACATGCCCCGAATCTTGCGTCGGTGTAGACCGTCCATGTTGCGTAATAACCATATATCGGGTAATCAACGCCGCGTGGCCGCGTGCCGGAATCTGCGCCGGTGTAGACATGTCCATGTGACATCAACAACAAGACGATAATCAAAATGGAAACATACGTGGAATTCTCCTTCTGCCCGGCCGTCCGAGTAAGTTCTCGACAAGTCAAGGCCTCATCGAGAACGCGGTAACACGAAATACCACACTTGCACAACAAAGGCTATCATCACAAGCATAGGCAAGTTTCACAACAACAAGCATAGGCAAGTTTCACAACAACAAGCATAGGCAAGTTTCACAACAACAAGCATAGGCAAGTTTCACAACAACTCAGTACTTTCATTTTATGCCAAAGTCGGGTTTTAACCCCAGTACTACATCGTTAAGTTCTTTTAAAGAGATCCATTACGTTTATAAAAGTCACCCGATACGTAGCCTTAGAATGACCAACCCATTCCTTTCCAAAATCAAGTAACATTCTTTTCCTAAGTTCGGTTGCCTAGTTTGATTACTCAAGCTTCGTTTTCAAATGGTTTCATAGTTCATAAACTTAATCACTTGATTTCTTTTTAGAACAATTGAGTAATATATGTCTCACGTGAGAGTAGGTTATTCTTGTTTACAACATTCTTATTACTGACCATGATCTAGAAAATGTAATATCATTTTGTCTCATCTTAGTTTCTATGCGGATGGAGGTTTCTCTGGTTTTAATACGATACATCATTATTCAATACATTTTCCTTTATTAGCATTTGCGGTGGTGCGTCGATACGTTCGATTTCGAAATCGATAAAACATTATCCTTTAAATAAAACCAAGTACTCATTACTCACGAATGAGGTTTCACACAAACATTCACTTTAAAACAAATAAGTTAAGTCTCTTATCTTATAAGATCAAGTCTCTTAACTTCTAACATGATAAACCATTCTTAAGCCGTTATACCTAACTTCCCATAAAGCTAGTATAACTCTTAAGTTTTCAAAACACAATACTACACTCGTTCAAAGCGATTCATAAATCTTTTGAAATACTTGAGATTTTATTATAACGCCCCGACGATTATAAATCAAATCGATTATCTTTTAAAAACCTGACCCATTTCTTACCTCGTAAAGTGTTATAACCAACTTCCGTAAAGCGTTATAACACTTTATGTTTTGACAATCAAATATAATTAACACGTATGCGTCACCGTACTACATAGTTCACATATCATGCTAGAAGAGATAGGAAGAGGTTCGCATACCTCGCGACGGTTGTCGACTAATAGCAAAGCGCTCAAGTACCTCAACCGTCGGCTACTCCTTAGTCGAGAAGATTCGTCACACGTAGCACTTCAACCTATAAGGCCACGTGACTTATTAACATTTAGATCTCATCGTAGAACATTCTAGAAAATTGGCGTAGACTCTCCCCACATGGCAGCGTAAATCTCTCTCTCTATCGAGGTAGGCTACGAAGCCAACGGGGGTTATCATCTAACCTACGGGTACAATTCTACTCCACGGTACTACTACAGTCTCTTGTAATGTCTGACCTATGTAATTCTGATTGATTCGATTCTTGAGCTTAAGTCGCGAACATTGCGTAAGTATTATCGGGCTTAAGTCGCAAGACATTGCCGATAACTACGTTCAGTACTATATATAGTATACAACAACTATATATTCAACACTTATGTAATTTCCAATTACAATAGAGGGACAAGATAATTACCTCGATAAGCCCAAAATTATCCTAGTTTAAAGTCGCTCACGAGCAAGGTTTAGCTCGACTCAGTGCGCTCGACCCGCTCCAAACTACCCTTAGAAGTTCTAACCAACTTCTACTTACAACTTCAACAACGGGTGAAGATTTCCTTAGGGTTTCGTTTTAGTGGTGAGGAAAGTATAACGGTATTTTACGGGCTTGTATAAGTGTAACCTTGGGAATACTACAAGGTATTTGGGCGAGGTATTTGGACATTATAACAATACTAGGGGAGTATTTCTATACCACAACAAGGGGTATTTATACGAGACAACTAGGCTAGGGGGGGGGGGGTACCCCTCGGCCAAAGCTTCACAAAAGGGGGGGGGGGTGTGCTCTCGGCTTAGGGCCTTTCTCGAGGGAGGGCTTTGGGACGAAAGCAAGACAAGAGGGAGGGAGTAGTTTGAGACTTAGATAGATTGCTCAAGTTTAGGATGAAGAATGTCTTCAACTAGAGGGTATTTATAGGTCAAGTGAAGGCGACCCAATGGCCAAGATGAAGACAAGTGCATAGCAAGTGTAAGGCCAAGATTTAGCCATGTGCTACCTTATCCATCTACCACACAACTTGCACAAAATATCCTACCAACTAAAGTAGCCCCAATCGTCCCAATTGCGTCGAGCCTTCGATGTGAGGTGACACATGTCACCCTCCGTTGGTCCAAAATGTTTAGTCTCTCGGAAAAATCCGCAAAAATTATAAATGACATAGCGGAATTTTCCCTACGAAAGCCGTGGAAACGTTTAGTCGAAAAGCGACTCTTTCGGCACTTGTGTACAAATTCGAACCTTGTCTAGTCTTTAAGGCTAAAATTTTATCGTCGCCCTCACGTACATACTGCGGAAATACGGGTATAACATTCTCCTCGCCGAAACATTCGTCGAATGTTCCTTCTCGAAAGCAGATAACGAAGAAGTTCCTTCTAACAAGTTGTCAAAGCCACACCGGCCAAACATAACACACGTTCTCTTCCTCCTTACTCGTAGTGCCTCGCCGAACACTTGAACTCTTCTAGTATACGTACCATACTTGTCATCATCTCGGTTCCCAAAACTTTGGAGTCACTACCTCAAACTTGGTCATCTTACTCGCCTCGATCTTCCCAGGACATTCCGGCCTTCACGATCTACTTCGGTCGAACGTATCCACGAACTCATCGCTGGTCATTTAAACTTGGGCCTAGCACCCTCGTGACCACTGCCACTGGCGGGACCACCCAGGTGACCGCCGCCGAAGCGGGGGCGGGTTGGCCCAACACGGCCCCAACCCGACCATTATCGCGCCAACTCTTGCTCGCCGACCGGAACAATCTTGCTAAATCACATCATGAAAGCTACCACTTTCATTTACTCAACCAGGACTTATCACCTGATACATTCTAGGCATAAAATGCACTCCGACAAGGATCACTTGCAAAAACTTGTACTCAAGCGGCCTTACATCTAAGGTCTCCTACGTAATATTCTAAGGTTCATCATTTTCTCACCCTGAGCTTACCCTTTCACTAAGCATGCTTCTAAGTCACATTTTAGCACAAAGCTATCCGAACATAACACTTAACACATTATCATAACATACAAAACTCTAGATGGTTAAGGATATACGAAAGTAGCGGTTCAAAGGGCCGCTAGGCTGGGAACTCCGCGACCTCTGGGGGCTGTAGGTGTCTGAACATTCTGCTGGCTATGGAAGGTGAAGAACCCGCAATGGCCTCGATGGTCTGTGCTATCCTACCAGCGCTACCTGGTCGGACGGTCTCTCGTCATATGGCCTGTTGGCGCAAGAATAACAAGCTCCTTGGTACTACGACACTCCCGAAATGCGGTCTACCATCGACCACGCGAGGTAGGGGTGATCGTCATCAGCCAACACCCTACTCCCGAACATCCCGAAGCACAGGAGCCACGACTGCTCTGAATATCCCAAGGGTCCCGAAGGCTGCGGGGGACCACTCTGCAATGGCGGAGGTACATAACTAGTCTGCTTTGGCGGTCCGCCTCGAAAGTCGCCAAAATATCCGGGCTTCTTGGCGCCTTACCTGAAAGCGGTCCACCTGCGTCGATCTGCGCTCGCCGCGCAGTGCATGAGCCTGAATGCGGGCAATGTCCATGCCCGGCTGAAGAGAAACACCTGAACAACTCTCTGCTAGGTAATCATCGAGCCCTGTAACATATCGGTGCACTCGATCCTCCATACTAGCTACTAATGCGGGAACATACCGGGCCAATGAGTCGAACTCCACATTGTACTCGGCTATGCGCGGTTACGCCTCAACATCAAAAATCGCCGGCGAGCCCTCGCCGTTTGTGGAGGCAAGAAATGTGCCGGGAAGGCCCCGAAAACTTCGTCCCCAAGCGGTGGAAGTGAATGCTCCCGGGAAAGCTCCGCGAGTCAAACCAATCGGCTGCGGTATCACGCGGCCGATCGCGAACAAATGTCGACTCGGTCTCTGAAGCCTTGATCACCGCGTGATCTCTGCGGCGGCGGATGAACTCCTGCGGATCATCCTCGGCCTCGACAGTAAAACTCAAGCGGGCTACAACTAAGAAAATCCGTAGCCTCAGTATGCGCCTCGGGTGCACTACAGTCTTCTTTGGAGCGAGGCTGCTGCGTCGGCCTAACCTCATATCAGCCTGACCACGGCGATAATCGGGCCATCTCGCGTGACCCGTCTCCCGCTCGGTGTAGGGTGGAGGCTCGAGTCTTGTAGTCTCGGCCCACGGCTGCTGCGGCTCTAAACTCTTTGGTCTTTGGCGGCGCCGCAAAACTTCGCCGTCTGAAGCACTACCTCGGTGCGGCCGGGCTGCGCCTCGTACTCCTCTGAATCCCTAGCAGCTCCTCGGCTGCCTTGCCGCCGGGCCTGGTTGCCTTCGCGAGGCATAGCGGTAAAAACGAAACACGTCGGAGGGTCCACTTACAACACGGCTACAGGCACGATCTCGAGAATGAGAAGAATGGAAACCAATCCTAAATGTCCTATAGCCTCACGATTATAGATGTGGTGCACAACACACCGATAATCAAGACTCTACTAGACCGCGATGCGTAGACACTTTCCGAGGACTAAGCGCTCGATACCACTTTGTAATCGTGCGGGTGCGCTCGAGGCATTAACCTTCTCGTCGCAGAACAACTGCGATCCACGAGGCATGCCCAGCGGCCCTTCTCGGGATGTGCCATCTGAGCCGGTTGGGCGTCGTTCGAGTGAGAGCTCGGCCTCTTTATACGCTGACCGAAGGAGGTCGGACAACAGTACCAAGTATGTGAATCACAAATCACGTAAATGAAATCATAATAGCTTAAAAGCGGGAGACATGTATGATAACCAAAATACGACGCAACATAAAAGCGATCAGTCGGGGACTCACGCCTCAAAGTCACCACTCAAATATAACTATGGGTCTCACGCCCACAACATCCATCATGTTCGCATCATGGCGCGTGCCGGAATCTGCATCGGTGTAGACATGTCCATGATGCAATAATAACAAGGCCGCGTGGCCGCGTACCGGAATCTGCATCGGTGTAGACATGTCCATGATGCAACAATAATAACAAGGCGCGTGGCCACACCGGAATCTTGCGTCGGTGTAGACATGCCCGTATGGTAATAACGATATAACTTGGTCAATCCGCCCCACGCCTCGACATACCGCAGATCAGTGTAGACACATCGCCCACGTTGCGCAATATAACCATATATCGGGTAATCAACGGCGCGTGGCGTGCCGAGGAATCTGCGTCGGTGTAGACATGTCCATGTGACATCAACAACAGCGATAATCAAAATGGAAACATACGTGGAATTCTCCTTTGCCCGGCCGCGTCCGGTAAGTTCTCAACAAGTCAAGGCCTCTATCGAGAGACACGATAACACGTAAATACCACACTTGCACAAAGGCTATCATCACAAGCATAGGCAAGTTTCACAACAACAAGCATAGGCAAGTTTCACAACAACAAGCATAGGCAAGTTTCACAACAACAAGCATAGGCAAGTTTCACAACAACTCAGTACTTTCATTTTATGCCAAAGTCGGGTTTTAACCCCAAAGTACTACATACGTTAAGTTCTTTTAAAGAGATCCATTACGTTTATAAAAGTCACCCGATACGTAGCCTTAGAATGACCAACCCACATTCCTTTCCAAAATCAAGTAACAACATTCTTTTCCTAAGTTCGGTTGCCTAGTTTCATTACTCAAGCTTCTCATTTTCAAATGGTTTCATAGTTCATAAACTTAATCACTTGATTTCTTTTAGAACAATTGAGTAATATATGTCTCACGTGAGAGTAGGTTATTCTTGTTTACAACATTCTTATTACAAAGACCATGATCTAGAAAATGTAATATCATTTTGTCTCATCTTAGTTTCTATGCGGATGGAGTTTCTCTTGGTTTTAATACGATACATCATTATTCAATACATTTTCCTTTATTAACGCTGCGGTGGTCTGCCGATACACATTCGATTTCGAAATCGGTAAAACATTATCCCTTTAAATAAAACCAAGTACTCATTACTCACGAATGAGGTTTCACACAAACATTCACTTTAAAACAAATAAGTTAAGTCTCTTATCTTATAAGATCAAGTCTCTTAACTTAACATCGATAAACTATTCTTAAGCCGTTATACCTAACTTCCCATAAAGCTAGTATAACTCTTAAGTTTTCAAAACACAATACTACACTCGCTCAAAACGATTCATAAATCTTTTGAAATACTTCAAGTTTTATTATAACGCCCCAAGCGATTATAAATCAAATCGCTTATCTTTTAAAAACCACAACCCATTTTCTTACCTACATAAAGTCATTATAACCAACTTCCCATAAAGCCGTTATAACACTTTATGTTTTACGACAATCAAATATAATTAACACGTATGCGTCTACCGTGCTACATAGTTCACACATATCATGCTAGAAGAGATAGGAAGAGGTTCACATACCTCGCGACGGTTGTCGACTAATAGCAAAACGCTCAAGTACCTCAACCGTCGGCTACTCCTTAGTCCGTAAGATTACGTCACACGTAGCACTTCAACCTATAAGGCCACAAGCGCATTAACATTTAGATCTCATCGTAGAACATTCTACAGAAAATTCGGCGACCTCCCCATGACAGCGTAAATCTCTCCTCTATCGAGGCTACCAAGCCAACCGGGGTTATACATCTAACCTAACGGTACAATTCTACTCCACGGTACTACTACTGAGTCTCATTGTCTGACCTATGTAATTACAGATTCGATTCGATTCTTGGGGCTTAAGTCGCAAGACATTGCCGTAAGTATTATTCAGGCTTAAGTCGCAAGACATTGCCGATAACTACGTTCAGTACTATATATAGTATACAACAACTATATATTCAACACTTATGTAATTTCCAATTACAATAGAGGGACAAGATAATTACCTCGATAAGCCCAAAATTATCCTAGTTTAAAGTCGCTCACGAGCAAGGTTTAGCTCGACTCCGTGCGCTCCAACCGCTCCAAACTACCCTTAGAAGTTCTAACCAACTTCTACTTACAACTTCAACAACGGGTGAAGATTTCCTTAGGGTTTCGTTTTAGTAGTGAGGAAAGTATAACGGTATTTTACTGGCTTGTATAAGTGTAACCTTGGGAATACTACAAGGTATTTGGGCCAAGGTATTTGGACATTATAACAATACTAGGGGAGTATTTCTATACCACAACAAGGGGTATTTATACGAGACAACTAGGCTAGGGGGGGGGGGTACCCCTCGGCCAAAGCTTCACAAAAGGGGGGGGGGTGTGCTCTCGGCTTAGGGCCTTTCAACTGGGGGAGGGGCTTTGGGACGAAAGCAAGACAAGAGGGAGGGAGTAGTTTGAGACTTAGATAGATTGCTCAAGTTTAGGATGAAGAATGTCTTCAACTAGAGGGGTATTTATAGGTCAAGTGAAGGCCAACCAATGGCCAAGATGAAGACAAGTGCATAGCAAGTGTAAGGCCAAGATTTAGCCATGTGCTACCTTATCCATCTACCACACAACTTGCACAAAATATCCTACCAACTAAAGTAGCCCCAAATCGTCCCAATTGCCGTCCAAGCCTTCCAATGTGAGGTGACACATGTCACCCTCCGTTGATCCAAAATGTTCGTCTCTCGGAAAAATCATAAAAATTATAAATGACATAGCGGAATTTTCCCTCGAAAGTAATGGAAACGTTTCGAAAAACGACTCTTTTCGGCACTTGTGTACAAATTCGAACCTTGTCTAGTCTTTAAGGCTAAAATTTTATACGTACGCCCTCACGTACATACTCTGGAAATACGGGGTATAACAACTTCTACTAAGTACTAAGGTATTTGGGCTAGGGTATTTTGGGCATTATAACAATACAAGAAGGCAACTTTTCTACCAAGGGAGGGGGTAGGTTTGGCTAGGCTAGGGGTGGGGTAGCCTCGGCCAAGCTTCTCAGGGGGTGTGTTGGACGAATTGCTTACAAAGGGAGAGGAAGGATTTTTAGACTTGGAAGGCTTTTGTGGATGAAGAACTCTTCATCTCAAGAAGGGTATTTATAGGGCAAGACATGGCCAACCAATGGCCAAGATTTAGCCAAGTGCTAGGCAAGTGTAAGGTCAAGATTAGGGCAAGTGTACCTAGCCAACTTGCACACAAAATATCTAACCAACTTTATGACAAGGATGGTCATCCATTTGGCCCTATTGCGTGACAAGTCCACCAATGAGAGGGTGGCAAATGTCGCCTCTCGTTGGTCCAAAGTGTTACGTCTCTCGGAAAAATCCATAAAATTAGAAATGACATAGCGAATTTATCCTACGAAGTGTGGAAACGTTTAGTCGGAAAACCGCTCGCTTTGTGAGTTGTGCCTAAAAATCGCCCAAGGCCTAACTTTAAGACCAAACTTTTGTGCGTATTCCTTTACGTACATACTCTGAAATACGAGGTATAACATCGGGGCTCCAGGTTCGGGTTTCGGGGAGTTGGGGTCTTTGGCGGATAAGCCACCCGACCTAAGTGTAGTGTGATGTAAACCCATTGAAGTGTCAGAGGACTTGTTTTACATGTGGCCAGCAGGGCCATTTTGCGAGAAATTGTCCTACCAGAGGTAGCGCGGATGTTGAGACTCGGCCTTCGGGATCTGTTGCGGGTTCTTCGCCTTCGATAGCTAGGCAGGGTGTTCATATACCGGCAGGCCAGGGCAGGGGTCGTGGTGGAAGTTCCCAGTTCTAGCGGTCCTTGAAACCGCCTATTCTTTTGATATCAGGTATATCCTTGACCCTCTAGAGACTAGTATGCATTATGTTGTTGTGATTAGAAAACATGGTTAGTTATAAGAGGGTAGTTGAGCTAAGAAGACCACTAGGTTTTCGTGACTTGATTAGTGAGATTGTTCCGGATCGGGGAACAAGAGCTTGGCGCGGTAAATGGGTCGGGTTGAGGCAAGGTTGCGTGTCAACCCGCAGCCCGGTTTGGGGTAGGGTCATTTTGTGGTGATCCCGCTTTGTGATAGGGTCACGAGGGTGCTAGGCCCAAGTTTAGGTAACCATCGTACGGGTTCGTGGATGCGTTCGACCAGAATCGGATCGTGAAGGCCGGAGATAGGCCTTAGAGTAAATTGAAGCTAGTGGGAGTTGTTGTGAGATTAGAAATGATTTCCTCGTTGGTTTGGATTTGAGTTTTGCGCACATGTTATATTCTGGCCATGGGTGGCATGATCGGTTTTTGTAAGTATAATGGTGGAGACTATACTGGCGCATGTATGTTGGAGGCTTAGAAGGAACATTCGGGACGAATGTCTCTAAGGGGGGGAGAATGTTATACCCCGTAGTTCCAGGGTATGTATGTGAGGATGTACGTACGAGAATACGACAGAAATTTTGGAAAGAAAGAAAGTGGTGATTTTTCGGAAAAGTTTAGGGTTTTGTGAAGGAAAAAGGTTCGTTGATGGGAATTGGATTCCCAGATTTGGTATTTGGGCTTCTTGGATTATTTTAGAATTATGAGATTTTATTTTCGGAAATGGTCACGTGGGACCCACGGGAGAAATTTACGGTTTTGTGGGGCCCACTTTGTTTTTGAGGTTTCCGGTATTTTGGATATTTTCGGAAGACGAAATATTTTGGACGAGTCGGGCGACACGTGTCACCCCCTGTGCCAAGAGTGGCCGATTTGTTAGTGCCAAGTGTCCATGGCCGAAATGGCCTTACAAGTGGCATGGCACTTGGAACATGTTTTCGTTGGCCATGTGGTGTGGTGGGACCCACACACACATGGCCCAATCTTGACCATACACTTACCTTGATCTTGGCCCTTGAAACCTCTATAAATACCCCCCTTAGGTTGAAGAGTAATTCATCCCACACTTGAAGTCTTCCAAGGCAAAAATATCCCTTTCCCTTTGTGTTGTGTTCGTCCACCCTCCCCCACTTGTGTAGAAATACTTTGTGTATTGTTGTATAATCCCTAATACCTTGGCCTAGTATCCCTAGTAGTATTCCAAAGTTATTTCAATACTAGGAGCCGGAAATACTACTTTATTCCAATAGTCGTAAAGTGAAACCCTAGAAAAATCTTCCTAGCTTGGTGGAAGTATTTAGAAAAGTTGTTTAGAAACTTCTAAGGGTCGCTTGGAGCGGGTTGGAGCGTAGGAATTGGAGCTAAACGTTGCTCAGGATCGACATATATCTTGGATAATTTTGGGCTTATCGAGGTAATGATCTATGTCCCCCTATTGTAATTGGATATTACATGTTGTAGTAGTTATACTTGAGTATATTATATGAGGAAAGAAGATTGATAGAATTGAACTGTATTTACATTGGACTGTACTTACAGTAGACTTGTGCAGTATTATTGTGAAGCAGATTTGAACACGTCCGGTTAGACGTGTAATCCCCTGGGATTTGTTGGCCTGGTAGCGGGCCTTGATAGGGGAGGATATTTATGTGATAACGGGGAGAGTCTTGCGAATTTTACGTAGAATAAGGAATCTTGTATTTAGAATATTCTACGAAAGAACTAGAGATTGATAGATATATTGTGGCCTTTATAGGTGGATCTTCACGCGCATACTTGACTTGGCTTGTGGTTTAAGCTAAAAGGTATGTGATTCTTCCTATACTCTTGAGTACGATTGTTGTGAACTATATAGTACGGTAGACGTACATGTGTGAAATGAGTTTTGTTTGTTTTAAACATAAGGTGTTATAATGGCTTTATTGTTATACCCCGTAGTTCCAGGGTATGTATGCGAGGACGTACGTACGAGAATACGACATTGAAATTGGAAAGGAAGAAAGAGGTGATTTTTTCCACGGAAAAGTTTCCGGTTTTGTGAAGGAAAAGGTTCGTTAATGGGAATTGGATTCCGATTTGGTATTCGGACTTTTTGGAATATTAGAGAATTATGGAATTTTATTTTGGAAATGGTCACGTGGGGCCACGGGAGAAATTCTGGTTTTGTGGGCCCACTTTGTTTTGAGATTTTGGCCATTGTGGATATTTTGGAAGATGAAATATTTTGGACGAGTAGGAGGCGACACGTGTCACCCCCAGGTGGCTTGGCGAATTTCACTTTGTGCACAACACCCGGTCTGATCGTTTTTAAACGTTTGCTAAACTCGCGTAGGATAAATTCGGCTATGTCATTTCTAATTTTGCGGATTTTTCCGAGAGACGAAACACTTTGGACCAACGAGAGGCGTAACTTGTCACCTCTCATTGGTGGACTCAGGCGGAATTGAGGCCGATTGGATGGCTTAATTTGTCAAGTAGTTGGTAGGATATTTTGTGTGCAAGTTGGCTAGGTACACTTGCCCTAATCCTCACCCTACACTTGCCTTGCACTTGGCACCATCTTGGCCCTGGGTTGGCCATCCCTTGACCTATAAATACCCTCTTAAGATGAAGAGTTCTTCATCCACAAAATCTTTCCAAGTCTTGAAAAATCCTCTCCTCTCCCAGCCTTTCGTCCAACACACCTCCCCGAGAAGCTTAGCCGAGGCTAATCCCTCTAGCCTAGCCAAACACTACCCCTCCCTTGGTAGAAATGTTGCCTTCTAGTATTGTTATAATGCCCAAATTACCTAGCCCAAACCCCTTAGTCCTTAGTAGAAGTTGTGAAGAACTTAAGGGTTTCTTGAGCTCTGAGCGTACAACTTAGGAGCTAAACCTTGCTCAGCGCGACTTTTATCTAGGATATTATTGGGCTCAGAGGTAAATAACCTTATCCTCCTTTTGTAATTAGAATATACGTCTTTGTAGAAGTATAGGAATAAGTATTAATACTTAGAAGGTTATTAAAGAATAGAATTGAATCGATATCACAATGAAGGGTTTAAAGAAGAATAATAGAACTGATTTACATGAATTTGTTTTCACAGATGAACTTGAGTAGCTCGCCGGGTAGGGAAGTCTGCCCAAATGTCCATAGAATAGCGAACCCTGCTAGAGCTTTATGCAGTCTGATCTAGACGTTGATAGACGATTGGTATTATAGGTCGATTCTCTTCGCGCGACATATTCAACTTGGCAGGTGGATTTCGCCGAGAAGGTATGTGATTCTTCTTATCCTCTTGAGCATGATATTTTAAAGAATATGTATATAGTACGGTAGACGTACGTGTGTTAAGCCTGAATAATAATTACGGCAATGTCTTCGGACTTAAGCCTGAATAATAATTACGGCAATGTCTTCGGACTTAAGCCTGAATAATAATTACGGCAATATCTTCGGACTTAAGCCTGAATAAAAAGAATCTGAAGTAGTTCAAAAGAATTAAGAAACCTTTTTAAGAGTAACACTTTGTTTTAAAAGCTTAAGAGTTTTACTAGCTTTATGGGAAGTTAGGTATAACGGCTTAAGAGTGATAAAAAGAATGATTTATCGATTTAAGAAAATAAGAGACTTGACTTAATTATACTAATGTGAAAAAGTGTAAAACCTCATTCGTGAGTAAATAGTATTTTTGGTTTTCAAAAGGAACGATGTTTTACCGATCAGAATGAATGTCGAACAAACCACAGCAGCGCTAATAAAGGGAAATGTTTTGACTAATAAAGTATTATTAAAACCAGTAGAAACTTCCATCTGCATAGGAGCTAAGATGAGACAAAATGATATTACATTTCCTAGATCGTGACTGCTGTAATAAGATTGTTATGAACAATAATAACCTACTCACACATAAGGTATATGTTTCTCAGATTGTTTTAAAGGATTAAAACTATGAACTACGAAACCTTTCGAAAATGGGAAACTTGAGTAATTGAAATTAGGCAAACTTGAGCGTTGGAAAAAGAATGTTGTTACTTGATTTTACAAAGAGAAGTGTTTTGATTTACTTCAAAAGATAATCACTCTATTTTATACTACGGGTATTGTGTGACTTTTGCGAAAGAAACGGATCTTTTAAAAGAGTAATACATGAAGTACTTTGGGGCTAAAAACCCGAACTTGTTAACATAATGTAGAAAGTACCTTGTGTGAATAACTTGATTGTATTGATTTGTGATAGTCTTGTAATACTTTCTTGTTGACTTGATAAGTAAACATGTTAGGATGCTACGTGAGTTAGTATCTTGTGATGTTTGTGTAAAGGGGTTTTCCCTTGTTGTGCTTAGGTTGTTTAGCGATAAGCCGTCATGTTGATATTATATCACTCATGATTCCGGGGGTTAAGCTGCCCTCCGATGCGGGGTAGACTCAGGCGGGTCTAGTGACCTATGATTCGAGAATACCTTATGCAGGTCTGTATGGCCTATGCGGAACTACGGGAGTTCCAGGTTAGTATGCGGCCCTTGTGGTCATGCGGTCTTTGTGGCCATGCGGACGGCGAGTCCAGGACGCTGCCGGGGAGTAGCTACCCTCGATGCGGGGAATACCTCATGCGGGCCATTGGAGTGGCCCATGCGGAGCTACGGGAAGTTCCAGGGCTAGACGCGCACATTAGATACTGCGGGCGAGTGGCTGCTTTGATCATGTGATGATGCAGACAGATCTCATGATCTGATTTACGACCTTGTTTGTCTTGTAGGTTTTAGTAGTCGGCTATGCCTCGCACTTACCGTCAGTTTTATGATGACTTTGAGGCGTGAGTCACGACTTGACATATCGCTTATTTATTGTGGCGTAGTTTTGGTTATCATACATGTCTCCTGCTTTATATAGACTACTATGATTTCATTTACGTATTTTGATTTCACATACTTGGTACTGTTATCGACCTCCTTGGGCTGCGTTCATGCCGCAGGTAAAGGTACTCCTCCGTTGATCCGTTCTTAGGATCACCGTTTCACGTTAGGAAAGCTCCGTTTCTCGGAGGCTTAGCATTTTGTATGGTCCTGTCGTTGTAGATATTTGCATTCAGGGGTATTGCGGGGCCTGTCCGCCATTGTTGTTTTAAACTCTTAGAGTGCTGTAGACTGTTGTAAGGTTGGAATGTAGCGTTCATTTTGGGGTACTTATATACATATATGCGAAAGGCAACTTTTCCTAAAGCGTGTCTTATTTATCTTGTTTCATATCTTGGTTGTTTTATATTCCGTGATTTCTCGATGTATGACTACTTGGGTGCGGGTAAGGCACGATCCACGAGCCGGGCAGTCGTGACAAAAGTGGTATCGAGCGATTAATCCTCGGAAAGTGTCTCTGACCGTATCTAGTAAGTCTTGATTATCGGTGTGTTGTGCACCACACCAATAATCGAGAGGCTATAGGATATTTAGGATTGGTTTCCATTCTTCTCACTATGAGATCGTGCTTTAGAGTCGTGTTATAAGTTGGACCCTCTAACGTATTCCTTTCCTTTACTAGTTATGCCTCGCGCGTAACCTTTCGGGCCCAGAAGGCAAGCGGCGAAGGAGGCTGAGTAAATCTGAGAGATTTAGAAGCACAGGCCCAATCATCACCTGAGGTGATGCTTCACGCGAGGGATTACGAGGCGTCGCCGCCGCGAGAGTTTGGCACGCAGCGGCGATTCCTCTGCGGCCATGACATCTGGCTTTCGATTCCACGGCTTGGAAGCGAGAAAATATGGATTGAAGGAGACGGCCTGTTACTAGCAAGGGATTTGGCACTGCGAGTATTTTATGTACCGGTATACCAAGGATATTGATGTTTATCTAAGGAAGGGTTGTGAGGAAGTAGCTCTTCAGTCAGGAGCGAGCCAGGCTTGCGTTCAGGATTATGTGCAGCGGGCTGAGAGATGTAGAGGTCGACAGATTAACCAAGATCGTGAAGAGGGCGATTGGTAGGATCATTTGGTAACTCTCGGCGAACGCCTCGGCAGATTAGACATGCGCCTCCGCGATGCAGTGTCCCTCGCGAGTTGATTTTCCTTAGTGTTCGCGATGTGGCGGCGTCATCGAAATGTCGTTTTTCTGGTGCTTGTTTTATTTGCGGCCGTCGGGGCCATATGGCGAGAATGTTACATGAGGAAGGATGCAAGTAGGAAGACTCGGCCTGCAGTTAGTTGTGGATGCGGTGGTTCGGAGAGGAGGGTGTTAGCGAGGAGGCCACCTCACGGTGTGGCGTTGTGGTCGATGTCATCGTGGGAGTGTCGTGCCTGCGTCGGCTTGTTATGTTTGCGGCAGCGGGCCATTTGCGAAATTGTCCAACGAGTTGGCGGGGATGTAGGGACTCGACGCCGGGATCGATGGATAGTTCATCACCTTCCACTATGCGCACAATGGCGGGATTGACTAGAACGACCTAGGGAAGTGCGCGTAGATCTGGTATATCCTTAACCCTTTAGAGATTTATATGTGTAGCGAATATCTTAAGTGTTATTTTCAGATAGCATTGTGTTAACTGTGATTAGGAATCATGATTAGTTAACCGGGAAAGATTGGGGGATAGAAAAAGTGTGAGCCTTAGAATATATACGTAGGGACCATAGAGGCGAGGCCATCTTGGGTAAAAGAATTATTTCGTGTTTGACCCTTATCGAGGTGCATAGTATACGTGAGATATTTTTGTGGGATGAATCCCTGAGTGATGCGAAATGAAAGAGGGTAGTTGAGCTTAGAAGACCGCTAGGTTTTCGTAACGTGATTGGTGAGATTGTTCCGGATCAGGGAGCTAGTGTTTTGCGCGTTGCCGGGTCGGGTTGAGGCCACGTTGCGGGTCAACCCGCGGCCTGTATGGTGGTGGGGTCAGTTTGTGGTGGTCCCGCCGGGTGGTAGGGTCACGAGGGTGTTAGGCCCAGGTTTAGTTAACCATTGTACGAGTTCGTGGATGTATTTGACCAGTAGTCGGGCCGAGGAGGTCAGCCCGTCTTGTCTTCTAGCAAAGACCGTGTACTCAGTAGTGTTGATTATATCAGAAAGGTTGTAAGGCTGCACGGGGTGCCTACCTTCACCTTATGACAGACAGTGGAGCCCAGGGTACGGCTGTTTCTTTTTCTGGAAGTTTTACCAGGCAGGGTTAAGAACTCAGGTAAGTCTCGACCGCATTCGCCTCTGGCGATGTTTGGATTTCAGGGGTAGTTGTGGGGATTGTTGTCTCCTGTGGAGGGAGTGTTTAAGCTACCATTTCAGTGTTCGGATGTCGCCTTAGGAAGCCTTGTAGGGGCGGAAGTATAAGTTGCCGATCGATTGGTTCGATGTTGGCAAGGTTCAGATAGTTGGTTCAGGTTTGTTCCAGTGACGTGGATAGTGTGACGAGTTTTGGAAAACAGAGGAAACTTAGCCCGTGTTACTTTGGGCCTTTTTGAGTTCATGTGAAGATTAGGCCAGGTTGCCTATATGTTAGCATTTGCCGTCCGACTTAGGAGGCGATGCGTCCGTCTTCAGATTATTATGTTCGAAAGTATCGAAATCCATCCAGTGTTCCCGCTAATGATGACCACGTTAGAGATAGTAACCAGAGATTTGGAATCAGCGCAGAATGGATGTGGTAAGAGTTCGAGTACAAGAAGTGTACGACATCCTCAGGGATCGCATGCAGCCCGGTACCATTTGTTGGGTCGCCGGAGTGACACTCGAACCTCGCGGCAAAGTGACAAAAGTGGTATCAGTGGTATCGCGAGCATAGATGTGATCATTTCGTTTGTAAAGAGTAGGTGCGAAGGGAGTATCTTTTAGACCTCGAGTAGGAGCTTTTGTGATAGAGGTGATTCCTCGTGGACTTGGAGATAAGTATGTGCGCTTGTTGTGTTGTGGCGGAGTGTGGCATGGTTGTTTAGTAAGTATAGCGGCGAGGACTATCTTGGCGCCTGTTTGTTTTGTGACTTGGAAGGAACATTCGGGACGAATGTTTCTAAGGAGGGGAGAATGTTATACCCCGTAGTTCCAGGGTATGTATGCGAGGACGTACGTACGAGAATACGACATTGAAATTGGAAAGGAAGAAAGAGGTGATTTTTTCCACGGAAAAGTTTAGGTTTTGTGAAGGAAAAAGGTTCGTTAATGGGAATTGGATTCCCAGTTTGGTATTCGGACTTTTGGAATATTAGAGAATTATGGAATTTTATTTTGGAAATGGTCACGTGGGGCCCACGGGAGAAATTTACGGTTTTGTAGAGCCACTTTGTTTTGAGATTTTGGCCATTGTGGATATTTTAAGATGAAATATTTTGGGCGAGTAGGAGGCGACACGTGTCACCCCAGGTGGCTTGGCGAATTTCACTTTGTGCACAACACGATTAGAGTCGTTTTCGACGAAACGTTTACTAAACTCGCGTAGGATAAATTCGGCTATGTCATTTCTAATTTTTGCGGATTTTTCCGAGAGACGAAACACTTTGGACCAGAGAGGCGACACTTGTCACCTGCCGTTCAGTGGACTTAATGGCGGAATTGAGGCCATTGGATGGCTTAATTTGTCAAGTAGTTGGTAGGATATTTTGTGTGCAAGTTGGCTAGGTACACTTGCCCTAATCCTCACCCTACACTTGCCTTGCACTTGGCACCATCTTGGCCCTTGGTTGGCCATCCCTTGACCTATAAATACCCCTCTTAAGATGAAGAGTTCTTCATCCACAAAATCTTTCCAAGTCTTGAAAAATCCTCTCCTCTCCCTTAAGCCTTTTCGTCCAACACCCCTCCTCGAGAAGCTTAGCCGAGGCTAATCCTCTAGCCTAGCCGAAACACTACCCCCCCCTCCCTTGGTAGAAATGTTGCCTTCTAGTATTGTTATAATGCCCAAATTACCCTAGCCCAAACCCCTTAGTCCTTAGTAGAAGTTGTGAAGAACTTCTAAGGGTTTCTTGGAGCTACCGGAGCGTACAACTTAGGAGCTAAACCTTGCTCAGGCGCGACTTTTATCTAGGATATTATTGGGCTTACCGAGGTAAATAACCTTATCCTCCTTTTGTAATTAGAATATACGTATTGTAGAAGTATAGGAATAAGTATTAATACTTAGAAGGTTATTAAAGAATAGAATTAAACCGATATCACGAAGAAGGTTTAAAGAAGAATAATAGAACTGTATTTACATAGTGACTGTTTTCACGATGAACTTGAGTAGCTCGCGGGTAGGGAAGTCTGCCCAAATGTCCATAGAATAGCGAACCCTCCGCTTAGAGCTTTATGCGATCTGATCTAGACATTGATAGACGATTTGATCGTTATAGGTCGATTCTCTGCGCGACATATTCAACTTGGCGGTGGATTTCGAGAAGGTATGTGATTCTTCCTATCCTCTTGAGCATGATATTTTAAAGAATATGTATATAGTACGGTAGACGTACGTGTGTTAAGCCTGAATAATAATTACGACAATGTCTTCGGACTTAAGCCTGAATAATAATTACGGCAATGTCTTCGGACTTAAGCCTGAATAATAATTACGGCAATATCTTCGGACTTAAGCCTGAATAAAAAGAATCTGAAGTAGTTCAAAAGAATTAAGAAACCTTTTTAAGAGTAACACTTTGTTTTAAAAGCTTAAGAGTTATACTAGCTTGATGGGAAGTTAGGTATAACGGCTTAAGAGTGATAAAAAGAATGATTTATCGATTTAAGAAAATAAGAGACTTGACTTAATTATACTAATGTGAAAAAGTGTAAAACCTCATTCGTGAGTAAATAGTATTTTTGGTTTTCAAAAGGAACGATGTTTTACCGATCAGAATGAATGTCGAACAAACCACAACAGCGCTAATAAAGGGAAATGTTTTGACTAATAAAGTATTATTAAAACCAGTAGAAACTTCCATCTGCATAGGAGCTAAGATGAGACAAAATGATATTACATTTCCTAGATCATGACTGCTGTAATAAGATTGTTATGAACAATAATAACCTACTCACACATAAGGTATATGTTTCTCAAATTGTTTTAAAGGATTAAAACTATGAACTACGAAACCTTTCGAAAATGGGAAACTTGAGTAATTGAAATTAGGCAAACTTGAGCGTTGGGAAAAGAATGTTGTTACTTGATTTTACAAAGAGAAGTGTTTTGATTTACTTCAAAAGATAATCACTCTATTTTATACTACGGGTATTGTGTGACTTTTGCGAAAGAAACGGATCTTTTAAAAGAGTAATACATGAAGTACTTTGGGGCTAAAAGCCCGAACTTGTTAACATAATGTAGAAAGTACCTTGTGTGAATAACTTGATTGTATTGATTTGTGATAGTCTTGTAATACTTTCTTGTTGACTTGATAAGTAAACATGTTAGGATGCTACGTGAGTTAGCATCTTGTGATGTTTGTGTAAAGGGGTTTTCCCTTGTTGTGCTTAGGTTGTTTAGCGATAAGCCGTCATGTTGATATTATATCACTCATGATTCCGGGGGTTAAGCCCTCCGTCTGGGTAGACTCGGCGGGTCTAGTGACCTATGATTCGAGAATACCTTATGCAGTGCAGTATGGCCTATCGGAACTACGGGAGTTCCGGTTAGTACGCGGCCCTTGTGGTCACGCGGTCTTTGTGGCCACGCGACGGCGAGTCCAGACACCTGCCGGGAGAGCTACCACCGATGCGGGAATACCTCATGCGGGCCATTGGGTGGCCCATGCGAGCTACGGGAAGTTCCGTGGCTAGAGCGCACATTAGATCTGCGGGCGAGTGGCGGCTTTGATCATGTGACTGCAGACAGATCTCATGATACTGATTTGACCTTGTTTATCTTGTGGGTTTTAGTAGTCGGCTATGCCTCGCACTTACCGTGCGGTTTTATGATGACTTTGAGGCGTGAGTCCCGACTTGACATATCGCTTATTTATTGTGAATCAGAGTTTTGGTTATCATATATGTCTCTGCTTTATATAGACTACTATGATTTCATTTCTGATATTTTGATTTCACATACTCGTACATTGTATCGACCTCCTTGAGGCTGCGTTCACGCCGCAGTAAAGGTACTCTACCGTTGATCCCGTTCTTAGGATCACCGCTTTCACGTTGGGAAAGCTCCGTTTCTCGGAGGCTTAGCATTTTAGTAAGGTCCTGTCGTTGTAGATATTTGCATTGGGGTATGGCGGGGCCCTGTCCCGCCATTGTTGTTTTAAACTCTTAGAGGTCTGTAGACCTGTTGTAAGGTTGGGATGTAACTGTTCATTTTGGGGTACTTATATACATATATGCCGAAAGGCAACTTTTTCCCAAAAACTGTGTCTTATTTATACTGTTTCATATCTTGGTTGTTTTATATTCCGCTGATTTCTCTGATGTATGACTACTTGGGTGCCCGGGTAAGGCACCAGTCACGGGCCCCGGAACGGGTCGTGACATTTATTGTAAGTTAGTTATAACGACTTTATGAAAATGAAAGAAAGATTTGATTTTGAAAGTTAAGAGACTTGATCTTGAAAGATAAGAGACTTGACTTATAAACGACTTGTTTTCGGAAAAGGAGAAGTAACTTGATTTAAGTATAGGTTACTTGTTTTGGAAAGAGTAAGTTATTGGGTTTTAAAAAGTATACTTGATGTTGTTTAAAAGAAAAGCACTTGGTATTAAAAGTATAGAGTACTTGATTTTAAAAATCTTATAAAGATTTTCGGAAGGTGTAGTAATTTGGTTTGAAAGGAAAACGTGTTTTTAATACTACGAGTATTAGTATCATGTGGCTTTTACGTAAAAAGAGGTCTTTTTGAAAGAATGAAAGTATGTAGTATTTTGGGTTTGAAACCCGGATTGTTGATTAAAATGAATGTATGTTGAACTTGCCTATGCTTGTTGTGATAGTCTTTGATGTGCAAGTGTTTTGTTGATATGCTGTCGTGACTCTCTGGGAGGGCCGGCTATCTGATTGATTTCCTTTGGACATGCTGACACGATGGATGGTCCACGGGCATGCGTCCAGTAGGATGGTTTCATGGCCATGACTTCCGAGGTGAGATGCCGGGGCATGCGGTCATTGTGAGGTTCAGATTGTTAGTCCATGGACCGCTAATCCATGAAGCTTGCCGCGGTGACGAGCGATCACGGGCTTGATTTGTACGTGTGGTTCAGGCACACTTTAGATACTTGTTCTGGTCATTTTCTCGTGTACCGGTAGCCTCTGGTAGATAGCTTAAGATACTTGCCTCGGTCATATCTTGTGAGACGGTAGGCTATTGTACGTTAGCTTAAGATACTTGCCTCGGCCAGTTGCGTGGCTAGCTTTTGGACTGGTAGTTGGCTTCCGTACCTTGCCCGTGATGGGATATGACTAGCTTTTGGGACCGTAGTTGGCTATTCTACTCGCCCGTCGGTTTTGATGACGCAGTGTGATCTAGTGTTCGTGTTCACATACGGGTGTTGTTTTACATCATGTACCGCTTGGCGGTGAGAATGAGTTCCACCGCATGAGTGATATTATGGGCGTGAGACCCATAGTTATGTGCGAGTGATTATTCGGGATATGCGTCCCTTACTTGACATAATCTTGTTTACTTGTGAAATGGTTTTATAAAATGATGAAATGTGATTTCATTACGATTTTCGGGCCAGATACTGTACTGTTATCGACCTCGTCGGGGCTGCGTTCATCGCCGTAGAGGTACACCATTTGTTGATCCTCGCCATAGGATCGCAGTCAGCGTTAGGAAGCTCCGTTCCTCCGAGGCTTATCTTTTGGTATAGTCCGCATCATTGTAGGTACTTGCATTCTGGGTATGGCGGGGCCCTGTCCCGTCATAGATGTTGTTACATTCTTAGAGGTCTGTAGTACTGTTGTGGGCAGAGTTTGTAAAAAGGATAACTGTTCGGGTTTTTATGTATGTTTACAGAAGGCAACTGTTTTGGTTGGCCTGTTTATTTATCATATCTCTTGTTTCATGTTTATGTTTTATTTCCGCTGATTTTCTCTGATGTTGTATCACTAGGGTGCCCGGGGTAAGGCACAAGTCACGGGCCCGGGTTCGGGTCGTGACACGAATGAACTCCTGCGGATCCTCATCCGACCTCGAACCATAAAACTCAGGTGGATGACAACCCAGAAAATCCCTAACCCGCAAACTGTCGGCCCTAGGGTGGGCTGCCTGCTCCTGTCGGCGCTGTCCGACTACTATACTGGTCAATAACCGGATCTGCTCCCTGTAGTCTCTATTCTCGCACCGGCTGCGGGCGGAGGCTCGTTCCGGAACCTCTGGAGCTACCGCCGCTCTCGCTCTCTATCTTTACCGCGTGGCTGAACTCGTCGACCCGCCTACTACCTCGTGCATAGTCCGTGCTCGAGTCCGTGTAACCCTCGAGTACCGCTTAGCGCCTCCGCCGCTTGCCCTTGCTCGGGCCTGGCCGCTTCCGCGAGGCATATTCGTTTCATAAGACTAGGTCGAGAGGATTCAACCTAATAAGACGGCTCTCTGCACGATCTCGGAGAGAGAAGAATGGAAACCAATTCTAAATGTCCCGCACCTCACGATTATAGATGTGGTGCACAACAAACCGATAATCAAGACTTACTAGACTGATGCGTAGACACTTTCCGAGGACTAATCGCTCGATACCACTTTTGTCACGACCCGACCCGGGCGCGGCGGTGCCTGCACAGGCACCTGCTCGTATACATCAGAGAATAGCAGCGGACATACACAACATAAACACATGTGTAACAATAAAACATCCCAGGCTAGCCGATAAAGTCGCCTTCTAATATATAACATAATCAAGAGTACAACATCAGTTTTTACAGCCCAACCACAAATGTGAATACAGACCTCTAGGAATAACAACTGTGGCGGGACAGGGCCCCCGTCATACCCCTGAATGTACATAAATCTACAACACCAGGGAGAAGACTATACCAAAATGAGACAAGCCTCCGGATAAATGGAGCTTCTGACGTCTGATAAGTGATCCTAAGAATGTGGATCCACCACCTGCTTACCCTTTCCTGCGGCATGAACGCAGCCCGAGAAGGGGTCAAGACACAATATGTACTAAGTATGTAAATCGAAAATCAGTAATTACAACATAAGTTTAAAACAAAGCCGAGACATGTATGATAACAATTACGATTACAAGGCCTTACTAACAATGAGAGTAAATCGAGAGAATACGTACAACATCACAATAGGAGACTCCCGAACAAATCATGGGTAGTGAACCCATAGAAACAGGTGGTATAACGTCTTAGGGTTCTTACCCCTCATTTATACTCTTACCCTGAAGCAGGTGGTATAACGTCTTGGGGGTTTGCCCCTCATTTATACTCTTACCCTGGAGAAGGTAATAAAACAGGTGGTATAACGTCTTGGGGGTTTACCCCTCATTTATACTCTTACCCTAGAGAAGGCGGTATAGCGTCTTGGGGGTTTACCCCTCACTCATACTCTTACCCTATCTCAACCGGCCGTCATACAATAAATAAGCAAGTTAGAAATCCCCCTAACTTCTTATTAGTCTTATTCATCTACTCTTCTCATTTTAGTTTTACCCAAGGCACTAGCATGTCTTTTATAAAAATCCGGGAATTTAACCCAAAGTACTACGTCCTTCAATTCTTTAAAACAAATGACTCTTTTTAGTAGAAAACTTCCAAGATACTATTAATCCTAGTATCAAGTCCAAATTACATTTCAAGGCAAGTCACGACACCGTTAGAAATAAAGTTAGGTTTCTAAATCAAGTGACTCATTTTCTTATAAAACCTTAGGCAATTTGATGCCTTAAAATCGAATTGCCTTCCATTAAATCAAGCCATTTATCTTTCCATAAAGCCAATATAACCTACTCCCCATAAAGTCGTTATATTCACTTTATACCTTAGTCAAGTACAATTTCCTATCCAAGGGACTTATACGTTTAAAACAGAACAAGTATTACATACTTTAAAACTCTTCAAGTCCCTTAACTTTAATAAAACATTAGACATCCTTAATACTTCCAAGAAGTGAGTTAATCTACTAACTCACCCGGCTTGGCTATTCATAAAACTAGTAAAGGATATCAAGGTCATGTACTTCTACCGTACTATATACGTACAACTAGTCATGCTCAAAAGATAGAAAAAGTTCTACATACCTCGCCGGGTCAAACCACTTGCCATGTACAAAGTCCCGCCCGTAGTATGTCAACCTATAATATTCACAATACGTCTATTAAAGCCTTTCTTCAAACGTAGAATATTATAAGTGTCAAGTCGCTAAATTCTACGGAAAATCGGACAGCACCTCCTTTGTTTCTACTCACTTTGCCACCTTTTTCAAGGCCGAATACAATAACCAAACACGCCACATTTAAGGCACAATCAACGCAATTAATAAATAGGGGATTACACGTCTACTAGACGTGTAAAATTCCGCCCCACAAACGATAACAAACTAATACAACTACTAGTCCAATTTTCGGCCATAATGAATAAAACAATACCAATCCTTATCCAATTTCCATATCAATCCATATTGGTAGCATAACATGATATCAAGTCGCATTTGATTATAACTACCATAATCTTCAAATAAGTGACATGCGACGATTTCTAATAAACGACCAATTAGTAATCCAATCTTCAAGTGGCTTGTATAACATTTCGGATTTAAGCTACAAGCAATCCATAATACTTATAAACTTCAACATAACAACTTCATGCTAGTTACATGTAAAGCTAACAACAACAATATAATTATATAATCTTGTAACACCTTTAAAAGACAAGATTATACCTCAATGAACCTTAATCCAACTCCAATCCGAAGTCGCTCCTTAGTAGTTTAGAGCCTCTCCAAGATACTTCAATCCGCTTGTTGAGACCCTTAGAACAACACCAACAATTATCCTTCAAATCTCCAAACAAAACCTAGAAAGACCACTAGGTTTTCGTTTTGCGACTAACCCGTAAACTATCTTTTTCCAAGATTTTTCTATTGAGATATGTCTACAATACACATAGGAACCTTGGTTTAAAGTGGGGAGCTAAAAGAACAAGGAACAAAGATTTTTTATTTTTTTTTATAGAGAACCCGAGAGCAAAGCTCTATGTTCATCCAATTTTTTGTGAAATTTTGCTAAGTGTTAGCTCTCTCTTGCTACTAGTAGTAATATAAAGCACATTGGAGGGTCATGATACAACCATTTGGGTGGCTAGGATAAGCTCTTATTAAATATCAAGACCTTGTGGGTCCTTTGACTTTAGTCAAGATTATCATGCTATAAGTTGCAAGACTTAGTCTTCCAAGACTATGGTCAATGACCATTATGGTCATGCCTAATTCGACCAAGGCATCAATAAGGGGGTGACACGTGTCGCCCTCCCATTCGTCACAATAGTACGTTTTCCGACAATTTCATATTTCCGATAAATTTTTACAAGTCTCAAATCTTAACACTTGTGAGTTCTTACTTACGTTCTTAAAACATGTCCTGTAATTACGGGGTGTAACAGGCAGCATGGGTGGTACGGTGCAGCCGACAGGATCAGTTGCTGGGTCTTCCTCTCCTTCTGTGGTTATGCGCCCCGGAGGGCAGGGTACTCACGGACCGGCAGGCCGCGGTAGAGGTTGTGGTGGTGGTTCCAGTTCTAGCAGTCCACAGAACCGCATATATTCATTAGCCAGCCGCCAGGATCAGGAGGCTTCCCCTGACGTCATCACAGGTACATTATTGATTTCATCTTTGTGGCGTTTATGCTGATAGATCCGTGTTCTACCTTGTCCTATGTGTCCCCTCTTATTGCGGGTAGAATTGGGATAGGCGGAGTCGATAGAGCCTTTTGAGGTAGCTACGCCAGTGGGTGATTCGGTGTTAGCTGAGCGGGTGTATAGAGGTTGTCCGGTATTTATTTACAGTCGTCAGACCCTTGCAGACTTGATAGAGTTGGAGATGACAGATTTTGATGTCATTATGGGTATGGACTGGTTGGCTTCTTGTTATGCCAACGTTGACTGTAGGGACAGGTTAGTTCGGTTCCAGTTTCCTGGCGAGCCAGTTATCGAGTGGAAGGGCAATACAGCGTCGCCGAGGGGTAGGTTTATTTCTTACCTCAAGGCTAGGAAGATGGTGCAGAAAGGGTACATCTATCATCTGGTTCGGGTATTTGATACAGAGGCTGAGGTGCCAGTTCTTCAGTCAGTGCCAGTGGTTAGGGAGTTTCCAGATGTATTCCCAGACGATCTTCCGGGTATCCCTCCTGAGAGGGAGATTGAGTTTTGTATTGACACGTTGCCAGACACTCGACCTATTTCCATTCCGCCATACAGGATGGCACCTGCTGAGTTGAGGGAGCTGAGTTGGAAAATTTAAGTCTCTTGGTTATAAAGAAGAATGTAAGTGTCTAAATCATAAAGTTAGTATAACGGCTTTATGGGAAGTTGGTTATAATAGCTTTATGGAAAGTTAAAAGAATGGTTTACTCTAGCAATGTAAATTAAGATAAAATGACTTGAAAGGAAGAAAGGCAAATTGATTTGAAGGCATCAATTGCTTAAAGTTTTAAAGTAAAAAGTCACTTGGTTTAGAAGTCTTTAAAGGTAGTTCTAAGAGGTATTGTGACTTGTTTTGAAAAGTAGACATGACTTGATTGTCACAACCCGACCCCGGGCCCGTGACTGGTGCCTTACCCCGGGCACCCTAGTGATACAACATCAGAGAAAATCAGCGGAAATAAAAACTTAAACATGAAACAAGATATACAATAAGAAAACAGGCTAACCAAAACGGTCACCTTTCTGCATATATATAAGAATTCGAACAGTTACATCCTTACAAACCCTGCCCACAACAGTACTACAGACCTCTAAGAGTTTTATAACAACAACGACGGGACAGGGCCCCGCCATACCCCTGAATGTATAAGAACCTACAATCTCAGGGAATCATACCACAAGATAAGCCTCCGGAGAAACGGAGCTTCCCAAAACGCTGAACTGTGATCCTATGAGCGAGGATCAACAACTGGTGTACCTACTGCGGCATGAACGGCCCCGAAGTCGAGATAACAGTACAGTATGTGAAACTGAAAGTACTGAAATAAAATCATAATAGTCTGTATACAAAAAAATAGGAGACATGTATGATAACCAAACTACAGTACACAATATATAAGCAGTCATGTCAAGTCAGGGACTTACGCCCTCAAAGTCATCACTCAAATATAACCATGGGTCTCATGCCCACAATATCAATCATGCCCGTGGAATTCCTTCCTCACGCCGCGATCCATGATATAATAACACCAAGGAATACACATGAACACCAGGTCCCACCTGTGTCATAAAAACCGTACGGGGTAAGTACGAAGGCATAACCAACTACTAGAACCTACCGTACCAATAATGATATAAAACTGTATCGCGAGGTCTTTCTGGACCGCCAAATGATCGAAGCTGGGCCACTCGCCCTCAGTATCATTGTGCGTGTCTAACCCTGGAACTCCCGCAGTCCGCATAGGCCACCTAGGCCCGCATGAGGTATTCCTCGCATCAGGGGTAGCTAACCCGCGGCAACATCCTGGACTCCTGCAATCCGCATGGCCACATTGACCACATGAGGTATTCCTCGCATCGGCGTAACACACCCGGAGTGATTCCTGGAACTCCCACAGCTCCGCATAGGTCCCATGGACCCGATTGAGGTATTCCTCGCATCGGGGGTAGCTAACCCGCGACAACAAAACAAGTCAGGGGGGTATGTGATGTAATACAAGCGTAACCGACTTATCGTAAACAACATAAGCACAACAAGAAAAACCCCTTCACATAAAAGTCCCAAGATACTAACGCCCGTAGTATCCTAGCATTTTTACTTATCAAACCAACAAGAAAGTATTACAAGGCTATCACAAGCAAAACATAGGCAAGTTACTCACACAAGGTACTTTTATTTCATGTCAACAAATCCGGGTTTTAACCCCAAAGTACTACATACTTCAACTCTCTTAAAAAGATCCATTTCTTTCACAAAAGTCACACGATACCCGTAGTATCAAAATAGAGTAACCATCTTTTTAAGTAAACCAAAACAATTTCCATACCTTCTTTTTAAACCAACTTAAGAAAAAACCATGCCTTCCTTTTTAAACAATTTTAAGACAAAACCATGCCTTCCCTTTAAACAAAAACACTTCAAATTCTCAAGTCTCTCTCTTTTATAAATCAAGTCCCTTACTTTGAAATTTTAAGAAAATCAATACTTGTTATTAATGATCTTATTAAAACAGTCATGATCTAGGAAATGTAATACAATTTTGTCTTATCTTAGCTTCTATGCAGATGGAAGATTCTACTGATTTTAATTTAATTATTTGTCATTACATTTTCCTTTATTAACGTTGCAATGGCTTGTTCGATAGTTATTCCCATTTCCGAAATCAATATAACTTATTCCTTTTTCATTTTTTGATCAAGTACTCATTTCTCACGAATGAGGTTTCACCACTTTCTAACACACTTCAAGTTCTTCATATTTCATATCAAGTCCAATATAAGTCAAGTCTCTTATCTTTTAAAATCAACAAACCATTCTTTTACCTACATAAAGTCGTTATAATTAACTTCCCATAAAGCCATTATAACACTTTATGTTTTAAACCAACCAAATTCGTTTAGTACATTACGCGTCACCGCACTACATAGTTCACAACATCATGCTAGAAAGGATAGGAAGAGGTTCACATACCTCGCGATGATTATCGACAATTAGCAAAACGCTCCAAAGTACTGTAACCCTGCTAGCCTTTTCCACCCCCAAGTAGAATATGCTACTCGTAGTACTTCAACCTATAATGGTCATAAACGCCTATTAACTTCTAGATCTCTTCAGTTAGAACATTTCTAAGAACAAGGTTCCATATTCTACGGAAAATTCGACACCCCGCACAGTAACCACATAAATAACCTCCAATATCAAGGCCCGCTACCAAGCCAACAACTCAGGGGATTACACGCCTAACCGGACGTGTACAATTCCGCCCACAATACTACTACAAGTCTCAGTAAATACGGTCAATGTAAATCTGATTTAATTCTTTTTAATCATCCTTCCATATATCATATACTCAATTATACATTACTCTGACATGTAATCTCCAATTACAATAGGGGATAAAGATCATTACCTCGATAAGCCCAAAATTATCCATGATTTATAAGTCGATCACGAGCAACGTTTAGCTCCATTCCTTACGCTCCAACCCGCTCCAAGCAACCCTTAGAAGTTTCTAAACAACTTCTCTTAACACTTCATCCAACTATGAAGATTTCCCTAGGGTTCATTTTGCGACTATTGGAATAAAGTAGTATTTCCGGGCTCTTATGTTGGGATTACTTTAGAATACTACTAGGGATACAAGGCTAAGGTATTTGGGATTATACCACAACAATTGAAGAATTTCTACACAAGGTGGGGGAGTTTGGACGAGAACACCTAAGGGGAGGGAGTATAATTTTTGCCTTGGAAACTCTCTAAGTGGATGAATAAAGTCTTGCACTTAAGGGGGTATTTATAGAGAAATCAAAGGCCAAGATCAAGGCAAGTGTGTGGTGTAGATTGGGGACATGTGTGTGTGGATTCTACCAACCACATGTCCACCACAAAATTGGGACAAGTGGCTAGCCACTTGTCCACCACCAAACGTCCATGGACACTTGTCCAACCATAATCGGCCAACTTGGCCACATGGGGGTGACACGTGTCGCCCCCCTACTCGTCCAAAATATTTCATCTTCCGAAAATATCTGTAATGCCAAAAATCTCTAAAACAAAGTGGGCCCCTCAAAACCGTAAATTTCTCCCGTGGGCCCCACGTGACCAATTCCGGAAATAAAATTCCATAATTCTCTAATATTCTAAAAAGTCCGAATACCAAATCTGGGAATCTAATTCCCATTAACGAACCTTTTTCCTTCACAAAATCCGGAAACTTTTCCGTCGAAAAATCACATCTTCCTTCCTTTTCAATTTTAATGTCGTATTCTCGTACGTACGCCCTCACATACATACCCTGGAACTACGGGGTGTAACATTCTTCCCCCCTTAGAAACATTCGTCCCGAATGTTCCTTCTAAGTCTCCAAGCATACCTGTGCCGGTATAGTCTTCCCTACTATACTTACGGAACCAATTATGCCACACATGGCCATAATACAACATACGCGCAAAAACTCACATCCAAGCCAATGAAGAATCATCTCTAAAGCGTATAACAATACTAATAGCTCCACCCATGGTCCAAAGGATACTTTCTTCACATCTTTACTTTATAAAAAGGACACTTCCATCTTCTTAACACATCTTCGCCTCTTTTCTTAGTTGTTGTACCCTCCTCGTACACTCGAACTCTTCCTAATATACGTACCACATTTCTGTCATTGCTTCAGTTTTCAAAATCTCGGGGTTACTATCTCCAACTTGGTCATCATTAACTGGGAACACTGGATGGATCTCCGATACTCTTCCAAACATAGCAACATGGAAGACCGGACGTACTGCCTCCTAAGTCGGACGGCAGTTCTAACTTATAGGCAACCTGGCCTATTCTACAAATGATCTGAAAAGGCCCAAAGTACCTCGGGCTAAGTTTCCTCGCTTTCCAAATCTCGCCACACCTTCCGGGTGGTACCTTCAAGAAGACCCACCGTCAACTGAACTCCAGTGTCGACGCCGATTATCCGCACGACTTCGCTGACTCAGTGCTAATAACCTCTTCTGGATAAGCTTCACCTTATCCACATCCTGCTGAATCAAGTATGGACCAACTATCTGAACCTTGCCAACATCGAACCAATCGACTGGCAACCTACACTTCCGCCCATACAAGGCTTCATAAGGCGCCATCCGAATACTGAAATGGTAGCTATTATAATACTCACTCAACAAGAGGCAAATAATCCTCTCAGCTACCCCTGAAATCAAAACACCGGCCCGTAACCTATCCTCAAATGTCTGGATAATATGAGCTGTTTGTCCGTCGGCCCAAGGGTGGATGCAATACCGAGACTCACCTGAGTTCCTAACCCCGCCTGGTAAAACCTCCAGAAAAAAAAGAAATAGCCATAAACTGGGCTCCACTGCCTGTCATAAAATAAAAGTAGGAACCCCGTGCAGCCTTACAACCTTCCTGATATACAACATCTCGCATAACCCTCCGCCGAGTAAACAGTCCTGACTGAAAGACAAGATGGGCTGACCTCATCGGCCCGACTACTGGTCGAACGCATCCACAAACTCGTACGATGGTTACCTAAACTTGGGCCTAACACCCTCGTGACCCTATCATCTAGCGGGACCACCTCAAACTGATCCCACCACATTCCGGGCTGCGGGTTAACCCGCGATATGGCCTCAAACCGATCCACTTCGTACTAAACTCTTGTTCCTGGTCCGGAACAATCTCACTATTCAAGTCATGAGAACCTAGTGGTCTTCTAACCTCAACTACCCACTTCCATTTCACACCACTCATGGACTTATCACATGAATATACCCCACGTATACAATGTATCTCGGCAAGGATAAAAAAAAAAACGTAAAATCTTTTACTTAAGACGGCCTTGCATCTAAGGTCTCCACGTGTAATATTCTAAGGCTCACACCTTCCATGTCCCCATACTTACCTTTTCAACTACCCATGTTTTCTAATCACAACTTACACAATGCTATCCGAACATAACACTTAACATTAAGTCATCATATCATGCATACTAGTCTCTAGAGGGTTAAGGATATACCTGTAACTATTGCTTTACTTTCCCTTTGTCTCACTAACCAAAGTCCTGCCCTGCAGGGCGCATAGCTAGAGAAAGCGATGAACCAGCCACTGATCCCGAAGGCTGAGTCTCTACATCCGCGCTACCTCTGGTCGGACAATTTCTCGCAAAATGGCCCTGCTGGCCGCAAGCATAACAAGCTGTCGAAGTAGTACGACACTCCCCACAATGACACCTACCACAACGGCCACACCGAGGTGGGGGTGGCCTTCTCTGGCTAACACCCCTTCCTCTCCGAACCACTGAATCCGCAACTGACCTGGTAGGCTGAGTCATCCCATCTGTATCCCTCCTACTAGGACATTCTCTCCTCACATGGCCCTGACGGCCGCAGGTAAAACAAGCATTAGTAAAAAGACGACATTTCCCAGGATGACGCCTTCCATATAGTGAACACTGAGGGAAAACTGAATCTGGCTGGCTAGAACCTATGTAAATCTGTGAACCAGAAACCCTGGAGCTCTGACCAACTCCTACATACCTCGAACATCCTGAAGCCTGTAGAGGACCACTCTGTACTGGCGGAGGCGCATAACCAGTCTGCTGCTGAGAAGGTCCGCCTCGAAAGTTACCAAAGGACCTGCTGCTCGGCCTCTTCGCGATCTTGGTTAATCCGTCGATCTCTACGTTCCTCATTCTGCTGCGCACAAACGCGGGCAACGTCCATGCCTGACTGAAGAGTTACTCTTGTACATCCCTTCACTAGATAATTAACTAGACCCGTGATATATCGGTGCACTCTATCCTCCATGTCTGCCACTAAAGCGGGGACATAACGAGCCAACGAGTCAAACTCTACATTGTACTCCCGGACCGTCCGCCCGTTCTGCCTCAACATCATAAATCTATCTGCCCGAGCTCACCTCATCTGCGAGGGCAAGAAGTGTGTAAGAAATGCCTCTGAGAACTCGTCCCAACCAGCTGGAGGCGCATGCTCCCCCCCGGGGTAGTTCCCATGAATCAAACCAGTCGACTGCAGTAACACACAACCTATGGGAACCCAATACCACCGACTCTGTCTCTGAGGCCTTGATCACTTTCATGATCCGCTGCAACTGTCGAATAAACTCCTGAGGATCTTCCTCAGTTCTCAATCCATAGAACTCGGGTGGACTGCAACTCAAGAAGTCCCGAAATCTCAAACTATCGGATCTAGGGTGAACTACTGGTACTACCGGAACCTCCGACTCTCGTCTGTCCTCATTCCTAGCCACAAGCCTAGCTAGTAACTGGGCCATCTCCTTGTAACTCGTATCCTCGGCTCTTGGTCGTGGAACTGGAGACTCAGGTTGTTACACCCTGTAATTCAATGACATGTTTAAGAGAATGTAAGTAAGGAACTCAAGACTTGAAAAGGGTACTAAAGGAAGAATTGTTTTTCCGACGGAAAATCTTCCGAACATCGGAAAGGAAAAATGTTCGTTGGTGAGAATTAGATTCTCAAAATGCATTATTTGAAGAGTATGGAACTTATTAGCATTATGGAAATTTATTTTTTATGGATTTGGTCACGTGGGGCCCACCCGAGGAATTTTACGTTTGTGGGGCCCACGAGGATTACGAAATTTTATGGACGAATGGGAGGGCAACACGTGGCACCCCCCCAATGGTCTTGGACGAATTTATGCAAGGGTATTATGGTCATTGACCATGGTAGAAGACCAAGTCTTGCTAATTATAGAGCTTGACATTGTTGACTAAGTCGAGGGCGGCAGCGATCTCTTCCCTCCAAACTTAACAAGTGTTATAATCTAGACCCTCCAATATATATTATATACACACTAGTGCAAGACAAGTCTTCACACTTAGAAAATTTTCAAGAAACTTTGAGCTTAGCCAAGAATGCTCTCGGGTTTGAGCTCCCCTCCACAAGAAAAATTTGTAGTTTGATCCATTAGCCACAAGACTTTAACCCAAGGTCCCTAAGGGTATTGTACGGATATCTCAATAGAAATATTTCGGAAAAACGGCGTTTTCACGTTAGTCGCAAGGCGAAAACCTGAGGCATTTTCATAGGTTTTGATTGGAAATGGAAGAGAAGTTGGTTGTGAGCTTCTAAAGGCTTCAAATAGCGGATTGGAGCGTAAAGGAAAGGAGCTATGAATTGCTAAGGAGCGACTTTGAATCTTGGAAATTTTAAGGGCTTGTAAAGGTATAATTCTTGTTGTTTTAGTATTAAGATTACTTATTGTTGTAGCTATGGATATTAGCAAGCATGAAATATTTATATTATGAAGTTGATAAGTGTTAGGAATATTGGAACCCTAATCCAAAAACTAGCATGTTTAACCCTTAAGATTTTAATTCAAGTTGATTATTAGTTTAAGTCGTCGCATGTTATATAAGGAAGGAATTATAGTTGTTGAAGTTGTTTATGACTATATAACATGTTAGACCTAAGAACTTGGATTGAAAAGGAATTGGAAAGATTGATAAGTTGTTGCACCTTTTGGCCGAAAATGGCATTGTATTGTGGACTAGTTTCGTATTAATTTGTGGGGCAAAATTTTACACGTCCTGTTAAGGCGTGTAATCTCCTTTGGTTAGCTGAATTGTTGGGCCTTAAATGTGGCGTGTTTGGTTATTGTATTCGGCCTTGAAAAAGGTGGCAAAGTATGTAGAAACAAAGGAAGTGCTGTCCGATTTTCCGTAGAATTTAGTGACTTTGCACTTAGAATATTCTACGTTCGAAGCTAGAGGTTAATGGACGTATTATGGCCATTTTAGGTTGAAGTACTAAGTATAGCGGATTCTACTTGAAGGATGGAATAGCTATCAAGGTTGAAGTACTTCGGAGCATTTTGCTACTTGTCGATAATCGTCGTGAGGTATGTGAACCTCTTCCTTCTTTAGACATGATTATATGTATGGAATATACATGTGGTATTATTTCATGATTCCTTCTACTCTTAGAAGTTAAGAGGTATGTATGTTGATTTACTCTACGTAAGGGTTATGTCTAAGTTATCCTAAGGGAAGTGTGGTACTACTTTTGGAGCTTGTTACAGTTGTGGCCAGCAGGGTCACTTTGCGAGGGACTGTCCGACCGGGGACGGCGGTGGTAGGCTCACCTTCGAGTTACATTGTCGCTTCATCATCTCCTCTGATTACTCGCCCGGAGGCGTGGTACTCATGGGTCAGTCGCGGCGAGGTCGTGGCTCGGGTCCCAGTTCTAGCGGTCCTCAGACACGCATATATGCTTTGTCGGTAAGCGGGATCAGGAGGCCTCACCTGATGTCGTCACAGGTACCTTATCAGTTTCTGGGTTTGATGTGTATGCTTTGATAGATCCGGGTTCTACTCTGTCCTATATATCTCCCCTTGTTGCTAGTAGGATAGGGATAGAGCCTGAATCCATAGACCCTTTCGAGGTAGCTACGCCAGTGGGTGATTCGGTGGTAGCTCGGCGGGTATATAGAGCTTGTCCTGTGACCATTTACAGTCGTCGGACCCTAGCCGACTTGATAGAGTTGGAGATGATTGACTTCGACGTGATCATGGGGATGGATTGGCTAGCTTCTTGCTACGCCAATGTAGACTGCAGAGAGAGAGTAGTGCGGTTCGGTTTCTGAGGCCGGTTGTTGAGTGGGAGAGAGCACGGTATCGCCGGAAGGTAGGTTTATTTCCTACCTCAAGGCTAGGAAGATGGTGCAGAAGGGGTATATCTACCATCTCGTTCGGGTGTTTGATACTGAGGCTGCGGTACCAGATTTTAGTCGATTCGATGGTCGAGAGAGTTCCCACGCGTTTTCCGACGACCTCCCGGGTATCCCTCCTGAGAGGGAGATTGAGTTTTGTATAGACATATTGCCAGACACTCGGCCTATTTCCATTCCTCCATACAGAATGGCACCTGCCGAGTTGAGAGAGTTGAAGGATCGGCAGGGATTTCTTTGGAGAAGCGGCTTCATCGTGCCTAGTGTTTCTCCGCAGGGCGCGGTATTGTTCGTGAAGAAGAAGGGCGGACGCTGCGCGTGTATTGACTACTGAGCGGTGAACAAGGTGACCATTAAACGAATACCCCCTTCCTGGATTGATGATTTGTTCGACCGATTGCCAGCGCGAGATGTTTTTCAAGATTGATCTGCGATCGGGCTATCATCGAGTTAGTCGAGAGGTGGATGTCCCTAGATCGCATTCGGACGATGCGGGCATTATGAGTTCGGTCATGTCTTTTGGGTTGACCAATGCTCGTGCAGTATTCATGGATTTGATGAACGAGTGTTCAAACCATTTTTGACACGTTTGTGATAGTGTTCATTGATGATATCTTGGTTTATTCTCGCCAGAGCGAGGAGCATGCGGAGCATTTGAGGGCGATCTTGCCGAGTTCTCCGGTGCAAGATTTGTACTCCAAGTTTTCCAAATGTGAGTTTTAGTTTACTTCGTGGCTTTTCTTGGGCATATTGTGGGGCGATGTTATTCGTAGATACGCCAAGATCGAGCGATCGAGGACTTGGCCTAGACCTCTTACTCCGGCGAGGTTCGCGATTTCGGGCCTTGCGAGTTATTATCGGTTCGTGAGAAGTTTGCTTCTATCTGCACCATTGACTAGGTGACTCGAGCGGCCAAGTTTGATGGTGATGCTTGTGAGCGTGGTTTCGATTCTTGAAAGAGGCGACCGCCCGTTCTTACTCTTCCAGAGGGTCCAGACGGTTATGTTGTGTATTGCGATGCGTCAGGCATCGGGTTGGGATGTGTGTTGATGCAGCATGGCAAGGTTATAGCGTATGCATCCCGACAGCTGAAGAAACACGAGAGGAACTACCCCACCCACGATTTGGAGTTGGCAGCGGTGATTCACGCCTTGAAGATCTGGAGGCACTATTTGTATGGGGTTCACGTGGATATTTATACAGACCACAAGAGCCTCCAGTATATCTTCAGCCAGAGGGAGCTGAACTTACGGCGAGGCGGTGGTTAGAGTTGCTTAAGGATTACTATGTTGATATCCTGTACCACCCGGGGAAGGCCAATGTTGTGGCAGATGATCTTAGTCGTAGGTCGATGGGGAGCCTATCAGATGTGCAGCTAGAGAGGAGGTACATGGTTCGTGATTTGCATCAGTTAGCGAGCCTTGGTGTCCGTTTGATTGATTCTGATAGCAGTGGGGTTCGAGTTCGTGAGGTTGCCGAGTCTTCCATCGTCGAGGAGGTGAAGAGGCGATTCGAGGATCCATTTTGACACGTTATCGTGATACAACTCTTCGTGAGGGCAAGGGTCCTTTTGAGTAGCACTTTGATGGGGTGCTAAGGTTTGAGGCGAGTTGTGTGTTCGGATGTTTGAGGACTTGGCAGAGTTCTTGGGAAGCACACTGCGGCGTTACTCTATCCATCCGTGCGATCAAGATGTACCACGACCTTAGATCGTGTATTGGTGGGATGGCTTAAGAGGGGCGTTGCGAGTTCGTAGCTCGGTGCGTGTTGTCGACAAGTAAAGGTAGAGCACGAGGCACGGTTGTTTTATTCTGACGATAGAGATCCCGACACGGAAGTGGGAGGTGATCAACATGGACTTCATCACAGGATTACCTCGCACTCGGAGGAGACATGATTCTATATGGGTTATCGTCGACGGTGTGAAATCAGCCCACTTTCTTCCGTCGGGGCGACTTTTCCGGTGAGATTATGCGGACTTTACATCAGAGATCGTCGGTCGCATGGAGTCCCTATTTCGATCATATCAGCAGAGGAGCCCGGTTCTGGCTAACTTACGGAGGTCTTTCGAAGGGTTTAGGGGCGAGTGAGCACGAAATCGCATTCCATCCAAAGACAGACCAGACGGTGGCGCACTATCCGGACTTCGAGGATATCCGCGAGCCTGTGTTATCGACTTCAGGGGTAGCTGGGAGGATCATTTGCCTCTAGTTGAGTTTGCATACAATAATAGCTACCACTCCAGTATTCAGATGGCGCCTTATGAGGCCTTGTATGGGAGGAAGTGCAGATCGCCTATAGGCTGGTTCGATGTGGGCGAGGTGCAGTTAGTGGGACCAGATTTGGTGCAGCAGGCAGTGGATAAGGTGAAGCTTATCCAGGAGAGGTTGCTGACAGCTCAGAGTCGACAGAAGTCATATGCAGATCATCGTCGTCGGCATCTTGAGTTCGAGGTTCATGATTGGGTTTTCCTAAAGGTGTCACCCATGAAGGGTGTGATGAGATTCGGGAAGAAGGGGAAACTCAGCCCAAGGTATATTGGGCCGTTTGATTGTCGCGAGGTAGGCAAGGTTGCCTACGAGTTGGATCTGCCGTCCGATCTGGAGGCAGTGCATCCGGTGTTTCACGTATCTATGCTGAGGAGATGTATCGGGGATCCATCTAGGGTGCACCCGATTGACGATGTCCAGGTGACCGAGGGGTTATCGTATGAGGAGGTTCCCATAGCGATAATCGATCGTCAGGTTAGGCGTCTGCGGACCAAGGACGTGGCTTCCGTCAAAGTCTTGTGGCGGAACGAGCTCAGGGAGGAGATGACGTGGGAAGCCGAGGAGGACATGAGGCAGAAGTATCCTCACCTATTCCCCACACCTCCAGGTAATTCACTTTCCTACTTGTAAATTTTCGTTATCGTTTTTGCCTAAGTGTTGTTTTGTGGCCGTGTGTGGCTTTTGCAAACTGTTTAAGTTATGAAGAACCTTATCGTTATCTGTCTTGGGAAGGAACATTCGGGACGAATGTTTCTAAGGAGGGGAGAATGTTATACCCCGTATTTCCAGAGTATGTACGTGAGGGCGTACGTACGAAAGTTTAGCCTTAAAGTTAGGCCAAGTTCGAAAATTGTGCACAACTCGCTAAAAGAGTAGTTTTCCGACGAAACGTTTCCACAGCTTTCGTAGGGTAAATTCCTATGCCATTTCTAATTTTGCGGATTTTCAGAGAGGCGAAACATTTTGGACCAACGGGAGGCGACACTTGGCACCTCCAATTGGTGGACTTGAAATCGCCCATTGGGCCGAATTGGACTAGAGTGGCACGTTTTTTGTGCCTTTGCACAAGTCAAGGAGTTGGTAGGATATTTTGTGTATGGACACTTGCCTAAATCTTCACCCTACACTTGCCTTGCACTTGGCATCATCTTGGCCCTTGGTTGGCCACTTCGACCTATAATACCCCTTAAAGATGAAGAGTTCTTCATCCACAAATTACTTCAAGTCTTGAAAAACCCTCCTCTCCTTGAGCTTGTTCGTCCAAAGCTATTCCCCACCTTGAGTAAGTTTGGCGAGGGCCTTCCTTAGCCTAGCCGAAATCTACCCCCTCCTTGGTAGAAAAGTTGCCTTCTAGTATTGTTATAACGCCCAAAATACCTAGCCCAAATCCCTTAGTATTTAGTAGAAGTTGTGAAGAACTTCTAAGGTTTCCTTGGAGCTATCGGAGCGCATAACCAGGAGCTAAGCCTTGCTCGGATTGACTTTTATCTAGGATATTATTGGGCTTACGAGGTAAATAATCCTAACCTCTTTTGTATTAGAGAATGCATCTTGTAGAAGTATAAGAATAAGTATTAAATACTTAGAAGAATATTCTGAATAGAATTGAACGATATCACAGTAGAAGGGTTTAAAGAAGAATATTGAACTATGCTTATATAGAATTTGTTTTCACGAGACTTATATAGCTCATGGGTAGGAAGTGCTGCCCGACTTTCCGTAGAATTGTGAACCCTCTGCTTAGAATGACCTTGAGTAGTCTAGACTTTGATAGATGTCAGTGACTATTATAGGTGATTCTCTGCGCGACATATTCAACTTGGCGGGAGGTTTTCAGAAGGTATGTGATTCTTCCTAAAGCATGATATTTTAAATATATATATAGTACGGTAGACGTACATGTGTTAATCGAATAATAACTACGGCAATGTCTTTCGACTTAAGCACGAATAATACTTACGGCAATGTCTTGCGACTTAAGCTTTGAATAATGCAGATCTTAAAAAGTCTTTCAAAAGAATTATAACACGCTTTTGAAAGAAGAAGAATAGTTGTTTTTAAAACAAGAAGCTTAAGGGTTATACTAGCTTTATGGGAAGTTAAGTATAACGGCTTAAGTTTTATAAAAGGAACGATTTACTTATGTGTTTTATAAAAGACTTGTATTGATTTAGAAAGGTATAATAAGATGTTTTTTGTGAGTAGACATATTATGTTGCTATGTTTTAGTATCTTGTAAAGTTTGTTTAAAGAGTTCAGTCTTTCTTATGCTTATTTTTTTTGAACTTTATTATGTTGTGTTAGTACTATATCACTCAACTCTTGAGATGATCTGGGGTTAAAGCGCCTCCGTCACGGGGTAGACTCAGTGGCCTGCAGGACCATGATTCGAGAATACCTCATGCGGGTCGGGGGCCTATGCGAGCTACGAGAGTTCGGAGTTAGTATGCGGGGTTATGCCTCACGCGGTCTATGTGGCCATGCGGACAACGAGTCGGGGCGTTACAGGAGTAGCTACCGATGCGGGGTTATACCCAGTGCGGGCTGCGTGAGTGGCTACGCGACTCGGAGTCGAGATTAGGCTTTTGAATGATTATGGGCGAGTGGCCCTGCTTCGATCATTCGCAGCCTAGAAAAGACCTATTACAGTTACCTATTGTTGCTCTTGTTTATGATGTGGCACTATGTGCGGTTACATTTGTTGTTTCGTGCATATTTGTAAAACTGGTTTTTAAAGTGATATGATTTCATTTAAGTACTTTACAGTTTCACATACTTAGTACCTGTTGTACTGACCTCCTTCGGGGGGCTGCGTTCATGCCGCAGGTAAGGGCAAGCAGGTGCTAGATCCACATCCTTAGGATCTCTACGTTGGTGTCGGGAGCTCCATCTTTTCCGGAGGCTCTACTTTTTGGGTATGATCTCCCTGTTGTAGATAGTTTTGTACAGTCAGGGTATGGCGGGGCCCTGTCCCGCCATAGTTGTATATTTCTTTAGAGGTCTGTAGTCATGTTTATGCGATTATCGGATGTGCGCTAAACCATGTTTATATATTTATATGCCGAAAGACGACGTTTTCTCACATAAACTGTGTCTTATTTTATAAACTGTTTCATGTCTTGTTTTATATTCCGCTGATTACTCTGATGTATGACTACTTGGGTGCCCCAGTAAGGCACCAGTCACGGGCCCCGGAATGGGTCGTGACAACACGTGTCACCCCCTTAAATGATGCCTTGGACGAAATCTAGCAAGGGCTAAAGGGTCATTGGACCTTTGTTGCAAGACAAGTCTTGCAAGTGTGAGCTTGAGAAAATTGACCAAAGTCAAAGGTCCCACAAGCCTTGATATTTAATAAGAGATCATCCTAGCCACCCAATTGTACACATCTTGACCCTCCATGTCCCTTTATAATACCACTAGTAGTGAGACAAGTTCCATACTTAGCCATATTTGCACAAAAAATTGAAGAACATAGAAGGGAAGCTCTCGGGTTCCTCTTGGAAGAAAAGGAAAAATCTTTGATCCTTGTTCTTTTAGCTCCCCACTTTAAACCAAGGTTCTTGAGGGTAGTGTAAGCATATCTCAATAGAAAAATCTTGGAAAAAGGTAGTTTACGGGTTAGTCGCAAAGCGGAAACCTAGTTGTCTTTCTAGGTTTTGCTTAGAAGTTGAAGGAAAATTGTTGGTGTTGTTCTAAGGGTCTCAAGGAGCGGATTGAAGTGTCTTGAAGAGGCTCTAGGTTGCTAAGGAGCAACTTTGGTTTTGAAGATTGAATTAAGAATCGTTGAGGTATAATCTTGTTCTTTGAAAATGTTACAAGATTATTTATATTGTTAATAGCTTTACTTGTTGCTAGCATGAAGAATATGTGTTGAAGTTTATAAGGATTATGGATTGATTGTAGCCTTGGAAATCCGAAATGTAATGTAAGCCATGTTAAGTTGGATTGCAATTTAGTCGTTATTAGAATCGTCGCATGTTGTTGACTTGAAGATTATAGTAGTTATAGTCGATTGCGACTTGATATCATGTATTGCTAACAACTTGGATTGAAATGGAATTTGGATAAGAATCGGTATTGTTGAAAACAATGTGGCCGAATTTGGGCATGTAGTTTGTATTAGTTGATATCTTTTGTGGGGCGGAATTTTACACGTCTAGTAGGCGTGTAATCCCCTATTGATAATTGCACTGTTTGGGCCTTAAATGTGGCGTGTTTGGTTATTGTATTCGGCCTTGAAAAAGGTGGCAAAGTAAGTAAAAACAAAGGAGGTGTTGTCCGATTTTCCGTAGAATTTAGTGACTTAGCACCTAGAATATTCTACGTTTGAAGTAAGAGGTTAATGGACGTATTGTGACCATTATAGGTTGAAGTACTAAGTATAGCGTATCCTACTTGAAGGATGGATTAGCTATCAAGATTGAAGTACTTTGGAGCATTTTGCTACTTGTCGACAATCGTCGCGAGGTATGTGAACCTCTTCCTTCCTTTGGCATGATTCTATGTATGGAATATACATGTGGTATCATTTCATGTTTCCTGTTACTCTTAGAAGTTAAGAGGTAGTTGTGTGACCTACTCTATGTAGAACTTTTCCTATCTTTGAGCATGACTAGTTGCACGTATGTAGTACGGTGAGCGTCTGACACCTTGATATCCTTTACTAGTTTTGTAAATAGCCAAGTTGGGTGAGTTAGGAGATTAACTCACTTCTTTGAAAGTATAAAGGATGTCTTAAGTTTTATTAATGTTAAGGGACTTGAAGAGTTTTAAAGTATGTGATACTTGTTCCGTTTTAAACATATAAGTCCCTTGGATAGGAAATTGTTTTTGGCTAAGGTATAAAGTGAATATAACGGCTTTATGGGAAGTTAGTTATATTTGCTTTATGGAAAGATAAATGACTTGATTTTAGTAAAAAGGCAACTTGTTTTTAAGGCATCAATTGCCTAGGGTTTTATAATAAAAGGAGTCACTTGTTTTCTAAAGGTTAAGAGACTAATTGTATTTTTGCAAGTTATGAGAATTGATTTGAAAGTATATAATACTTGGTTTCAAAAAGTAGAAGTCTCTTGGTTATAAAAGGAACGTGTTGGTCTAAACCATAAAGGGTTATAACGGCTTTCTGGGACGTTGGTTATAACGGCTTTATGGAAGGTTAAGAGAATGGTTTTCTAATGAAGTAATCAAAGAAATAACTTGTATTAAGGAAGGGCAAATTGTTTTAAAAGTACCAATTGCTTAAGGTTTTTAATAAAGAAGTCACTTGATTTAGAAGCCGGTAATTGTATTTCTAATAAGGTATTGTGACTTGACTTGAAAGGTGGATAGGACTTGAATACTACGGTTGTTAGTATCGGGGAAGTTTTATTTGGAAAGGAGTCTTTTGAAAAGAATGCGTCACGTAGTACTTTGGCTTGTTAAATGAGAATTATTCTATTTGTGCCCGATAAGTACTTTGGCTTGTTAAATGAGAATTATTCTATTTGTGCCATGAGAAGTACTTTGGTTTGTTAACTGATAATTTTTCTATTTGTGCCCTGATAAGTACTTTGGCTTGTTAAATGAGAATTATTCTATTTGTGCCCTGATAAGTACTTTGGCTTGTTAAATGAGAATTATTCTATTTGTGCCCTGATAAGTACTTTGGCTTGTTAAATGAGAATTATTCTATTTGTGCCCTGATAAGTACTTTGGCTTGTTAAATGATAATTATGCTATGTGTGCCTTGATAAGTACTTTGGCTTGGTTAATTGAGTATTAGCCTATATGTGCTGGTGATAGCCTTTGAGTGCAAGTATTATGTTTTATTACGTTGCCGCGACTCTGGTTGGAGAAGTTTGCCTTGTTGTAAGTTACTTGGACGTACCGACAGTGATGTGGGATTCCACGGGTATGCTTCCGTTATTTGGAGTACTTGGGTTAAATTCCCGGATTTTTATAAAGGACATGGTAGTGCTTATGTATTGTTAGATGGTCGGTCGAGATAGGGTAAGAGTATAAATGAGGGGTAAACCCCCAAGACGTTATACCACCTTCTCCAGGGTAAGAGTATCAGTGAGGGGTAAACCCCCAAGACGCTATACCACCTGCTTTACCACCTTCTCCAGGGTAAGAGTATCAGTGAGGGGTAAACCCCCAAGACGCTATACCACCTGCTCCAGGGTAAGAGTATAAATGAGGGGTAACCCCCAAGACGTTGTACCACCTGCTTGATTGATGTTATGGGCATGAGACCCATGTTTATATTTTACACTTATAGCTGTCGACAGTGAGGTGGGATTCCACGGGCAGGAGATATATATATATATGTATTATGTATGTGTACGCCGACAGTGAGGTGGGATGCCACGGGCGCGTCACATGGTTATATTTTACACTTATAGCTGTCGGCAGTGATGGGGGATTCCACGGCCACACTTTGCTATTTTGTGTGACTTGATCGCGTCCTGGATTGGGCCGGGTAGTAAATGTGCCCTCCTTAAAGGGCCGGATTTTACTTATGGAAGATAAGTAAGTTATAGTAATGAACTTAATGATTTTTCCTAATCGTGTATATAAGAATGTGACTATAACTTTTATTGAAAATGGGAAAAGATAATAAGGTATGATTAAGTTCATAAGTGGTAATGACACGGCAGGATCTGGTATGTACTTTTTATACTTGTTCCCTGTCATTCTTTTGTACAGTTATGATTTGTTTCTTGTCGTTATTTACATTCCATATTAAATTTTTGTTATCGACCCCGCCGGGCTGCGTTAAATGCCGCGAGTTTAGGTACCAGTTGGTGATCATTTCTCTTAGGATCTCGGTTCAGTTTTGAGAGAAAGCCCCATTTGCTCCGTAGGCTTAGCTCTTGGTACGATTTTCCACGAGGTAGTAGATTCATGTATATTCGGGGTATGGCGGGGCCTGTCCGCCACGATTATTATTCCTAGAGATCTGTATTCACATATGTGGTTGTAAGAAGCGAGTTGTACTTTTGATTATGTTTATATTATAGAAAGCGATCGATCGGCTAGCTTTGTGGCGTTTTTATTTACACATGTGTTTATGTTGTGTATGTTCATTTGCTATTCTCGATGTATACAGGCAGGGTGCCGGGTAGGGCACCGATCGCGCTCCGGTCGGGTCGTGACAGTCTGTATTCATCTGCGGTGGGCAGCTAGAGTTGTTTTTACATTGTTAAACAGTGTAGACCCTTCCGAGTAATTTTTATGTTATGGCAGCCTTATCGGCTTGGCCTTGGTTTAAAAAAAAAGAGTGTTATTTATCTTCCGCAGTATTTTTATGTTGTATGATTAGAAGGGTGCGGGTAGGGCACCGATGCCGGGCTCGTCGTGACAAAAGTGGTATCGAGCGATTAGTCCTCGGAAAGTGTCTCTGCACCGTGTCTAGTAAGTCTTGATTATCGGTGTGTTGTGCACCACATCTATAATCGGGAGGCTGCAGGACATTTAGGATTGGTTTCCATTCTTCTCACGAGATCGCAATGTACGTGTTGTTAGGGTCGTCTCTCCTAACGAGTTATGTTGATTATTAAATCGTGCGTTACAGAAAATCTTGATGACCCACGAAGTACTATGTGGATTGCGTATCGGGTTGGTAATGATTATAGTATAGTTGGTATTGTGACATACATCTATACGGAGTTATGTATGAAATTGGGCGTGTTGCCTAGAATGATTTTAGATTACCAGGAGTTGGTAAAGACTAATTAGATACCGGGAAGGTATGAAACAGTTAATGAATTCTCGCCAAGGTCTTATGTTTTATTTTGATATAATTGGGAAAGGATGAGCTGTCTGATAGGGTAGTGAACCCTTAAGAAGCCATGTTAAGGAACTTAACGGAATGTCATGTTAATAGATTAAGCTGCGTAGTAGGCTTAAAGAGAATTGGACGGATGAGGTCCGTATAGAGTAAGTAATGGTCGTTGTGATCAAGACAACATGGTTATGGTATTATGAGATGTTATTGTACCCGTTTACGGGGGGACGGATAAGGTAGGCTTGGTGCATGAAAAATACGAGCCTAAGAATATTGATAACCGCCGAGACCTTAGGTATATAAGGCCTTCTCGGGCAATAAGATTTTATTCAGACTAAGAGTAAGAGTTAAGTGCGATGGTGGGTCGGGGTGAGGACACATTGCAGGTCGCCCATAGCCTGAAATAGAGTGGGATCAGTTGGTAGTAGTTCCGCTACGTGACAGGGTCACGAGGGTGCAAGGCCCAAGTCTAGCTAATTATTTTACGGGTTCGTGGACGCGTTCCACCGGAACCAGGTCGTGAGAGCCGGAAATGGTCTTATATTGTTTTAAAGAGTGACTCCAAAGGATTGGGGGCCAGAATCGGTATGGAAGTTATGTATGTATGCTAGTATGAGTTGGAAGTACGGAAAGAGTGCGACCAGTAAGAAGGATAGCAACCAAGTGTAATAGAACAGAGCCTAAATCCATAAGAACCCTTCGAGGTAACTACACCCGTGAGTATTTGGGGTGGTAGCTGACCGGGTATATGAGATTTGCCGGTTATAATCTGATCGTCGAGACCTAGTAGACCTAGTAGAGATGTTTATGACAGACTTTAAGGTCATTATGAGTATGGACTAGTTGGCTTCGTGAGTGCCAAGGTTGACATTTTAGTATAAGTATTGTTATTTTTCCATGGGTGGCATATGTTGTATGAAGGGTGTAGTAAAAGGAGACTATGTCGCTATCTAATTAGATTGGACTCCGAAAGAACATTCGGGGACGAATGTTTCTAAGGGAGGAAGAATGTTACACCCCGTAATTCAAGGACATGTTTAAGAGAATGTACGTAAGGAGCACAAGACTTGAAATTGATACGAAAGGAAGAATTGTTTTTCCGACGGAAAATCTTCCGAACGTCGGAAAGGAAAAATATTCGTTGAGGAGAATTGGATTCTCAAAATGCATTAATTGAAGAGTATGGAACTTATTATCATTATGGAAATTTATTTTTTACGGATTTGGTCATGTGGGGCCCACCCGAGGAATTTTACGTTTTGTGGGTATTGATTAAGGACTTAGTTGGTATTAATTGTGGGGCGGAATTTTACACGTATTCTAAGGCATGTAATCCCCTTTGATTGGTTGTTGTATTGAGCCTTAAATGTGGCATTTTTGGTTATTGAATTCGGCCTTGAAAAAGGTGGCAAAGTATGTAGAAACAAAGGAAGTGCTGTCCGATTTTCCGTAGAATTTAGTGACTTTGCACTTAGAATATTCTACATTTGAAGCTAGAGGTTAATGGACGTATTATGGCCATTATAGGTGGAAGTACTAAGTATAGCGTATTCTACTTGAAGGATGGAATAGCTATCAAGGTTGAAGTACTTTGGAGCATTTTGCTACTTGTCGATAATCGTCGCGAGGTATGTGAACCTCTTCCTTCTTTTGACATGATGTATGGAATATACATGTGGTATTATTTCATGATTCCTTCTACTCTTAGAAGTTAAGAGGTGTGTATGTTGATTTACTCAACGTAAAGGTTATGTCTAAGTTATCTTAAGTTCTTACCAAGTCTTATGGGGGATGTTGGTAAGAGTCGTTAGGAGGTATTTGGAGCCAAGTTGACTTGGCTAAGTTACGGCATAAAGGAGAATAAGTATCGAACAAGCCACTGCAGCGTTAATAAAGGAAAATGTAATGACAATCAATTAAGTTAAAATGAGTAGAATTCTCCATCTGCATAGAAGCTAAGATAAGACAAAATTGTATTACATTTTCTAGATCATGGCTACTTGATTAAGATCGTTATAAATAAGCATAACTTATTCACAACGCACCAAAGTATATGTTACTTAATTTATAAGAATTTACGTATGAGGTTTTAAGACTATGAACCTCAAATTCTTAAAAGGTTAAGAGACTTTATTTTTCAAGTTATGGGACTTGATTCTTAAAGGAAGAAATGAATTGATTTAAAAGCATAGAATACTTGATTTGGAAAGTATTGATTTCTTGCCATTCTAAAGTTAAGAAACTTGTTTTCTAAAAAGTTAAGAGACTTGAAGTATTTTGAAAGCTATGTAGTTCGATTTGAAAGTATAAGTCTCTTGGTTATAAAAAGGAATGAATTTGTCTAAGACATAAAGAGTTATAACGGCTTTATGGGAAGTTGGTTATAACAACTTTATGGAAGATTAAAAGAATGGTTTTCTTCAGTAATGTAGGCAAAGAAATGATTTGATATAAAGAAGGGCAAATTGTTTTAAAGCTACCAATTGCTTAAGGTTTTTAAGAAAGAAGTCACTTGATTTAGAAGCCGGTAAATGTATTTCTAAAAGGTATTGTGACTTGTCTTGAAAAGTAGATATGACTTGATACTACGGTTGTTAGTATCTTGGAAGTTTTATTTGAAAAAGAGTCATTTTTAAAAGGAGTAGAGATACGTAGTACGTTGGGTTAAATTCCCGGATTTTATATGACATTATCGCGTCCCAGAAATGGGCCGGGCAGTATACCTTTATGGGCAGACTATATGACATTATCGCGTCCCAGAAATGGGCCGGGCAGTATACCTTTATGGGCAGACTATATGACATTATCGCGTCCCAGAAATGGGCCGGGCAGTATACTTTTATGGGTAGACTATATGACATTATCGCGTCCCAGAAATGGGTCGGGCAGTATACCTTTATGGACAGACTATATGACATTATCGCGTCCCAGAAATGGGCCGGGCAGTATACCTTTATGGGCAGACTATATGACATTATCGCGTCCCAGAAATAGGCCGGACAATATACCTTTATGGGCAGACTATATGACATTATCGCGTCCCAGAAATGGGTCGGGCAGTATACCTTTATGGGCAGACTATATGACATTATCGCGTCCCAGAAATGGGCCGGGCAGTATACCTTTATGGGTAGACTATATGACATTATCGCGTCCCAGGAATGAGCCGGGCAGTATACCTTTATGAACCCGACCCCGGGCCGCGACTAGTAACCTACCTGGGCACCCTTCTAATCATACAACATAACAAACTGCGGAAGATAAATAACACCCTTTTTTTTTAAAACTAAGGCCAAGCCGATAAGGCGGCCATAACGTAAAAATTTACCCGAAAGGGTCTACAATGTTTAACAATGTAAAAACAACTCTAGCCAGTCCAGCCCACAGATAAATACAGACCTCTAAGATTTGAACAAATACTATGACGGGACAAGGCCCCGCCGTACCCCTGAATATACATAAACATGACAACTCCGGAACATTGGAGCCATCTCAAAATGCTGAACCAGGATCATAAGCTCGCGGATCCACAATCGTAATACCTAAACTGCGGACATGAACGGCCCCGAAGTCGATAACAAAAGTGCAGAATATGGAAGCGAAATAAAGTATGCGATGTGATCATAAGCGTACAAAGAATGACAGGGGCAAGTATAAAAAGTACATACCAGATCCTGCCGTGTCATTACCACTTATGAACTTAATCGTACATTATTATCGTTTCCCATTTTTCAATGAAAGTTATAGTCACATTCTTACGTACATACTTAGGAAAAATCGTCAACTTCATTACCATATAACTTACTTATCTTTCATAACATAATCCGGCCCTTTATAGAGGGACGCATATAGTACCCGACCGAATCTGGGACGCGATCAAGTCACTCAAATATCAAAGCGTGCCCGTGGAATCCCCCATCACTGCCGATAGTCATAAGTGTAACATATAACCATGTGACGCGCCCGTGGCATCCTACCTCACTGTCGGCGTACACATATACAACACACATATATATATATATATATATATATATAACGTGGCCGCATGCCCCGGAATCCCTCATCGTATAAGCATGGCCATAACGTGCCCTCGGCATCCCTCATCGTAGGTGCAGGTCTTCATGGGGAGCTAGCCCATGGAGTAATAATATAACATGCCGGAATCCTGCGTGGGTACATGTCTTCATGGGGAGCTAGCCCATGGAGTAATAATCGTACATAGCATGGTCGCATGCCCCGGAATCCCTCATCGTATAAGCATGGCCATGGGTAATAAAACAAATCCGGAAATCTAACCCGCCTCCTGGTCACATGCCCCGGAATCCCACATCGTATAAGCATGTCCAAGGATCAATCATAATGGAAGCATACCCGTGGAATCCCACATCACCGCATGCGTCGCCCAAGTAAACTTACAACAAGACAGCCGACCCTCCAACTGAAAGTCACGACAACGTAAACATATAATACTTGCACTCAAAGCGGTCACAAGCAAACATAGGCAAGTTCATTATACCTTTAGACTTCCATTTTAATAAACTCATGGCACTTTCGTTTCACACATAAAAATTCGGGAATTCAACCCAAAGTACTACGTGCTTACATTCTTTTCAAAAGACTCCTTTTCATATAAAACCCCAAGATACTAACACCCGTAGTATCAAGGCTTGTTTACATTTTACCTAACTCACTACACTTTTAGAAATACATTTTTCGGCTTCTAAATCAAGTGACTTCGTTCCTTAAAATTTAAGCAATTGATGCTTTTAAATCCATTTGACTTTCTTTATTTCAAAACATTTATCATTACTTAGAGTAAACCACTCTTTTAACTTTCCATAAAGCTATTATAACCCACTTCCCATAAAGTCGTTATACTAACTTTATACTTTAGGCAAATACATTCTTTTTATAACCAAGAGACTTATACTTTCGAAAACCAAGTATCATATATTTTCAAGTCTCTTATCTTTTAGAATCAAGTTTCGTAGTTCATAGTCTTAACACTTCATAACGTAAACTCTTTAAATTAAGCAACATATGCCTTATATGTGTGAATAGGTTATACTTGTTTATACTGATCTCATTAAAGCAGCCATGATCTAGAAAATGTAATACAATTTTGTCTTATCTTAGCTTCTATGCAGATGGAGAATTCTACTTGTTTTAATATAATTTATCGTCATTACATTTTCCTTTATTAACGCTGCAATGGCTTGTTCGATACTTATTCTCATTCGTGCCGTAAATTAGCCAAGTCAACTTGGCTCCAAATACCTCCTAACGACTCTTACCACCATCCCCCATAAGACTTGGTAAGAACTTAGGATAACTCAGACATAACCTTTACAAGCCCTTAAAATTTCCAAGATTCAAAGTCGCTCCTTAGCAATTCGTAGCTCCTTTCCTTTACGCTCCAATCCGCTATTTGAAGCCCTTAGAAGTTCACAACCAACTTCTCTTCCATTTCCAATCAAAACCTATGAAAATGCCTTAGGTTTTCGCCTTGCGACTAACGTGAAAATGTCGTTTTTCTGAAATCTTTCTATTGATATATCCTTACAATACCCTTAGGGACCTTGGGTTAAAGTCTTGTGACTAAAGAACCACAAATGAAAATTTTCCTTGTTCATCTTAGCACAAACCCGAGAGCTCACAATGGCACACACAAGTTCTCTCAATTTTTTTTTCTAAGTGTTGGAAGACAAGTCTTGCTACTAGTGTGCTTATATAAAACATTGGAGGGTCTAGATTATAACACTTGTTAAGTTTGGAGGGAAGAGATCAAGCCAAGTGGCCCTTGGACTTAGTCAACAATGTCAAGCTCTTTAATTAGCAAGACTTGGTCTTCTACCATGGTCAATGACCATAATTGCTATACCCCGTATTTCCAGAGTATGTACGGGAGGGCGTACGTATAAAAGTTTAGGCCTTAAGTTAGGCTAGGAACGAAAATATTTGTGCACAACTACCAAAAAGAATTGTTTTCCGACGAAACGTTTTCCAAACTTTGCGAAGGGAAAATTACGGCTATGTCATTTATTATTTTTGCGGATTTTTCCGAGAGATGAAATATTTTGGACCAATGGGAGGGTGACATGTGTCACCCTCAAAGTGGACGAATTGGAGGGCCTTGTCTTGCACGTTTTTGGCATTTTTGTGGCCTTAAACATTTGGTCAATGGTTGGTAGGATATTTGTGTGGTAGATGAGAAAGTGGGACCCACACAACACTTGTCCAAATCTTCACCCTACACTTGCCTACCACTTGTCTCAATCTTGGCCATTGGTTGGCCTATAAATACCCCCCTTAGTTGATGAACTTCTTCATCCACACTTAGACATTTCTAAGTCTTAAAATCCCTTCCCCCCTCTCTTGAGAGCTCTAGCCGAGAGCACCTCTCCCCCCCCCCTTCCTAAAGTTGTTTTTCGTGAAGTACCCCCTCCCCCCTTGGTAGAAAAGTATTCTCCAAGTATTGTTACTATTCCAAAATACCTTGGCCCAATACCTTGTAGTATTCCAAGGTTACACCTATACTAAAAGCCCAGAAATACTATTATACTTCCCTTCAGTCACAAAACGAAACCCTAAGGAAAATATTCATAGCCGGTTGAAGTATTAAGAAGAAGTTGCGTAGAACTTCTAAGGGTTGTTTGGAGCGGGTTGGAGCACCCATAGTAGGAGCTAAACGTTGCTCAGGATCGACATTTAAACTTGGATAATTTTGGGCTTATCGAGGTAAATACTCTTGTCCTTCTATTGTAATTGGAAATTACATACTGTAGTAGTATAGAAATGAATATAAGATACATAGAAGGATATTACAGAAGAGAATTGAACTGTAATAGAAGGATATTACAGAAGAAGATTAAACTGTACTTACATAGGACTGTATTTGCAGTAGACTTGTGTAGTTTAACGGGTAGGGAAGTGCTGCCCAATTTTTCCGTAGAATATTCTACAGAGTAGCCTAGACGTTGATAGACAAGGCTAGCCGGGTTATAGCCATGGAGCGTTTTGCTAATAGTCGATAATCGTCGCGAGTGTTATACCCCGTATTTCCAGAGTATGTACGTGAGGACGTACGTACAAAAGTTTAGCCTTAGTTAGGCACTTTGGACGAAATGTTTGTGCACAACTCGCTAAAAGAATCGTTTTTCGACGAAACGTTTTACAAAACTCGCGTAGGGTAAATTACGGCTATGTCATTTCTAATTTTTGCGGATTTTTCCGAGAGACGAAACATTTTGGACCAACGGGAGGGTGACACTTGTCACCCTCAATGGACGGCAACATTGGGCCAAGGTTGCACGTTTTTTGTGCCTTTGCACAAGTCAAGGAGTTGGTAGGATATTTGTGTAGTAGATGGATAAGGACACTTGGGTGAATCTCCACCTTACACTTGCCTTGCACTTGGCTTCATCTTGGCCATTGGTTGGCCATTGGTTGGCCTATAAATACTCCCCTAACTTGAAGGTTTTCTTCATCCACAAATCACTCTCCAAGTCTTGAAAATCCTTCCCCCTCTCTTGAAGTGTTTTCGTCCAACACTCCCCCCCTCCCTTTGAGAAAGCCTTGGCCGAAACACCTTCCCTCTCTAGCCCTAGCCGAAACACCCCCCCCCCCCCTTGGTAGATAGTTGTCTTCCAAATACCCTAGCCCAATTCCCTTATAGTATTTTAGTAGAAGTTGTTGGGAACTTCTAAGGGTTCTTGGAGCTATCGGAGCGTACAAATTAGGAGCTAAACCTTGCTCAGGAGCGACTTTTAACTTGGATAATTTTGGGCTTATCGAGGTAAATACTCTTGTCCTTCTATTGTAATTGGATATTACATATAAGAATAGTTAAGACTTGGGTATAAGATATGAAAGAATATTAATGAATAGAATTGAACTGTTATCACAGTAGAAGGGTATAAAAGAAGAATAATTGAACTGTACTTACATGGAATCGTTTTCACGATGAACTTGAGTAGCTTGGCGGGTAGGGAAGTGCTGCCCAATTTTCCGTAGAATAGAGAACCCTCTACTTAGAACTGTTTACAGAATAGTCTAGACGTTGATAGACGTATTTGACTATTATAGGCTGATTCTCTGCGCGCGACATATTCGACTTGGCAGGTGGATTTCGTCGAGAAGGTATGTGATTCTTCCTATACTCTTAAGCATGATATTTTAAAATATATATATAGTACGGTAGACGTACATGTGTTAACTGAATAATAATTACGGCAATGTCTTTTGACTTAAGCCTGAATAATAATTACGGCAATGTCTTTTGACTTAAGCCTGAATAATAATTACGGCAATGTCTTTTGACTTAAGCCTGAATAATAAGAATCTTGATGCATTTCAAAAGAATATCAATCATTTTTAATGAAGAAATATTTGGTTTTAAACAAAAGCTTAAGAGTTATACTAGCTTTATGGGAAGTTAGGTATAACAACTTAAGAAAGATAAAAGGAATCTGTTTACTTATTTGTTATAAAAACCTTGTATTGATTTGTAAGGTGTAATAAGATTGTTTGATAAATAGACATATTATGATGCTACGTGTGTTAGTGTCTTGTGATGTTGTGAAAGGGTCATTCTTGTTGTGCTTACGTTGCCAAACGGTAAGTCGATTGTAATGTTATTATATCACCTACCCTTGACTTGTTATACCAGGGCTTGCCACCCGATGCGGGTCTATACGACCTATGCGGTCTATGTTACTATGCGGAGTCTGGGAGTTCCGGATTGATCATTCGGTGTTTTATCCCGACGCGAGGATGCCCTATGCGGTCTGTGTGACTATGCGGTCTATCGAGACTATGCGAATGCGGAGTCGAGGAGTGCAGGGGTTAGCTACCCGATGAGGAATACCTCATGCGGATGCGTGTGACCTATGCGATGCGGAAGTCCGTGATTAGGCACGCATAATGATACTATGGGCGATTGGCCTTGCTTCGATCATTCGCGGCCTAGAAAAGACCTGTTACAGTTTACCTATTATTGTTCTTGTTTGTGATATGGCACTATGTGCAATTGAACTGATTGTATTTGCAAATGGTTTTAAATACTTTGATTTCATTTAAGTACTTTCTGATTTCACATACTTGGTACTGTTATCGACCTTCGGGGTGCGTTCATGCCGCAGGTAAGGGCAAGCAGGTGCTAGATCCACATCCTTAGGATCTTTTTGCTTTGGTGTCAGGAGCTCCATCTTCTCCGGAGGCTCGACGTTTGGGTATGATCTCCCTGTTGTTGTATATAGTTTTGTACATTCAGGGTATGGCGGGGCCCTGTCCCGCCATAGTTGTTTATCTTCTTAGAGGTCTGTAGTCCTATTGTATAGTTGGGATGTAACTGCAAAAACTATGTTTATATATATATGCCGAAAGGCGACATTTTCTCACATAAAACTGTGTCTCATTTTACAACTGTTTCATGTCTTGTTTTTATATTCACGATTACTCGATGTATGACTACTTGGGTGCGGGTAAGGCACGATCCACGGGCCGGGCGGGTCGTGACAAAAGTGGTATCGAGCGATTAATCCTCGGAAACCGTCTACGCGTGCATCTAGTAGAGTCTTGATTATCGGTGTGTTGTGCACCACACCAATAATCGAGGCTATAGGATATTTAGGATTGGTTTCCATTCTTCTCACTCGAGATCGTGCCTTAGAGGCGTGTTATAAGTTGGACCCTCTAACGTATTCCTTTTACAGCTGCTTATGCCTCCACGTAAGACAACCCGGCCCAGAAGGGCAAGGCGAGGAGGCGCTAGTAGGACACCGATTCTGAGGGCACATGCCCGTTCTACCCGAGGCGATACCTCGGACGGCGAGTTCCATGACGCCGCCGGCCCAGAGAGACCACGATGCCCGCCCCTCGGTCCACGGCTGGGGCGAGAGGAGTTAGGTACAAGGAGATGGCCCACTATTGGCGTGATCGTGGCGAACATGAGGACAGTGGATGCAGTTCGATTCCAGCCCAGTAGTACCGTGGTTCACCCGAGGCGTATAGTTTGAGGCTACGGGACTTCCTGAGTTGTAGCCCGCCAGAGTTTTACGGGTCGAGGCCGGAGGATGATCTGCAGGAGTTCATCCGTCACCTACAGAGGATTATGAGAGTGATCAGGGCGTCGGAGACCGAGTCCGTGATCTTCGGTTCGCCGTGCGTGATACCGCGATCGATTGGTTTGATTCGCGAGTTATCCCGGGAGAGCACGCGTCCCCGCCTACTTGGGATGAGTTCTCGGAGGCTTTTCTCACTCACTTCTTGCCTCGCGGATGAGGAGGGCACGGGCGACAAATTTTTGTCTTTGAGAAAGAGAGGCGCCTGATTAGGGAGTACAATGTCGAGTTCGATTCTTTGGCTCGATATGTCCCTGCATTGGTAGCGGATATGGAGGACAGGGTGCATCGCTATGTCACCGGGCTAGATGATTATATGGCCGAGTCTTGTGCGGGTGTGGCTCTTCACGTGCATGGATATTACGTATGCGTGCTCATGCACTTGGATGCGAGGCGTAGAGACCGACGAATTCAGCAGATACCAAAGATCGAGAAGAAGGCGAGGCGGAGTTCTTTTGGTAGTTCGGGGTGGGCGGCCACGTGATAGCCTAGATTTGCACCACCGGCTCGAGCACTCCCACATCATTGTCGATGCGGCCAGAGTATTCGGGGCGGTCGGGGCCCGTGGACTTGGATTTCGAGTAGCAAGGTGCTAACCGATCGAGTGCTCGGTGTGTCCGTTGTGGTAGATTCCATTCGGGAGTCGTAGTACTACTCGGAGCTTGCTATATGTAACGACCGTTCGGCCCCGCATCGGTGCCTTACCGGGCACCCTAGTGATACAACATCGAGAAAACCGCGGAAAATAAAACTTTAAACAAGAAACAAGATATATGAACATAAAGCAGGCCAACCCGGTTACCTTCCAATAACATAAATAAATACAACTCTTTCAAAACGAGCAGTTTAATCCTTTTTACAACCCCGCCACACGGTACTCAGCACCTCTAAGATTTACAATAACTATGACGGACAGGGCCCGCCATACCCCGAATGTACAAGAACCTACAACTCGGGGAACACATACCAAAGATAAGCCTCGAGAAACGGAGCTTCCCAAAACGCTGAACCGAGATCCTAAGAGCGAGGATCCACGACCGATGTACCTCTACTGCGGCATGACGCAGCCCGGGCGAGAGTCAAGACAGTACCAAGTATGTGAAATGTACAAATCTGTAATGAAATCATACTAGTCTATATAAAGCGGAGACATGTATGATAACCAAACTACGATTCACAACATAAAAGCGATCATAACGATCGTGGACTCACGCCTCAAGTCATCACTCAAATATAACTATGGGTCTCACGCCCACAACATCAATCATGTTCGCATCATGGCGCATGCCCGAATTACGCATCGGTGTAGACATGTCCATGATGCAACAATAATACCAATGCCCCATGGCCACATGCCGAATTCTACCTCGGTGTAGACACGTCCATGTGACATCAACAATAATATACTGGGTGATCAACCCTGCCGCATGGCCACATGCCCCCGGAATTCTACCTCGGTGTAGACATGTCCATGTAACCACAATAACAATATATCGGTAATCAACCCGACCGCATGGCCGCATGCCCCCGGAATTCTACCTCGGTGTAGACATGTCCATGTGACAGCAACAACAAGGCAGAATCAAAATGGAAACATACCCGTGGAATTCTCCATCACCGCCAAGACGCGTCAAGTAAGTTCTCGACAAGTCGGCCTCTATCGAGACGCGGTAACGTAAATACCACATTTGCACAACAAAGGCTATCATCACAAGCATAGGCAAGTTTCACAACAACAAGCATAGGCAAGTTTCACAACAACAAGCATAGGCAAGTTTCACAACAACAAGCATAGGCAAGTTTCACACAACTCAAAGTACTTTCATTTTATGCCAAAGTCCGGGTTTTTAACCCCAAAGTACTACATACGTTAAGTTCTTTTAAAGAGATCCATTACTTTTATAAAAGTCACCCGATAACCGTAGTATTAGAATGACCAACCCACCTTCCTTTTCAAAATCAAGTAACAACATTCTTTTCCTAAGTTCCAGTTTGCCTAGTTTCAATTACTCAAGCTTCTCATTTTCAAATGGTTTCATAGTTCCCAAACTTAATCACTTGATTCCTTTTTAGAACAATTGAGTAACATATGTCATATATGTGAGTAGTTTATTCTTGTTTATAACGATCTTATTAAAGCAGCCATGATCTAGAAAATGTAATATCATTTTGTCTCATCTTAGCTTATGCAGATGGATGTTTCTCCGGGTTTTAATACAACACATCATTATTCAATACATTTTCCTTTTATTAACGCTGCAGTGGTCTGTCGATACACATTCTGATTCCCGAAATCAGTAAAACATTATCCCTTTAAAACCAAGTACTCATTACTCACGAATGAGGTTTCACACAAACATCCACATTAAAACAAATAAGTTAAGTCTCTTATCTTATAAGATCAATTCTCTTAACTTCTAACATCAGTAAACCATTTTCACTTACATAAGGTCGTTATAACTAACTTCCCATAAAGCTATTATAACACCCTATGTTTTAAACCAATCAAATCACTTAGCACATGTACGTCTACCGTACTACATAGTTCACAACAATCATGCTAGAAAAGATAGGAAGAGGTTCACATACCTCGCGACGATTTATCGACAATAAGCAAAATGCTCCAAGTACTACAACCTCGCTAGCCCTTTCCACTCCTCGAGTAGAATACGCTATTCTCAGTACTTTCACCTATAAAGGTCACAAACGTCTATTAACCCCAAAACACAAGTTTCTATCTTTACATAGAAAATTGGCAAGACCTCTCACACATGCAGCGTAAATCTCCTCCTCTCTAACGAGGCCGCTACCAAGCCAACCGGGGGTTTACACGCCTAACCTGGACGTGTACAATTCTACACAAGTCTCTTGTCTGATCCTATGTAAATACGATTGATTCGATTCTTTATTCTTCAGCTTAAGTCAAAAGACATTGCGAATACTAAGTATAGTTCCATATATAGTATACTTCAACTATATATTCTAACAAACATGTAATTTCCAATTACAATAGAGGACAAGATAATTACCTCGATAAGCCCAAAATTATCCAAGTTATAATGTCGATCCTGAGCAAGGTATAGCTCCACTCGGTGCGCTCCAAACCACTCCAAACAACCCTTAGAAGTTCTAACCAACTTCTACTCAAATACTTCACCCAACTATGAAGATTTCCTGAGGGTTTCGGTTGGAGACTAAATGGACACAAGGTAGTATTTCCGGAGTCTACGAAAGAGGTATCTTTGGAATACTACAAGGTACAAGGCTAAGGTATTTTGGGCATTATAACAATACTAGGAGTATTTCTATACCACAAAGGGTATTATACGAAAACAACTAGGCTAGGGGTACCATGCCAAGGCACCACAGGGGAGGGAGGACTCTCGGCCAAAGGCCTTAACTAGGGAGGGGGGGGGCTCTTGGACGAGAGTCAAACAAGAGGAGAGGGGAAGGATAGCAAGACTTGGAACATTTGGATGAATGAAGTCTTCAAGCCAAGGGGGGTATTTATAGCAAAACCAAAAGCCAACCAATGGCCAAGATCAAGCCATGTGCAAGGCAAGTGTAAGGCCAAGATCAAGCCAAGTGCACCCTAGACCCTACTCCTTAAAACCCTCACAAATATCTACACAAATATCTACCACAACTTGCCCTCATTCGGCCAAGTCGCCCATGCTTCCATTGTGAGGGTGACACATGTCACCCTCCCGTTGGTCCAAAATGTTTCGTCCCTCGGAAAAATCCGCAAAAATACAAAACGACATAGCCGGAATTTTCCCTTCGCAAGTTACGCAAAACGTTTCGTCGAAAAACGACTCTAACCGGGTGTTGTGCACAAATGTAAAATCGGCCAAGGGTGCCACATGGGGGTGACACGTGTCGCCCCCCGATTCGCCCAGAATATTTCGTCTTCCGAAAATATCCAAAATACCGGAAATCTCAAAAACAAAGCGGGCCCTACAAAGCAGTAAATTTCTCAGTGGGCCCACGTGACCATTCAGAAAATAAAATCTCAAAATTCTAATATAATCTATGAAGTCCAAATACCAAATCACAGGGAATCCAATTCCCATTAACGAACCTTTTTCTTCACAAATAACAGGAAACTTTTAGTGAAAACTCACATCTTTCTTTCTTTTCAAAATTTACTGCGTACTCGCAAATGCGTCGTCCTCACATACATACCACCGCAACTACGGGGTATAACATTCTCCCTCCTTAGAAACATTCGTCCGAATGTTCCTTCTCAAGACGGATATCGATGAAGTTCCTCTAACAAGTTGCCAACGCCACGGCAGCGCGAGATAACACACGTTATCTTCCTCCTTACTCGTAGTACCGCTTCTCGAACACTCGAACTCTCCCAAGACGTACCATACTTCAGTCATTACTTCCGTTCGAAAATCTGGAGTCACTACCTCCAAACTTGGTCATCTTACTAACCTCAAACTTCCTTAAGGCCATTCCCGGCCTTTACGAACCGCTTCTGGTCGAACGCGTCCACGAACTCATACGATGATCATACAAACTTGGGCCTAGCATCCTCGTGACCCTACCACCTGGCGGGACCACCCAGAACTGACCCCACCCCAAACCGGGTTACGGGTTGACCCGCAAATGGTCCTCAACCCGACCCCCAACCGCGCCAAACTCTTGTTCCCCGATTCGGAACAATCTTACTAATTCACATCATGAAAGCTACCACTTCCATCTCACACTACCCACGGACTTATCACACAAATAAATCCCACGTATACCACTACTCTGATAAGGGTCAAACATAAAATAAATCTTTAATCTCAAGACGACCTAACAACTAAGGTCTCAGTCGTGACATAGTCTAAGGTTCACTTACCATGCCCCCATACGTAACCTCCCAACTAAACATGTTTTCAAACTCACAATTAACACAACGCTTATTCGTACATAGCACATAATAATGAGACCATCATAACAAGCATACCAAAACTCTAGAGGGTTAAGGATATACCTGAAACTACCGCTCCACTCTAATCATAGGCACCTGCAGGCGCATGCTATGAAAGGCGATGAACCAGCCACCGATCCGGTGGTGAGTCGTAACATCCGTGCTACCCTTGGTCGGACAGTTCCTGCAAAATGGCCTGCTGGCGCAAAAATAACAAGCTCCTGGCACCACGACACTCCCCGAAATGTGGTCTACCACATCGACCACACCGAGGTAGGGGTGACCGCATCTGGCCAACACCCTTACTTCCTCGAAACTCAACCTCGGAGCCACGACCGCTCCGAATACTCTGAAGGTTGTGGAGGACCACTCTGCCGGCGGAGGTACAAAACTAGTATCTTTGAGGCGGTCCGCCTCGAAAGTCACCAAAGGACCTGTTGTTCGGCCCTCTTCGCTGATCTTGGTCATTCGTCGACCTCTCCGTGCCTCACATCCCGGTCGATGAGCTGCGTGCGGGCAATGTCCATGCTACCGGTGAAGGCTACTCCCGAACATGCCTCGACATGTAATCATCGAGCCACGTAACATATCGGTGCACTCGATACTCCATACTAGCTACCAACGGGGGCGTCGCGGGCAATGAGTCGAACTCACATTGTACTCGGACCGTGCGCTCTGTCTAAGCATCAAAAATCTGCCGGCCCGTGCCCTCCTCATCTGCGGAGGCAAGAAGTGCGTGAGAAAGCCCGAAAACTCATCCCATACTGCGGAGGTGCATGCTCTCCCGGAAAGCTCCCATGAATCAAACCAATCGATTGCGGTATCACGCGCCGATGCGAACCAAAGGTCACAGACTCGGTCTCACGAAGCCTTGATCACCCGCATGATCTGCTCAGAATCGCCGGATGAACTCCTGGATCATCCTCGTGCCTCGACCCATAAAACTCTGGCGGGCTACAACTCGTAAAGTCCCGTAGCCTCAAACTATCCGCTCGGGGTGAACCACTGGTGCTCGAACTGAAGGCTGCTGATCGGCCTATCCTCATATCTCGGCCATGACCGCCAGCAATCGCCATCTCCTTGTAACCCATCTCTCTGCCCCCAGGTGGGGTGGAGGCTCAGTCTGCGGTCTCGGCAGCCATTCTGCCGCTCTAACCTCTGGCTGGCGGGGCGGCCACAAAACCCGCCGTCTCAAGCTCAACCTCGTATGTCGGGCTGCGCCCTCGTACTCCTCTCGTATCTCACTAGCGGCACCTCGGCTGCCTTGCCCTCTGGCTCTGGTTGCCTTGCGGAGGCATAAGCGGTAAAACGAGATACGTCGGAGGGTCCAACTTACAACACGCCTCTAAGGCACGATCTTAGAATGAGAAGAATGGAAACCAATCCTAAATGTCCTATAGCCTCTCGATTATAGATGTGGTGCACAACACACCGATAATCAAGACTCTACTAGACACGGTGCGTAGACACTTTCCGAGGATTAATCGCTCGATACCACTTTTGTAACGACTGTTCGGCCCCGTTATCGTGCCTTACCGGGCACCCTAGTGATACAACATCGAGAGAAAACGGCGGAAAATAAAACTTTAAACAAGAAACAAGATATATGAACATAAAGCAGGCCAACCCAACGGTTACCTTCAATAACATAAATAAATACAACTCTTTCAAAACGAACAGTTTAATCCTTTTACAACCACACTTACAACGATTACTACAGACCTCTAAGATTTACAACAACTATGACGGACGGGGCCCGCCATACCACAGAATGTACAAGAACCTACAACTCGGGGAACACATACCAAAAGATAAGCCTCGAGAAACGGAGCTTCCCAAACGCTGAATCGAGATCCTAAGAGCGAGGATCCACGACCGATGTACCTCTACTGCGGCATGAACGCAGCCCCGAGAGTCAAGATAACAGTACCAAGTATGTGAAATCGCATAAAATCGTAATGAAATCATACTAGTCTATATAAAGCAGGAGACATGTATGATAACCAAACTACAGTTCACAACATAAAAGCAGTCATATCCAGTCAGGGACTCACGCCCTCAAGTCATCACTCAAATATAACTATGGGTCTCACGCCCACAACATCAATCATGTTCGCATCATGGCCGCATGCCCCCGGAATTCTACCTCGGTGTAGACACGTCCATGTGACATCAACAATAATATACTGGGTGATCAACCCTGCCGCATGGCCACATGCCCCACTCGGTGTAGACATGTCCATGTAACCACAATAACAATATATCGGGTAATCAACCCGACCGCATGGCCGCATGCCCCCGGAATTCTGCATCGGTGTAGACATGTCCATGTGACATCAACAACAAGACAGTAATCAAAATGGAAACATACCCGTGGAATTCTCCATCACTGCCAGCACGTCCAAGTAAGTTCTCAACAAGTCGACCGGCCCTCTATCGAGAGACGCGGTAACACAGAAATACCACACTTGCACAACAAAGGCTATCATCACAAGCATAGGCAAGTTTCACAACAACAAGCATAGGCAAGTTTCACAACAACAAGCATAGGCAAGTTTCACAACAACAAGCATAGGCAAGTTTCACACAACTCAAAGTACTTTCATTTTATGCCAAAGTCTGGGTTTTTAACCCCAAAGTACTACATCGTTAAGTTCTTTTAAAGAGATCCATTACTTTTATAAAAGTCACCCGATACCGTAGTATTAGAATGACCAACCCACCTTCCTTTTCAAAATCAAGTAACAACATTCTTTCCTAAGTTCCGGTTTGCCTAGTTTCATTACTCAAGCTTCTCATTTTCAAATGGTTTCATAGTTCCCAAACTTAATCACTTGATTTCTTTTTAGAACAATTGAGTAACATATGTCATATATGTGAGTAGTTTATTCTTGTTTATAACGATCTTATTACAAAGAGACCATGATCTAGAAAATGTAATATCATTTTGTCTCATCTTAGCTTATGCGGATGGAGGTTTCTCGGTTTTAATACAACACATCATTATTCAATACATTTTCCTTTTATTAACGCCGGTGGGTCCTGTCGATACACATTCTGATTCCCGAAATCAGTAAAACATTATCCCTTTAAAAACCAAGTACTCATTACTCACGAATGAGGTTTCACACAAACATCCACATTAAAACAAATAAGTTAAGTCTCTTATCTTATAAGATCAAGTCTCTTAACTTCTAACATCAGTAAACCATTTTCACCTACATAAGGTCGTTATAACTAACTTCCCATAAAGCTATTATAACACCCTATGTTTTAAACCAATCAAATCACTTAGCACATGTACGTCTACCGTACTACATAGTTCACAACAATCATGCTAGAAAAGATAGGAAGAGGTTCACATACCTCGCGACGATTTATCGACAATAAGCAAAATGCTCCAAGTACTACAACCTTGCTAGCCCTTTCCACTCCTCGAGTAGAATATGCTACTCTTAGTACTTTCACCTATAAAGGTCACAAACGTCTATTAACCCCAAAACACAAGTTTCTATCTTTCTATAGAAAATTCGGCAAAGACCTCACATGCAGCGTAAATCTCCTCCTCTAACGAGGCCGGCTACTAAGCCAACCGGGGTTTACACGCCTAACCTGACGTGTACAATTCTACACAAGTCTCATCGCTGATACCCTATGTAAATACATTCGATTCGATTCTTTATTCTTGGGCTTAAGTCAAAAGACATTGCGAATACTAAGTATAGTTCCATATATAGTATACTTCAACTATATATTCTAACAAACATGTAATTTCCAATTACAATAGAGGGACAAGATAATTACCTCGATAAGCCCAAAATTATCCAAGTTATAATGTCGATCCTGAGCAAGGTTTAGCTCCACTCCGTGCGCTCCAAACCACTCCAAACAACCCTTAGAAGTTCTAACCAACTTCTACTCAAATACTTCAACCAACTATGACGATTTCGTGAGGGTTTCGGTTTGAGACTAAAAAGGACAAAAGGTAGTATTTCCGGACTCTACGTAAAGAGGTATCTTTGGAATACTACAAGGTACAAGGCTAAGGTATTTTGGGCATTATAACAATACTAGGGGAGTATTTCTATACCACAACAAGTGGTATTATACGAAAACAACTAGTCAGGGTACCCATGCCAAGGCACCACAAAGGGGGGAGGGGGGACTCCTCGGCCAAAGGCCTTTACTAGGGAGGGGGGGGCTCTTGGACGAGAGTCAAACAAGAGGAGAGGGGAAGGATAGCAAGACTTGGAACATTTTTGGATGAATGAAGTCTTCAAGCCAAGGGGGTATTTATAGCAAAACCAAAAGCCAACCAATGGCCAAGATCAAGCCATGTGCAAGGCAAGTGTAAGGCCAAGATCAAGCCAAGTGCACCCTAGACCCTACTCCTTAAAACCCTCACAAATATCTACACAAATATCTACCACAACTTGCCCCCTCAAATCGGCCAAGTGCCGCCCCACATGCTTCCATTGTGAGGGTGACACATGTCACCCTCCCGTTGGTCCAAAATGTTTCGTCTCTCGGAAAAATCCGCAAAAATACAAAACGACATAGCCGGAATTTTCCCTTCGCAAGTTACGCAAAACGTTTCGTCGAAACACGACTCTAACCGGGTGTTGTGCACAAATGTAAAATCGGCCAAGGGTGCCACATGGGGGTGACACGTGTCGCCCCCCGATTCGCCCAGAATATTTCGTCTTCCGAAAATATCCAAAATACCGGAAATCTCAAAAACAAAGCGGGCCCCACAAAACCGTAAATTTCTCCCGTGGGCCCCACGTGACCATTTCCGAAAATAAAATCTCAAAATTCTAATATAATCTATGAAGTCCAAATACCAAATCTGGGAATCCAATTCCCATTAACGAACCTTTTTCTTGACAACTAACGGAAACTTTTCCGCGAAAACTCACATCTTTCTTTCTTTTCAAAATTTCGTCAGACTCTCAGACGCACGTCCTCACATACATACCACGCAACTACGGGTATAACACTATACTTGTGGCCGCAGGTCATTTTGCGAACTGTCAGACCGGCGTGGCGGTGGTAGGGCTCACCTACGGTGCTGCTTGGCTCATCATCTCCTACAGTTACTCGCCCCGGAGGGCAGGGTACTCATGGGCCAGCAGGTCGCGGTAGAGGTCGTGGCGCGGGTCCCAGTTCTAGCGGTCCTCAGAACCGCATTTATGCCTTGTCCAGTGGCAGACTGAGACCACCGATGTCGTCGCTTATCAGTCTCCGATTATGATGTGTATGCCTTGATAGATCCGGGTTCTACTCTGTCCTATATATCTCTCCTTGTTGCTAGTAGGATAGGGATAGAGCCTGAGTCCATAGACCCTTTCGAGGTAGCTACGCCAGTGGGTGATTCGGTGGTAGCTCGGCGGGTATATAGGGCTTGTCCTGTGACTTTATGCGATCGCCGGACCCAGCGACTTGATAGAGCTGGACATGACTGATTTCGACGTGATCATGGGTATGGATTGGTTAGCTTCCTGCTATGCCAATGTAGACTGCAGTGGGAGAGTGGTACGGTTCCATTTTCCTGGGGAGCCGGTTGTTGAGTGGGAGGGGAACACTGTATCGCCGAGGGGTAAGTTTATTTCTTACCTCAAGGCTAGGAAGATGGTGCAGAAGGGTATATCTACCATCTCGCTCGGGTGTTTGATCCGAGGCCGCAGCGCAGATTTTCATCGATTCGAGTCGAGAGAGTTCCCAGGCGTGTTTCAGACGACCTCCGGTATCCTCCCGAGAGGAGATAGAGTTTTGTATTGATGTCTTTGCGGACACTCGGCCTATTTTCATTCCGCCATACGAATGGCACGCCGAGTTGAGAGAGTTGAAGGACCGGTGAGAGATTTCTTTGGAGAAGGGCTTCATCGGACCTAGTGTTTCTCCTCGGGAAGCGCCGGTATTGTTCGTGAAGAAGAAGGGCGGGGCAGCTGCGCATGTGTTGATCTGACGGTGAACAAGGTGACCATTAAGAACGAATACCCTTCCCAGGATTGATGATTTGTTCGACCACCGCAGTGCGAGATGTTTCTCCAAGATTGATCTGCGATCGGTCTATCATCAGGTACGAGTCAGAGAGGCGGATGTCCCTAGGACTGCATTCCGGACCCGGTACGGGCATTATGATGTCAGGGTCATGTATTTTGGGTTGACCAATGCTCGCGGTATTCATGGATTTGATGAACCGAGTGTTCAAACCATTTTGGACACGTTTGTGATAGTGTTCATCGATGATATCTTGGTTTATTCTCGCCAGAGCGAGGAGCACGCGAGCATTTGAGACTGTGGCCGACGCTTCTCCAGGACCAGCAGTTATACGCCAAGTTTTCCAAATGTGAGTTTTGGTTAGCTTCAGTGGCTTTTCTTGGGCATATTGTCGGGGCCGATGGTATTCAGGTGGATACGGCCAAGATCGAGGCAGTCAGGACTTGGCCTAGACCTACTACTCCGACAGAAGTGCGCAGCTTTCTGGGCCTTGCAGGTTACTATCGGTTCGTGGAGAAGTTTGCTTTATCTTCGCACCATTGACTCGGTGACTCGGAAGCGGCTAAGTTTGATGGTGATGCTTGTGAGCAGGGTTTCCAGTTACTGAAGGAGAGACTGACGACCGCCCCCGTTCTTACTCTTCCAGAGGTCGACGGCTATGTCGTGTATTGTGACGTCGGGCATCGGGTTGGGATGTGTGTTGATGCAGCAAAGGCAAGGTTATAGCGTTTATCCCGACGACTTAAGAAGTATGAGAGGAACTACCCCACCCATGATTTGGAGTTGGCGTGGTGATTCACGCCTTGAAGATCTGGAGGCACTATTTGTATGGGGTTCATGTGGATATTTATACAGACCACAAGAGCCTCCAGTATATCTTCAGCCAGAGGGAGCTGAACTTACGACAGAGACGGTGGTTAGAGCTGCTCAAGGATTATGATGTTGACATCCTGTACCACCCGGGGAAGGCCAATGTTGTGGCAGATGCTCTTAGTCGTAGGTCGATGGGGAGTCTATCAGATGTGCAGCCGGAGAGGAGGGGCCTGGTTCGCGATTTGCATCAGTTAGCGAGCCTTGGTGTCCGTTTGATTGATTCTGATAGCAGTGGGGTTCGAGTTTGAGAGGTTGCCGAGTCTTCCATCGTCGAGGAGGTGAAGAGGCAACAGTTTGAGGATCCGGTTTTGATTCGGTATCGTGATACGGCTCTTCGTGAGGGGAAGGGTCCTTTTGAGGTAGCACCTGATGGGGTGCTAAGGTTTGAGGGCAGGTTGTGTGTTCCAGATGTTTCAGGACTTCGGCAGCAGGTTCTAGGGGAAGCACACAGCGCGCGTTACTCTATCCATCCGGGGTCGACCAAGATGTACCACGACCTTAGATCTGTGTATTGGTGGGATGGCTTGAAGAGGGACGTTGCAGAGTTCGTAGCTCAGTGCCCGTGTTGTCAGCAGGTGAAGGTAGAGCACCAGAGGCCTGGTGGTTTGTTGCAGACGATTGAGATCCCGACCTGGAAGTGGGAGGTGATCAACATGGACTTTATCACAGGATTACCTCGCACTCAGAGGAGACATGATTCTATCTGGGTTATCGTCGACAGGCTGACGAAATCAGCCCACTTTCTTCCCGTCAGGACGACTTTTTCGGCTGAGGATTATGCCAGACTTTACATCCGAGAGATCGTCAGACTGCATGGAGTCCCTATTTCGATCATATCAGACAGAGGAGCCTAGTTTACGGCTAACTTCTGGAGGTCTTTCCAGAAGGGTTTAGGGACGCAGGTGAGCCTGAGTACTGCATTCCATCCACGCATGCAGACGGACAGCGAGCGCACTATCCGCACTCTTGAGGATATGCTGCGAGCCTGTGTTATCGACTTCAGGGGTAGCTGGGAGGATCATTTACCTCTAGTTGAGTTTGCATATAATAATAGCTACCACTCCAGTATTCAGATGGCGCCTTATGAGGCCTTGTATGGGAGGAAGTGCAGATCGCCGATAGGCTGGTTTGATGTAGGCGAGGTGCAGTTAGTGGGACCAGATTTGGTGCAGCAGGCAGTGGATAAGGTGAAGCTTATCCAGGAGCGGTTGTTGACGGCTCAGAGTCGACAGAAGTCATATGCAGATCATCATCGTCGGCATCTGGAGTTCGAGGTTGATGATTGGGATTTCCTGAAGGTGTCACCCATGAAGGGTGTGATGAGATTCGGGAAGAAAGGGAACTCGGCCCAAGGTACATCGGGCCGCACTGCATTGTCCGCAGGTAGGCAAAGTTTCCTATGAGTTGGATCTCATCCGATCCGGAGGCGGTGCATCCGGTTTTCACGTTTCTATCTTTGAGGAGATGTATCGGATCCATCTAGGTACACCCGATTGACGATGTCCAGGTGACCGAGGGGTTATCGTATGAGGAGATTCCCATAGCGATAGTCGATCGTCAGGTTAGGCGTCTGCGGACCAAGGACGTGGCTTCCGTCAAAGTCTTGTGGCGGAACGAGCTCAGGGAGGAGATGACGTGGGAAGCTGAGGAGGACATGAGGCAGAAGTATCCTCACCTATTCCCCACACCTCCAGGTAATTCACTTTCCTACTTGTAAATTTTCATTGTCATTTATGCTTAAGTGTTGTTTTGTGGCCGTATGTAGCATTTGCAAACTGTTTAAGCTTTATCGTAAACTGTCTTGGGAAGGAACATTCGGGACGAATGTTTCTAAGGAGGGGAGAATGTTATACCCCGTATTTCCAGAGTATGTACGTGAGGACGTACGTACAAAAGTTTAGCCTTAGTTAGGCACTTTGGACGAAATGTTTGTGCACAACTCGCTAAAAGAATCGTTTTTACTAACGCTTTTACAAAACTCGCGTAGGGTAAATTACGGCTATGTCATTTCTAATTTTTGCGGATTTTTCCGAGAGTCGAAACATTTTGGACCAACGGGAGGGTGACACTTGTCACCCTCAATGGACGGCAACATTGGGCCAAGGTTGCACGTTTTTTGTGCCTTTGCACAAGTCAAGGAGTTGGTAGGATATTTGTGTAGTAGATGGATAAGGACACTTGGGTGAATCTCCACCTTACACTTGCCTTGCACTTGGCTTCATCTTGGCCATTGGTTGGCCATTGGTTGGCCTATAAATACTCCCCTAACTTGAAGGTTTTCTTCATCCACAAATCACTCTCCAAGTCTTGAAAATCATTCCCGCTCTCTTGAAGTGTTTTCGTCCAACACTCCCCCCCTCCCCTTGAGAAAGCCTTGGCCGAAACACCTTCCCCCTCTAGCCTTAGCCGAAACCCCCCCCTGTGGTACATAGTTGTCTTCCATATAACCTAGCCCAATTCCCTTATAGTATTTTAGTAGAAGTTGTTGGGAACTTCTAAGGGTTCTTGGAGCTATCGGAGCGTACAAATTAGGAGCTAAACCTTGCTCAGGAGCGACTTTTAACTTGGATAATTTTGGGCTTATCGAGGTAAATACTTTTGTCCTTCTATTGTAATTGGATATTACATATAAGAATAGTTAAGACTTGGGTATAAGATATGAAAGAATATTAATGAATAGAATTGAACTGTTATCACAGTAGAAGGGTATAAAGAAGAATAATTGAATGTACTTACATAGAATTTGTTTTCATGATGAGACTTGAGTAGCTTGGCGGTTAGGGAAGTGCGCCCAATTTTCCGTAGAATAGAGAACCTCTACTTAGAATCGTTTACGAATAGTCTAGACGTTGATAGACGTATTTGACTATTATAGGCTGATTCTCTGCGCGCGACATATTTGACTTGGCAGGTGGATTTCGCCGAGAAGGTATGTGATTATTCCTATACTCTTAAGCATGATATTTTAAAATATATATATAGTACGGTGAGCGTACATGTGTTAAGCGAATAATAATTACGGCAATGTCTTTTGACTTAAGCTCGAATAATAATTACGAATGTCTTTTGACTTAAGCACGAATAATAAGAATCTTGATGCATTTCAAAAGAATATCGAATCATTTTTAATGTAAGAGAAATATTTGGTTTTAAACAAAAAGCTTAAGAGTTATACTAGCTTTATGGGAAGTTAGGTATAACAACTTAAGAAAGATAAAAGGAATGTTACTTATTTGTTATAAAAACTCAGTATTGATTTCGTAAGGTGTAGTAAGATTGTTTGATAAATAGACATATTATGATGCTACGTGTGTTAGTGTCTTGTGATGTTGTGAAAGGGGGTCATTCTTGTTGTGCTCACGTTGCCAAACGGTAAGTCAGTTGTAATGTTATTATATCACCTACCCCCTTGACTTGTTATACCGAGGGCTTGCCACCCTCGATGCGGTCTATACGGCTATGCGATCTATGTGACTACGCGAGTCGCGGAGTTCCGTGATTGATCATTCCGGTGTTTTATCCGACGCGGGGATGCCTATGCGGTCCGTGGTGACTACGCGGTCTATTGAGACTATGCGGATGCGGAGTCCAAGGAGGTACCGGGGTTAGCTACCGATGCGAGGAATACCTCACGCGGTGCAGTGACCTATGCGATCGCGAAGTCCAGGATTAGGCACGCATAATGATACTATGGGCGATTGGACTTGCTTCGATCATTCGCGGCCTAGAAAAGACCTGTTACAGTTTACCTATTATTGTTCTTATTTGTGATATGGCACTATGTGCAATTGAGCTGATTGTATTTGCAAATGGTTTTAAATACTTTGATTTCATTTAAGTACTTTACAGTTTCACATACTTGGTACCTGTTATCGACCTCCTTCGGCCGTGCTCATGCCGCAGGTGGGAAAGGGTGCTAGATCCACATCCTTAGGATCTTTTGCTTTGGTGTCGTGAGCTCCATCTTCTCGAGGCTCGACGTTTGGTATGATCTCCGTTGTTGTATATAGTTTTGTACATTCAGGGTATGGCGGCCCCGTCCCGCCATAGTTGTTTATCTTCAGAGGTCCGTAGTCCTATTGTATAGTTGGGATGTAACTGCAAAAACTATGTTTATATATATATGCCGAAAGGCGACATTTTCTCACATAAAACTGTGTCTCATTTTACAACTGTTTCATGTCTTGTTTTTATATTCCGTTGATTACTCTGATGTATGACTACTTGGGTGCCCGGGTAAGGCACCAGTCACGGGCCCCGGAACGGGTCGTGACAGCGAGGTATGTGATTCTTCCTATCCTCTTGAGCATGATATTTTAAAAGAATATATTTAGTACGGTAGACGTACGTGTGTTAATTGAACGTAGTTTTACGGCAATGTCTTTTGACTTAAGCCTGAATAATAAGAATCTTGAAGTATTTCAAGAGAATTAAGAACCATTTTTGAAAGAAGAGTAATACTTGGTTTTAAAAGCTTAAGAGTTATACTAGCTTTATGGGAAGTTAGGTATAACGACTTAAGAGAGATAAAAAGAATGGTTTATTGATTTTAGAAGTTAAGAGACTTGATCTTAAAAGATAAGAGACTTGACTAAATTGAATTGATATGAATTTTGTTAAAAAGTGTGAAACCTCATTCGTGAGTAATGAGTACTTGATTTTTAAAAGGAGTAATGTTTTACTGATTTCGGAAATCAGAATGAGTATCGAACGAACCACTGCAGCGTTAATAAAGGGAAATGTTTTGACTAATAAAGTATTATTAAAACCAGTAGAAACCTCCATCTGCATAGAAGCTAAGATGAGACAAAATGATAGTACATTTCCTAGATCATGGCTGCTTTAATAAGATTGTTATGAACAAGAATAACCTACTCACACATAAGACATATGTTTCTCAAATTGTTTTAAAAGAGAATTATATTCTTAAGTGATTAAGACTATGAACTACGAAACCTTTCGAAAATGAGAAACTTGAGCATTTGAAATTAGGCAAAATTGAACGTTTGGAAAATAATGTTGTTACTTGATTTTACAAAAGGAAGTGTTTTGGTTTACTTAAAAAGATAGTCACTCTATTTTTATACTACGGGTATTGCGTGACTTTTGTGAAAGAAACGGATCTTTTAAAAGAGTTATTGTATGAAGCACTTTGGGGATAAAAACCCGAACTTGCTAACATAAAGTAGAGAGTACCTTGTGTGAATAACTTGATTGTGTTGGTTGTGATAGCCTTGTAATACTTTCTTATTTATTTGATAAGTAAACATGTTAGGATGCTACGTGTGTTAGTATCTTGTGATGTTTGTGTAAAGGGGTTTCCCTGGTTGTGCTTATGTTGTTTAACGATAAGCTATTATGTTAGTATTATATCACTCACCTCTTGACATGATTCCGGGGGTTAAGCTGCCCTCCGATGCGGGGTAGACTCAGGCGGGTCTGTGTGACCTATGATTCGAGAATACCTACGCGGTGCAGGTGACCTATGCGAGCTACGAGTTCCGTGTTAGCGCGGGTTAAACCTCACGCGGTCTATGTGGCTACGCGGATCGCGAGTCCGTGACGTTGCCGGGAGTAGCTACCCTCGATGCGGGAATACCTCACGCGGGCCATTGGAGTGGCCTATGCGAGCTGCGGAAGTTCCAGTGACTAGACGCGACATTAGATACCGCGGCGAGTGGCGGCCGATCATGTGGAGGTTCAGACAGATCTCATGATACGCTTTATGACCTTGTTGGTACCGTGGGTTTTAGTAGCTCGCTATGCCTTCGCACTTACCCCGCACGGTTTTATTATGACACGTGGGACTCGTGTTCATGTGTATTCCTCGTGCTTTTATATCATAGATTTAAGCGGTGAGGAAGGTATTCCACGAATGATTGATGATGCGGGCGTGAGACCCATAGTTATATTTGAGTGATGACTTTGAGGCGCGAGTCCACGACTTGACACGATCGCTGATTTATTGTGAATCGTAGTTTGGTTATCATACATGTCTCCTGCTTTATATAGTCTACTATGATTTCATTACAGTATTTTCAGTTTCACATACTTGGTACCTGTTGTACTGAGCTCCTTCAGGGGGCTGCGTTCATGCCGCAGGTAGAGGTACACCAGTGTTGATCCTTGCTCTTAGGATCACAGTTCAGAGTTTTGTGAAGCTCCGTTTCTCCGGAGGCTTATCAGTGGTATAGTCCCATGTCGTTTTATGTAATTACATTCATGGGTATGGCGGGGCCCCGCCCGCCATTGTTGTCATATCATTCTTAGAGGTCTTAGTACTGTTGTAAGGTAGTTTGTAATAGGATGTAATCGCTCGATTCAAGTTATATATATATGCCGTAAGGCAAGTTTTCTCGATAAACTGCTTTACACTTCATATTATTTCATGTCATGTTTTATATTCCGTGATTACTCGATGTATGTCTACTGGGTGCCCGGTAAGGCACCACCACGCCCGGTTCGGTCGTGACAAAAGTGGTATCGAGCGCTTAATCCTCTGAAAGTGTCTACAGACTGCATCTAGTAGAGTCTTGATTATCGTGTGTGCACCACACCAATAATCGTGAGGCTATAAGATATTTAGGATTGGTTTCCATTCTTCTCACTCGAGATCGTGCCTTAGAGCCGTGTTATAAGTTGGACCCTCTAACGTATTTCTTTCCTTACCGTTATGCCTCCGCAGGCAACCCGAGCCCGAGGCGGCAAGGCGTAGGAGTCGCGAGTAGAGCACGAGGGTTGTGCAAGAGTAGCTCTTGACGGGCTTCGAGCATGGCCTGTGTTCGGCTTATGCAGAAGGCCGAGAAACGTAAGGATCGACGTTAACCAAGATCGCGAAGAGGCTGCAAAGCAGGTCCTTTGGTAACTTTCGAGACGAATCGCCTCAGCAGATTAGATATGCGCCGCTTAATGCAGTGTCCTCCCTGTGGTTCGGGACGCTCGAGTATGCAGGAGTTGGCCGTAACTCCGGGCTTACGTTCACGATATACATAGGTTCTAGCCACCGAGTTCGATTTTTCCTCGTTCACGATGTGACAGCGCCATCCCGGGAATGTCGTCTTTTTATCGTACTTGTTATGCTTGCGGCCAGCAGGGCCATTTTTTCGAGAAATTGTCCGACCAAAGGTGGCGCGGACGTAGAGACTCAGCCTTTAGGATCAGTGTGTTATACACCGTATTTCCAGAGTATGTACGTAAGGACGTACGTAGAAAATTTGAGTTTGTGCCTTAAAGTGCTTGGCCGAATTTTATTTGTGCATAACACCCTTGCTAGAGTCGTTTTCGACTAAACGCTTTCACAGCTTTCGTAGGTTAATTTCCGTCTATGTCATTTCTTATTTTTGCGGATTTTTCAGAGAGTAGAAACATTTTGGACCAACAAGAGGGCGACACTTGTCACCCTGTCATTGGGACACCTTGGTCGGTAATGTAGTGGCCGAAAGTTGGCCATTGTGGTCAAGGGTTGGTAGGATATTTTGTGTTAGTTGGCTAGTGTGCACTTGGCAAGATCTTGGCCCTACACTTGCATAGCACTTGGCTAAATCTTGGCCATTGGTTGGCCTTCACTGACCTATAAATACCCTCCCTTTGATGAACTTCTTCATCCAAAAATCTCTTAAGTCTTGAAAGCTTCTTCCTCCTTTGTGTAGTGTAGTGGCCGAGAGCCCTCCTGGCCGAGAGCCCTTCCCCTCCTAGTAGCAGGTGGGTACCCCACAGCCTAGTTGCTTTCGTATAATACCCTCTCTTGGTAGAAATACTCAAAAGTATTGTTATAATGCCCAAATTACCTTAGCCATATACCTTGTAGTATTCTAAGGTTATACCTATACAAAAGCCCGAAATACTATTATACTTCCCGTCACCACAAAACCGAAACCCTAGGAAAATCTCCATGGTTAGTTGGAGTAGTAGGTAGAAGTTGGTTAGAACTTCTAAGGGTTGTTTGGAGCGGGTTGAGCGCACGGGTCGAGCTAAACGATTGCCCAGTGATCGACTTTATACTTGGATAATTATGGGCTTATTGAGGTAAATATCTTGTCCTCTATTGTAATTGGAAATTACATATTGTTAGAATATATAGTTGAAGTATACTATATATAGAACTGAACGTAGTTGTTGGCAATGTCTTTTGACTTAAGCCCGACAATACTTACGCAATGTCTTGTGACTTAAGCCCGAATGTAAAGAAGAGTATTGAATCAGAATTACATAGGGTTGTATTACAAAGAGACTTGTGTAGTAGTACCGTGGAGTAGAATTGTACCGTTAGGTTAGTTGTATAACCCCTGGTTGGCTTGCAGCCTCGATAGAGAGGAGATTTACGCTGCCATGGGGAGGTCTCCGAATTTTCCAGAGAATGTTCTACGAAGAGACCTTATGTTAATAAGCGTCTTGTGGCCTTATAGGTGGAAGTACTATGCGTGGCGCGATCTACTTGGCTTAGGGAGTAGCCGGCGGTTTGAGGTACTTGGAGCGTTTTGCTATTAGTCGATAATCGTCGCGAGGTATGTGAACCTCTTCCTATCTCTTCTAGCATGATATGTGTGAACTATGTAGTACGGTAGACGTACATGTGCTAAGTGTATTTGTTTGGCTTAAACATAAAGTGTTATAACGGCTTTATGGGAAGTTGGTTATAACAGCTTTATGTAGGTAAGAAAATGGGTTGTGGTTTTCGAAAGGTAATTGATTTGATTATAACTGGCTTGTTATGTGTTAATGAAGAAGTTGAAGTATTTCAAAAGATTTGTGAATCGTTTTGAAAGAAGAAGTAATACTTGGTTTTTGAAAAACTTAAGAGTTATACTAGCTTTATGGGAAGTTAGGTATAACGCTTAAGAATGTTTTATCGATTTCGAAATCGAATGTATCGACAAACCACCGCAGCTAATAAAAGGAAATGTTTTGACTAATTAAGTATTATTAAAACCAAGAGAAACCTCCATCCGCATGAAGCTAAGATGAGACAAAATGATATTACATTTCCTAGATCATGGCTGCTTAATAAGATTGTTTATAAACAAAGAATACCTACTCACTTATAAGACATAGGTTTCTCAAAACGTTTAAAGGAGAATTATGTTTTAAAGGATTTAAAACTATGAACTACGAAACCTTTTTCTAAAATGAAACTTGAGCATTCAAATTAGGCAACTTGAACGTTTGGAAAATAAGGTTGTCACTTGATTTTACAAAGGAAAGCATTTTGGTTTACTTAACAATGTTAGTCACTCAAATTTTATACTACGTATCGGGTGACCTTTGTAAAAGAAATGGATCTTAAAAGGAATTTAACGGACGTAGTACTTTAAGGTTAAAATCCGACTTTGATATAAAATGAAAGTACCTTGACTCGTGTGTAACTTGCTTATACTTGTTGTTATGAAACTTGACCATGTTACGTGTGATAGCCTTGTTGTGTAAGCATCGTGTTCTACTCGACTACCGGCTCATCCGAATGTATATCACTTGATTACGGCTCATCCGGAATGTATTTCACTGACTACCGGCTCATCCGAATGTGTTTCACTTGATTACCGGCTCATCCGGAATGTATTTCACTTGAGGACCGGTTCATCCGGAATGTATTTCACTTGAGGACCGGTTCATCCGGAATGTATTTCACTTGAGGACCGGTTCATCCGGAATGTATTTCACTGACTACCGCTCATCCGGAATGTATTCCACTCGACTACTGGTTCATGGGATGAACCGGAATGTATTCCACCCTTTTCTATATTGGGTCCATAAGATGGGCGAGACACGTTATCGTATCACATGATTTGTACCTAGACTGCCGGCAGTGAGGAAGGAGTTCCACGGGCACGAGGGATGACTTTAGGGCGTGAGTCCCTGACTTGACATGACTGCTTTTATGTTGTGAACTGTAGTTTGGTTATCATACATGTCTCCTGCTTTATATGACTGCTATGATTTCATTTACGATGTATTTTCGGTTTCACATACTCTGCACTGTTATCGACCTCCTTCGGGCCGCTCATGCCGCAGTTGAGGTACACCGCCGTTGATCCTAGCTCGTGGTCACGCTTTGTTGGGAAGCTCCGCTTTCTCCGAGGCTTATCATTGGTATAGTCCCCGTCGCCGTAAGTGTTTACATTCGGGGTTTGCGGCCCTGTCCCGCCATTGTTGTCGTATCATTCTTAGAGGTCCGTAGTAATCTTGTTGCAAGTGTGGTTTGTAAAAAGGATTAAACTGCTCATGTTGAAAAAGTTGCTATTTATATATATACCGAAGGTAACCGCTTTTGGTTAGCCTGCCTTTCTTATTTCATCGCCTTATTTCACCGTTTCACGTATTGTCTTTATGTTCACGATTACTCGATGTATGTCTACTGGGTGCCCGGTAGGCACGACCACGCCCGGTTCGGTCGTGACAAAAGTGGTATCGTGAGCGATTAATCCTCGGAAAGTGTCTGACGCATCAGATCCGCAGTCTTGATTATCGGTGTGTTGTGCACCACACCAATAATCGAGGCTATGTGGTATTTAGGATTGGTTTCTATTCTTCTCACTCGAGATCGTGCCTTAGAGCGTGTTGTAAGTTAGACCTCTAACGTATTTCTTTCCACCGCTATGCCTCGCGTGGCAACCCGGCCCAGAGGGCAAGCGGCCGAGGAGGCGCGAGTATAGTTCGAGAGGGTTACGAGGGCTGTGCCCAATCATCACCCGAGTTAGGTGCTTCATTTGGGGATTTCTGCGACGTCACTAGCCTCAGCAGAGTTTGGCACGACAGCGGCAGTTCCCACTGCGGCCATGATATTTGAACCTTCAGTTCCACGCCCGGGAACCGTGAATATAGAGTGCAAAGAGGCGACCCTGTTACTAGCTATGGATTTGGCTACCAAAGAATATACCGTTGTACCGCAAGTCTTGATGACTTCCTAAGAGAAGATTGTGCAAGAGTAATCCTTCAGTTAGGCTTGAGCATGGCCTGTGTACGGGCTTATGCGCAGTAGGCCGAGAAACGTAGAGATCGACGGGTTAACGAAGGACAGAAGAGGGCGAGCGGCAAGTCCTTTGGTAACTTTCGGCGAGTCACCTCGCGAGATTTGATTATGCACATCCATCGATGCAGAGTGGTCTTCCACGAATTTCGGGGCGTTCGGGGTACGCAGAGTTGGTTAGAACTCCGGGCTTAGTTCATTAGCGATGTACGACGCCATCCCGGGAATGTCATCTTTTAGGTTGGTACTTGTTGTACTATGACCGTCGTGTGCAGTGTCGAAGAGTGTCCTTGTAGGAGGACTTAGCCTTGAGGATCGGTGGGTAGTTCGTCATCTCCCTTAGCTATGCGCCTACAGGCAGTTTGATTAGAACGACTAAGGAGTGAAGCGATGAACATAGATCTATCCTTAACCTCAGAGTTTTGTATAGGTGATAAGGTGAGTATACCTTAGGTACTATGTTCGATAGCAGTGTGTTAGTTGTGATTTGAAATCATGGTTGTTTAACCGAGTAAGATTTTGGCGGATAGAGAAAGTGTGAGCCTTAGAGCTTTATACGTAGAGACCTTAGAGGTGAGGCCATCTCGAGAAAAAGGTGTAGGGGTATGTTTGACCACTTATCGGAGTGCATAGTGCACGTGAGTTATGTTGGGACAGTCCCTAGTAGTGTGGAATGAAAGAGGGTAGTTGAGCTAAGAAGACCGCTAGGTTTCGTAACGTGATTAGTGAGATTGTTCGGTTCGGGAGCTAGTATGACGCGGCGTTGCGGGTTGGGTTGAGGCCACGTTGCGGGTCAACCCGGCAGGTTTGGTGGTGGGGTCGGTTGTGGTGGTCCCGCCTTGTGGTAGGTCACGAGGTGTTAGGCCCATGTTCGATTAACTGTCTGAGTTCGTGGATGCATTCGACCGGTGGTCGGGTCGATGGGGGCAGCCCATCGTGTTCTTCGTTCGGGACCGTTTACTCGGCTGTGTTGAGTTATCTGAAGGGTTGAAAGGCTGCACGGGGTGCCTACCTTCACCTTATGTCAGGCAGTGAAGCCCAGGTTGTGGCTATTTTCGTTTTCTAAAAGTTTACCAGGCAGGGTTAGGAACTCAGGTGAGTCTCAGAATCGCATTCGCCCTCGGGCCAGTGTTTGGATTTCAGGGATAGTTGTGGGGATTGTTGTCTCCTGTGGAGGTAGTGTTTGATCTACCATTTCAGTGTTCGGATATCGCCTTATGAAGCCTTGTAAGGGCGGAAGTGTAAGTTGTCGGTCGATTGGTTCGATGTTGGCAAGGTTCAGACAGTTGGTTCAGGCTTGTTCCAGCAGACTGTGGATAGTGAGAAGCTTGTCTAGAAGAGGTTCTGGCAGCTCAGAGGAATCGTGCGGATAATCGGCGACGACGCTTAGAGTTCAGGTTGACGGTCGGTCTTCTTGAAAGTACCACCCCGGGTTTGGGTGCGACGAGTTTTGGAAACTGAAGCCGTACCAGAATGTGGTAAGAGTTCAAGTGTACGACATCCTCCGGGATCGCAGCGGCGGTACCATTTGTTGGGTCGTCGGAGCAAGGCTCGCGACAAAGTGACAAAGTGGTATCTACGACGAGTAAAGAGAGAAGTGAGCATGTATGGCGAGCATTGATGTGATCATTTCTTTTGTAAAGAGAAGGTGCGAAGGAAGTATATTTTAGACCCCGGTGAGAAGTGTTTGTGGTTATGTTAGAGGTGTTTCCTCGTGGACTTGGATGGAGGTATTTTGCTTGGGTGTTTCGTGGCGGATGTGGCGAGTTTGTTTTCGTAAGTATAGTAGTGAAGACTATCTTGGCGCGTTTGTTTGAGACTTAGAAGGAACATTCGGGGCGAATGTTTCTAAGAGGAGAATGTTATACCGTATTTCAGTATATGCGTGGGGCGTGCGTAGAAAATTTGAGTTTGTGCCTTAAAGTGCTTGGCGAATTTTATTTGTGCATAACACGGTTAGAGTCGTTTTTAATAAACGTTTTCCACGACTTTCGTAGGGAATTTCCGCTATGTCATTTCTTATTTTTGCGGATTTTTCCGAGAGACGAAACATTTTGGACCAACAAGAGGCGACACTTGTCACCTCTCATTGGGACACCTTGAAGTGATAATGTAGTGGCGAAAGTTGGCCATTGTGGTCAAGGGTTGGTAGGATATTTTTGTGTTAGTTGGCTAGTGTGCACTTGGCAAGATCTTGGCCTACACTTGCATAGCACTTGGCTAAATCTTGGCCATTGGTTGGCCTTCACTTGACCTATAAATACCCCTCCCTTTGATGAACTTCTTCATCCAAAAATCTCTTAAGTCTTGAAAGCTTCTTCCTCCCTTTGTGTAGTGTAGTGGCGAGAGCCCTCCTCCCCTTGGCGAGAGCCCTTCCCTCCTAAGTAGTGTGGCGTGGGGTACCCCACTAGCCTAGTTGCTTCGTATAATACCCCCTCTCTTGGTAGAAATACTCTCAAAAGTATTGTTATAATGCCCAAATTACCTTAGCCATATACCTTGTAGTATTCTAAGGTTATACCTATACAAAAGCCGAAATACTATTATACTTCCGTCGGTCACAAACCGAAACCCTCCCAAAATCTCCAAGGTTAGTTGGAGGAGTACGTAGAAGTTGGTTAGAACTACAACGGGGTGTTTGGAGCGGGTTGGAGCGCACCGAGTTGGAGCTAAACTATTTCCCAGGATCGACTTTATACTTGGATAATTATGGGCTTATTGAGGTAAATATCTTGTCCCTCTATTGTAATTGGAAATTACATATTGTTAGAATATATAGTTGAAGTATACTATATATAGAACTGAACGTAGTTGTTGGCAATGTCTTTTGACTTAAGCCTGAATAATACTTACTGCAATGTCTTGTGACTTAAGCCTGAATGTAAAGAAGAATCTTGTTGTAATTACATAGGGTTGTATTACTGATGAGACTTTGTAGTAGTAGTGGAGTAGAATTGTACAGTTAGGGTTAGTTGTATAACCCCTGGTTGGCTTGGTAGCGGCCTCGATAGAGGAGGAGATTTCTGTTGTTGCGGGGAGAGTCGCGAATTTTACGTAGAATGTTCTCTGAAGAGACCTTATGTTAATAAGCGCCTTGTGGCCTTATAGGTGGAAGTACTATGCGTGGCGCGATCTACTTGGCTTAGGGAGTAGCAGGCGGTATGAGGTACTTGGAGCGTTTTGCTATTAGTCGATAATCGTCGCTAGGTATGTGAACCTCTTCCTATCTCTTCTAGCATGATATGTGTGAACTATGTAGTGCGGTGAGCGTACATGTGCTAAGTGTATTTGTTGGGCTTAAACATAAAGTGTTATAACGGCTTTATGGGAAGTTGGTTATAACAGTTTTATGTAGGTAAGAAAATGGGTTGTGGTTTTCGAAAGGTAATTGATTTGATTATAACTGGCTTGTTATGTGTTAATGAAGAAGTTGAAGTATTTCAAAAGATTTGTGAATCGTTGTGAAAGAAGAAGTAATACTTGGTTTTTGAAAAACTTAAGAGTTATACTAGCTTTATGGGAAGTTAGGTATAACGGCTTAAGAATGTTTCTTGATTTGGAAATCGAATGTATCGACAAACCACTGCAGCGTTAATAAAAGGAAATGTTTTGACTAATTAAGTATTATTAAAACCAGTAGAAACCTCCATCTGCATAGAAGCTAAGATGAGACAAAATGATATTACATTTCCTAGATCATGGCTGCTTAATAAGATTGTTTATAAACAAAGAATACCTACTCACTTATAAGACATAGGTTTCTCAAAACGTTTAAAGGAGAATTATGTTTTAAAGGATTTAAAACTATGAACTACGAAACCTTTTTCTAAAATGAGAAACTTGAGCATTGAAATTAGGCAACTTGAACGTTTGGAAAATAAGGTTGTCACTTGATTTTACAAAGGAAAGCATTTTGGTTTACTTAACAATGTTAGTCACTCAAATTTTATACTACGGTATCGGGTGACCTTTGTAAAGAAATGGATCTTAAAAGGAATTTAACTGACGTAGTACTTTAAGGTTAAAATCCGGACTTTGATATAAAATGAAAGTACCTTGACTCGTGTGTAGCTTGCTTATACTTGTTGTTATGAAACTTGACCATGTTACGTGTGATAGCCTTGTTGTGTAAGTACTGTGTTCTACTCGACTACCGGTTCATCCGAATGTATATCACTTGATTACCGGTTCATCCGGAATGTATTTCACTCGACCACGGTTCATCCGGAATGTGTTTCACTTGATTACCGGTTCATCCGGAATGTATTTCACTTGAGGACCGGTTCATCCGGAATGTATTTCACTTGAGGACCGGTTCATCCGGAATGTATTTCACTTGACTACCGGCTCATCCGGAATGTATTAGCTCGACTACGGCTCATAGGATGAACAGGAATGTATTCCACCCTTTTCTATATTGGGTCCATAAGATGGGCGAGACACGTTATACGTATCTCATGATTTGTACCTAGGCCGCGGTGAGGAAGGAGTTCCACGGGCATGAGGATGACTTTTAGGGCGTGAGTCACGACTTGACATGATCGCTTCTATGTTGTGAATCGTAGTTTGGTTATCATACATGTCTCTGCTTTATATGGCGCTATGATTTCATTTACGATATGTATTTTGATTTCACATACTCAAATTTTTGTTATCGACCTCGCTCGGGCTGCGTTCATGCGCGAGTTGAGGTACACGATCGTTGATCCTAGCTCGTGTCACGGTTTCAGCGTTTGGGAAGCTCCGTTTCTCGGAGGCTTATCAGTGGTATAGTCCACGTGCGTCGTAAGTGTTTACATTCGGGGTTTGGCGGGGCCCCTGTCCGCCATTGTTGTCGTATCATTCTTAAGTGCAGTAATCGCTGTGGCGGGGTTTGTAAAAAGGATTAAACTATTCATGTTGAAAAAGTTGCTATTTATATATATCTGAAGGTAGTTTTTAGTTGCTTTGTCTTCTTATTTCAACTGTCTTATTTCACTGGTTTCACGTATTGTCTTTATGTTCACTGATTACTCGATGTATGTCTACTTGGGTGCGGGGTAGGCACGATCCGCGGCAGGTTCGGTCGTGACACGATGGCTAGTTCATCACCTTCCCTAGCTATGCGCCCGGTGGCGAGATTGATTAGACGACAAAGGGGAAGTGAAGCAGTAGATACAGGTATATCCTTAACCCTCTGGAGATTAGTATGTGTGATAAGATGAGTATATCTTAAGTGTTATGTTCAGATAACATTGTGTTAATCATGGTTAGTTATCAGGGTAAGATTGGGGATAGGAAAGTGAGCCTTAGATTTTTATACGTAGAGACCTTAGGCGAGGCCATCTTGGGTAAAAGAGTTATTTTATGTTTGACCCTTATCGGAGTGCATTGTCGTGAGCTATGTTTTTGGGATAAGTCCACGAGTAGTGTGAAATGAAAGAGGGTAGTTGATCTAAGAAGACACTAGGTTTCGTGACTTGATTGTGAGATTGTTCGGATCGGGAACAAGAGTTTTGCGATAGCGGGTCGGGTTGCGGACGATGCGGGTCAACCAGCGGCTGTATTGTGGTGGGGTCAGTTCGAGGTGGTCCCGCTGGTGGTGGGTCACGAGGAGTTAGGCCCAGTTTAGTTAACCAGACTGAGTTCGTGGATGCGTTCGACCGATGGTCGGGCGAGGGTCGATCCTCTTGTCTTTCAGTCAGGACCGTTTACTCGACAGAGGGTTATGCGAGATGTTACATCAGGAAGGTTGTAAGGCTGCACGAGGTGCCTACTTTCACCTATGACGGCGATGGAGCCAGTTACGACTATTTCTTTTTTCCGAAGTTTTACGAGCAAGGTTAGGAACTGGTGAGTCTCGATGTCGCGTTCGCCTCGGGCGGTGTGTGGATTTCAGGGGTAGCTGTGAGGATTGTTGTCTCCTGTTGAGGGAGTGTTTTATAGCTACCATTTCAGCATTCGGGTGTCGCCTTATGAAGCCTTGTAGGGGCGGAAGTGTAAGTTGTCGGTCGATTGGTTCGATGTTGGCAAGGTTCAGATAGTTGGTTCATACTTGTTTCGGCAGGATGTGGATAGGGTGAAGCTTATCCAGAAGAGATTATTGGCAGCTCAGAGTCAACAGGAGTCGTGCGGATAATCGGCGACGACACTTAGAGCTCAGGTTGACGGTGGGTCTTCTTGAAGGTACCACCCGGAAAGGGTGTGACGAGTTTTGGAAAACAGAGGAAACTTAGCCCGAGTTACTTTGGGCCTTTGCAGATCATTTGGAAAATAGGCCAAGTTGCCTATAGGTTAGCATTGCCGTCCGACTTAGGAGGCAGTACGTCCGGTCTTTCATGTTGTTATGTTCGGAAAAGTATCGGAGATCCATCCAGAGTGTTCCCAGTTAATGATGATCAAGTTGGAGGTAGTAACCCAGAGATTTTGGAAAAAGAAGCAGAATCAGAAATGTGACAAGTTATGAGAAAGAGTTCGAATGTACGAGAAGGGTACGACGAGTAAGGGAAGAAGCGAGCATGTGTTACGAGCATAGATGTGATCATTTCTTTTGTAAAGTGAAGGTGCGAAGGGAGTATATTTTAGACCTCGGGTGGGAGCTTTTGTAGTGATGGAAGTGATTCCTCGTGGACTTGGATGTAAGTGTTTGCGCGTGTTGTATTGTGGCCAGGTGTGGCATGATTGTTTTAAATGAAAGCGATGAAGACTATCTTGGCGCATGGTTGTTTTGAGACTTAGGAGGAACATTCGGGACGAATGTTTCTAAGAGGAGAATGTTATACCGTATTTCCAGTATATGCGGGAGGCGTGCGATAAAAGTTTAGGCCTTAAGTTAGGCTAGGAACGAAAATATTTGTGCACAACTACCAAAAAGAATTGTTTTCCGACGAAACGTTTTCCAAACTTTGCGAAGGGAAAATTACGGCTATGTCATTTATTATTTTTGCGGATTTTTCCGAGAGATGAAATATTTTGGACCAATGGGAGGGTGACATGTGTCACCCTCAAAGTGGACGAATTGGAGGGCCTTGTCTTGCACGTTTTTGGCATTTTTGTGGCCTTAAACATTTGGTCAATGGTTGGTAGGATATTTGTGTGGTAGATGAGAAAGTGGGACCCACACAACACTTGTCCAAATCTTCACTCTACACTTGCCTACCACTTGTCTCAATCTTGGCCATTGGTTGGCCTATAAATACCCCCCTTAGTTGATGAACTTCTTCATCCACACTTAGACATTTCTAAGTCTTAAAATCCCTGCGCCCCTCTCTTGGGAGCTCTGCGAAAGCACCTCTCCCCCTTCCTAAAGTTGTTTTTCGTGAAGTACCCCCCCTTGGTAGAAAAGTATTCTCCAAGTATTGTTACTATTCCAAAATACCTTGGCCCAATACCTTGTAGTATTCCAAGGTTACACCTATACTAAAAGCCCAGAAATACTATTATACTTCCTTGATCCACAAACGAAACCCTAAGGAAAATCTTCATAGCCGGTTGAAGTTTTAAGAAGAAGTTGCGTAGAACTTCTAAGGGTTGTTTGGAGCGGGTTGGAGCACCCAGAGTAGGAGCTAAACGTTGCTCAGGATCGACATTTAAACTTGGATAATTTTGGGCTTATCGAGGTAAATACTCTTGTCCTTCTATTGTAATTGGAAATTACATACTGTAGTAGTATAGAAATGAATATAAGATACATAGAAGGATATTACAGAAGAGAATTGAACTGTAATAGAAGGATATTACAGAAGAAGATTAAACTGTACTTACATAGGACTGTATTTGCAGTAGACTTGTGTAGTTTAACGGGTAGGGAAGTGCTGCCCAATTTTTCCGTAGAATATTCTACAGAGTAGTCTAGACGTTGATAGACGTATATGGCCTTTATAGGTTGAATGTTCTGCGAGTAGCATGTTCTACTTGGAAGGTGGACAAGGCTAGCCGGGTTATAGCCATGGAGCGTTTTGCTAATAGTCGATAATCGTCGCGAGGTATGTGATTCTTCCTATCCTCTTGAGCATGATATTTTAAAAGAATATATTTAGTACGGTAGACGTACGTGTGTTAACTGAACGTAGTTTTACGGCAATGTCTTTTGACTTAAGCCTGAATAATAAGAATCTTGAAGTATTTCAAGAGAATTAAGAACCGTTTTTGAAAGAAGAGTAATACTTGGTTTTAAAAGCTTAAGAGTTATACTAGCTTTATGGGAAGTTAGGTATAACGACTTAAGAGAGATAAAAAGAATGGTTTATTGATTTTAGAAGTTAAGAGACTTGATCTTTAAAGATAAGAGACTTGACTAAATTGAATTGATATGAATTTTGTTAAAAAGTGTGAAACCTCATTCGTGAGTAATGAGTACTTGATTTTTAAAAGGAGTAATGTTTTACTGATTTCGGAAATCAGAATGAGTATCGAGCAGAACCATCAAGCGTTAATAAAGGGAAATGTTTTGACTAATAAAGTATTATTAAAACCGAGAAACCTCCATCTGCATAGAAGCTAAGATGAGACAAAATGATAGTACATTTCTAGATCATGGTCGCTTTAATAAGATTGTTATGAACAAGAATAACCTACTCACACATAAGGCATATGTTTCTCAAATTGTTTTAAAAGAGAATTATATTCTTAAGTGATTAAGACTATGAACTACGAAACCTTTCGAAAATGAGAAACTTGAGCATTTGAAATTAGGCAAACTTGAACGTTTGGAAAATAATGTTGTTACTTGATTTTACAAAAGGAAGTGTTTTGGTTTACTTAAAAAGATAGTCACTCTATTTTTATACTACGGGTATTGCGTGACTTTTGTGAAAGAAACGGATCTTTTAAAAGAGTTATTGTATGAAGTACTTTGGGGATAAAAACCCGAACTTGCTAACATAAAGTAGAGAGTACCTTGTGTGAATAACTTGATTGTGTTGGTTGTGATAGCCTTGTAATACTTTCTTATTGATTTGATAAGTGAACATGTTAGGATGCTACGTGTGTTAGTATCTTGTGATGTTTGTGTAAAGGGGTTTCCCTTGTTGTGCTTATGTTGTTTAACGATAAGCTATTATGTTAGTATTATATCACTCACCTCTTGACATGATTCCGGGGGTTAAGCTGCCCTCCGATGCGGGGTAGACTCAGGCGGGTCTGTGTGACCTATGATTCGAGAATACCTCATGCGGGTCTGTGTGACCTATGCGGAGCTACGAGAGTTCCAGGTTAGTGTGCGGGGTTATACCTCATGCGGTCTATGTGGCCATGCGGACTGCGAGTCCAGGACGTTGCCGGGGAGTAGCTACCCTCGATGCGGGGAATACCTCATGCGGGCCATTGGAGTGGCCTATGCGGAGCTGCGGGAAGTTCCAGGACTAGACGCGCACATTAGATACTGCGGGCGAGTGGCCAGCTTCGATCATGTGGCGGTCTAGACAGATCTCATGATACAGTTTATGACCTTGTTGGTACTGTGGGTTTTAGTAGTCGGCTATGCCTTCGTACTTACCCCGTACGGTTTTATTATGACACAGGTGGGACCTGGTGTTCATGTGTATTCCTTGGTGCTTTTATATCATAGACTGCCGGCAGTGAGGAAGGTATTCCACGGGCATGATTGATGATGTGGGCGTGAGACCCATAGTTATATTTGAGTGATGACTTTGAGGGCGTGAGTCCCTGACTTGACATGACTGCTGATTTATTGTGAACTGTAGTTTGGTTATCATACATGTCTCCTGCTTTATATAGACTACTATGATTTCATTTACAGTATTTTCAGTTTCACATACTTGGTACCTGTTGTACTGACCTCCTTCGGGGGGCTGCGTTCATGCCGCAGGTAGAGGTACACCAGTGTTGATCCTCGCTCTTAGGATCACAGTTCAGCGTTTTGGGAAGCTCCGTTTCTCCGGAGGCTTATCAGTGGTATAGTCCCCTGTCGTTGTAGGTACTTACATTCAGGGGTATGGCGGGGCCCTGTCCCGCCATTGTTGTCATATCATTCTTAGAAGTGCAGAAATCTTGTTGTGGGCAGAGTTTGTAATAGGGATGTAACTGTTCGGATTCAAGTTATATATATATGCCGTAAGGCAAGTTTTCTCAGATAAACTGTTTTACACTTCATATTATTTCATGTCATGTTTTATATTCCGCTGATTACTCTGATGTATGTCTACTTGGGTGCCCGGGGTAAGGCACCAGTCACGGGCCCGGGTTCGGGTCGTGACAATAATGCCCTTGCATAAATTCGTCCAAGACCATTAGGGGGTGCCACGTATCGCCCTCCCATTCGTCCATAAAATTTCGTAACCCTCGTAGGCCCCACAAAACTTAAAATTCCTCGGGTGGGCCCCACGTGACCAAATCCGTAAAAATAAATTTCCATAATGATAATAAGTTCCATACTCTTCAATTAATGCATTTTGAGAATCCAATTCTCCTCAACGAACATTTCTCCTTTCCGACGTTCGGAAGATTTTCCGTCGGAAAAACAATTCTTCCTTTCGTACCAATTTCAAGTCTTGAGTTCCTTACGTACATTCTCTTAAATATGTCCTGGAGTTACGGGGTGTAACATTCTTTCCCCCTTAGGAAAAATCGTCAAGTTCATTACCATATAACTTACTTATCTTTCATAACATAATCCGGCCCTTTATGGAGGGACGCATATACTACCCGGCCCAATCTGGGACGCGATCAAGTCACACAAATATCAAAGCGTGCCCGTGGAATCCCCCATCACTTCCGACAGTCATAAGTGTAACATATAACCATGTGACGCGCCCGTGGCATCCTACCTCACTGTCGGCGTACACATACACAATACATATATATATCTCCTGCCCGTGGAATCCCACATCACTGCCGACAGCCGTAGGTGTAACATATAACCATGTGACGCGCCCGTGGCATCCTACCTCACTGTCGGCGTACACATATACAACATATATATATATATATAACGTGGCCGCATGCCCCGGAATCCCTCATCGTATAAGCATGGCCATAACGTGCCCTCGGCATCCCTCATCGTAGGTGCAGGTCTTCATGGGGAGCTAGCCCATGGAGTAATAATATAACATGCCCCCGGAATCCCTCATCGTGGGTACATGTCTTCATGGGGAGCTATCCCATGGAGTAATAATCGTACATAGCATGGTCGCATGCCCCGGAATCCCTCATCGTATAAGCATGGCCATGGGTAATAAAACAAATCCGGGAATCTAACCCGCCTCCTGGTCACATGCCCCGGAATCCCACATCGTATAAGCATGTCCAAGGATCAATCATAATGGAAGCATACGTGGAATCCCACATCACCGCTTCGATGCGTCAAGTAAACTTACAACAAGACAGCCGGCCCTCCAGCTGAGAGTCACGACAACGTAAACATATAATACTTGCACTCAAAGCGGTCACAAGCAAACATAGGCAAGTTCATTATACCTTTAGACTTCCATTTTTATAAACTCATGGCACTTTCGTTTCACACATAAAAATCCGAGAATTTAACCCAAAGTACTACGTGCTTACATTCTTTTCAAAAGACTCCTTTTCATATAAAACCCCAAGATACTAACACCCGTAGTATCAAGGCTTGTTTACATTTTACCTAAGTCACTACACTTTTAGAAATACATTTTTACACAAATCAAGTGACTTCCTTCCTTAAAACTTAAGCAATTGATGCTTTTAAATCCATTTGCCTTTCTTTATTTCAAAACATTTATCATTACTTAGAGTAAACCACTCTTTTAACTTTCCATAAAGCTATTATAACCCACTTCCCATAAAGTCGTTATACTAACTTTATACTTTAGGCAAATATATTCTTTTTATAACCAAGAGACTTATACTTTCGAAAACCAAGTATCGTATACTTTCAAGTCTCTTATCTTTTAGAATCAAGTTTCGTAGTTCATAGTCTTAACACTTCATAACATAAACTCTTTAAATTAAGCAACATATGCCTTATATGTGTGAATAGGTTATACTTGTTTATACTGATCTCATTAAAGCAGCCATGATCTAGAAAATGTAATACATTTTTGTCTTATCTTAGCTTCTATGTAGATGGAGAATTCTACTTGTTTTAATATAATTTATCGTCATTACATTTTCCTTTATTAACGCTGCAATGGCTTGTTCGATACTTATTCTCATTCGTGCCATAAATTAGCCAAGTCAACTTGGCTCCAAATACCTCCTAACGACTCTTACCACCATCCCCCATAAGACTTGGTAAGAACTTAGGATAACTCAGACATAACCTTTACAAGACCTTAAAATTTCCAAGATTCAAAGTCGCTCCTTAGCAATTCTTATCTCCTTTCCTTTACGCTCCAATCCGCTATTTGAAGCCCTTAGAAGTTCACAACCAACTTCTCTTCCATTTCCAATCAAAACCTATGAAAATGCCTTAGGTTTTCGCCTTGCGACTAACGTGAAAATGCCGTTTTTCCGAAATCTTTCTATTGAGATATCCTTACAATACCCTTATGGACCTTGGTTTAAAGTCTTCTGACTAAAGAACCACAAATGAAAATTTTCCTTGTTCATCTTAGCACAAACCCGAGAGCTCACAATGGCACACACAAGTTCTCTCAATTTTTTTCTAAGTGTTGGAAGACAAGTCTTGCTACTAGTGTGCTTATATAAAACATTGGAGGGTCTAGATTATAACACTTGTTAAGTTTGGAGGGAAGAGATCAAGCCAAGTGGCCCTTGGACTTAGTCAACAATGTCAAGCTCTTTAATTAGCAAGACTTGGTCTTCTACCATGGTCAATGACCATAATACCCTTGCATAAATTCGTCCAAGACCATTAGGGGGGTGCCACGTGTCGCCCTCCCATTCGTCCATAAAATTCCGTAACCCTCGTGGGCCCCACAAAACGTAAAATTCCTCGGGTGGGCCCCACGTGACCAAATCCGTAAAAATAAATTTCCATAATGATAATAAGTTCCATACTCTTCAATTAATGCATTTTGAGAATCCAATTCTCCTCAACGAACATTTCTCCTTTCCGACGTTCGGAAGATTTTCCGTCGGAAAAACAATTCTTCCTTTCGTACCAATTTCAAGTCTTGAGTTCCTTACGTACATTCTCTTAAACATGTCCTGGAGTTACGAGGTGTAACAGTATTATTGCGCCTTAAATGTGGCATGTTGGTTATTGAATTTCGGGCCTTGAAAAAGGTGGAAAAGTACGTAAAAACAGGGGAAGTGCTACCCAATTTTCCGTAGAATAAGAGACCCTATACTTAGAAATATTCTACGAAGAGGAATTGAAGTTGATAGATGTGTTATGGTTATTATAGGTGGATATTCTACGCGCGACATATTCGACTTGGCAAGTGGATTTAGCCAAGGAGGTATGTGATTCTTCCTATCCTCTTGAGCATGATTGTTGTGAAATATATAGTACGGTAGACGTACGTGTGTTAAATGAATTTGGTTTCATTTTTGATGTCTTTGACTTGACTTCTAAATCTTAAAGGACCTTGAATTATTCTAAAAAGTTGTGAATCATTATTTGGGAAAAAAAATTGATACTTGGTTTGAAAAGAATAAGTCCTCTTGGTTTTCCAAATAAGTGTAGATGTTTTGAAATGATTAAAACATAAGTGTTATAATAGCTTTATGGGAAATTAGTTATAACGACTAAAGGAGGATAAAAGAACGGTTTACTTACTTGATTTTAAAGGCCTTGTAAAGATTTTCTGAAGGTGTAGTAATTTGGTTTGAAAAGAAAATGTGTTTTGATACTACAGGTATTAGTATCGTGTGGATTTTACGTAAAAAGGGATCTTTTTGAAAGAATTAAAGTATGTAGTACTTTGAGGTTAAAACCCGAATTGTTGGCGTAAATGAAAGTACTTTGAGTTTATAAAATGGTGAATCAGTTTACATGTTAATGAAAGTCTAATAGTATGTTAAACTTGCCTATGCTAGTTGTGATAGCCTTTGTTGTGCAAGTGTTGTATTTCTATGCTACCGCGTCTCTCGATGGAGGGCCGGTTATCTTGTTGTTTACTTGGACATACCGACGATACTGGGTGGTCCACGGGTATGCTTCCACTATGAGTGTTATCTTGTTATTTACTTGGACATACTGACACGTTGGGTGGCCCACGGGTATGCTTCCACTATGATTGTTATCTTGTTATTTCCTTGGACATACTGACACGTTGGGTGGCCCACGGGTACGCTTCCACTATATCGTTCCTTTGGACATACTGACATGCTGGATGGTACACGGGTATGCTTCCACTATGATTATTCCATGGCCATGCTTACACCGATGAGAGGTTCCGGGGGAATGCGGCCATGGTGCGGGTTAAATTCCCGGGTCATGTTATTGGTCCATGGACTAGCTATCCATGAAGCTTGCCGCAGTGATGAGTGGTCACGGACTTGATTTGTACATGTAGTTACAGGCACACTTTAGATACTTGTCCTTCTCATTTCTCGTGTATCGGCAGGCTCTGGTAGATAGCTTAAGATACTTGCCCCGGTCATATCTCGTGAGACGGTAGGCTCTGGTACGTTGGCTTAAGATACTTGCCCCGGTCAGTTGCGTGATGCAGGTTGGATCTGGTAGTTGGCTTCCGTACTTGGCCCGTTAAGTTTTATGATGTAGGATTGGATCTGGTAGTTGGCTTTTCTACTTGTCCCGATCGGTTTTATGACGCAGGCGGGATCTAGTGTTCAGGTATACATATGGGTGTTGTTTTACATCATGGACTGCCGACAGTGAGGAAGGAGTTCTACGGGCATGATTGTTATTATGGGCGTGAGACCCATGGTTATATGTGAGTGGTGATTTTGAGGGCATGCATCCCTGACTTGACATGACTGTTTATATATTATGAAATGGTCTTTTAAAAGGATGAAATGTGATTTCATTACCGTACTTTTAGTTTCACATACTTGGTACATGTTGTACTGACCTCCTTCGGGGGGCTGCGTTCATACCGCAGGTAGAGGTACACCGGTTGTTGATCCTCGCTCATAGGATCACGGTTCTGCGTATTTGGGAAGCTCCGTCTCTTCAGAGGCTTATCTTTTGGTATGGTTCCCTGTCATTGTAGGTACTTATACATTCAGGGGTATGGCGGGGCCCTGTCCGGTCATAGTTGTTATATCAAACTCTTAGATGTCTGTAGTCTTGTTATGAGTTGGGTTTGTAAGGGATGTAACTATTCGGGTTTTGATATATATGCTGAAAGGTGACCGTATTGGTTAGCCTGTTTTTATTTTATATTGTTCCATGTCTATGAGTTTTATTCCGCTGGTTTTTCTCTGATGTTTTATCACTAGGGTGCCCGAGGTAAGACACCAGTCGCGGGCCCGAGGTCGGGTCGTGACAAAAGTGGTATCAGAGCAGTTAATCTTCGGAAAGTATCTACAGACCGTATCTAGACACCTATAATCAGGAGGCTACAGGATATTTAGGATTGGTTTTCATTCTTCTCACTCTGAGATCGTGCGATAGAGTTGTGTTATAAGTTGGACTCCCTCTGACGTATTCTTATATACCAGTTATGCCTCCACGCAAGGCAACCAGGGCCCAGAAGGGCAAGGCGAGAGGAGGCGCTAGTAGAACACAAAGGTTCTGAGGGCACGAGCCCGGTCATTACAGGTAGTGCTTCAGGCGGCGAGTTCTACGACGCCGCCACCCCAGTGAGTTTAGAAGCAGCGATCTCACGAGGCCACGATCACTGAGCCTCCAGTACCACGGCCAGGAACAGAGGATATGGGTTTCAAGGAGATGGCCCAGTTACTAGCTAGGATTTTGGCGAGGCATTAGGGCGAGCGGGATCGTGTCTGATGGTGCACCCGAGCCGATAGTTTGAGGCTTGGGACTTTTGAGTTGCGATCCACGAGTTCTATGGATCGGCGAGGAAGATCCTCAGGAGTTTATTCGACAGCTGCAGCGGATCATGAAAGTGATCAAGGCCTCAGAGGCAAAGTCAGTGGTATTGGGTTCTCATCGGCTGCGTGATATTGCAGTCAATTGGTATGATTCATGGGAACTGTCCCGGAGGGAGCATGCGCTTCCAGCTAGCTGGGATGAGTTCTCGGAGGCATTTCTTAACCACTTCTTGCCTCCGCAGATGAGGAGAGCCCGGGTGGATAGGTTTTTGATGTTGAGATAGAATGGGCGGACGGTTCGAGAGTACAACATAGAGTTCGACTCATTAGCTTGGTATGCCCCCATTCTAGTGGCAGACATGGAGGATAGAGTGCACCGATATGTCATGGGACTTGATGATTATCTAGCAGAGGGTTGTACAAGAGTAGCTCTTCAGCCGGGCATGGACATTTCCCGCATGCAGGCTTATGCCGAGGCGAGAGCGTAGAGTCGGCGAAATGGCCGAGATCGCATAAGAGGCGAAGACGGCAGGTCCTTTGGTAACTTTCGAGGCGGACCGCCTCAGAAGCAGGCTAGTTATGCGCATCCGCCCGATCTGAGTGGTCTTCCACGATCTTGGGGCGTCCGGTATTGAGCGGTCGGGGCTCGAGGTTGAGTTTTGGAGTAGGGGTGTTGGCCAGATGAAGCCACCCCTACCTCGGTGTGGCCAATGTGGTAGCCCCCATGCGGGGGAGTGTCATGGTGTTCAGATAGCTTGTTTTACCAGCGGCCGGTAGGGCCATTTTGTGAGGAATTGTCCGACCAGAGGTAGCGCAGATGTTAAGACTCATCCTTCGGGATCTGTGGCTGGTTCATCGCCTTCTATAGCTATGCGCCCAGCAGGGTAGGATTATGATTAGAGCGACAATGGGAATGTGAAACAATAGTTACAGATATATATTTAACCCTCTAGAGACTAGTATGCGTTGATAAAATGATTATATGTTAAGTGTTATGTACGGGTAGTTTTGTGTAAATTGTGATTTAGAAAGCCTGGTTAGTAAAAAGGGCAAGTTTGGGGACATGGAAACTGTGAGCCTTAGAATTTTTATAACCATGGAGACCTTAGATGCAAGGCCGTCTTGAGTAAAAGTTTTTACGGTTGATCTTGGTCGGAGTACATAGTATACATGGAGTATATTAGTGTGATAAGTCCATGAGTGGTGTGAAATGAAAGTGGGTAGTTAAGCTAAGAAGACTACTAGGCTTTCATGACTTGAATAGTGAGATTTGTTCCGGACGAGGAATGAGGATTTATTGCGATAATGGGTCGGGTTGAGGACCAATCACGGGTCAACCCGCAACCCAGAATTATGTGGGGTAAGTTTGGGGTGGTCCCGCTAGGTGATAGGGTCACGAGGGTGCAATGCCCAAGTTTAGGTAACCATTGTACGAGTTCGTAGACGCATTCGACCAGAACCGGGTCGTGAAGGCCGAGAATGGCCTTAAGGGAAATTGAAGCTAGTAATGACCAAATTTGGAGGTAGTAACTCCAAGGCTTTGAAAACTAAAACGATGACTGAAATGTGGTACGTGTACTAGAAAGAGTTCAGGTGTCTGAGAAGTGCGGCAGTAAGAAAAGCGAACATGTGTTAAAAGAATGGAAGTGGTCATTTTTGTGAAATGAAGGTGCGAATAGAGTATCCTTTAGACTATGGGTGGGAGCTTATAGTGATGTTATACACGTTAGAGGTGATTCCTCGTTGGCTTGGAATTCAAGTATTTGCGCGTGTGTTATATTATGGCCTTATGTGGCATATTTTGGTTTTGTAAGTATAGTAGTGAAGACTATACCGACGCATGTGTTTTTGGAGACTTAGAAGGAACATTCGGGACGAATGTTACTAAGGGGGGAAGAATGTTACACCCCGTAGTTCCAGAGTATGTATGTGAGGACGTACGTAGGAGAATATAACACTAAGTACGAAAGGGAAGAAAATTTTGAATTTCCGATGGAAAATATTCCGAACCTCGTGAAGGAAAAATGTTTATTATTGGGAATTGGATTCTCAATTTTGGTATTTGGACTTCTTGGAATATAAGAGAATTATGGATTTTATTTTCCAGAATTGGTCACGTGGGGCCCACAGGAGAAATTTACGGTTTTGTGGGGCCCACATTATTTTCGAGATTTTAGCCATTATGGATGTTTTTGGGAGATGAAAATATTTTGGACGAATAGGAGGGCGACACGTGTCACCCCAAGTGGGCCCATGTTGGCCGAAATCTAGTGCCAAGTGGCTAAGTGTGGGCTAGATATTTTGTTGGACTAGTGGTGCCCACACACAAGTGTCCACAATCTCATCCACATATTTGTTTTCATCCTAGCCCTTGGTTGCCTTATATATACACACCTTGTGGATGAAGTCTTCAAAACTTAGATTAATTTCAAGAACAATACTCCCTCCCTTTCCTTGTGCTATCGGAAATGGCCATTTATCTTGACCAATTATTGTCCAAAAATTCTTAAACTCTTAAGTGTTTTTCCTTGATGTGTTAGGAATGTTATTAGCCAAGTGTTAGACAAGATTTCACACCCCTAGCCTAAGAAATACCCCTTGGCCGAAAATTGCAAGGCTTGGAACCTAAAGTGTTCTTCACTTTTTTAAGTTGGATCTTGAAGAGGAGTTGGTTATGAGCTTCTAAGGGTTACTTGGAGCTCATTGGAACGTAAGGAATAGGAGCTAAACGTGTTACGGATCGACTTTTAGTTTTTGGATTATTTTGGGCTCTTTGAGGTAATGAAATTTGTCCTCTTTGTGAAGTTGGATATTATATATGTTAGTTATATATAAATAATTATGTGATACATGGAAGGAAGATGGAAAAGATTGGACCTTGTTAAGTTGCTAACATCGAGAAATTGGCATGCTAGCCATTAAAATGGTAAAAACGTTACCTTTACCTGTTGACAGTTAATAACAAAGTAATTATAACTTATATAAAGATTGGAATATAAGTTGGATGATTAAAGATGTAATTTCGGCATGCTAGCCGAAAATTGGATAAGTTTGATTGTATTAGTTGGCCAAGAACACCAACTAAAGGACTGTATTTACATTGGACTGTATTTACATTAGACTATTTTGTGTATTGTGGGGAAGAATTTTACACGTCCAGTTAGGCGTGTAATCCCCTTTTATATTGTTGTATTATTGCACCTTAAATGTGGCATGTTGGTTATTGAATTTCGGGCCTTGAAAAAGGTGGAAAAGTACGTAAAAACAGGGGAAGTGCTGCCCGATTTTCCGTAGAATAAGAGACCCTATACATAGAAATATTCTACGAAGAAGACTAGAAGTTGATAGACGTGTTATGGTTATTATAGGTGGATATTCTACGCGCGGCATATTCGACTTGACAAGTGGATTTATCAGAGGAGGTATGTGATTCTTCCTATCCTCTTGAGCATGATTGTTGTGAAATATATAGTACGGTAGACGTACGTGTGTTAAATGAATTTGGTTTCATTTTTGATGTCTTTGACTTGACTTCTAAATCTTAAAGGGCCTTGAATTATTCTAAAAAGTTGTGAATCATTATTTGGGAAAAAAAATTGATACTTGGTTTGAAAAGAATAAGTCCTCTTGGTTTTCCAAATAAGTGTAGATGTTTTGAAATGATTAAAACATAAGTGTTATAATAGCTTTATGGGAAGTTAGTTATAACGACTTAAGGAGGATAAAAGAACGGTTTACTTACTTGATTTTAAAGGCCTTGTAAAGATTTTCTGAAGGTGTAGTAATTTGGTTTGAAAAGAAAACGTGTTTTGATACTACGGGTATTAGTATCGTGTGACTTTTACGTAAAAAAGGATCTTTTTGAAAGAATTAAAGTATGTAGTACTTTGGGGTTAAAACTCGGATTGTTGGCATAAATGAAGTACTTTGAGTTTTAAAATGGTGAATCAGTTTACATGTTAATGAAAGTCTAAGAGTATGTTAAACTTGCCTATGCTAGTTGTGATAGCCTTTATTGTGCAAGTGCTGTATTTCTATGCTACCGCGTCTCTCGATGGAGGGCCGGTTATCTTGTTGTTTACTTGGACATACCGACGCTGCTGGATGGTCCACGAGTATGCTTCCACTATGAGTGTTATTGTTATACCCCGTATTTCCAGAGTATGTACGTGAGGACGTACGTACAAAAGTTAAGCCTTAAGTTAGGCAAGGGACGAAATTTGTGCACAACTACCGAAAAGAATTGTTTTCCGACGAAACGTTTTCCAAACTTTGCGAAGGGAAAATTACGATTTACAACATTAATAATTTTTGCGGATTTTTCCGAGAGATAAAATATTTTGGACCAACGAGAGGCGACACTTTTCCCTCAAGTGGACGGAAATTGTGGGCTTCCTTTGGCACGTTTTTTTCATTTTTTGTGCCTAAAACATTTGGTCAATGTTTGGTAGGATATTTGTGTGGTAGATGAGTAAGTGGGACCCACACAACACTTGTCCAAATCCTCACCCTCCACTTGCCCACCACTTGTCTTAATCTTGGCCATTGATTGGCCTATAAATACCCCCCTTGAGTTGAAGACTTCTTCATCCCTAATACATTTCTAAGTCTTGAAAATCCTCCCCCCCTCTTAGTAGAAGCTCTCGTCCAAAGAGCAACCCCTCCCCTTTGAAGCCTTGGCGAAAGTACCCCACTCTTGAGAGTTGCTCGTCAAACATACCCCCCTTCCTTGGTAGAAAATACTCTCCAAGTATTGTTACTATTCCAAAATACCTTGGCCCAAATACCTTGTAGTATTCCAAGGTTACCCCTATACTAAAAGCCCAGAAATACTACTATACTTCCCTTCAGTCACAAAACGAAACCCTAAGGAAAATCTTCACAGTTGGTTGAAGTATTAAGAAGAAGTTGCGTAGAACTTCTAAGGGTTGTTTGGAGCGGGTTGGAGCACCCAGAGTAGGAGCTAAACGTTGCTCAGGATCGACATTTAAACTTGGATAATTTTGGGCTTACCGAGGTAAATACTATTGTCCTTCTATTGTAATTGGAAATTACATACTGTAGTAGTATAAAAATGAATATAAGATACATAGAAGGATATTACAGAAGAGAATTGAACTGAAATCACATCAGAAGAATATTAAAGAAGAAGATTAAACTGTACTTACATAGGATTTGTATTTGCGATGAACTTGTGTAGTTTAACGGGTAGGGAAGTGCTGCCCGATTTTCCGTAGAATAGAGAACCCCCTGCTTAGAATATTCTACAGAGTAGTCTAGACGTTGATAGACGTATATGGCATTTATAGGTTGAATGTTCTGCGAGTAGCATGTTCTACTTGAAATGTGGACAAGGCTAGCCGGGTTATAGCCGTGGAGCGTTTTGCTAATTGTCGATAATCGTCGCGAGGTATGTGATTCTTCCTATCCTCTTGAGCATGATATTTTAAAAGAATATATATAGTACGGTAGACGTACGTGCGTTAACTGAACGTGGTTTTACTGCGATGTCTTTTGATTTAAGTCTGAATAATAAGAATCTTGAAGTATTTCAAAAGAATTAAGAATCGTTTTTGAAAGAAGAGTAATACTTGGTTTTAAAAGCTTAAGAGTTATACTAGCTTTATGGGAAGTTAGGTATAACGACTTAAGAGAGATAAAAGGAACGGTTTACTTAATTGTTTATGAGCATTATATTGATTTGAAATGAGAATAAGTATCGAACAAACCACAGCAGCGCTAATAAAGGGAAATGTATTGACTAATAAAGTATTATTAAAACCAGTAGAAACCTCCATCTGCATAGAAGCTAAGATGAGACAAAATGATATTACATTTCCTAGATAATGGCTGCTTTAATAAGATTGTTATGAACAAGAATAACCTACTCACACATAAGGCATATGTTTCTCAAATTGTTTAAAAGAGAATTATATTATTACAGTGATTAAGACTATGAACTACGAAACCTTTCGAAAATAAGAGACTTAAGTATTTGAACTTAGGCAAACTTGAACTTTTGTAAAGGAAGGTTGTCACTTGTCTTTAAAAAGGGAAATTGTTTTGGTTTGCTTAAAAAGATAGTCACTCTATTTTAATACTACGGGTATCGTGTGACTCTTGTGAAAGAAACAGAATATTTTTTTAAAGAGATAATGTATGAAGTACCTTGTGTGAATAACTTGACTATGTTGGTTTGTGATAGCCTTGTAATACTTTCTTGTTGATTTGATAAGTAAGCATGTTAGGATGCTACGTGTGCTAGTGTCTTGTGATGTTTGTGTAAAGGGGGTTCCTTGTTGTGCTTATGTTGTTTAACGGTGGCCGTTATGTTAGTATTGCACCACTCACCCCCTTGACATGTTATGCAGGGGTTAAGCGCCTCCGTCTGGGGTATACCTCGAGCGATGCAGGACTATGATTCGAGAATACCTCATGCGGGTCCAGGGGACCTATGCAGAGCTACGAGAGTTCTAGGTTAGTGTGCGGTCTATGTGGCCATGCGGTCTATGTGGCCATGCGGACTACGAGTCCAGGACGATGCCGAGGAGTATCTACCCACCATGCGGGGAATACCTCATGCGGGCCTATGTGTGGCCTATGCGGCTGCGGGAAGTTCCAGATTAGACGCGCACATTGATCTTGCGGCGAGTGGCGGCCGATCATGTGGCGGTCTAGACAGACCTCGTGATACAGTTTATGGCATTGTTGGTACTGTGGGTTTTAGTAGTCGGCTATGCCTTCGTACTTACCCCGTACGGTTTTAGTATGACACAGGTGGGACCTGGTGTACATGTGTATTCCTTGGTGTGTTTATATCATGGACTGCCGGCAGTGAGGAAGAAATTCCACGGGCATGATTGATATTGTGGGCATGAGACCCATGGTTATATTTGAGTGATGACTTTAAGGGCGTGAGTCCCTGACTTGACATGACTGCTTACATATTGTGTATCGTAAATTGGTTATCATATATGTCTTACATTTTATATAGACTATTATGATTTCATTCTGATATTTTGATTTCACATACTTGGTACTGTTGTCTTGACCTCCTTGGAAGCTGCGTTCATGCGGTAGAGGTACACGATGTTGATCTCGCTCATAGGGTCAGATTCATCGTTTAGGAAGCTCCGTTTCTCGGAGAGGCTTATCTTGGTCAGATTCCTGCGTTGTAGGTACTTACATTCAGGGTATGGCGGGGCCTGTCCCGCCATTGTTGTTATATCATTCTTAAGTGCATGAAATCTTGTTGTGGCGAGTTTGTAAAAGGGATGTAACTGTTCGGGTTCAAGTTATATATAAGCCGAAAGGCAATTTTCTCAGATAAACTGTCTTTCACTTCATATTATTTCATGTCTTGTTTTATATTCCGCTGATTACTCTGATGTATGTCTACTTGGGTGCCCGGGGTAAGGCACGATCCACGGGCAGTTAGTCGTGACAAAAGTGGTATCAGAGAAGTTAATCCTCGGAAAGTGTCTACAGACCGTATCTAGTAGAGTCTTGATTATCGGTATGTTGTGCACCACACCAATAATCAGGAGGCTATAGGATATTTAGGATTGGTTTCCATTCTTCTCACTCTGAGATCGTGCTTAGAGTCGTGTTATAAGTTGGACCCCTCTAACGTATTTCTTTCCCGTACCAGTTATGCCTCCGCGTAAGGCAACCCGGGCCCAGAAGGGCAAGGCAGCCCAGGGAGCTGCGAGTAGAGCACAGAGGGTTACGAGGGCACAGGCCCAATCATCACCTGGGGTGGTGCTTCATTCGGGGAGTTCTGCGACGTCGCCAGCCCAGCCAGTTTAGCAGGCGGCGATTCCCTCGTGGCCATGACATTTACACCTTGGTTCCACGACGATGCGAAAGAATAGATTGCAAAGAGGCGACCGCATTACTAGAGAGTTAGCAACCAGAGAGTATATTATGTATCGATTTATCACGGGTCTTGATGACTTTCTAAGAGAGGGTTGTGCAAGAGTAGCTCTTCAGTAAGGCTTGAGCATGGCATGTGTACGGGCTTATGCGCAGCAGGCCGAGAAACGTAGAGATCGACGAGTTAACCAAGATCAAGAAGAGGCGGTCGGCGGGGCCGCTTTGGTAACTTCGGCGGACCTTCTCGGCAGATGGTTATGCGCCTCCGCGAGCGAGTGGTCCTCCGCGGACTTGGGGCGTTCGGTATGCGAGTTGGTCGAACTCCGTGGCTTAGTTCCGGATACACGTAGGTTCCGGCACCGATTGATTTTCCCGGTATTCATGCGGTGTAGTGGCGTCGTCGGGAATGTCATCTTTTTGTTGGTGCTTGTTTTACCTGCGGCCGTCAGGTCCATGTGTCCAAAGGATGTCCTAGTAGGAGGGATGTAGGTAGGAGGACTCAGCCTACCAGATCAGTTGCAGATTCAGTGGTTCGGAGAGGAAGGGGTGCTAGCCAGAGGAGGCCACCCCCACCTCGGTGTGGCCGTTATGGTAAGTGTCATTATGGGGAGTGTCGTACTTCTTCAACAACTTGTTATGCTTGCGGCGGCAGGCCATTTGCGAGAAATTGTCCGGCAGGTGGCGCGGATGTAGAGACTCGACGCCGGGATCGGTGGCTAGTTCATCACCTCCTAGCTATCGTCAGGCGAGGATTGATTAGAACGACAAAGGGGAGTGAAACAGTAGATACAGGTATATCCTTAACCCTCTAGAGATGGGTATGTGTGATAAGATGAGTATATCTTAAGTGTTATGTTCAAATAGCATTGTGTTAATTGTGTTTAGAAATCATGGTTAGTTAAAAGGGTAAGATTGGGGATAAGGGAAAGTGTGAGCCTTAGAATGTTATACGTGGAGACCTTAGAGGCAAGGCCATCTCGAGTAAAAGATTTATATTTTTATGTTTGACCCTTATCGGAGTGCATAGTACACGTGAGATATGTTTGTGTGATAAGTCCCTGAGTGGTATGAAATGAAAGAGGGTAGTTGAGCTAAGAAGACCACTAGGTTTTCGTAACTTGATTAGTGAGATTGTTCCGGATCGGGGGAAACAAGAGTTTTGCGCGATAGCGGGTCGGGTTGAGGACCGATCGCGGGTCAACCCGCGGCCTGCAATGTGGTGGGGTCAGTTCGAGGTGGTCAGCGGTGGTGGGTCACGAGGGTGTTAGGCCCAAGTTTAGTTAACCATCGTACGAGTTCGTGGATGCGTTCGACCAGTAGTCGGGCCGATGAGGTCAGCCCATCTTGTCTTTTAGTCAAGACCGTTTACTCGGCAGAGGGTTATGCGAGATGATTATATCAGGAAGGTTGTAAGGCTGCACGAGGTGCCTACTTTCACCTTATGATGAGCGTGAGCCAGTTACGGCTATTTCATTTTGGAAGTATTCTGTTATACCGTATTTCCGGAGTATATGCGTGAGGCGTCGTCTGAAAGTTTAGTAAAGTTAGCCAAGTTGAAAATTGTGCACAACTTCGCTAAAAGAATCGTTTCGGCGAAACGTTTCCACGGCTTAGTAGGAAAATTCCGGCTATGCCATTTCTAATTTTGCGGATTTTTAGAGGCGAAACATTTTGGACCAACGGGAGGCGACACTTGTCACCCTCCAATTGATGGACTTGAATCGTCCATTGGGCGAATTGGATGGATGGCACGTTTTTGTGCCTTTGCACAAATCAGGAGTTGGTAGGATATTTGTGTGTAGTAGATAGAATGAACACTTGCCTAAATCTTCACCTACACTTGCCTTGCACTTGGCATCATCTTGGCCCTTGGTTGGCCATGGCTTGACCTATAAATACCCCTTAAGATGAAGAGTTCTTCATCCACAAATTCCTTTCAAGTCTTGAAAATCCTCCTCTCCCTCGAGCTTGTTTCGTCCAACACCTCTCCCCCTTTGAGAATCTTAGCCGAGGCTACCCACTAGCCTAGCCGAAATCTACCCCTCCTTGGTAGAAAAGTTGCCTTCTAGTATTGTTATAATGCCCAAAATACCTAGCCCAGAATCCCTTAGTACTTAGTAGAAGTTGTGAAGAACTTCTAAGGTTTCTGGAGCTATCGGAGCGTCTGACTTAGGAGCTAAGCCTTGCTCGGATCGACTTTATCTAGGATATTATTGGGCTTAGGGTAAATAATCCTAACCCTCTTTTGTATTAGAGAATGCATCTTGTAGAAGTATAAGAATAAGTATTAAATACTTGAAGAATATTCTGAGAATAGAATTGAGCTATTATCACGATGAAGGGTTTAAAAGAAGAATAATTGAACTATACTTATATAGAATTGTTTTCTGATGAGACTTATATAGCTCACGGGTAGGGAAGTGCTGCCCGACTTTCCGTAGAATTGTGAACCCTCTGTTTAGAATGACCTTGAGTAGTCTAGACTTTGATAGATGTTTGTGACTATTATAGGTGATTCTCTGCGCGACATATTGACTTGGCGGGAGGTTTTGTAGAAGGTATGTGATTCTTCCTAAAGCATGATATTTTAAAATATATATATATAATGCGGTAAGCGTACATGTGTTAGCGAATAATAACTACGGCAATGTCTTTTGACTTAAGCCTGAATAATACTTACGGCAATGTCTTGCGACTTAAGCCTGAATGATAAAGATCTTAAAAAGTCTTTCAAAAGAATTATAACACAGTTCGAAAGAAGAAGAATAGTTGTTTTTAAAACAAGAAGCTTAAGGGTTATACTAGCTTTATGGGAAGTTAAGTATAACGGCTTAAGTTTTATAAAAAGGAACATTTTACTTATGTGTTTATAAAAGACTTGTATTGATTTCTGAAAGGCATAATAAGATGGTTTTGATGAGTAGACTTATTGTGATGCTATGTGTTAGTATCTTGTAACGTTTGTGTAAAGAGGTCAGTCTTACTTATGCTTATGTTGTTTAAACTATAAGCTGTTATGTTAGTACTATATCACTCACCTCTTGAGATGATACCGGGGTTAAGCTGGCCCTCCGATGCGGGGTAGACTTCGGTGATGCAGGACCGTGATTTGAGAATACCTCATGCGGGTCAGGGGGCCTATTCGAGCTACGAGAGTTCCAGTTAGTGTGCGGGGTTATGCCTCATGCGGTCCATGTGGCCATGCGGACGCGAGTCGGGGCGATGCCGGGTAGCTACCCTCGATGCGGGGTATACCATGCGGGCCCGTGTGAGTGGCCTATGCGGACTACGGAGTCGAGTTAGGCTTGCGAGAATGATAATATGGGCGAGTGGCCTGCTTGATCATTCGCGACCTAGAAAAGACACATTACTGATTTACCTATTGTTGCTCTTGTTTATGATGTGGCACTATGTGCGGTTACATTGGTTGTTTAAATGCGTATTTGTAAAATTGGTTTTTAAAGTAATATGATTTCATTTAAGTACTTTACGATTTCACATACTTGGTACTGTTATCGACCTCCTTGAAGTGCGTTCATGCCGCGGTAAGAGGCGGCAGTGCTAGATCCACATCCTTAGGATCTCTTGCGTTGGTGTCGAACTCCATCTTCTGGGAGGCTCTACTTTTGGGTATGATCTCCTGTTGTAGATAGTTTTATACGATCAGGGTATGGCGGGGCCACTGTCGCCATAGTTGTTTATTTCCTTAGAGTGCAAGTCATGTTTATGCGGTTGGGATGTAGCGCAAACCTTGGTTTATGTATATATGCGAAGGCAACCACTTTTCTCGAAGCGTGTATCATTTACAATTATTTCATGTCTTGTTTTATATTATTGATTTTCTACGATGTATGACTACTTGGGTGCGGGTAAGGCACGATCCACGAACGGAGGCAGTCGTGACAAAAGTGGTATCGAGCGGTTAATCCTCGGAAAGTGTCTCTGAGACCGTATCTAGTAGAGTCTTGATTATCGGTGTGTTGTGCACCACACTAATAATCAGGAGGCTATAGGATATTTTAGGATTGGTTTCCATTCTTCTCACTCGGAGATCGTGCTATAGAGCTGTGTTATAGGTTGGACCCCTCTAACGTCTTCCTTTTACATATGATTATGCATCCACGTAAGGCAACCGGGCCCGAGAAGGGCAAAGCGTAGGAGGCTGCTAGTATGGCAAAGTCACGAGGCTCGTGCCCGATCTATACCCGGCAGCGAGTTCCACAGCGCCCGATCAGCGAGACTTCTGATGCCGCACCTCTGTCCCACGGCTGGGCGGAGAGATAAGTACAAGAGATGGCCCGGCTATTAGCTAGGATTGTGGCAGACACGAGGATAGGTGAAGCGGCGATTCGATTCCGGCCCCGTAGCACGATGGTTCACCGAGGCGAGATTTGAGGCTACGGGATTTCACGAGTTGTAGCCCGCGAGTTTTACTGGTGGCGGGAGGATGATCGCGAGGAGTTCATCCGTCGACTCTGAAGGATCATGCGGGTGATCAAGGCCTCGAGAGGCAGTCTGTGACGCCGGTTCGCGTCGGTGCGTGATACCGTGATCGATTGGTTTGATTCATAGGAGCTTTCGGGAGAGCATGCACCTCCAGTATGGGATGAGTTTTGGAGGCTTTCTTACTCACTTCTTGCCTCGCGGATGAGAGCGCGGGCGATAGATTCTTGTTCTTTGAGGCGAGAGGGCGCCGTTAGGGAAGTACAACGTTGAGTTTGATTCGTTGGCTCGATATGTCCACTGCGTTGGTAGCGAATATGGAGGGCGAGGTGCATCGTTACGTCACGGGGCTAGATGATTATATGGCGAGTCTTGTGCGGGTGTGGCTCTTGACGAGCATGGATATTACCGTATGCGAGCTCGCGCCCTTGGATGCGAGGAGCGAGGCCAGCGAGTTGTGACGGCAGCGAGAAGAGGGCGGGGATGGGAGGTCTTACGGTGGCTATCGTGGTGGCGGCCTCGAAGCGATCTGATTTGCACCACGGCAAGCTCGAGCACTCTGCACCGTCCTCGGCCTGGCGAGTATTCGAGGCGGACCGGGGCCCAGGGCTTGGGCGTCGAGTAGCGAAGTGCTGGCCGATCGGGACCACCCGGTGTGGCGATGCGGTAGATCCCATTACGGAAGTGTGGTCTGCTTTGGGAGCTTATTCTGATTGTGGCAGCGGTCACTTTGCGAGGCCGTCCGGCCGGCGTGGCGGTGGTAGAGCTCGGCGCGAGTTACATTGCGGCTTCATCATCTCCTACGATTACTCGCCGGGCGAGGGTACTCATGGGTCGGCCAGTCGGCGAGAGTCGTGGCTCGGGTCCCGATTCTAGCGGTCCTCGAGCCGCATTTATGCTTTGTCCGACCCTACGGGATCGGAGGCCTCACACGATGTCGTCCGCAGTACCTTATCGGTTCTGGGTTTGATGTGTATGCTTTGATAGATCGGGTTCTACTCTGTCCTATATATCTCCCTTGTTGCTAGTAGGATAGGGATAGAGCTGAGTCCATAGACCACTTCGAGGTAGCTACGCGATGGGTGATTCGGTGGTAGCTCGGCGGGTATATAGAGCTTGTCTGTGACCATTCTGATCGTCGGACCCTGGCGACTTGATAGAGTTGGAGATGATTGACCAGCGTGATCATGGGGATGGATTGGCTAGCTTCTTGCTACGCCAATGTGAAGCTGCAGAGAGAGAGTAATGCGATTCTGATTTCTGAGGCCGGTTGTTGAGTGGGAGGAACACGGTATCGTAGGGGTAGGTTTATTTCCTACCTCAAGGCTAGGAAGATAGTGCGAAGGGTATATCTACCATCTCGTTCGGGTGTTTGATCACGAGGCTGCGGTGCAGATTTTGATCGATTCGGTAGTGAGAGAGTTCCCAGGCGTGTTTCGGGCGACCTCCGGGTATCCCTCGAGAGGAGATTGAGTTTTGTATAGACATATTGCGGACACTCGGCCTATTTCCATTCCGCCATCTGAGAATGGCACATGCCGAGTTGAGAGAGTTGAAGGATCGGCTTAGGGATTTCTTGGAGAAGGGCTTCATCGGGCCTAGTGTTTCTCCAGGGAAGCGCCGTATTGTTCGTGAAGAAGAAGGGCGGGGCGCTGCGCATGTTGATTCTGACGGTGAACAAGGTGACCATTAAACGAATACCCTTCCCGGGATTGATGATTTGTTCGACCGGTTGCGGCGCGAGATGTTTCTCAAGATTGATCTGCGATCGGGCTATCATCGAGTTAGTCGAGAGGTGGATGTCCCTAGGGTGCATTCTGACGATGCGAGCATTATGAGTTGGTCATGTCTTTTGGGTTGACGATGCTCGTGGTATTCATGGATTTGATGAGCGAGTGTTCAAACCATTTTTGGACACGTTTGTGATAGTGTTCATTGATGATATCTTGGTTTATTCGCTCAGGCGAGGAGCATGCGGAGCATTTGAGGCGTATCTTGTGATTCTCGAGACTGATAGTTATACGCCAAGTTTTCCAAATGTGAGTTTTGGTTGACTTGGTGGCTTTTCTTGGGCATATTGCCGGGGTGATGGCATTAGTGGATACGGCCAAGATCGGCGATCGAGGACTTGGCCTAGACCTACTACTCCGACAGAGGTTCGCGACTTTACGGGCCTCGCGAGTTATTATCGGTTCGTAGAAGTTTGCTTCTATCTACGCCCATTGACTAGTGACTCGGATGCGGCTAAGTTTGATGGTGATGCTTGTGGCGGGGTTTCCGATTCTTGAAAAGAGGCGGCGACCGCCCGTTCTTACTCTTCGGAGGTCGGATGGTTATGTCGTGTCTTGTGATGCGTCGGGCATCGGGCTGGGATGTGTTGATGCGGCGGGTAGAGTTATAGCGTCGCATCCGGCTTAAGAAACACGAGAGGAACTACCCACGCACGATTTGGAGTTGGCGGCGGTGATTCACGCCTTGAAGATGCGGAGGCACTATTTGTATGGGGTTCGTGGATATTTATACGACCACAAGAGCCTCGGTATATCTTGACGGCAGAGGAGTGAACTTCACGGCGAGGCGGTGGTTAGAGTTGCTTAAGGATTACGATGTTGATATCTGTACCACAGGAAAGCCAATGTTATGGCGGATGCTCTTAGTCGTAGGTCGATGGGAGCCTATCGGATGTGCGGCTAGAGAGGAGGACATGATTCGTGATTTGCATCGGTTAGCGAGCCTTGGTGTCCGTTTGATTGATTACGATAGCGGTGGGGTTCGAGTTCGTGAGGTTGCCGAGTCTTCCATCGTCGAGGAGGTGAAGAGGCGATTCGAGATCCGATTTTGACACGTTATCATGATACTCTTCGTGAGGCAAGCGGTCCTTTTGAGTAGCACTTTGATGGGTGCTAAGGTTTGAGGCAGGTTGTGTGTTCGGATGTTTGAGGATTTGGCGGAGTTCTTGGGAAGCACACGGTAGCGCGTTACTCTATCCATCCGGTCGACCAAGATGTACCACGACCTTAGATACGTGTATTGGTGGGATGGCTTGAAGAGGGCGTTGCGAGTTCGTAGCTCGGTGCGTGTTGTCGGCGGTGAAGGTAGAGCACGAGAGGCACGGTGGTTTATTCTGACGATAGAGATCCCGACACGGAAGTGGGAGGTGATCAACATGGACTTCATCACGGGATTGCCTACTTTCGGAGAGAGACATGATTCTATATGGGTTATCGTCGGCGGTGACGAAATCAGCCCACTTTCTTCCGTCGGGGCGACTTTTGGTGAGGATTATGCGAACTTTACATCAGAGATCGTCGGTGCATGAGTCCCTATTTCGATCATATCGCATGAGGAGCCCGGTTCACGGCTAACTTACGGAGGTCCTTCGAAGGGTTTGGGGGCGGTGAGCACAATGCGCATTCCATCCGCAGACAGAGCGGACGGTGGCGCACTATCGGACTCTTGAGGATATCTTTGCGAGCTGTGTTATCGACCGAGGGTAGTTGGGAGGATCATTTGCCTCTAGTTGAGTTTGCATATAATAATAGCTACCACTCGGTATTCGGATAGCGCCTTATGAGGCCTTGTATGAGAGAAGTGCGAATCGCCTATAGGCTGGTTCGATGTGGCGAGAGTGATTAGTGGGACCGACTTGGTGCGGCGGCGATGGATAAGGTGAAGCTTATCGAGCGGCTATTGGCGGCTCGAGTCGGCGAAGTCGTATCAGATCATCGTCGTCGGCATGAGTTCGCGATTGATGATTGGGTTTTCTGAAGGTTTCACCCATGAAGGTGTGATGAGATTCGGGAAGAAGGAAACTCGGCCCGGTACATTGGGCCCTATCAGATCGGCCGCGAGGTAGGCAAGGTTGCTACGAGTTGAATCTGTCGTCCGTCTGGAGGCGATGCATCGGTGTTTCACGTTTCTATCTTTGAGAGATGTATCGGGGATCCATCTAGGTACATCCGATTGGCGACGTCGGTGTGAGGGTTATCGTATGAGGAGATTCCCATAGCGATAGTCGATCGTCGAGTTAGGCGTCTGCGGACGAGGGCGTGGCCGTCAAAGTCTTGTGGCGGAGCGAGCTTAGGAGGAGATGGCGTGGGAAGGCGAGGAGGACATGAGGCGGAGGTATCCTCATTTATTCCCACACCTCCGAGTAACTTACTTTCCTATTCTTGGTTTAATTTTCGTAAATTGTTAAGTGTTATATTGTGGCCATGTGTGCCACTTGCTATTTAAGCTTTATCGATAAGCTGTCTTGGGAAGGAACATTCGGGACGAATGTTTCTAAGGAGGAGAATGTTATACCGTATTTCGGAGTATGCGTGAGGCGTGCGTCACGAAAGTTTAGTATAAAGTTAGGCCAAGTTCGAAAATTGTGCACAACTCGCTAAAAGAATCGTTTTTCGACGAAGCGTTTCCACGACCAGTAGGAAAATTCCGGCTATGCCATTTCTAATTTTGCGGATTTTCAGAGAGGCGAAACATTTTGGACCAACAGGAGGGCGACACTTGTCACCCTCCAATTGATGGACTTGAATCGTCCATTGGACGAATTGGACTTTGGATGGCACGTTTTTTGTGCCTTGGCACAAGTCAAGGAGTTGGTAGGATATTTGTGTGTAGTAGATAGAATGGACACTTGCCTAAATCTTCACCCTACATTTGCCTTGCACTTGGCATCATCTTGGCCCTTGGTTGGCCATGGCTTGACCTATAAATACCCCTTAAGATGAAGAGTTCTTCATCCACAATTCCTTTCCAAGTCTTTAAAATCCTCCCCTATCCCTTGAGCTTGTTTCGTCCAACACCTCTCCCCCTTTGAGAATCTTAGCGAGGCTACCCCACTAGCCTGAAATCTACCCCCTCTTGGTAGAAAAGTTGCCTTCTAGTATTGTTATAATGCCCAAAATACCCTAGCCCGAATCCCTTAGTACTTAGTAGAGTTGTGAAGAACTTCTAAAGTTTCCTTGGAGCTATCGGAGCGTACAACTTAGGAGCTAAGCCTTGCTCCGGATAGACTTTTATCTAGGATATTATTGGGCTTACCGAGGTAAATAATCCTAACCCTCTTTTGTATTAGAGAATGCATACTGTAGAAGTATAAGAATAAGTATTAAATACTTAGAAGAATATTCTGAATAGAATTGAATTTGTTATCACGAGTAGAAGGGTTTAAAGAAGAATAATTGAACTATACTTATATGGAATTTGTTTTCACTGATGAGACTTATATAGCTCGTGGGTAGGAAGTCTGCCCGACTTTCCGTAGAATTGTGAACCCTCTGTTTAGAATGACCTTGAGTAGTCTAGACTTTGATAGATGTACGTGACTATTATAGGTGATTCTCTGCTTGTGACATATTCACTTAGCGGGAGGTTTTACGTAGAAGGTATGTGATTCTTCCTAAAGCATGATATTTTAAAATATATATATAGTACGGTAGACGTACATGTGTTAACTGAATAATAACTACGGCAATGTCTTTTGACTTAAGCCTGAATAATACTTACGGCAATGTCTTGCGACTTAAGCCTGAATGATAAAGATCTTAAAAAGTCTTTCAAAAGAATTATAACACAGTTCGAAAGAAGAAGAATAGTTGTTTTTAAAACAAGAAGCTTAAGGGTTATACTAGCTTTATGGGAAGTTAAGTATAACGGCTTAAGTTTTTTAAAAAGTAACAGTTTACTTATGTGTTTATAAAAGACTTGTATTGATTTCTGAAAGGCATAATAAGATGTTTTTGATGAGTATACTTATTGTGATGTTATGTGTTAGTATCTTGTAACGTTTGTGTAAAGAGGTCAGTCTTACTTATGCTTATGTTGTTTAAACTATAAGCTGTTATGTTAGTACTATATCACTCACCTCTTGAGATGATACCGGGGGTTAAGCTGCCCTCCGATGCGGGGTAGACTTCGGCGATGCAGGACCATGATTCGAGAATACCTCATGCGGGTCGAGGGGCCTATGCGGGCTACGAGAGTTCGAGTTAGTGTGCGGGGTTATGCCTCATGCGGTCTATGTGGCCGTGCGGACGCGAGTCGGGGCGATGCCGAGTAGCTACCCTCGATGCGGGGTATACCTAATGCGGGCCGTGTGAGTGGCCTATGCGGACTACGGAGTCGAGTTAGGCTTGCGGAATGATAATATGGGCGAGTGGCCTGCGATCATTCGCGACCTAGAAAAGACACATTCTGATTTACCTATTGTTGCTCTTGTTTATGATGTGGCACTGTATGTGCGATTACATTGGTTGTTTAGTGCATATTTGTAAAATTGGTTTTTAAAGTAATATGATTTCATTTAAGTACTTTCTGATTTCACATACTTGGTACTGTTGTCGACCTCGCCCGGGCTGCGTTCATCTGCGGTAAGAGGCAGTGCTAGATCCACGTCCTTAGGATCTCTTGCGTTGGTGTCGGGAGCTCATCTTCTAGGAGGCTCTACTTTTGGGTATGATCTCCCTGTTGTAGATAATTTTGTATGCGATCGAGGTATGGCGGGCCGTCATCGCCATAGTTGTTATTTCCTTAAGTGCGTAGTCATGTTATGCGGTTGGGATGTAACTACAAACCTTGGTTTATGTATATATGCGAAAGGCAAACCTTTTCTCGAAGCGTGTATCATTTACAATTATTTCATGTCTTGTTTATATTCCGTGATTTTCTCGATGTATGACTACTTGGGTGCGGGTAAGGCGCGATCCGGGCCGGGCAGGTCGTGACAATTACGAGCGAGTTAGAAACTTCAGGTGAGTCTCGATGCTCGCATTCACCCTCGGACCAGTGTTTGGATTTCAGGGGTAGCTGTGAGGATTGTTGTCTCCTGTTGAGGGAGTGTTTTATAGCTACCATTTCAGTATACGGATGTCGCCTTATGAAGCCTTGTATGGGCAATAGTGTAGGTTGTCGGTCGATTGTTCGATATTGGCAAGTTTCAGATAGTTGGTTCATACTTGTTTCGGCAGGATGTGGATAGGGTGAAGCTTATCCAGAAGAGGTTATTGGCAGCTCAGAGTCAACAGAAGTCGTGCGGATAATCGGCGACGACGCTTGGAGTTCGAGTTGGCGGTGGGTCTTCGAAGGTACCACCGGAAAGGTGTGGCGAGTTTTGGAAAGCAGAGGAAACTGCTTTGAGGTACTTGGGCGTTGCAGATCCTTTGGAGGATAGGCGGGTTGCCTATAAGTTAGCTTTGCCGTCCGGCGTGGGAAGCGATCGTCCGGTCTTTCATGTTGTTATGTTCGAAAAGTATCGGAGATCCGTCAGTGTTCCCGATTAATGATGACCAAGTTGGAGGTAGTAACCGAGATTTTGGAAACGAAGCGATATGAAATGTGGTAAGTTATGAGAAAGAGTTCGAATGTATGCGAGAAGATACGACGAGTAAGGAAGAAGCGAGCATGTGTTAAGAACATAGATGTGATCATTTCTTTTGTAAAGAAAAGGTGCGAAGGAGTATCTTTTAGCCCTTGGGTGGGAGCTTTTGTAGTGATGGAGGTGATTCCTCGTGGACTTGGATTAAGTATTTGCGCGTGTTATTTTATGGCGGTGTGGCATGATTGTTTCGTAAGTATAGTAGTGAAGACTATCTGGCGCATGTATGTTTTGAGACTTAGAAGAACATTCGGGACGAATGTTTCTAAGGAAGGGAGAATGTTATACCGTATTTCAGTATATGCGTGAGGGCGTGCGTACAAAGTTAAGCCTTAAGTTAGGCAAGGGACGAAATTTGTGCACAACTACGAAAGAATTGTTTTTCCGGAAGCGTTTTCCAAACTTTGCGAAGGAAAATTACAGTTACAACATTAATAATTTTGCATATTTTTAGAGATAAAATATTTTGGACCAACGAGAGGCGACACTTGTCACCCTCAGTGGATGAAGTGTGGGCTTCCTTTGCACGTTTTTTCATTTTTGTGCCTAAAACATTTGGTCAATGTTTGGTAGGATATTTGTGTGGTAGATGAGTAAGTGGGACCCACACAACACTTGTCCAAATCCTCGCCTCCACGCCCACCACTTGTCTTAATCTTGGCCATTGATTGGCCTATAAATACCAGCAGGTTGAAGACTTCTTCGTCCCTAAAACATTTCTAAGTCTTGAAAATCCTCCCCTCTTGGTGAAGCTCTGCGTCAAAGAGCAACCCTCCCCTTTGAGAAGCCTTGGCGAAAGTACCACTCTTGAGAGTTGCTCTCGTCCAAACATACCCCCCCCTTGGTAGAAAATACTCTCCAAGTATTGTTACAATTCCAAAATACCTTGGCCCAAATACCTTGTAGTATTCCAAGGTTACCCTATACTAAAAGCCCAGAAATACTATTATACTTCCCTTCAGTCACAAAACGAAACCCTAAGGAAAATCTTCACGATTGGTTGAAGTATTAAGAAGAAGTTGCGTAGAACTTACATCACGACCGACCGGGCCATGTTGGTGCCTACACAGGCACCGCTTTGTATACCTCGAGAGAATAGCGGTAGAACATACACGTCGATAAAGTACTTAAACATAAAATAACAACAGGCTGGCCGATAAGGCCACGCCGAAAACCATATCAATAAGCGGTACATTTTTTTACAACCCAATCCTGATGTGACTCTGGACCTCTACAGAATAAAAACTGCGGCGGGGCGGGGCCGCCATACCTGAATGTACAATAACCGACAATACGAGGATAAGCCTCCGGAATAAAGGAGCTTCTCAACGGTGAGCAGTGATCCTAAGGCGAGGATCGGCAACTTTGTACTCTACTGCGGCATGAACGCGGCCCGAGAGTCGATGCAACATGTACCAAATATGTGGCGAAATCGTAATGAAATCATAAGTCTAAAATAAGCTGGAGACATGTATGATAACTCAATTAACGCATACATTGTGCCTTACTAACAATGAGAGTAAATAGGAGTATACTTACAATATAAAGTAGGAAAGCTCACGATCAGCGGGACCACCGCTGCGCGGTGTCGATAAGCAATCCTATTCCTGGGACTATTTCACCCGCATAGATCACGTGGACTCGCGTGAGGTATTCCTCGCATGGGACTATTTCACCCGCATAAGCCCTTACGGACTCGCATGAGGTATTCCTCGCATAATTTGGACGCCGCGTGGGACTATTTCACCGCGTGAGCCTACGGACTCGCGAGGTATTCCTCGCATCGTGGTTAGCAAATCACGGAAATAGACAATGCCACAATCCCGGGAATGACCCCGACGAATAATATATCACTAGCCCAAATCGGCTACATAACATAAGCACTACGAAACATCCTACAATACATAAGCAAGTTAAGAAATCCCCTAACTTCTTATTATTCTTGTTTATAAACACTCTCATTTTAGTTTACCTAAGGCACTAACATGTTCTTTATAGAAATCCGGGAATTTAACCCAAAGTACTACGTACTTCTATTCTTTAAAACCAATGACTCTTTTTGGTAGAAAACTTCCAAGATACTATAAATCCTAGTATCAAGTTCAAATTACATTTCAAGGCAAGTCACAACACCGCAGAAATAAGTTAAGTTTCTAAATCCGGTGACTCGTTTTCTTATAAAACCTTAGGCAATTGATGCCTTAAAATCGAATTGCCTTCCATTAAATCAAGCCATTTATCTTTCCATAAAGCCAATATAACCAACTCCTCATAAAGTCGTTATATTCACTTTATACCTTAGTCAAGTACAATTTCCTTTCCAAGGGACTTATACGTTTAAAACGAAACAAGTATCACATTCTTTAAAACTCTTCAAGTCCCTTAACATACTTAAGTTACTTAGAGTAAACCACTCTTTAAACTTTCCATAAAGCTATTCTAACCAACTTCCCATAAAGCCGTTATACTAGCCTTATACATTAGCAATTTACATTCTTTCCTTATAACGAGAGACTTAAATTTTCCCACAAGACAAGTATTAAAATACTTTGACATACTTAAAGTCTCTTAACTTTTGAAAACCAAGATATCCTTAATATTTAAACAACTGAGTTAATTTCCTAACTCAAACAACTTGGACATTCTTTAAAATAAGCCAAGGATATCAAATAGACTAGATTGTCAAAATCTTGTCGTCTAGTACTATACATTTATAACTTAATCATGCTCGAGAGATAAGAAAGTTCCACATACCTCTTGGTTTAATCCACTTGCTAAGTCCATTTCGTGCGTAGTATGTCAACCTATAATGACCATAGTCGTCTATTAAATTCTAGTTTCAAGCGTAGAATATTCCAAGTGCAAGTCACTAAATTCTACGGAAAATCGGATGACACTTCCTTTGTTTTTACTAACTTTTCCACCTTTTTCAAGGCCGAATACAATAACCAAACAGCCCCAATTGGCTCACCACGATTTATAAGGTAGTTCAATACAAATGAATAACCAAACAGCCCCAATTGGCTCACCACAAGCGATAACAAACTAGTCTAAACTATAATGTCAATTCTGATTAAACATGATACAAATCGTTTCCAATTCCTTTTAATCCAAGTGGTTTAGTATAACATGATATCAAGCGCAATCGATTACAACTACTACAATCCTCAAGTAGGTAAACATGCGGCGATTCTAATAAGCGACCAAAATTGTATTTCAATTTCAAAAGGCTAATCATGTCCTTTTCGGTTCTAAGCTTCTACGATCCATTATCACTTATCAAGCCGTAACACAAATCACATGATCACTTATAACTTATCATAACATGAAATCTTCAATTACAAAAGTAAAACGAAGATTATACCTCATTTAGCCCAATTTTGATCCAAGATCACAAGTCGATCCTTAGCAACTTTAGCTCCTCTTTTTGAAATTCTTCTTCCCGCTAAAATCATCTCTACTAACCCCCTACAAGCTTGCCAACATATTTCCTTCTTGTTGTCTTTCCAAAAATCTCATTTAGGCTTAGGGTTTTAACCATTTGAGAGAGAAGAGAAGAGAAGAGAAAAGAAAAATTGGGTGAAGTCTTGCAAATGATTTTAATCTAGCAAGACTTGTCTTTTATAGTCTTTATCTTGTTCCACAAGTTGGGGGGACACTTGTCACCCACCCATGGGTCCTTTACAACAAATATCTTCTATTTTTACTCTATTTCTGCAAAAAACCCGCCTCGGCGCCGCGGCCCTGCAGTCTGGCGCCGCAGCGCTGCAATATCAGACAAATTTCAGGCTTCCGCGCCGTACGCCCTGCGTCCGCGGCTGCGCCTGTCTGTTCTGTCAGCCGATCTTGTAACGTCCATAGCTTTCTACTCCGATGTCCTATCGACGAGAGGTTTGTTGCGTTGGAAACTAGACTCAATGAACTTCATATTAGGCTTTTGAAACACCTAAAAACTCCAATTATACTAGGAGATATACTGCTTCCAAGTTGATTGAAAAACTGTCCAAAAAATATTTTGCCAACTTAATATTTTTTTTCTTTTTTCCAACTTCGAATCTTATTTCCTTTCGTACGTTCTCACCTCATCCTCTTGGAGTTACGGGTGTAACATTCTTCCCTCTTAGAAACATTCGTCCCGAATGTTCTTTAGTCGAAATTATAAATAGCGACATAGTCTTCTTTTACAACCCCTACATACATCGAGGCAAACACGACTTAGTCGGCTACAAACAATTAGAGCAATAAGCCTTTGCGTGCCTCCCTAAAACCTGTGACTAGTCTGCGCTGGTACACGCAATCTATCCTCATCTCCACGGCACCCCATCCGGTGCTACTCAAACATGCTCTTCTCCTCGGAGTCGTATCTCGATCCGTATCATAAGCTGGATCCTCATACCAAAATATCAGAACCCCAGCGTGTCAACATCGGTTATCCGCATAAAGCCTGCGGACTCTAAGCTTACTACAATCTTCCGGATAAGCCTCGCCTTATCCATAGCCATTGAAACAAGTGCGGAACAAAAAGCGAACCTCGCCTTATGCCGAACCATCCGGCCGGCGATCTCCACTTTACACACAAGGCCTCGTCTGGGCCACTGCGAAAGGGTATCATTATCGTTACTTAACAAGACAAGAGGCAATTAACCTTGAAACAAATAATCGAACCCACAGGCTCGATGGCGAAGAATCTCACGGACCACGCGTCTGTCTATCTCGCTGCCCATCCGGTAGACTACCCCAGATCCACGACAAGAGTAATTGTAAGCGTCTTGGCTTTCCGGATGGTATAGGATATCAATATCACAATTCTTGAGTAACTCTAACCACCATTGCAGCAAATTCTCCGCCTCGGTCTGCGGATATACTGGAGGCTTTGTGGTGCACAAATATCCACATGAAGTCGTATATACCTCGTGTCCCCAAATCTTCATGGCATGATTTAACGCCGCCATCTCTAAATCGTGAGTGGCGTAATTTCCTTTCTGCTTCCTAACTACCGGGAAAAATATAGGCTCTATCCTTATCGGGTTGCGTCGACACAACCTAGCCCAACACCCAACGTGTTATCATAATAACCTAACCTCTAGTCTTTCGGGAGGAGTTAGAAGCGTAGTCAGTCGACTTATCTTCTAATAATCGAAACCTTTCTCATTCTTGCGAAATATTCGTGTCATTAATCTCAATTATGGTTCTGTTTCCTTTTCTCTGTTGCAACCAACTTGGTCATTAAACATAGATTTGATTCCTTTGCTTGCCTCACGCTAAGACTTCTGTCAATCACAATTTAGTGGGGAAAGATTTCCTTGATCTCACAAGTAGTAACCCGATTTTCCTTTCCCAGTTGTAGAGCCTATAGCTAGGTGTTACCACATTTCCTCGAAATGTTCTTACTTCCAATTAATTACTAATGGTCTTTACACTAGTCTGGGGTGATCATATCTCGTGCAACTTACATAACCATAGTCGTATTCTCTTTTATCCTCCTGTTCATAACCTTACCTTATGCTTAATCTTAGCAAAAGTATTTCTATCTTGATTCATAATAGTACAGTTTCATATATGCATACTACCTGCATTTTTTTCTTTACGACACTTCCTCGACCATTTCGTAACGTCGTTCTTAATTACCCCAATCATAACACTTTTCCCACAGGTATCCATAACTGTAACCTATGGCATGACGATACTGGAGACCTTACCAGTCTCCTATCCTTCGTCTAACGACATGGGTACGCGCAACCCCATAATACGTAAGACTGTCCTTTTACGTGGGGGAGAGAACTTATCTCCCTTTCTTAAACTTTCCTTGGAGTCACAACCCTAATCACAGGGTTCTCTTGCGGTCCAGTAAATGTCTAATCATCACGCACCGCCTTAAAGTCATGTAGATTTTCAAAACCTACAAAAGATGCCCTCAGCTTTCTGCCGGCAGCACTCGTACTTATTTTATTCTTGCCTTGTACATTTTCTGAAATTATCAGGAAGGTCGTGGGCCCCGACCGCCACACCAAACCAACTCCAAGTACCGGGCATTTAACATAAATTCCTTCAAATTCAATTATTACTACTTTGCCTCGATCCACGCCGAATGAACAAATCACACGGACTTATTAAAAACAATTATGCCAAAGAAGGAAGAATAATTCACGGTTACCACCACTTCTCTTCCTTTCCACTCGATAAACATCGGAAAAGCGGTACAGAAATCAATTTCTCTGCGGTCCACGTTGGCATCACAAGAGGCGAACTAGTCGTACTCATAATGACCTCAGCGTCTGTCATAACGACTCGCTAGATGCGCTAAGGTCCAGCGGCGTATCGTTCTGCGTAATTATTATCTACTCGCTCATTACCACCCATCACTCGCGGGTGATCACCTCGAAAGGTTCTCATGGATTCAGGCTTTATTTCTCAACACTTGTTTGCTCTCTTTTTCACTGGTCGTACTTTTCCCGTACTCCCAAACTTATTTTAGCGTGCGTATAGCCTTCATCTTGATCAGGGCCTCGATCTTTGGAGTTACTAAATTAAACAATCTGAGGCCCATTAGGCTCACAACCTGGTTCCGGTGGAACACGTCCACGAACCCGTAAAATGACTAACTAAACTTGGGCCTTGCACCCTCGTGACCCTGTCACGTGGAGGGACTACTACCAACTGATCCCATTTTATTTCACGCTATGAGGCGACCCTTAATAGGTCCTTAACTCGACTCAGCATCGAATTTAGCTCTTTTCCTTGGTCTGTCTTAACTTTACTACCCGAGAAGGCCTTATATACCTAAGGTCTCGACGGTTATCACATTCTCAGGCTCGCAATTTCCATGCTCCAAGCCTAACTTATCAGCCCCCCGTAACCGGGTACAAAAACTTCTCGTAAAATCATAGTCGTGTTGTCTTGACCACAACAACCATACTTTCTTCGTCCGGATCTACTTGTACAATTCCTTAAGCATACAACGTAGCAAGTTGCTAACATAGTCTTCCACTTAGTCTCTTAATTAACTTCTTAAGGGTCCATTACATTCTCACACAACTCATTGTCACTAATTATCTCAAATTAGCACGTAAAACCTTGATGAGAGTTCCTTAATCGCCATACCTTCCGGTATTTATTTAGTCCTTACGATCCACGGTAATCTAAAATCATCCTAGGCAACACACATGTGACCCCCAAACATAAATCCGTATAGTTGTATGTCACAATACCAACTATACTACAAACATTACCAACCTGGATACGCAATCCACGTAATCCTTCCTGGGTCATCGCTGCCTTTCTCGTAGCTGCAAACAATCATAACTTGTTAGGGAGAGACGACCCTAACCATACAGCTCTATTGCACGATCTTAGAGTGAGAAGAATGGAAACCAATCCTAAATGTCCTGCAGCCTCCTGATTATAGATGTGGTGCACAACACACCGATAATCAAGACTCTACTAGACACGGTCTGTAGACACTTTCCGAGTACTAACTGCTCTGATACCACTTTTGTCACGACCCGACCCCGGACGCGATCGTGCCTACAGGCACCCTTTCGATATACCTCGAGAGAATAGCGTGAACATACACATCTGATAAAGTACTTAAACATAAAATAACAACGGGCCGATAAGGCCACCTTACGAAAACCATATCAATAAGCGATGACATTTTTTTACAACCCAATCCACAATGTGACTCTGGACCTAAGAATAAAAACTCGGCGGGGCGCCGCCATACCACGAATGTACAATAACCGACAATACCGGGGATAAGCCTCGGAATAAAGGAGCTTCAACACCAACGGTGACGGATCCTAAGGCGAGGATCGTGAATGCACTCTACTGCGGCGTGACGCAGCCAAGGAGAGTCGATTACAACGTGTACCAAATATGTGAAAGAAAGTCTGTAATGAAATCATAAGTCTAAAATAAACGGAGACATGTATGATAACTCAATTAACGACAATCGTGCCTTACTAACAATGAGAGTAAATAGGAGTATACTTACAATATAAAGTAGAAAGCTCACGATCAAAGCGGACCACCGCCCGCGGTGTCGATAAGCAATCCTATTCACGGGACTATTTCACCCGCGTAGATCACGTGGACGCGTGAGGTATTCCTCGCGTGGGACTATTTCACCGCGTAAGCCCTTACGGACTCGCGTGAGGTATTCCTCGCATAGGTCGGACGCGCCGCGTGGGACTATTTCACCGCGTGAGCCCTACGGACTCGCGTGAGGTATTCTCGCATCGTGGTTAGCAAATCCACGGAAATAGACAATGCCACAATCGGGGAATGACCCATACGAATAATATATCACTAGCCCAAATCAGGCTACATAACATAAGCACTACCAAACATCCTACAATACATAAGCAAGTTAAGAAATCCAACTTCTTATTATTCTTGTTTATAAACACTCTCATTTTAGTTTACCTAAGGCACTAACATGTTCTTTATAGAAATCCGGGAATTTAACCCAAAGTACTACGTACTTCTATTCTTTAAAACCAATGACTCTTTTTGGTAGAAAACTTCCAAGATACTATAAATCCTAGTATCAAGTTCAAATTACATTTCAAGGCAAGTCACAACACCCTTAGAAATAATGTTAAGTTTCTAAATCCAGTGACTCATTTTCTTATAAAACCTTAGGCAATTGATGCCTTAAAATCGAATTGCCTTCCATTAAATCAAGCCATTTATCTTTCCATAAAGCCAATATAACCAACTCCCCATAAAGTCGTTATATTCACTTTATACCTTAGTCAAGTACAATTTCCTTTCCAAGGGACTTATACGTTTAAAACGAAACAAGTATCACATTCTTTAAAACTCTTCAAGTCCCTTAACATAATTAAGTTACTTAGAGTAAACCACTCTTTAAACTTTCCATAAAGCTATTCTAACCAACTTCCCATAAAGCCGTTATTCTAGCCTTATACATTAGCATTTTACATTCTTTCCTTATAACCAAGAGACTTAAATTTTCCCACAAGACAAGTATTAAAATACTTTCAACATACTTAAAGTCTCTTAACTTTTGAAAACCAAGATATCCTTAATATTTAAACAAGTGAGTTAATTCCCTAACTCAAACAACTTGGACATTCTTTAAAATAAGTCAAGGATATCAAATAGACTAGATTGTCAAAATCTTGTACGTCTACCGTACTATACATTTATAACTTAATCATGCTCAAGAGATAAGAAAGTTCCACATACCTCTTCGGTTTAATCCACTTGCTAAGTCCATTTCGTCGTACGTAGTATGTCAACCTATAATGACCATAGTACGTATATTAAATTCTAGTTTCAAACGTAGAATATTCCAAGTGCAAGTCACTAAATTCTACGGAAAATCGGACAGCACTTCCTTTGTTTTTACTAACTTTGCCACCTTTTTCAAGGCCGAATACAATAACCAAACAGCCCCAATTGGCTCACCACAATTTATAAGGTAGTTCAATACAAATGAATAACCAAACAGCCCCAATTGGCTCACCACAAACGATAACAAACTAGTCTAAACTATAATGTCAATTCGAATTAGCAACAATACAAATCGTTTCCAATTACTTTTTAATCCAAGTGGTTTAGTATAACATGATATCAAGCACAATCGATTACAACTACTACAATCCTCAAGTAGGTAAACATGCGACGATTCTAATAAACGACCAAAATTGTATTTCAATTTCAAAAGGCTAATCATGTCCTTTTCGGTTCTAGGCTTCTACAATCCATGTCACTTATCAAGCTTCATAACACAAATCACATGATCACTTATAACTTATCATAACATGAAATCTTCAATTACAAAAGTAAAACGAAGATTATACCTCATTTAACCCAATTTTGATCCAAGATCACAAGTCGATCCTTAGCAACTTTAGCTCCTCTTTTTGAAATTCTTCTTCCCGCTAAAATCATCTCTACTAACCCCCTACAAGCTTGCCAACATATTTCCTTCTTGTTGTCTTTCCAAAAATCTCATTTAGGCTTAGGGTTTTAACCATTTGAGAGAGAAGAGAAGAGAAGTGAAAAGAAAAATTGGGTGAAGTCTTGCAAATGATTTTAATCTAGCAAGACTTGTCTTTTATAGTCTTTATCTTGTTCCACAAGTTGGGGGGACACTTGTCACCCACCCATGGGTCCTTTACAACAAATATCTTCTATTTTTACCCTATTTCCGCAAAAAACCCACCTCGGCGCCGCGGCGCTGCAGTCCGGCGCCGCGGCGCTGCAATATCAGACAAATTTCAGGCTTTCGCCGCGGCGATCCGAGCCGCGGCGCCTGACCCTGTCTGTTCTGTCAGCCGATCTTGTAACGTCCATAACTTTCTACTCCGATGTCCTATCGACGAGAGGTTTGTTGCGTTGGAAACTAGACTCAATGAACTTCATATTAGGATTTTGAAACACCTAAAAACTCCAATTATACTAGGAGATATACTGCTTCCAAGTTGATTGAAAAACTGTCCAAAAAATATTTTGCCAACTTAATATTTTTTTTCTTTTTTCCAACTTCGAATCTTATTTCCTTTCGTACGTTCTCACCTCATCCTCTTGGAGTTACGGGGTGTAACAACTTCTAAGGGTTGTTTGGAGCGGGTTGGAGCACCCAGAGTAGGAGCTAAACGTTGCTCAGGATCGACATTTAAACTTGGATAATTTTGGGCTTACCGAGGTAAATACTCTTGTCCTTCTATTGTAATTGGAAATTACATACTGTAGTAGTATAGAAATGAATATAAGATACATAGAAGGATATTACAGAAGAGAATTGAACTGAAATCACATCAGAAGAATATTAAAGAAGAAGATTAAACTGTACTTACATAGGACTGTATTTGCAGTAGACTTGTGTAGTTTAACGGGTAGGGAAGTGCTGCCCGATTTTCCGTAGAATAGAGAACCCCCTGCTTAGAATATTCTACAGAGTAGTCTAGACGTTGATAGACGTATATGGCCTTTATAGGTTGAATGTTCTGCGAGTAGCATGTTCTACTTGAAAGGTGGACAAGGCTAAATGGGTTATAGCCGTGGGCGTTTTGCTAATTGTCGATAATTGTCGCGAGGTATGTGATTCTTCCTATCCTCTTGAGCATGATATTTTAAAAGAATATATATAGTACGGTGACGACGTGTGTTAATGAACGTGGTTTCTGCGATGTCTTTTGACTTAAGTCCGAATAATAAGAATCTTGAAGTATTTCAAAAGAATTAAGAATCGTTTTTGAAAGAAGAGTAATACTTGGTTTTAAAAAGCTTAAGAGTTATACTAGCTTTATGGGAAGTTAGGTATAACGACTTAAGAGAGATAAAAGGAACGGTTTACTTAATTGTTTATGAACGCCTTATATTGATTTCGGAAATGAGAATAAGTATCGAACAAACCACAGCAGCGCTAATAAAGGGAAATGTATTGACTAATAAAGTATTATTAAAACCAGTAGAAACCTCCATCTGCATAGAAGCTAAGATGAGACAAAATGATATTACATTTCCTAGATCATGGCTGCTTTAATAAGATTGTTATGAACAAGAATAACCTACTCACACATAAGGCATATGTTTCTCAAATTGTTTAAAAGAGAATTATATTATTACAGTGATTAAGACTATGAACTACGAAACCTTTCGAAAATAAGAGACTTAAGTATTTGAACTTAGGCAAACTTGAACTTTTGTAAAGGAAGGTTGTCACTTGTCTTTAAAAAGGGAAATTGTTTTGGTTTGCTTAAAAAGATAGTCACTCTATTTTAATACTACGGGTATCGTGTGACTCTTGTGAAAGAAACAGAATATTTTTTTAAAGAGATAATGTATGAAGTACCTTGTGTGAATAACTTGACTATGTTGGTTTGTGATAGCCTTGTAATACTTTCTTGTTGATTTGATAAGTAAGCATGTTAGGATGCTACGTGTGCTAGTGTCTTGTGATGTTTGTGTAAAGGGGTTTCCCTTGTTGTGCTTATGTTGTTTAGGTGGCCGTTATGTTAGTATTGCACCACTCACCCCTTGACATGTTGTACCGGGGGTTAAGCTGCCCTCCGATGCGGGGTATACCTCAGGCAGTCTGGGACTATGATTCGAGAATACCTCATGCGGGTCCAGGGGACCTATGCGGAGCTACGAGAGTTCCAGGTTAGTGTGCGGTCTATGTGGCCATGCGGTCTATGTGGCCATGCGGACTGCGAGTCCAGGACGATGCCGAGGAGTAGCTACCCTCGATGCGGGGAATACCTCATGCGGGCCTATGTGTGGCCTATGCGGAGCTGCGGGAAGTTCCAGGATTAGACGCGCACATTGATACTGCGGCGAGTGGCGGCCGATCATGTGGCGGTCTAGACAGACCTCGTGATACAGTTTATGGCATTGTTGGTACTGTGGGTTTTAGTAGTCGGCTATGCCTTCGTACTTACCCCGTACGGTTTTAGTATGACACAGGTGGGACCTGGTGTACATGTGTATTCCTTGGTGTGTTTATATCATGGACTGCCGGCAGTGAGGAAGAAATTCCACGGGCATGATTGATATTGTGGGCATGAGACCCATGGTTATATTTGAGTGATGACTTTAGGGCATGAGTCCTCGACTTGACATGTTGCTTACATATTGTGTATCGTAAATTGGTTATCATATATGTCTTACATTTTATATAGACTATTATGATTTCATTTCTGATATTTTCGATTTCACTTACTTGGTACATGTTGTCTTGACCTCCTGGGGCTGCGTTAAATGCGGTAGAGGTACACCAGTGTTGATCCTCGCTCATAGGGTCACAGTTCAGCGTTTGGGAAGCTCCGTTTCTCCGGAGGCTTATCTTGGGTACAGTCCCCTGTCGTTGTAGGTACTTACATTCAGGGGTATGGCGGGGCCCTATCCCGCCATTGTTGTTATATCATTCTTAGAAGTGCGTAATCTTGTTGTGGCAGAGTTTGTAAAAGGGATGTAAATCGTCGTTCAAGTTATATATAAGCCGAAAGGCAATTTTCTCAGATAAACTGTCTTTCACTTCATATTATTTCATGTCTTGTTTTATATTCCGCTGATACAGTTATCTTGTTATTTACTTTGACATACTAATACGTTGGGTGGCCCACGGGTATGCATCCACTATGATTGTTATCTTGTTATTTCCTTGGACATGCTGACACGTTGGGTGGCCCACGGGTATGCTTCCACTATATCGTTCCTTTGGACATACTGACATGCTGGATGGTCCACGGGTATGCTTCCACAATTATTATTCCATGGCCATGCTTACACCGATGAGAGGTTCCGGGGGCATGTGGCCATGGTGCGGGTTAAATTCCCGGGTCATGTTGTTGGTCCATGGAGTAGCTATCCATGAATCTTGCCACAGTGATGAGTGGTCACGGGCTTGATTTGTACATGTAGTTACAAGCTCGCTTTAGATACTTGTCCTGGTCATTTCTCATGTATCGGCAGGCTCTGGTAGATATCTTAAGATACTTGCCCCGGTCATATCTCGTGAGACGGTAGGCTCTGGTATGTTGGCTTAAGATACTTGCCGTCGATTGCGTGGCGCAGTTGGATCACAGTAGTTGGATTAGTGATTTGGCCCGTTAAGTTTTATGATGCAGGATTGGATCTGGTAGTTGGCTCTTCTACTTGGCCCGATAGGTTTTATGATGCAGGCGGGATCTAGTGTTCAGGTACACATATGGGTGTTGTTTTACATCATAGACTGCCGGCAGTGAGGAAGGAGTTCCACGGGCATGATTGATATTATGGGCGTGAGACCCATGGTTATATGTGAGTGGTGATTTTGAGGGCATGCGTCCCTGATTTGACATGACTGTTTATATATTGTGAAATGGTCTTTTAAAAGGATGAAATGTGATTTCATTACAGTACTTTCAGTTTCACATACTTGGTCATGTTGTACTGACCTCCTTCGGGGGGCTGCGTTCATGCCGTAGGTAGAGGTACATCGGTTGTTGATCCTCGCTCATAGGATCAGTTCTGCACAGATTTGGGAAGCTCCATCTCTCCGGAGGCTTATCTTTTGGTATGGTTCCCTATCATTGTAGGTACTTGTACATTCGGTGGGTATGTGGGCCACATCCCTCATAGTTGTTATATCAAACTCTTAGAGGTCTGTAGTCTTGTTATGAGTTGGGTTTGTAAGGGATGTAACTGTTCGAGTTTTGATATATATGCTGAAAGGTGACCGTATTGGTTAGCCTGTTTTTATTTTATATTGTTCCATGTCTATGAGTTTTATTCCGTTGGTTTTTCTCTGATGTTTTATCACTAGAGTGCCCGGGGTAAGGCACCAGTCGTGGGCCCGAGGTCGGATCGTGACATATATGAGGCTTGATTTTCAAAAGTACTTGAGACTTGAATTTCGAAAATGTGTAGTAACTTGATTTGAAAAGTATATGTTACTTGATTTAAAAAGTACAAGTAACTTGATTTAAATGTATAGGTTACTTGATTTTAAAAAAGGAGAAGTGACTTGTCTTAAAGGATTTTTTTTATAAAGAATAGATGTACGTAGAGCTTTTGGGTCCATGTCACGACCGACCCGGGCATCGGTGCCCTACACGGCACCCTGCAGTATACATCGAGATAATCACAGAACATACATGAAACTTATAAAATAAAACAACAGAAATAAAACAACGAGTTAGCCGATAAATTGCTACCTTCCTGGACATATATATATACAACCGAAGCAGTTGCATCCTTTCCTTTACAAACTGACCCACAATATGTGACTACAGACCTCTAAGAGTTTTAACATAACAACAGTGGCGGGACAGGGCCCCGCCATACCCCTGAATATACATCAATCTACAACCTTAGGTGAAACCGTGCAAGAGATAAGCCTCGAGTAAATGGAGCTTTTTCCCAAAATCAACCGAGATCCTAAGAGCAAGGATCATCAACCTGTGCACCTAATACCTGCGGGCATGAACGCAGCCCCGGAAGGGTCGATCGTTATACCGTATTTTGAGTAGTATGCGTGGGGCGCACGTGAAAAATTTGAACTTTTACATAGGCTTGGCCGAATTAACTTTGTTCACAACACCCGATTAGAGTCGTTTTTTTTAAGAAAAGTTTACACAGCTTTAGTAGGGGTATTTTAGGCGATGTCATTTTTAAATTTTGGGGATTTCTCAGAGACGAAGCGTGTTGGGCAACGAGAGGCGCCACTGGCACCTCTCATTGGCGAGCGTGAATGGGCGGTAAAGGGAGGGTTGGACGAATTGGCCTTGTTGGTCAAGGGGAGTTGGTAGGATATTTTTTGTGTGTTAGTTGGTCAAGGACACATGGGTGAATCTTGGCCCTACACTTGCCTTGCACTTGGCAAGATCTTGGCCATTGGTTGGCCTTCACTTGACCTATAAATACCCACCCCTTTGAAGACTAATTCATCCATAAATTTGCCTAAGTCTTGAAAGCTCTCCTTCTCCCTCCCTTGTGTTGAGTTCGCCGAGGCCTCCCTTGTGGCAGAGCACCCCCTACAGGGGTGCTAGCAGAGTGTACCCCAGCCTAGTTACTTTGTATAATACCCCTATTGGTAGAAATACTCTCAAAAGTATTGTTATAATGCCCAAATTACCTTAGTCAGATACCTTGTAGTATTCTAAGGTTATACCTATCTGGCCGGAAAATACTATTATACTTCCCGTCAGTCACAAAACCGAAACCCTAGGGAAATCTCCATAGTCAGTTGGAGTATTGTGTAGAAGTTGGTTAGAACTTCTAAGGGTGGCTTAGAGCGGGTTGGAGCGCTCGGAGTTGGAGCTAAACGTTGCCCAGGATCGACATCTCTACTTGAATAATTATGGGCTTATCGAGGTAATTATCTTGTCCCCCTATTGTAATTGGAGATTACATGTTGTTAGAATATATAGTTGAAGTATACTATATATAGAATCAACTTAGTGTTGTGGCAATGTCCTTGGACTTAAGCCCGAATTTAAAGAAGAGAATTGTAATTACATAGATGTATTCTGATGAGACTTGTGTAGTCTAGACTTTGATAGACTTGTGTAACTGTATAGGTTGAATGTTACTGCGAGTAGCATGTGCTACTTGAGAAGGTGGACCAGGCTAAGCGGGTTATAGCCAGTGAGCGATTTGCTAATAGTCGATAATCGTCGCGAGGTATGTGAACCTCTTCCTATCTCTTCTAGCATGATGTGTATAACTATAATGCGGTGAGCGTCGTGTGTTAATTGAACGTAGTTGTACGGCAATTTCTTTTGACTTAAGCCCGAATAATAATAATCTTGAAGTAGTTCAAGAGTATTAAGAACTGTTTTTAAAAGCTTAAGAGTTATACTAGCTTTATGGGAAGTTAGGTATAACGGCTTAAGAGAGATAATACAAATATTTTAGTTATGTTAGAAGTTAAGAGACTTAACTTAAGTGAATTATGTGAATTACAGGTGAAACCTCATTCGTGAGAAATGAGTACTTGGTTTTAAAAGGGATAATGTTTCTTGATTAGAATCGAAATGTGTATCGACAAACCACTGCAGCGTTAATAAAAGGAAATGTTTTGAATAAATAAGTATTATTAAAACCAGTAGAAACTCCCATCTGCATAGAAGCTAAGATGAGACAAAATGATATTTCCTAGATCACGGCTGCTGTAATAAGATTGTTATAAACAAGAATGTCCTACTTATGTTTCTCAGACTGTTTAAAAGAGAATTATATTCTTAAAAGAATAAGGCTATGAACTACGAAACCTTTCTAAAATAAGAAACGTGAACATTTGAAATTAGGCAAACTTGGACGTTTGGAAAATAATGTTGTTACTTGATTTTACAAAGGTAAGTGTTTTGGTTTACTTAAAAAGACAGTCACTCTATTTTATACTACGGGTATTGCGTGACTTATGCGGAAGAAACGGATCTTTTAAAGATTTAATGTGTGAAGTACTTTGGGGATAGATACCCGAACTTGTTAGCATAAAGTACCTTGTGTGAATAACTTCATTGTGTTGGTTTGAGATAGCCTTGTAAATACTTTCTTGTTGATGTGATAAGTAAACATGTTAGGATGCTACGTGTGTAGTATCTTGTATGATCATGATGTAAGGGGGTCATTCTTGTTGTGCTTACGTTGTTAAACGTTAAGCCCGTTGTACTATTATTATATCACATACCCCTTTGACTTATTATACCGAGGGCTTGCCACCGATGCGGTCTATCACGGCTATGCGATCCTTGTGACTATGCGGAGTCGCGGTAGCTCGGGATTGATCATTCGGTGTTTAGCACGATGCGGGATTCCTATGCGATGCTGTTGAGACTATGCGGTCTTTTGAGACTATGCGGGTTGCGGGAGCCTAGGCGGATCTGGGGTTAAGCGCCTCGATGCGGTATACCTCGCGGTCTAGGACCATGATTCGAGGAATACCTCATGCGGTCCGTGTGTGACCTATCGCGAGTGCGAGAGTTCGAGGATAGACGCACATTGATATTGCGGGCGAGTGGCCAGCCGATCATGTGGTGCGGTCAGAAAGACCTCGGGATACGGTTTGTGGTATTTTTGTTTGTACATGCAGGTCTTAGTAGTCGGCTATGCCTTCGTACTTGCCCCGCACGGTTTTATTGTGATAACTTTGAGGCGTGAGTCACGACTTGACATATCGCTATTTATTGTGAATCGTAGTTTGGTTATCATACATGTCTCGCTTTATATAGACTACTATGATTTCATTCTGATATTTTGATTTCACATACTTGGTACTGTTATCTTGACCTCGCTGGGCTGCGTTAATCTGCGAGTAAAGGTACACGATCGTTGATCCTCGCTCTTAGGGTCACGGTTCGCGTTTGGGAAAGCTCCGTTTCTCGAGGCTTATCTTAGTATAGTCCTGTCGTTGTAGGTATTTACATTCGGGTATGGCGGGCCACTGTCCGCCATTGTTGTCGTATCATTTCTTAGAGTGCAGTAATCTTGTTGTGGCGGGGTTTGTAAAAAGGATTAAACTGTTCATTTGTAAGAGTTGTTATTTATATATATGCCGAAAGGCAAGTTTTCCTCGACATTGTTTTGTACTTCATTTGTTTCATGTATGTGTTTTATGTTCCGTGATTACTCACGATGTTGTATCACCAGGGTGCGGGGTAAGGCACGATCCACGGCCGGCGAACGGTCGTGACAAGTACAAGTCGATTATGGAGCGAAAGTAAGGTACAATAATTAAAACATATCGTATAAAAGCATGCAGGTAAGTGTAAAAGGGTAAATACCGAACCTACCATGTCATTACCAACTCGTGAACTTAATCGTACCTTATTATCTTTTCCTATTTTTCAATAAAAGTTATAGTCACTTTCTTACGTAAATACTTAGGAAAATCATCAAGTTCATTACCATATAATTTTCTTACCTTACATAACATAATCCGCCTTTATGGAGGGCGCTATCTGCATACGCCCAACTGGGACGCGATAAAGTCATATAGTCTGCCCATAAAGGTATACTGCCCGACCCATTTCTGGGACGCGATAAAGTCATATAGTCTGCCCATAAAGGTATACTGCCCGGCCCATTTCTGGGACGCGATAAAGTCATGTAGTCTGCCCATAAAGGTATCTTGCCGGCCCCATTTGACGGGGCGATAAAGTCACATAGTGCGCCCATAAAGGTATCTTTGCGGCCCATTTACGGGGCGATAAAATCATATAGTTCGCCCATAAAGGTATCTTGCCCGGCCCATTTACGCGCGATAAAGTCATATAGTCTGCCCATAAAGGTATACTGCCCGGCCCATTTCTGGGACGCGATAAAGTCACATAGTCTGCCCATAAAGGTATACTGCCCGGCCCATTTATGGGACGCGATAAAGTCATACATTCTGCCCATAAAGGTATACTGTCCGGCCCATTTCTGGGATGCGATAAAGTCATATAAAACCCAGGAATTTAACCCAACGTACTACGCACCTCTAATCCCTTTTTTAAAAATGACTCTTTTTCAAATAAAACTTCCAAGATACTAACAATCGTAGTATCAAGTCATATCTACTTTTCAAGACAAATCACAATACCTTTTAGAAATGCATTTACCGGCTTCTAAATCACGTGACTTCTTTCTTAAAACCTTAAGCAATTGGTACCTTTAAAACAATTTGCCCTTCTTTATTTCAAGTCATTCTTTGTTTATATTACTAGAGAAAACCATTCTCTTAATCTTCCATAAAGTTATTATAACCAACTTCCTATAAAGCCGTTATACTAACTTTATGCCTTAGACTAATTCATTCTTTTTATAACCAGGAGACTTATACTTTCAAATCAAGTTACGTAACTTTTAAAATACTTCAAGTCTCTTAACCTTAGAAATCAAGTTTCTTAACTTAGAATTTAAAACCTCTTTGTCACGACCCGACCGGGCGCGATCGGTGCCTTACCGGGCACCTAGCGATCTGATATCGAGAGAAAATCGGAAATAAAACATACACATGAAACAAGATATACAATAATGAAATAAGAAAACAGGCTAACCAAAGCAGTTACCTTTACGAATATATAAATAAAACTTGAACGACGATACATCCCTTTTACAAACTCGCCACAACAAGATTACTGCACCTACGAATGTTATAACAACAACGACGGACAGGTTCGCCATACCACGAATGTAAGTACCTACAACGACAGGGGACTATACCAAAGATAAGCCTCCGGAGAAACAGGGCTTCCCAAAACGATGAACTGTGATCCTAAGAGCGAGGATCGATGACTGGTGTACCTCTACCTGCGGCATGAACGCAGCCCCCCGAAGGAGGTCAGTACAACAGGTACCAAGTATGTGAAATCAAAAATCAGTAAATGAAATCATAATAGTCTATATAAAAATGAAGACATATATGATAACCAATTTACGATACACGATATGCAAATATGTCAAGTCGGGGACTCACGCCCGAAAGTCATCACTCAAATATAACCATGGGTCTCATGCCCACAATATCAATCATGCGTGGAATTCTTCCTCACCGCTGCGATCCATGATATAAAAGCACCAAGGAATACACGAACACGAGTCCCACTGTGTCATAATAAAACCGCACGGGGTAAATGCGAAGGCATAACCGACTACTAAAACCCACCGTACCAACAATGCTATAAGATCGTATCACGAGGTCTTTCTAGGCCAGCGCCACATGATCAAGCCGCCACTCGCTCGGTATCAATGTGCGCGTCTAATCTCGCAACTTACCGCGACTCGCATAGGCCACACATAGGCCCGCATGAGGTATTCTCGCGTCGGGGTAGCTAACCCGCGCATCCTCTGGACCCCGAAGTCCGCATAGTCCTATGGACGCGCATAAGGTATAATACCTCGATCGGCGTAACACACCGGAGTGATCATCCCGTCCCGAACTCCGCAGACTCCGCATGGGTCACAGCACCGCATGAGGTATTCCTCGCATCGAGGTGGCAAGTCCTCGGCATAATAACAAGTCGGGGGTAAGTGGTATAATATCGATAAGCGCTTATCGTTAAACAACATAAGCACAACGGAAAACCCCTAACACAAACGTCACAAGACACTAACACGCGTAGCATCATAACAAGTTTACTTATCAAACCAACAAGAAAGTATTACAAGGCTATCTCAAGCCAACATAGTCAAGTTACTCACACAAAAGTCACACGATACCCGTAGTATTAAAATAGAGTAACTATCTTTTAAGTTAACCAAAACAATTTCCATACCTTCTTTTTAAATCAATCTTAAGACAAAAGCATGCCTTCCTTTTTAAACAAAGACACTTTTTCCTTTTTAAAGTCAAGTAGAAATATACTTTTTAAACCAAGTGTCTTACTCTTTTAAAAACAAGTAACCTATACCTTTAAATCAAGTTACTTCTCCTTTCCCAAAATCAAGTTGTTTATAAGTCAAGTTATCATTTTAAATCCAATGATAAAACCATTCTTATTTTCGAAATCAAGATAACTTTATTCTTTAAAAGACCACACCCATTGCTCATGAGTGAGGTTTTACAACTTTTTAACATAATTCAAGTCCTTAATATTTCATAACAAGTCACTTAACTTTGGAATCAAGTCAAGGACACAAAAGGAAAATCAACTTCCTTTAAACACTCGTGCGTCTACCGCACTAAATATATTTCACAAATATCATGCTGGAAAGGATAGGAAGAGGTTCACATACCTCGCGACGATTATCGACAATTAGCAAAACACTCCACAGTACTATAATCCTGCTAGCCTTTTCCACCTTTCAAGTAGAATATGCTACTCGTAGTACTTCAACCTATAATGGCCATAAAACGTTTATTAACTTCTAGCTCTCTTCGTAGAACAATTCTAAGTACCAGGTTCCTTATTCTACGGAAAATTCGGCAGCACCTCCCCCCCCGCCACCACATAAATCTCCTCCTCTAACGAGGCCTGCTACCAAACCAACAATCCCAGGGGGGGTTACACGTCTAACCGGACGTGTACAATTCTACTCCACAATAATACAACAAGTCTACTGTAAATACAGTCCTATGTAAATACAGTTCAATTCATATCCATATTCATTCTACATATAGTATACTCAACTATACATTACTACAACATGTAATATCCAATTACAATAGGGGGACAAAGATCATTACCTCGATAAGCCCAAAATTATCCAAGATTATATGTCGATCCTGAGCAAGGTTTAGCTCCTATTCTGTACGCTCCAATTCGCTCCAAGAAACCCTTAGAAGTTTCTAAACACTTCTACCTAATACTTCAACCAACAATGAAGATTTTCCCAGGGTTTCGTTTTGTGACTAAAGGAAATAAAGTAGTATTTCCGGGCTTTTAGTATGGAGGTGACTTAGGAAAATTACAAGGGATTTAGGCTAAGGTATTTTGGCATAGTAACAATACTAGAAGACAACTTTTCTACCAGGGGAACTTGCATCGGACGAGAGCTAGGGAAGGGGAGGTGTTTTGGGCGAGAAGCTACTCAAAGGGGGAGGGAGTTTTGAGACTTGGAAAATGTTTAATGGAGGAAGAAGTCTTGCACTTGAGGGGGGTATTTATAGAACAATTGTTACACCCCGTAATTCCAGTACATGTAAAAGATAATGTACGAAAGGAAACAAGACTTGGAAATTGGTACCAAAGGAAGAATTGTTTCAGACGGAAAATGTTCGAGCGTCGGAAAGGAAAAATGTTCGTTGTTGAGAATTGGATTCTCAAAATGTATTATTTGAAGAGTATGGAACCTATTAGCATTATGGAAATTTATTTTTACGGATTTGGTCACGTGGGGCCCACCCAGAAATTTCGTTTTGCGGGGCCCGCGAGGTTACTGATTTTTATGGGCGAATGAGAGAGACACGTGGCACCCCACAAGGTCTTGGTCGAATTAGAGGAGGTAAAATGGTCATTGACCATCTTGGAAGATAAGTATTGCAAGCGTGACATTGTTGACTTGTCAACTTGTCCACATAGGCTTAATCAGTGAAATTCATCCTAGCCTCACATTTGTGATAATCCAAGCCTCCATTGTGTTTTATAAACACTACTAGTGCAAGACTAGCTCATTTACACTTAGAAAAATTAGAACACTTAGTGCGAGAAGAAGCTCTCGGGTTTGGCTAAGCTCTCACATGAAAAATTTGTAGTTTTGATCCATTAGCCACAAGACTTTGACCCAATGTCCCTAAGGGTATTATAAGGTTATCTCAATAGAAATATTTCGGAAAAACAGAGTTTTCACGTTAGTCGCAAGGCGGAAACTAAAGGAGTTCTTCAACTTTGAAGTTGGAACTTGAAGATGGGTTCTTCATAGGCCTCTAAGGAGTGTTTGGAGCGGATTGGAACTTAAGGAAAGGAGCTAAGAATTGCTAAGGCGCGACTTTGAATCTTGGAAATTTTAAGGGCTTGGAAAGGTATAACTTTTGTCGTTTTAGCAATTAAGTTTACTTATTGATTGTAGCTATGGTTATTAGCAAGCATGAGTTATATATTATGTAGTTGGATTAGTGTGTTGGCTATTGGAACCCTAAATCCGAAAACTAGCATGTTTAGCCTTAAGACTACAATTCAAGTTGATTATTCGTTTAAGTCGTCGCATGTTGTATAAAGAAGGAAATTGTAGTTGTTGAAGTTGTTTATAACTATATAACATGTTAGACCTTAGAACTTGGAAATTGAAAAAGGGGTGGAAAATACTTGTGTTGTGTTATTGTTGGCCGAGAATGGCTAGTGAAGTATTAACTACTTGGTACAAATTGTGGGGCGGAATTTTACACGTATTGTAAGACGTGTAATCCCCTTTGTTTGGTTGTTGTTTGGAGCCTTAAATGTGGCGTGTTGGTTATTGTATTCGGCCTTGAAAAAGGTGGCAAAGTGAGTAGAAACAAAGGAAGTGCTGCCCGATTTTCCGTAGAATTAGAGACCGTATACTTAGTATTATTCTACGTTAGAGACTAGAAGTTGATAGTCTTGTTGTGACCATTATAGGTTGACAAATTCTACGTACGGCGTATTCGGCTTAGCTTGTGAATTTAGCTGAAAAGGTATGTGAACTACCTCCTCTTTGTTATACCCCGTAGTTCCATGGTATGTATGCGAGGACGTACGTACGAGAATACGACAAAAAAATTGGAAAGGAAGAAAGATGTGATTTTTCAACGGAAAAGTTTCCGGTTTTTGTAAAGGAAAAATGTTCGTTGATGGGAATTGGATTCCCAGATTTGGTATTTGGGCTTCTTGAATTATATTAGAAATTTGAGATTTTATTTTCGGAAATGGTCACGTGGGGCCCACGGGAGAAATTCTGATTTGTAGGGCCCGCTTTGTTTTTGAGATTTTGGCCATTATGGATATTTTCGGAAGATGAAATATTTTGGACGAATAGGAGGGCGACACGTGTCACCCCCCTAGGTGGCTCTTGGCCGAAATCACTTGACAAGTGGCAAGACAAGTGGCCTTGTCTTGCAAGATATTTTTAGTTGGACAAGTGGCTTGTGGGGCCCACACACACTTGTCCCCAATCTCAACCACACACTTGCCTTCATCCTAGCCCTTGGTTGTCCTATATATGCACCCTTAGTTGATGAAATCTTCCACACTTAACCATTTCAAGACTTGAGAAAACCCTCCCTCTCCCTTCATGAAGCTCTCGGCCATGGTGCCTTTTCTTGAGCAAAATTTGTCCAACAATTCTTAAAATCTTAAGTGTTCTTCCCTAAGGTGTTAGGAAGATTGTGTACCAAGATTTGGAAAAGATTTCACACCCCTAGCCTATTTAGTTTGCCTTGGCCGAAAGTTGTCTTGTTGGAACCCTAAGTGTTTGTTACACCCCGTAAATTGAAGAAGTTAAGATAAGTTGAAAAACATGTGTTGAGCGGATTGTGAGTCTATCTTGGAGTGTTGTACCCCAAGTTGTTAAGAATTTCAATGTGTTTAAAGAGCCTAGTGTGTAGTCAGATTAAATCTAGTTCCTAACGCAAAGCAAAGTTCGTCGTTTGGGCATCGAGTCAAAAGTTACGGAAGTTTCAAGTTTGGTCTTGTGATCGAGCAAAGCGTTGATTTCAGTTGAAGTGCAGCGCGGCGTCGGACTCTGAGGGCCGCGCGGTTATGCCGAGTCGCGGGTTTGCAGCGCTGGCGCCGGATTGCATGCCGCGCGCGAGTGGAAATTTTCGGAAGATTGGCGCCGCGGCTGGCGAACGCGGCGCCAAGGCGGATTTTTCTGCGGTATTAGTGAAATCGGGGATATTTTGAAAAGGGCCTATTTAAAGGGCCAAGTCTTGAAGACTTGGCCATTCTCATAAACCCTCCCAAGAAACTCCTCTCCTTCTCTCTAGTTTTTGAAGAAAACCTTGCCTTAGGAGAGATTGTTGGAGCGGCAAGAAGGAAAAGTGTGGGTAACTTGTGGGAAGCATTTGGTGGATGAGTTTGTGGATAGGAAGTGGTAGAAAAGGGCTTTTGTGGGTTTTTTCGAAAGGTAAGAGTTTCCCTTCTCTTGGATTTGAGTTAATACTTGTGATAGTAGTTTAGATTTGTGAGCCTGAGGCTGTTATAGTTAAGTTGGCTTAGATTTGGATTTTGTTGCCTTGTTGATTTCGACCTTGGGAAAGGTGGCAAGTTAATAGAAACAAAGGAAGTGCTGTCCGATTTTTCGTAGAATTAGTGACCTTAGCACTTAGGATATTCTACGTTTAAAGTAAGAGGTTAATGGACGTATTGTGACCATTATAGGTGGAAGTACTAAGTATAGCGTATCCTACTTGGAGAGTGGAATAGCTATCAAGGTTGGAGTACTTTGGAGCATTTTGCTACTTATCGACAATCGTCGCGAGGTATGTGAACCTCTTCCTTCCTTTGGCATGATTCTATGTATGGAATATACTTGTGGTATCATTTCATGTTTCCTTCTACTCTTAGAAGTTAAGAGGTAGTTATGTGATTTACTCTATGTAGAACTTTTCCTATCTTTTGAGCATGACTAGTTGCACGTATGTAGTACGGTAGACGTGCAAGACTATGACATTCTTTACTTGTTTTATGTAATGCCAAGTCGGGTGGGTTAGGAGATTAACTCACTTCTTTGAAAATAGTAAGGATGTCTTAAGTTGATTTTAAAGTTAAGGGACTTGAAGAGTTTTAAAGTATGTGATACTTGTTCCGTTTTAAACGTATGAGTCCCTTGGATAGGAAATTGTTATGGCTAAGGTATAAAGTGAATATAACGACTTTATGGGGAGTTGGTTATATTTACTTTATGGAATATAAATGACTTGTTTTATTGAAAAGGCAATGTGTTTTTAAGGCGTCAATTGCCTAAGGTTTTATAATAAAATGAGTCACTTGAGTTTTAAAGGTTAAGAGACTAATTGTATTTTTGAAAGTTATGAGAATTGATTTGAAAGTATTTAATACTTGGTTTCAAAAAGTAGAAGTCTCTTGGTTATAAAGGGAACGTGTTAGTCTAAACCATAAAGGGTTATAACGGCTTTATGGGAAGTTGGTTATAACGGCTTTATGGAAGATTAAGAGAATGGTTTTCTAGTAAAGTAATCAAAGGAATAACTTGTTTTAAGGAAGGAAAAATTGGTTTAAAGGTACCAATTGCTTAAGGTTTTAATAAAGAAGTCACTTGATTTAGAAGCGTAATTGTATTTCTAAAAGGTATTGTGACTTGTCTTGAAAGGTGAATAGGACTTGATACTACGGTTGTTAGTATCGGGAAGTTTTATTTGGAAAGGAGTCTTTTGAAAAGAATATGCGTCACGTAGTACTTTGGCTTGGTTAATGGAGAACTTGCCTATATGTGCTGGTAATAGCCTTTGAGTGCAAGTATTATGTCTTATTAAGTTGCCGCGACTCTCGGTTGAAGGGTCGGCTGTCTTGTTGTAAGTTCTTGGGGCGTCAAGCGGTGATGTGGGATTCCGGGTATCTTCCGTTATTTGGAGTACTTAGGTTAAATTCGGATTCTTATAGAAGACATGGTAGTATACATTTGTTTGTGGCCAGGTTGAGATAGGGTAAGAGTATAAGTGAGGTAGACCCCGAGATGCTATACCACCTTCTCGAGTTAAGAGTATAAGTGAGGGTAAACCAGACATTATACCCCGCTTGTTTTGTAAAATGGTCGGTTGAGATAGGGTAAGAGTATAAATGAGGGCAAGTCCCAAGGCGTTATACCACCTTCTCCGGGGTAAGAGTATAAGTGAGGGTAGACCCAGATGCTATACCACCGCTTTACCACCTACTCCCGAGGTAAGAGTATAAGTGAGGGTAGACCAGAGGTATACCACCGGTGGGACTTGGTGTTCATGTATGCCTATTGGTGTATTATTATACCACGGTATCGGCGGTGATGTGGAATTCCAGGCGGGATATATATATATGTATTGTGTATGTATGCGCCGACGGTGAGGTGGGATGCCGCAGCGCGTCACGTGGTTATATTTTACACTAATAGTCATCGGCGGATGGGGATTCCACGGGCATGCTTTGATATTAGTGTGACTTGATCGCGTCCCAGATTGGGCCGGGTAGTATATGTGTCCCTCCGTAGTGGGCCGGGCTATGTTATGAAAGATAAGTAAGTTATATGGTAATGAACCTAATGATTCTTTTTCTAAATAATATGCGTAAGAATGTACTATAACTTTTATTGGGAATGGAAAGTCTAATAAGGTACGTATAAGTTCATAAGTGGTAATGACACGGCAGTATCTGGTATTTATTTTAATACTTGTCATTGTCATTAATTTGTACAGTTATGATTTGTTTACTGTACGTTATATTCTGTTCCATATTCGACTGTTGTTATCGACCCTTGGGCTGCGTTCATGCCCGAGTTTTAGGTACCCGTTGGCGATCCTTGCTCTTCGGATCTCGGTTAAGAGATTTAGAGAAAGCTCCATTTGCTCCGGAGGCTTATCTCTTGGTACGGTTTTCCCTGAGGTAGTAGATTCATGTATATTCAGGGGTATGGCGGGGCCCTGTCCCGCCACAGTTGTTATGTTAAAACTCTTAGAGGTCTGTAGTCACATATGGTGGGTCAGTTTGTAAAAAGAAAGGAGGCAACTGCTTCGGTTGTTTTTATATATGTTCAGGAAGGTAGCCCTATCGGCTAACCTGTTGTTTTACTTACGATGTTTTATTTTTAAGTTTCATGTATGTTCCGCTGATTTTCTCTGATGTTTACCTGTAAGGGTGCCCAGGTAGGGCACCAGTCGCGGTCCCGGGGTCGGGTCGTGACAAAAGTGGTATCAGAGCAGTTAGTCCTCGGAAAGTGTCTACAGACCGTGTCTAGTAGAGTCTTGATTATCGGTGTGTCGTGCACCACATCTATAATCAGGAGGCTGCAGGACATTTAGGATTGGTTTCCATTCTTCTCACTCTGAGATCGTGCCATAGAGCTGTGTTGTTAGGGTCGTCTCGCCCTAACGAGTTATGTTGATTGCAGCTACGAGAAAGGCAGCAGTGACCCAGGAAGGACTATGTGGATTGCGTATCCAGGTTGGTAATGATTATAGTATAGTTGGTATTGTGACATACCTCTATACGGAGTTATGTATGAGGGTCATTTATGGGTTGCCTAGAATGGTTTTAGATTTACCAGGAATCAGTAAAGACTAACTAGATACCGGGAAGGTATGGAATAGTTAATGAATTTTCGCCAAGGTTTTGTGTTTTATTTCGAGATAATTGGGAAAGGATGAGCTGTCTGATAGGGTAGTGAACCCTTAAGAAGCCATATTAAGGAACCTAACGGAATGTCATGTTAATAGATTAAGCTGCGTAGTATGCTTAAGAGAATTATACGGATGAGGCCTGTATAGAGTAAGTAATGGTTGTTGTGATCGAGACAACATGGTTTTGGTTTTATAAGAAGTTTTGTACCCGTTTACTAGGGGACTGGTAAGGTAGGCTTGGAGCATGGAAATTGCGAGCCTAAGAATATTGATTCTTCTTGAGACCTTAGGTATATAAGGCTTTCTCTGGCAATAAGATTTTAAGTCAGACCAAGGATAAGAGTTAAGTGCGACGCTGAGTAGGGTCGAGGACCTGTTACGGGTCTCCCCATATCCTGGAATTGAGTGGGATCAGTTGGTAGTAATTCCACTACGTGACGGGGTCACGAGGGCGCAAGGCCCAAGTCTAGTTAATTGTTTTACGGGTTCGTGGACGCGTTCCACCGGAACCAGGTCATGAAAGCCAGAAATGGCCTTATATTGTTTTATAGAGTTACTCCCAAGATTTGAGGCCAGAATCGGTATGGAAGTTATGTATGTATGCTAGTATGAGTAGGAAGTACGAAAAGATAATCCCTTTTGGGCTTAAGATGGACGGGTATGCGTGTACAGGGTATTAGGGCCATGTGTGGCATTGTTGGTATGACGGGGTTGTGAAAGGAAACTATGTCGCAAATTATAAAGATTGACTCCGAAAGAACATTCGGGGACGAATGTTTCTAAGGAGGGAAGAATGTTACACCCCGTAAATTGAAGAAGTTAAGATAAGTTGAAAAACATGTGTTGAGCGGATTGTGAGTCTATCTTGGAGTGTTGTACCCCAAGTTGTTAAGAATTTCAATGTGTTTAAAGAGCCTAGTGTGTAGTCCGTTAAATCTAGTTCCTAACGCAGCAAACCGTTCGTCGTTTGGGCATCGGAGTCAAAAGTTACGGAAGTTTCAAGTTTGGTGCGATCGAGCAAGCGATGATTTCGGTTCGAAGTGCAGTACGCGCCTGGATCGCAGTGCAGCGCGGTTACCGAGAGTCCTTGAGGTTTGCAGCCGTGGCCCGGTTCGCTGGGCGTGCCGGAATGGAACTTTTCGGAAGATTGGCGCCGCGCTAAGCGCTGGCAGCGCCAAGGCGGGATTTTTCTGCGGTATTAGCTGAAATCAGGGGATATTTTCAGAAAAAGGGGGCCCTATTTAAAGGGCCAAGTCTTGGAAGACTTGGCCATTCTCACTAAACCTCCCAAGAAACTCTCCCTTCTCTCTCTAGTTGTTGAAGAAAACCTTGCCTTAGGAGAGATTGTTGGAGCGGCGGCAAGAAGGAAAAGTGTGGGTAACTTGTGGGAAGCGCTGGTGGATGAGTTTGACGGATAGGAAGTGGTAGAAAAGGGCTTTTGTGGGTTTTTCCGAAAGGTAAGAGTTTCCCTTCTCTTGGATTTGAGTTAATACTTGTGATAGTAGTTTAGATTTGTGAGCCTGAGGCTGTTATAGTTAAGTTGGCTTAGATTTGGATTTTGTTGCCTTGTTGATTTCGACCTTGGGAAAGGTGGCAAGTTAATAGAAACAAAGGAAGTCTTTGTCAGATTTTTCGTAGAATTAGTGACCTTAGCACTTAGGATATTCTACGTTTAAAGTAAGAGGTTAATGGACGTATTGTGACCATTATAGGTGGAAGTACTAAGTATAGCATATCCTACTTGGAGAGTGGAATAGCTATCAAGGTTGGAGTACTTTGGAGCATTTCGCTACTTATCGACAATCGTCGCGAGGTATGTGAACCTCTTCCTTCCTTTGGCATGATTCTATGTATGGAATATACTTGTGGTATCATTTCATGTTTCCTTCTACTCTTAGAAGTTAAGAGGTAGTTATGTGATTTACTCTATGTAGAACTTTTCCTATCTTTTGAGCATGACTAGTTGCACGTATGTAGTACGGTAGACGTGCAAGACTATGACATTCTTTACTTGTTTTATGTAATGCCAAGTCGGGTGGGTTAGGAGATTAACTCACTTCTTTGAAAATAGTAAGGATGTCTTAAGTTGATTTTAAAGTTAAGGGACTTGAAGAGTTTTAAAGTATGTGATACTTGTTAGTTTTAAGCGTATGAGTCCCTTGGATAGGAAATTGTTATGGCTAAGGTATAAAGTGAATATAACGACTTTATGGGGAGTTGGTTATATTTACTTTATGGAAAGATAAATGACTTGTTTTATTGAAAAGGCAATGTGTTTTTAAGGCGTCAATTGCCTAAGGTTTTATAATAAAATGAGTCACTTGAGTTTTAAAGGTTAAGAGACTAATTGTATTTTTGAAAGTTATGAGAATTGATTTGAAAGTATTTAATACTTGGTTTCAAAAAGTAGAAGTCTCTTGGTTATAAAGGGAACGTGTTAGTCTAAACCATAAAGGGTTATAACGGCTTTATGGGAAGTTGGTTATAACGGCTTTATGGAAGATTAAGAGAATGGTTTTCTCTAGTAAAGTAATCAAAGGAATAACTTGTATTAAGGAAGGAAAAATTGGTTTAAAGGTACCAATTGCTTAAGGTTTTTAATAAAGAAGTCACTTGATTTAGAAGCGGTAATTGTATTTCTAAAAAAGGTATTGTGACTTGTCTTGAAAGGTGAATAGGACTTGATACTACAGTTGTTAGTATCGGGGAAGTTTTATTTGGAAAGGAGTCTTTTGAAAAGAATGTACGTACGTAGTACTTTGGCTTGGTTAATGGAGAACTTGCCTATATGTCTTTGGTAATAGCCTTTGAGTGCAAGTATTATGTCTTATTAAGTTGCCGCGACTCTCGGTTGAAGGTCGTTTGTCTTGTTGTAAGTTCTTGGGACGTCTTAGCGGTGATGTGGATTCCACGGGTATCTTCCGTTATTTGGAGTACTTGGGTTAAATTCGGATTCTTATAGAAGACATGGTAGTACTTGTTTGTTTGTGGCCGGTTGAGATAGGGTAAGAGTATAAGTGAGGGTAGACCCCAAGATGCTATACCACCTTCTCGAGTTAAGAGTATAAGTGAGGGTAAACCCCAAGACATTATACCACCGCTTGTTTTGTAAAATGGTCGGTTGAGATAGGTAAGAGTATAAATGAGGGCAAGTCCCAAGGCGTTATACCACCTTCTCGGGGTAAGAGTATAAGTGAGGGTAGACCCCAAGATGCTATACCACGCTTTACCACCTTCTCGGGGTAAGAGTATAAGTGAGGGTAGACCCAAGACGCTATACCAGGTGGGACTTGGTGTTCATGTATGCCTATTGGTGTATTATTATACAGGCTGCGATGATGTGGAATTCCAGGCGGGATATATATATATGTATTGTGTATGTACGCCGAAGCGGTGAGGTGGGATGCCGCGCGCGTCACGTGGTTATATTTTACACTAATAGTATCGGCGGTGATGGGGATTCACGGGCATGCTTTGATATTAGTGTGACTTGATCGCGTCAGTTAGGGTAGTATATGTGTCCCTCCGTAGTGGGCCGGGCTATGTTATGAAAGATAAGTAAGTTATATGGTAATGAACCTAATGATTCATTTTCTAAATAATGTACGTAAGAATGTGACTATAAATTTTATTGGGAATGGAAAGGATAATAAGGTACGTTTAAGTTCATAAGTGGTAATGACACGGCAGGATCTGGTATGTATTTTTATACTTGTCCTTGTCAGTCTTTTATCTGATTATGATTTGTTTATCAGACGTTATATTCTGTTCCATATTCGACTGTTAATCGACTTGCTTCGGGGCCGTTCTTGCCGCAGTTTTAGGTACCAGAGTGGCGATCCTTGCTCTTAGGATCTCGGTTGATTTTTAGAAAGCTCCATTTGCTCGGAGGCTTATCTCTTGCAGTTTTCCACGAGGTAGTAGATTCATGTATATTCGGGGTATGGCGGGCCACTGTCCGCCACGATTGTTATGTTAAAACTCTTAGAAGTGCGTAGTCACATATGGTGGGTCGGTTGTAAAAAGAAAGGAGGCATTGCCGGTTGTTTTTATATATGTTCGGGAAGGTAGCCTGTCGGCTAACTGTTGTTTTACTACGATGTTTTATTTTAAGTTTCATGTATGTTCATGATTTTCTCGATGTTTACTGTAAGGGTGCCCGAGTAGGCACCCGCGATCGCGGTCGGTCGTGATGGTGTTCTTCACTTTTGGAGTTGAATCTTGAAGAGAAGTTGGTTAGGAGCTTACATGGGTTGCTTGTAGCGGATTGGGCGTAAAGATTTGGAGCTAAGACTTGCTTGGAGCGACTTTAAGAACTTGGATATTCTTGGGCTTTTTGAGGTAGTGAAACTTAAACCTCTTTGTGAATTGGTTATTATACATATATTATAAGTATATTATGGATTATATAATATATGGAGTAAAGTTTGGAAGGATTTGGATCTTGTTAAGTTGCTAAAATGGAAATTGGCAAGAAAGCCACAAAATGGTAAAAAACGTATCTTACTTGCTAAGAAGCTAATAACAAAGTAACTATAACTTATATTAAGAATGGAAATATAAGTTGGATGACTAATGAGTAATTTGGATAAGTAAAATGGACAAAGTTGGCCAAGGACCCCAACTTAAGGATTTGATTTACTTTGGGTATTTACTTTGGGTATTTGCATTTACATTGGGGGAAGATTGTTCAATCGCGTTAGTTTGGGCGTGTGATCCTTGTTAATTATTGTATTGTATTGTTATGAAGGCGTGATAGTAAACGCGCACGGTTGAAGCGTAATCCTTCTTTTACTTATTGTTGTTATGAAGGCGTGATAGTAAACCGCGTTACCGTTTGGGCGTGTAATCCCCCTCTTTATGTTGTTTAATTATTACGCCTTATATATGGCATATAATTACGATTATTCGGGCCTTGGAGAAAGATTGAAAAGTGAGTAAAAACGGGGGAAGTGCTGCCCAATTTTCCATAGAATTAGAGGGCTTTTTATTGGTATAAGTATTCAATGGTAAGAAAGGTTTGATAGAAGTACTATGACCATTTTAGGAGTGGAGTACTACGTGTGGCGTGATCTACTTGGCTTAAGGAGTAGCCGACGGGTTGAAGTACTTGGAGCGTTTTGCTATTTGTCGATAATCGTCGCGAGGTATGTGAACCTCTTCCTATCTTTTCTAGCATGATTGTTGTGAACTATGTAGTACGGTAGACGTACGTGTGCTAAACGAGTTTTGGTTGGTTTAAAACATATAGTGTTATAATAGCTTTATGGAAAGTTAGTTATAACGACTTTATGTAGGTAAAAGAATGGTTTATTGATTTTAGAAGTTAAGAGACTTGATCTTGAAAGATAAGAGACTTGACTTAATTGACTTGATATGAATTTTGTTAAAAAGTGTGAAACCTCATTCGTGAGTAATGAGTACTTGGTTTTTAAAGATTGATGTTTTACTGATTTCGGAAATGAGAATAAGTATCGAACAAACCATTGCAGCGTTAATAAAGGAAAATGTATTGACTAATTAATTATATTAAAACGGTAGAAACCTCCATCTGCATATAAGCTAAGATAAGACAAAATTGTATTACATTTCCTAGATCATGGTTGCTTTAATAAGATGGTTATAAACAAGAACAAGCTACTCATAAGGCATATGCTACTCAATTGTTTTAAAAGGAGATTACGTTAAGTGATTAAGACTATGATCTATGGAATCTTTCAAAATAAGAGACTTGAGCATTTGAAATTAGGCAAACTTGAACTTTTGGAAAAGAATGTTGTTACTTGATTTTTAATAAGGAAAGGGTTTTGGTTTACTTGTAAATGTTAGTCAAACTAACTAAATACTAATGGTATAGTGTGACATTTGTAAAAGAAATTCATCTTTTAAAATAAATTAACGTATTTAGTACTTTGGGGTTAAAACCCGACTTTGACATAAAATGAAAGTACCTTGAGTTGTGTGTAACTTGTCTATGTTTGCGTGATAGCCTTGTTGTGCAAGCATCTTGTATTTCTATACCGCCGTCTCGATGGAGTAGGCTGATTGGTTGTGAACGATTCCTATCGAGTCCTATGAGATGGGCCGAGACATGTATTCCATACGATTCCTATCGAGTCCCATGAGATGGGCCGAGACATGTATTCTATACGATTCCTATCGAGTCCCATGAGATGGGCCGAGACATGTATTCCATACGATTCCTATTGAGTCCCATGAGATGGGCTGAGACATGTATTCCATACGATTCCTATCGAGTCCCATGAGATGGGCCGAGACATGTATTCCATACGATTTCTATCGAGTCCCATGAGTTGGGCCGAGACATGTATTCCACACGATTCCACCTCGAGTCCCATGGGATGGGCCGAGACATGTTATACGTATCATACGATTTATACCTAGGCTCGGCGGTGAGGAAGGAGTTCCACGCATGAGGATGACTTCGCGTGTGAGTCCACGACTTGACATGACTACTTTTATGTTGTAAAGCGCAGTTTGGTTATCATACTTGTCTCTGCTTTATATAGATCGTCATGATTTCATTTCTGATATTCGATTTCACATACTTAGTACTGTTATCGACCTCCTTGAGGCCGCGTTCATGCCGTAGTGAGGTACATCGGTTGTGGATCCTCTCATGGGATCACGATTGTGTATTAGGAAGCCCCGTTTCTCCAGAGGCTTATCTTGTGGTATGTTACCCTGAGTCTGTAGGTTCTTGTACATTGTGGGTATGGCGGGGCCTGTCCGTCATAGTTATTGCCACTTTCTTAGAGGTGCGTAGAAATCTTTGTTGTGGCGAGGTTGTAAAGGATGTAGCTGTTCAAATTACGTATATATATGCGAAGGCAAGCTTTTTTGGTTGCTTTTTTATCATATCTCTTGTTTCGTGTTCATGTTTTTATTTCCGCTGATTTTCTCTGATGTTGTATCACTAGGGTGCCCGGGGTAAGGCACCACGGGCCCCGGTTCGGGTCGTGACAAAAGTGGTATCAGAGCAGTTAATCCTCGGAAAGTGTCTACAGACCGTATCTAGTAGAGTCTTGATTATCGGTGTGTTGTGCACCACATCTATAATCAGGAGGCTACAGGATATTTAGGATTGGTTTCCATTCTTCTCATTCTGAGATCGTGCCTTAGAGCTGTGTTGTAAGTTGGACTCCCTCTGACGTATTCTTATGTGCCAGTTATGCCTCCACGCAAGGCAATCGGGGCCCAGGAGGGCAAGGCAGCAGAGGGAGCTGCGAGTGGAGTAGCGGCGGTCTCACCGAGCCATGCACGAGACGCCGTCGGACCGGCAAGGACCAGAGGAGATGGGTTACACGGAGATGGCCCAGTTATTGTCCAGGATAGTGGCAAGACACGAGGATAGGATCACGCAGCAATTCCGTGCAGTAGTACCGTTGTTCACCCGAGGTCGGATAGTTTGAGACTGCGGGACTTTCTGAGTTGCAGCCCGCCAGAGTTTTACGGGTCGAGGCCTGAGGATGATCCGCAGGAGTTCATCCAAGCGATTCTGTGATCGAGAGTGATCAAAGCTTCGGAGACCGAGTCATTGGTCCTATGTTCACATCGGCTGCGCGATACGACAGTCGACTGGTTTGATTCATGGGAACTGTCCCGAGGAGAGCATGCGCTCCCAGCAGGTTGGGACGAGTTCTCAAGGGCATTTCTTGCACATTTCTTGCCTCCACAGATGAGGAGGGCTCGGGCCGACAGATTTTTGATGTTAAGGCGCATCGGCGCATTGCCAGGAGTACAACGTGGAGTTTGACTCGTTGGCTCGGCATGTCCCTGCGTTAGTAGGCGATGGAGGACGAGTGCACCGCCACGCCACCGCTCGATGACTACTTGGCGAGAAGCTTGTTCGGGTGTAGCTCTTCAGCCGCATGGACATTGCCGATGCGAGCTCATGCGCTAGGATGTGAGGCGCGGAGAGGTCGCAGAATGACCGGAGCAGCAGAAAGGCGCCGTAACGCAGGTCCTGTGGTAACTTGCGAGGCGGACCGCCTGAGGCGAGCTAGTTATGCACCTTCGCCAAGATGCAGTGGTCCTCCGCGCCTTGGGGACGTTCGGGGTATTCAGGAGCTGATCAGAGCTCCAGGGCTTCTGGTTCACAGGTATACATGGGTTCTAGCCAGTCGGGTTCATGTTTCCCTCAGTGTGCACGATGCGGCAAGCGTCATCCCGGGGAATGTCGTCTTTTTACTTGTGCTTGTTTCACCTGCGGCCGTCAGGGCCATGTGATGAGAGACTGTCCTAGGAAGAGAGATACAAGTAGAATTACGCAGCCACCGGTCGATGTGAGTTCCTCGCTTCTATGGCTATGCGAACAGTAAGGTGATTATGATTAGAGCGACGAAGGGAAATGAAGCAGTTGATACAGGTATATTCTTACCCCTCTAGAGATTGGTATGCGTTATTGATATGATGATGTGCTAAGTATTATGTTCCGATAGCGTTTTATTAAATTATGATTTAGAGGCCTGGTTAGTAAAGGGGAAGTTGGGTAAAAGATTTTGTTTACGATTGACCTTTGTCGGAGAGCATAGTATACGAGGTAAAATTGTGTGATAAGTCACCGAGTGGTGTGAATTATAAGAGGGTAGTTGAGCTAAGAAGACCACTAGGTTTTCGTGACTGGATTAGTGAGATTGCTCTGGATCGGGGGAAACAACAGTTTGGCGCGGTTATGGGTCGGGTTGAGGACCATTCGCGGTCAACCCGTAGTCGGAATGTTGTGGGGTCGATTCGAGGTGGTCCCTCCGGTGGTAGGGTCACGAGGCGCTAGGCCCAGGTTTAGGTAACCATCGTACGGGTTCGTGGATGCGTTCGACCTGAGTCGGATTGTGAAGGCCGCGAATGGCCTTAGAGTAAATTGAAGCTAGTGGGAGCTGTTGTGAGATTAGAAATTGTTATACCGTATTTCGAGTATGTACGTGGGGCGTGCGTAGAAAAGTTGAAGCTTAAAGTAGGCAAGGTTCGAATTTTTGTGCACAACACCCGATTAGAATCGTTTTTAACTAAACGCTTTACAAGACTGCGAAGGAAAATTCGGCTATGTCATTTATTTTTGGCGGATTTTTCCGAGAGACGATATGTTTTGGACCAACGAGAGGGCAACACGTGGCACCCTCTCATTGGTGGAAGTGTGGGGCGGCATTGGACGAATTGGAGAGTGAGAGTTGGTAGGATATTTTGTGTGTTAGATAGATAAGGTGGGACCCACACACTTGTCCAAATCCACACCCTACACTTGCCTACTACTTGGCATGATCTTGGCCATTGATTTCCCTATAAATACCCCCCTTAGTTGATGAACTTCTTCATCCAAAAATTGTGCTAAGTCTTGAAAGCTCTTCCCCCCCTTTGTGTTGAAGTTCTCGCCCCAGCCTCCTCCTGGTGAGGCCCCTGGCCAGAGCCCTCCCTGGTATAGAAAGTACCCTCCTAGTGGTGCTAGCTGGGTATCCCCTACCTTGAGTTGTTTCGTAAATACACCCCTCTTGGTAGAAATACTCTCCAAGTATTGTTACTATACCCAAAATACCTGCCTAAATACCTTGTAGTATTCCAAGGTTACACTTATACGAAAAGCCCAGAAATACTATTATACTTCCCTTCAGTCACAAAAATGAAACCCTAAGGAAAATCTTCATAGCCGATTGAAGTATTAAGAAGAAGTTGCGTAGAACTTCTAAAGGTTGTTTGGAGCGGGTTGGAACGCCCGGAGTAGGAGCTAAACGTTGCTCAGGACCGACATTTTAACTTGGATAATTATGGGCTTACCGAGGTAATTATCTTGTCTCCCTATTGTAATTGAGTTTACATACTATTGAAGTATAAGAATAAGTATAAGTATATACAAGGAAAGTATATAAGAAGGGAATTGAATCAGACTTACATGGATTCAGACATAAGAGACTTGTGAAGTTTGTGCAGGGAAGTGTTGTCCGATTTTCCGTAAATAGAGAACCTACTGCTTAAGAATATTCTACCGAGTAGTCTAGACTTTGATAGACTTGTATAACCTTTATAGGTTGAATGTTCTGCGAGTAGCATGTACTACTTGAGAGGTGGACAAGGCTAGTCGGGTTATAGCCGTGGAGCGTTTTGCTAATAGTCGATAATCGTCGCGAGGTATGTGATTCTTCCTATCCTCTTGAGCATGATATTTTAAAGAATATATATATAGTACGGTAGACGTACGTGTGTTAACTGAACGTAGTTCTACGGCAATGTCTTTTGACTTAAGCCTGAATAATAAGAATCTTGAAGTATTTCAAACGAATTAAGAACCGTTTTGAAAGAAGAGTAATACTTGATTTTTAAAGCTTAAGAGTTATACTAGCTTTATGGGAAGTTAGGTATAACGGCAAGAGATAAAAGAATGGTTTATTGATTTTAGAAGTTAAGAGACTTGATCTTAAAAGATAAGAGACTTGACTTAATTGAATTAATATGAGTTTTGTTAAAAAGTGTGAAACCTCATTCGTGAGTAATGAGTACTTGGTTTTTAAAAGGATTAATGTTTTACTGATTTCGGAAATGAGAATAAGTATCGAACAAACCACAGCAGCGCTAATAAAGGGAAATGTATTGACTAATAAAGTATTATTAAAACCAAGAGAAACCTCAATCTGCATAAAGCTAAGATGAGACAAAATGATATTTCCTAGATCATGGCTGCTTTAATAAGATTGTTATAAACAAGAATAACATACTCACATATAAGGCATATGTTTCTCAAATCGTTTTAAAGGAGAATTATTTCATTAAGTGATTAAAACTATGAACTACGAAACCTTTCGAAAATGAGAAGCGGAGCATGCGAAATTAGGCAAACTTGAACGTTTGGAAAATAATGTTGTTACTTGATTTTATAAAAGGAAGTGTTTTGGTTTACTTAAAAGATAGTCACTCTATTTTTATACTACGGGTATTGCGTGACTTTTGTGAAAGAAACGGATCTTTTAAAGAGTTAATAAATGAAGTACTTTGGGGATAAAAACCCGAACTTGTTAACATGAAGTAGAAAGTACCTTGTGTGAATAACTTGACCTTGTTGGTTTGTGATAGACTTGTAATGTTCCTTGTTGATGTGATAAGTAAACATGTTAGAATGCTACGTGTGTTAGTATCTTGTGATGGTTGTGTAAAGGGGTTTTCCTTGTTGTGCTTACGTTATTAAGCGTTAAGCCCGTTGTCTCATTATTATATCACATACCCGACTTAATATACCGAGGGCTTGCCACCCTTGATGCGGTCTATACGGCCTATGCGATGCGGTGACTATGCGGAGCAGCGGTATGCTCCGAGATTGATCATTCGGTGTTTTATCCCGACACGGATGCCCTACGCGTCCACGGACTATGCGGTCTATTGAGACTATGCGGATTGCGGGAGTCCAGGAGGGTACCGGGGTTAGCTACCCCCGATGCGGGTCTATACGACCTATGCGGGTCTATGTGTGACCTATGCTTGCTGCGGGAAGTCCAGGATTAGGCACGCATAATGATACTATGGGCGATCGGCCTTGCTTCGATCATTAGCGGCCTAGAAAAGACCAGTTACAGTATACCTATTTCACTCTTGTTTATGTGGTGGGCGTGAGACCCATAGTTATAATTGAGTGATGACTTTGAGGGCGTGAGTCCCTGACTTGACATGACTGCTTATTTATTGTGAACTGTAGTTTAGTTATCATACATGTCTCCTGCTTTATATAGACTACTATGATTTCATTTCTGATGATTTCGCTTCACATACTTGGTACCTGTTGTACTGACCTCCTTCGGGGGGCTGCGTTCATGCCGCAGGTAGAGGTACGCGAGTCGTTGATCCTCGCTCTTAGGGTCACAGTTCATCGTTTGGGAAGTTCCGTTTCTCCGGAGGCTTATCGGTGGTATAGTTCCCTGTCGTTGTAAGTGTTTACATTCAGGGGTATGGCGGGGCCCTGTCCCGCCATTGTTGTCGTATCATTCTTAAGTCTGTAATCTTGTGGGCGAATTGTAAAGGGATATAATCGTTCTAGTTGATATATATATATATGCCGCAAGGCAAGTTTTTCTCAGATAACTGTTTTTCACTTCACTTTATTCATGTCTTGTTTTATATTCCGCTGATTACTCTGATGTATGGCTACTTGGGTGCGGTAAGGCACGATCACGCCCGGTTCGGTCGTGACAAAAGTGGTATCGAGCGATTAATCCTCGGAAAGTGTCTACACCGTATCTAGTAGTCTTGATTATCGGTATGTTGTGCACCATACCAATAATCAGGAGGCTATAGGATATTTAGGATTGGTTTCCATTCTTCTCACTCAGAGATCGTGCCTTAGAGCTGTGTTATAAGTTGGACCCTTCTAACGTATTTCTTTCCCTTACCGTTATGCCTCCGCGTAGGGAAAACCCGCCCGGAGGCGGCAGCCGAGGAGCCGCGAGTAAATCTGAGGGTTACGAGGCACAGCCCAATCATCACCTAGGGTGGTGCGTCATTCGGGAGTTTAGCGACGCCGCACCCCAGCAGGTTTAGCACGCGGCACAGCAGCTCATCGCGGCCATGACATTTGAACCTTCAGTTCCACGACCGGGGAACAGAGAAGATAGATTGCAAAGAGGCGACCCTGTTACTAGCTAGGATTTTAGCAAACCAGAGAATATAGAGTGTATCGACTTATCACGGGTCATGATGACTATCTAAGAGAGGGTGGTACAAGAATAGCTCGTCAGTTAGGCTTGAGCATGGCCTGTGTACGGGCTTATGCGCAGCAGGCCAAGAAACGTAGAGATCGAAGGGTTAACCAAGGACAACAGAAGAGGCGAGCGGCAGGTCCTTAGTAACTTTCGAGGCGAATGCCTCGAAGATATCGGGTACACACCTCCGCTGGTCAGAGTGGTCTCCACGGATTTGTAACGTTTGGGGTATGCCGGAGTTGGTCAGAGCTCCAGGGCTTCCGGTTCACAGTATGACAGGCGTCATCCCGGGGAATGTCGTCTTTTTGTTGGTACTTGTTGTACCTGCGGTCGTCAGGGCCAGGTGTCGAAAGGGTGTCCTAGTAGGAGGACATAGCCTTCAGGATCGGTGGGTAGTTCGTCACCTTCCTTAGCTATGCGCCCAACAGGGTAGGATTGATTAGAACGACAGAGGGGAGTGAAGCTGTAGATACAGGTAGATCCTTAACCCTCTAGAGATGAGTTTACCTTAAAAGTTATGTTAATTGTGATTAGAAATCATGGTTAGTAAACCGGGTAAGGTTGGGGATAAGAAAAGTGTGAGCCTTAGAGTGTTATATGTGGAGACCTTAGAGGTAAGGCCATCTCGAGTAAAGATGTATTTTTTTTTATGTTTGACCCTTATCGGAGTGCATAGTACACGTGAGCTATGTTGTGGGATAAGTCCCTGGGTAGTGTGAATGAAAGAGAGTAGTTGAGCTAAGAAGACCGCTAGGTTTTCGTATCGTGATTAGTGAGATTGTTCCGGATCGGGGAGCTAGTGTGTTGCGCGTTGCCGGGTCGGGTTGAGAGCACGCGGTCAACCCGCGGCCGTATGGTGATAAATTCGATTCGGGGTGGTCCCGCCAGGTGATAGGGTCATGAGGGTGTTAGGCCCAAGTTTAGTTAACCATCGTACGAGTTCGTGGATGCGTTCGACCAGTAGTCGGGCCAATGAGGTCAGCCCCTCTTGTCTTTCATTCAAGATCGTTTTACTCGGCAGAGGGTTATGCGAGATGTTATATCAGGAAGGTTGTAAGGCTGCACGAGGTGCCTACCTTCACCTTATGGCAGACAGTGAAGCCCGTGTTGCTTTTTCTCGGAGGTTTTACGAGCAGGTTAGGGACTCGGTGAGTCTCGACCGCATTCGCCCTCGGGCCAGTGTTTGGATTTCAGGGGTAGTTGTGAGGATTGTTGTCTCCTGTCGAGGGAGTGTTTTATAGCTACCGTTTCAGTTTTCGGATGTCGCCTTATGAAGCCTTAGGGGCGGAAGTGTAAGTTGTCGGTCGATTGGTTCGATGTTGGCAAGGTTCAGATTGTTGGTTCATACCGCCAGCAGAATGTGGCTGGTGTGGCCAATTTTGGGAAGCGAGGAAACTTAGCACGAGGTACTGGAGCCTTTTCGATCATGTGAAGAATAGGCCAGGTTGCCTATAGTTAGCATTGCCGTCCGACTTAGGAGGCAGTACGTCCGGTCTTTCGTGTTGCTATGTCCGGGAAAGTATCGGAGATCCATCCAGAGTGTTCCCAGTTAATGATGACCAAGTTAGAGATAGTAACCCAGAGATTTGGAAACTGAAGCAGTAACAGAAATGTGGTAAGTTATGAGAAAGAGTTCGAGTGTACGAGAAGGGTACGACACGTAAGGGAAGAAGCGAGCATGTGTTAAGAACATAGTAGTGATCATTTCGTTTGAAAAGAAAGGGTGCTAAGGGAGTATCTTTTAACCCTTGGGTGGGAGTTTTTGTAGTGATGGAGGTGATTCCTCGTGGACTTGGAGGTAAGTATTTACGCTTGTTGTGTTGTGGCCAGGTGTGGCATGGTTGTTTTCGTAAGTATAGCAGTGAAGACTATACTGGCGCCTGTTTATTTTGAGACTTAGAAGGAACATTCGGGACGAATGTTTCTAAGGAGGGGAGAATGTTATACCCCGTATTTCCAGAGTATGTACGTAAGGACGTACGTAGAAAAGTTTGAAGCTTAAAGTAGGCAAGGTTCGAATTTTTGTGCACAACACCCGATTAGGATCGTTTTCGACGAAACGTTTTACAAGACTTGCGAAGGGAAAATTCCGGCTATGTCATTTATTTTTTTTGCGGATTTTTCCGAGAGATGATATGTTTTGGACCAACGAGAGGAAACACGTGGCACCTCTCATTGCGGACGTGTGGGGCGGCATTGGACGAATTGAGAGTGAGAGTTGGTAGGATATTTTATGTGTTAGATAGATAAGGTGGGACCCACACACACTTGTCCAAATCCACACCCTACACTTGCCTACTACTTGGCATGATCTCGCCATTGATTTCCTATAAATACCCCTTAGTTGATGAACTTCTTCATCAAAAATTATGCTAAGTCTTGAAAGCTCTTCCCTTTGTGTTGAAGTTCTCGCCCTAGCCTCCTCCCCTGGCGAGGCCCTTGGCCGAGAGCCCTCCCTTGGCCGAAAGTACCCCCTCCTAGTGGTGCTAGTTGTGGGGTACCCCCCTACCTTGAGTTGTTTTCGTAAAATACACCCCCCCTCTTGGTAGAAATACTCTCCAAGTATTGTTACTATACCCAAAATACCTTGGCCTAAATACCTTGTAGTATTCCAAGGTTACACTTATACGAAAAGCCCAGAAATACTATTATACTTCCCTTCAGTCACAAAAACGAAACCCTAAGGAAAATCTTCATAGCCGATTGAAGTATTAAGAAAAAGTTGCGTAGAACTTCTAAAGGTTGTTTGGAGCGGGTTGGAACGCCCGGAGTAGGAGCTAAACGTTGCTCAGGACCGACATTTTAACTTGGATAATTATGGGCTTACCGAGGTAATTATCTTGTCTCCCTATTGTAATTGAGTTTACATACTATTGAAGTATAAGAATAAGTATAAGTATATACAAGGAAAGTATATAAGAAGGAATTGAATCATTTACATGGGATCAGACAGAGACTTGTGAAGTTTGTGGTAAGGAAGTGCCCGATTTTCCGTAAATAGAGAACTCATCGCTTAAGAATATTCTACCGAGTAGTCTAGACTTTGATAGACTTGTATAACCTTTATAGGTTGAATGTTCATGCAGTAGCATGTACTACTGAGAGGTGACAAGGCTAAGCGGGTTATAGCCGTGAGCGTTTTGCTAATAGTCAATAATAATCGCCGCGAGGTATGTGATTCTTCCTATCCTCTTGAGCATGATATTTTAAAGAATATATATATAGTACGGTAGAGGGGGTTTTCCCTTGTTGTGCTTACGTTATTAAACGTTAAGCCCGTTGTACTGTTATTATATCACATACCCCCTTGACTTAATATACCGAGTGCTTGCCACCATTGATGCGGTCTATACGGCCTATGCATGCGTGACTACGCGAGAGCGGTATGCTCCAGATTGATCATTCGGTGTTTTATCCCGACGCGGGATGCCCTACGCGTCCATGGGACTATGCGGTCTATTGAGACTATGCGGATTGCGGGAGTCCGGGAGGGTACCGGGTTAGCTACCCCGACGCGGTCTATACGACCTACGCGTCTATGTGTGACCTATGCGGCCGCGGGAAGTCGAGGATTAGGCACGCATAATGATACTATGGGCGATCGGCCTTGCCGATCATTAGCGCCTAGAAAAGACCGATTCTGATACCTATTTCACTCTTGTTTATGTGGTGGGCGTGAGACCCATAGTTATAATTGAGTGATGACTTTGAGGGCGTGAGTCCCTGACTTGACATGACTGCTTATTTATTGTGAACTGTAGTTTAGTTATCATACATGTCTCCTGCTTTATATATACTACTATGATTTCATTTACAGATTTTCGCCACATACTTGGTACTGTTGTATCGACCTCCTTCGGGCTGCGTCACGCCGCAGTAGGTACGCCAGTCGTTGATCCTCGCTCTTAGGGTCACAGTTCATCGTTTGGGAAGTTCCGTTTCTCCGGAGGCTTATCGGTGGTATAGTTCCCTGTCGTTGTAAGTGTTTACATTCAGGGGTATGGCGGGGCCCTGTCCCGCCATTGTTGTCGTATCATTCTTAGAGGTCTGTAGTACTGTTGTGGGCAGAATTGTAAAAAGGGATGTAATTGTTTAGTTGATATATATATATATGCCGCAAGGCAAGTTTTTCTCAGATAACTGTTTTTCACTTCACTTTATTCATGTCTTGTTTTATATTCCACTGATTACTCTGATGTATGACTACTTGGGTGCCCGGGGTAAGACACCAGTCACGGGCCCGGGTTCGGGTCGTGACAGAAATGACTCCTCGTTGGCTTGGATTTGAGTTTTGCGCACCCGTTATATTCTGGCCATTAGTGGCATAATTTGGTTCGTAAGTATAGCAGTGGAGACTATATCGGCGCTTGTATGTTTGGAGACTTAGAAGGAACATTCGGGACGAATGTTTCTAAGGGGGGAAGAATGTTATACCCCGTAGTTCCAGGGTATGTATGCGAGGACGTACGTACGAGAATACGACAGAAAAATTGGAAAGGAAGAAAGATGTGATTTTTCAACGGAAAAGTTTCCGGTTTTTGTAATGGAAAAATGTTCGTTGATGGGAATTGGATTCCCACATTTGGTATTTGGGCTTCTTGAATTATATTAGAATTTTGAGATTTTATTTTCGGAAATGGTCACGTGGGGCCCACGGGAGAAATTTACGGTTTTGTGGGGCCCGCTTTGTTTTTGAGATTTTGGCCATTATGGATATTTTCGGAAGATGAAATATTTTGGACAAATAGGAGGGCGACACGTGTCACCCCCTAGGTGGCTCTTGGCCGAAATCACTTGACAAGTGGCAAGACAAGTGGCCTTGTCTTGCAAGATATTTTTAGTTGGACAAGTGGCTTGTGGGGCCCACACACACTTGTCCCCAATCTCAACCACACACTTGCCTTCATCCTAGCCTTGGTTGTCCTATATATGCACCCTTAGTTGATGAAATCTTCCACACTTAACCATTTCAAGACTTGAAAACCCTCCCTCTCCCTTCACGGCTCTCTACCATGGTGCCTTTTCTTGAGCAAAATTTGTCCAACAATTCTTAAACTCTTAAGTGTTCTTCCCTAAGGTGTTAGGAAGATTGTGTACCAAGAGTTGGAAAAGATTTCACACCCCTAGCCTATTTAGTTTGCCTTGGCCGAAAGTTGTCTTGTTGGAACCCTAAGTGTTCTTCACTTTTTGGAGTTGAATCTTGAAGAGAAGTTGGTTAGGAGCTTCTATGGGTTGCTTGTAGCGGATTGGAACGTAAATATTTGGAGCTAAGACTTGCTTGGAGCGACTTTAAGAACTTGGATATTCTTGGGCTTTTTGAGGTAGTGAAACTTAAACCTCTTTGTGAATTGGTTATTATACATATATTATAAGTATATTATGGATTATATAATATATGGAGTAAAGTTTGGAAGGATTTGGATCTTGTTAAGTTGCTAAAATGGAAATTGGCAAGAAAGCCACAAAATGGTAAAAACGTATCTTACTTGCTAAGAAGCTAATAACAAAGTAACTATAACTTATATTAAGAATGGAAATATAAGTTGGATGACTAATGAGTAATTTGGATAAGTAAAATGGACAAAGCTGGCCAAGGACACCAACTTAAAGATCAGATTTACTTTGGATCAGATTTACTTTGACCGTATTTACTTTGGACCAGATTTACTTTGGATGTATTTACATTTCGGCGGAAGATTGTTCAATCGCGTTCCGCTTGACGTGTGATCCCTTGTTAATTATTGTATTGTATTGTTATGAAGGCGTGATAGTAAACCGTTACACGGTCATGCGTAATCCCCTTCTTTTACTTATTGTTATTATGAAGGCGTGATAGTAAACCGTTACCGTTTGGGCGTGTAATCCTTTCTTTATGTTGTTTAATTATTACGCCTTATATATGGCATATAATTACTGCTATTCGCCTTGGAGAAAGATGGAAAAGTGAGTAAAACGGGAAGTACGCCAATTTTCCGTAGAATTAGAGGGCTTCGTATTGGTATAAGTCTTCAATTGTAAGAAAGGTTTGATAGAAGTACTATGACCATTTTAGGAGTGGAGTACTACGTGTGGCGTGATCTACTTGGCTTAAGGAGTAGCCGACGGGTTGAAGTACTTGGAGCGTTTTGCTATTTGTCGATAATCGTCGCGAGGTATGTGAACCTCTTCCTATCTTTTCTAGCATGATTGTTGTGAACTATGTAGTACGGTAGACGTACGTGTGCTAAACGAGTTTTGGTTGGTTTAAAACATATAGTGTTATAATAGCTTTATGGGAAGTTAGTTATAACGACTTTATGTAGTTAAAAGAATGGTTTATTGATTTTAGAAGTTAAGAGACTTGATCTTGAAAGATAAGAGACTTGACTTAATTGACTTGATATGAATTTTGTTAAAAAGTGTGAAACCTCATTCGTGAGTAATGAGTACTTGGTTTTTAAAGATTGATGTTTTACTGATTTCGGAAATGAGAATACGTATCGAACAAACCATTGCAACGTTAATAAAGGAAAATGTATTGACTAATTAATTATATTAAAATCAGTAGAAACCTCCATCTGCATAGAAGCTAAGATAAGACAAAATTGTATTACATTTCCTATATCATGGCTGCTTTAATAAGATGATTATAAACAAGAACAAGCTACTCACACATAAGGCATATGCTACTCAATTGTTTTAAAAGGAGATTACGTTAAGTGATTAAGACTATGATCTATGGAATCTTTCGAAAATAAGAGACTTGAGCATTTGAAATCAGGCAAACTTGAACTTTTGGAAAAGAATGTTGTTACTTGATTTTAATAAGGAAAGTGTTTTGGTTTACTTATAAATGTTAGTCACTCTATGTTAATACTACGGGTATCGGGTGACCTTTGTAAAAGAAATGGATCTTTTAAAAAGAATTTAACGTACGTAATACTTTGGGGTCAGAACCTGGACTTTGACATAAAATGAAAGTACCTTGAGTTGTGTGTAACTTGCCTATGTTTGCGTGTGATAGCCTTGTTATGCAAGCATTGTATTTATACCGCCGCCTCTCGATGGAGGGGCTGATTGGTTGTGAACGATTCCTATCGAGTCCCATGAGATGGCCGAGCAATTTATTCCCTACGGTTCCGATTGAGTCCCATTAGATGGGCCCAGAAATGTATTACAAACGATTCCGAACGAGTACCATGAGATGGGTCAAGACATGTATTCCATACGATTCTATCGAGTCCCACGAGACGGGCCGAGACACGATTCCATACGATTCCTATCGAGTCCCACGAGATGGGCCGAGACATGTATTCCACACGATTCCGCCTCGAGTCCCGTGGATGGGCCGAGACATGTTATACGATTACACGATTTATACCTAGATCGGCGGTGAGGAAGGAGTTCCACGGGCATGAGGGATGACTTGGTGTGAGTCCCGACTGATACGACTACTTTTATGTTGTAAAAGCGTAGTTTAGTTATCATACTTGTCTGCATTTTATATAGATCGTCATGATTTCATTTACGTGATTTCGCCACATACTGTACTTGTTATCGACCTCCTTCGGGGCTGCGTTCACGCCGGAGGTAGAGGTACACGGCCAGGATCTCGCCATGAGATCACGCTCAACAGATTGGGAAGCCCGTTTCTCGAGGCTTATCTTGTGGTATGTTACCCAGTCGTAGGTTCTGTACATCTGTGGTATGGCGCCTGGCCCCGTCGTCATAGTTGTTATCACTTTCTTAGAGGTCCAGTAATCTTGTGTGTGGTTGTAAAGGATGTAACTGTTCAGATTCTGTATATATATGCAAGAAGGCAACTGTTTTGGTTGGCCTGTTTTTTTATCATATCTCTTGTTTCGTGTTCATGTTTTTATTTCCGCTGATTTTCTCTGATGTTGTATCACTAGGTTGCCCGGGGTAAGGCACCAGTCACGGGCCCCGGTTCGGGTCGTGACACTTTTCTTGCATGATTCCTTAAGATAAAGAAAGTAAGTTCTACTCCTTAAATGATCCATTCCTTGGTTGTATTTGAATTGCCTAAAATAGAATTCGTTCTATGTACTCCCTTGATTGTACTTTGATGTTTAAATTGTAAGTTGTATAATCCATTTCCTTAGTGAAGTTTGGATTCTTAAAAGTGAAAGTATTTTACTTAAAGTACATGGAGTCTTGAAAAGGAAGTGGTTTCCAAACCTTTTGGCTAGTGCCTTAGTTCCAAAACCTAAGGGTTGTTGTAATGACTTTAGGGGAGTTAAAGGAGTGATTTACTTATTTGTTTTAAGAGAGGAGAAATGACATGATTTAAGAGAAGTAACTTGTTTTAAAGGTGTGAGTTACTTGAGGTTTAAAAGTAGAAGAAACTTGTTTTCTAAATATTAAGGGACTTGAAGTATTTTGAAAGTTAAGAAACTTGATTTGAAAGTTTGTGATACTTGGTTTTAAGTGTAAGTCTCTTGGTTATAAAAAAGGAATGAAATTGTCTAAAACCATAAAGGGTTATAACGGCTTTATGGGAAGTTGGTTATAACGGTTTTATGGAAGGTTAAGAAAGTTGTCTATTTTGATTATTGGGCATAAGTTGCCTAGATTGTGAAAATTTGAAGTTACTTGATTTCAAACTTTGAAATGAGTTTTCTAAAAGTGTAGTAACTTACATTGAAAAATAGACACACCTTGATACTACGGGTGTTAGTATCTTGGGATTTTACATAAAAAGGAGTCTTTTGAAAAGAATGTACGTACGTAGTACTTTGGCTTGTTAAATGAGAATTTATTCTATTTGTGCCTCGATAAGTACTTTGGCTTGTTAAATGAGAATTATTCTATGTGTGCCTTGATAAGTACTTTGGCTTGTTAAATGAGAATTATTCTATTTGTGCCTCGATAAGTACTTTGACTTGTTAAATGAGAATTTATTCTATTTGTGCCTCGATAAGTACTTTGGCTTGTTAAATGAGAATTATTCTATGTGTGCCTTGATAAGTACTTAGGCTTGTTAAATGAGAATTATTCTATTTGTGCCTCGATAAGTACTTTGGCTTGTTAAATGAGAATTTATTCTATTTGTGCCTCGATAAGTACTTTGGCTTGTTAAATGAGAATTTATTCTATTTGTGCCTCGATAAGTACTTTGGCTTGTTAAATGAGAATTTATTCTATTTGTGCCTCGATAAGTACTTTGGCTTGTTAAATGAGAATTTATTCTATTTGTGCCTTGATAAGTACTTTGGCTTGTTAAATGAGAATTATTCTATGTGTGCCTTGATAAGTACTTTGGCTTGATTAATTGAGAATTGCCTATGTGTCGGGCGATAGCCTTTGAGTGCAAGGATTATGTTTTATTAAGTTGTCGCGACTCGGTTGGAGGGCCGATCGTCTTGTTGTAAGTTACTCGACGCATCGACGCTGATGTGGGATTCCACGGTATGCTTCCGTTATTTGTAGTACTTGGGTTAAATTCCTGATTTTTATAAGAAGACATGGCAGTGCTTATGTTTTGTTTGACGGTTGAGATAGGGTAAGAGTATAAGTGAGGGTAAACCCCAAGATGCTATACCACCTTCTCCGAGGTAAGAGTATAAGTGAGGTAAACCCCAAGACATTATACCCCGCTTGTTTTGTTTGATGGTCGGTTGAGATAGGGTAAGAGTATAAGTGAGGGTAAACCCCAAGATGCTTTACCACCTTCTCGTGGTAAGAGTATAAGTGAGGGTAAACCCCAAGACATTATACCTCGCTTTACCACCGCTCGCTTTTCTGCTTGTCTGCATGTGCTTTTAGGACACAGTGGGACTTGGTGTTCATGTATGCCTATTGGTGTTATATAATATCATGGACTGCCTGCAGTGAGTAAGGAATCCACGGTCAAGAATGATATTATTGGCGTGAGACCCATGTTTATATATTAGAGATGACTTGAGGCACGTCCCTCGACTTGTTATGATCGCTATGTGTTTGTAATCGTAGGTTGGCTATCATACATGTCTCCTTTTTGTTTAGATCGTTATGACTTCATTACAAGATTTCATCGTTTCACATACTTGGTACATTCTTCGCATCGACCTCCTTCGGGCTGCTCATGCCGCAGTTTAGGTACGCAGATTTGGTGATCGGCAGTGTAGGACCGCCGTAGTTTTGGATAGCTCCTTCGTTCGGAGTTTATCTTTTGGTATAAGTTCTTTCAAGATGTGCTTTTGTACGATTATGGTACGGGCCTTGTCCCATCATATTTCAGTAAAACTCTTAGAGGTCTGTATTCATATGTGGGATTGGACTCATGCACGGTGTAGTGTCTTTTGTTTATGTATATATGGAAGCCTTGTCGGCTTTGCCCTTGCACGAAAAAATAGGTGTTATTTAATTTTCGCAGTTTACTTGTGTTGTTAAGGTAGAAGGGTGCCCAGGTAGGGCACCAGTCATGGGCCCGGGGTTCTGGGTGTGACAGAGTGGTATCGTGAGCGATCGATCTGAATGTCTACAGACCGTGTCTAGTAGAGTCTTGATTATCGGTGTGTTGCGCGCCACACCCATAAACAGGAGGCTACAGGACATTTAGGAGTTGGTTTCTATTCTTCTCACTCTAAGATCGTGCCATAGAGCTGTGTTAGTAAGATAATTCCTCTCTGACGTGATTTTGTGTTACAGTTATGCCTCCAAGGAGGGCAACAGCCGCCCAGAAGGGCAAAGGAGTAGCAGGAGCTACTAGTCAGACTCAGAGAGTTGATAGGGCTTATGCCCAGGGTATACCGGATGTTGTTCCGCAGTCGGCGAGTTCTTCTGCGCCAGGTTTTGAGGCCCCAGCACCAGAGCCTCCAGTTTCTCAGTTAGGGGAAGACGTTAGGGTCATGAAGGAAGCCATTATGTTATTGACCAAGATAGCAGTGCTACAGTTTCATCAGCAGGGGGTTATTCGGCCAGCATGCATGTGTACAGTGGGTAGAGGCCAAAGACGAGATCTGCACAGAAGAGGGCTAGACCGGTTGGTTATTCCGGTGAGTTGTTGGACGAGCTGCCTCAAAGAATGAGTGAGATATTCGTCCCAGCCTACCCAGTACATACCCCCGCAGTTCACAGGTGGGATATTGGACCCCACAAGGTATTTAGGAGCCGGTCCAAGCTCCAGAGGTCGAGGTTCTCAGAGGAGCAGAGGATTTTCTCGGTCGAGGCCACCTATTCCTCAGTGTATCAGATGTGGTAAGCGTCATTCGGGGAAATGCCGTTATGGCACAGGTGTTTGCTTTTATTGTGGCCATCCGGGCCATATACTGAGGGTATGTCCTTTTAGAAAGAGCACTGGTGAAGTGGCTCAGCCTATGAGGCCGGTAGTTGGTTCCCTTTCCTCCACAGCTGTACGTTCCCCAGGGCAGGGTGTTCAGATGTTAGCCAGCCGTGGTAGAGGTCAGGGTGGAGTTTATAGTTCTGGCGGTCCTTCGAACCGCAGAGATGACGTGACTACGGGACAGGATCAGGAGGCGACATCGCACGGGGTTACAGGTATATTTTGATTCCTTTGAATCATACGTGCGTTGATAGATTCAGATTTTACCCTAGCGTATATGTTTTCCCTTTATTGCTAGAGTTGTAAAGTGATAGTACCCCAGAGGTAGGGATACCTTGATTAGTAAAGTGAGAAGTTAAGAATGTTGACAAGAATGGTAAGTGAGCTGAGACTATAGTTGTGTAGAGCTCACAAGTTGTAATTACCCCGTAACAGTGAAAGACCGATAGGGAAGGATGTATAGTAGAAATACTTTGGCTTATGTGACGAACCTCTAGTGAATAAGGGATAGGGTAAGAAGTACCTTGAGATAAGAGAGAGATTTATTTCAGACTAAGAATGAGAAGTTAAGTGTGACGATGAGTCGGGTTATGGACTCATCTCGGGTCAACCGGTAGTATGGAAGGGGGTGAGGTCAGTTGGTAGTGGTCCCGTTATGTGGTAGGATCCCGAGGATGCCAGGCCCAAGTTTATTTAATCGTTGTACGAGTTCGTGGATGCGTTCCACCAGAACTAGGTCGTAAGGACCGAGAAGAGCCTTAACGGGAATGTAAGTAACTATATGACCAAGTTTGGATAGTAACTCCAAGGATTGGAGAAGAGAAACAAAATTTGAGATTTTGTACGTGTACTAGATGAGTTTGAAAGTACGAGAAAGAATGACAAGTAAGGAAAGAAAGGAACCTCTAAGGATCCCGTGTTTTAGAAGACTGTAACCTTCGAGTTTTGTGAGAAGGGGTCGCAGACGGAAGGTCCATTGATATGTTCACGTGTGTTATGAGGTGGCCATGTGTGGCATCATTGGTCTTGTGCAGTTTTGACTGTTAGGCATAGTATAAAGATTATGCCGGAGTTTGTAGATCTTGGCAACCAACTAAGAACATTCGGGGACGAATGTTTCTAAGGGGGGAAGAATGTTACACCCCGTAAGTCCAGGACATGTAAAAGAGAATGTACGAAAGGAAACAAGACTTGGAAATTGGTACCAAAGGAAGAATTGTTTTTCCGACGGAAAATGTTCCGAATGTCGGAAAGGAAAAATGTTCGTTGTTGAGAATTGGATTCTCAAAATGTATTATTTGAAGAGTATGTAACCTATTAGCATTATGGAAATTTATTTTTTACGGATTTGGTCACGTGGGGCCCACCCAAGAAATTTTACGTTTTGCGGGGCCCACGAGGGTTACGGAATTTTTATGGACGAATGAGAGGGCGACATGTGGCACCCCCATAAGGTCTTGGTCGAATTAGAGGAGGGGTAAAATGGTCATTGACCATCTTGGAAGATAAGTCTTGCAAGCATGACATTGTTGACTTGTCAACTTGTCCACATAGGCTTAATCCAAGTGAAATTCATCCTAGCCTCACATTTGTGATAATCCAAGCCCTCCATTGTGTTTTATAAGCTTACTACTAGTGCAAGACTAGCTCATTTACACTTAGAAAAATTAGAACACTTAGTGCCAAGAGAAGAAGCTCTCGGGTTTGGCTAAGCTCTCACATGAAAAATTTGTAGTTTTGATCCATTAGCCACAAGACTTTGACCCAATGTCCCTAAGGGTATTATAAGGTTATCTCAATAGAAAGATTTCGGAAAAACGGAGTTTTCACGTTAGTCGCAAGGCGGAAACTAAAGGAGTTCTTCAACTTTGAAGTTGGAACTTGAAGATGGGTTCTTCATAGGCCTCTAAGGAGTGCTTGGAGCGGATTGGAACTTAAGGAAAGGAGCTAAGAATTGCTAAGGCGCGACTTTGAATCTTGGAAATTTTAAGGGCTTGGAAAGGTATAACTTTTGTCGTTTTAGCAATTAAGTTTACTTATTGATTGTAGCTATGGTTATTAGCAAGCATGAGTTATATATTATGTAGTTGGATTAGTGTGTTGGCTATTGGAACCCTAAATCCGAAAACTAGCATGTTTAGCCTTAAGACTACAATTCAAGTTGATTATTCGTTTAAGTCGTCGCATGTTTTTTTTTTTTTAGGTAAATGCAAATATTATTACTAGAAACAGAAAGAAAAGTGGCTACAATCAATCATTGAGGGTTCTCAGTCCTCAACGTAATGCAAAGAAGAAGCAGGGGAGTAAGGAGTTGTCACTCGAAGGTGCCATTACAAGAAGGGATAAAATCATAGAGTACTCTATAAGATGTTGTTTTAATCTTAGTAATAACCTCGTCTGCCGGTAAGCTTGTGCCTTCAAAGAGCAGTGTGTTCCTTGTCCTCCAAATCTCATAGACCATAATGCAGAAGGCAATTAAGGTTGCTTTTGCTCGGATGCCTGTCCGCATGGATCTTTTTTAATCCATTTGAGAGAACTTTCAACAGTGGTCATTTCTCTCCTAATTCCCAACCAATCTCTTATGCTCTTCCAAATCAAACGGGTGTAGGGGCATGTGAAGAAGAGGTGCTCCCTTGTTTCATTTGCTTGCTTGCAGAACCCACAAGACTTATCCTCCAAGTTAAGATAGGAAAGAGTGTCCTTTGTAGCTAACCGCTTTCTACAATTTAGCCACATGGTGAACGAGAACTTAGGGGGGATGAACCCTTTCCAGATTTGTGACATCCAAGGCTTTTTATCTTGCTTAGTGCGCAAGATCTCATATACGAGGCTTGAATCAAATTTACCGTTGGTACAACACTTTGCTAATCCGGCAATTGCAACTCCTTGGCTACCAAAGATGGAAACAAGTTTGTCGCGTATCCCACAAATCTTTCTGAATAGGGGGGAGTCTCTAGGACGTACCTCATAGTCCCAAAAAGAACCGCCTCTCAAATAAAAGCTGTTGATCCATTGGACCCAAAGTGAGTTTACCTCGGTGTGGGTTTGCCAAATAGTCTGGGATAGCAGGGCGTGGTTCCATTCCTTGATATTCATAAGGCCCAAGCCTCCTTCAGATTGAGGTAGGCAAATGGCCTCCCAGGCGACTCTTGGTGGTTTCCCTCCCCATAAGAACTGGATACAGGCAGACCTTACCTTGTTTAGTACAGTGGCCGGAATAGGAAGGGCCCGGAACCAAAAGCTCTCAACCCCTTGGATGACCGACCTGATAAGCTCTAGCTTGCCCGCATAAGAAAGCGTGTGGTGTCCCCATTTCTGAATGTAATTCGAAATAGCACTAGTGAAAGGAGCAAATTGGTCCACTGAGACTGAAATTGGGGACAAAGGAATCCCTGGCACCGCACCGAAAGCTACCAATGCCGAATCCAACTCTGGCCAAGATCAAGTCACGTACCTCATCATGTACTCCCGCTAAGTAGACGGAGGATTTGGATGGGTTAAGAGTTAACCCAGAGACAGCCTCCAATTCCTCCAGACAATTCATAAGAATCCCAACCGAAGAAATATCACCTTTGGCAAAGAGCATGAGGTCGTCCGCAAAAGCAAGATGAGTAATACCCAACCTTTTACACTTTGGATAAAAAGAGAAAGCTCTAGCCTCAGTCTTCAATTTCAGCATCCTCGAAAGGTAATCCATACACAAGATAAAGAGCGAAGGGGACATAAGATCACCTTGTCTAAGGCCTCGCTTACCCTTGAAGTAACCATGTAACTCACCGTTGATAGAAAGAGAGAAGGAGGTTGAGCAAACACACTCCATGATCCATCTAACAAATCTGTCTGGAAAGTTGAGGCCTCTTAATACCGAATCAAGGAAACTCCAAGAGACCATGTCAAAAGCTTTCCTAAGATCCACCATGAGCATACACCTTGGTGAGACTCTGGCTCTATTAAATCCTCTCACAAGCTCTTGTGCTACATAGACATTGTCCATCATATTTCTCCCTTTCACAAAAGCCCCTTGTGATTTGTCAACGAGAGAAGGAAGAACCTTTGCCATTCTATTAGCTAGAATCTTTGTAATGATCTTATAGACCACATTAGTTAATCCAATAGGCCTAAAATCAGTTACCTTAGGATCCCGATCAGTCTTGGGTAGTAAGGCAATGATGGTATGATTCAGTTGTTTCAAAAGAACCCAGTGAGAGAAGAACTCTTGAGCAACGCTTCTTACTACATCATATCCCACATCTCTCCATCTATTCTTGAAGAAGGCTGCCGAATACCCATCCGGTCCAGGAGCCTTATCATTTCCAATATCAGAAAGAGCTTCCCAAATCTCCTTTGGGGATATGAAGTGCAAAAGTTGTAGACTGTCCTCTTCACTTAGCTTCGGGCCAAAGTTTCACACTTCAGGATCAAAGTTTTATGTGAATCGGGATGTGCCTAGAAGATCCTTGTAGAATTCCTCAAGAAGCTTTCTTACCTCCCCTGGTGATGTAGTGATAACACCATTAGATTTGATAAGAAAGTTGATGGAGTTCTTAACATTACTTCTCTTGATCAAGCTATGGAAGTATTTGGAGCATTTATCACTTCCAATCAAGTGTTTCTGTCTTGACTTTTTCCTTATGAAATGTCTCTCGGCTTCCATTTGTCACGACCCGTTTCGGGGCCCGTGACTGGTGCCTTACCGGGGCACCCAAGTAGTCATACATCAGAGTAACCAGCGGAATGTAAAACAAGACAGAAGCTTTATAAAATAGACGCTTTATGAGAAAACGTCGCCTTTCAAGATATATAAATAAACATGGTTCAGATTACATCCCAAACTGAACAACATGACTCTGCACTCTAAGGAAAATATACAACTATGGCGGACATTCCCGCCATACCTGATCAGTAAAACTATCTACAACAGGGAGATCATACCCAAAAGTAGAGCCTCCGGAGAAGATGGAGCTCCTGACACCAACGCAAAAGATCCTAAGGATGCGGATCTAGCACCTGCTTGCCTTTACCTGCGGCATGAACGCAGCCCCCCGAAGGAGGTCAGTACAACAGGTACCAAGTATGTGAAACTATAAAGTACTTTAAATGAAATCAAAGTATTTAAAACCTTTTCACAAATATAATCAGTTCAATTGCACATAGTGCCATATCACAAACAATAACAGTAATAGGAAAACTGTAACAGGTCTAGTCTAGGTCGCGAATGATCGGGCAAGGCCAATCCCCATAGTATCATTCTGCGTGCCTAGTCACGGACTTCCGCGATCCGCATAGGTCACACAGCACCGCGTGAGGTATTCTCGTGATCGGGGCAGCTAACCCCAGATCCGCCTAGGCTCCCGCAGCCCGCATAGCCTCAAAAGACCGCATAGTCTCAACAGACCGCATAGGGAATCCCCCGCATCAGGCTAAACACCCGGAATGATCAATCCTGGAGCATACCGCTGCTCCGCATAGTCTCACAGACCGCATAGGCCGTATAGACCCGCATCAAGGGGGGCAAGCCCTCAGTATAACAGTCAAGGGGGTAGGTGATACAATAACAGTACAACGGACTTACCGGTTAGCAACGTAAGCACAGCAAGAATGACCCCCTTACACAGCATTTCAAGACACTAACACAGATAGCATCATAATATGTCTACCTATCAAACAATCTTACTACACTTAACAGAAATCAATACAAGGCTTTTATAACAAACAAGTAAACAGTTCCTTTTTATCTTTCTTAAGTTGTTATACCTAACTTCCCATAAAGCTAGTATAACTCTTAAGCTTTTGTTTTAAAAACCAAATATTTATCTTCATAAAACATGATTCAGTAGTTCTTTGAAATGCATCAGGATTCTTATTATTCAGGCTTAAGTCAAAAGACATTGCCGTAGTTATTATTCAGTTAACACATGTACGTCTACCGTACTATATATATATGTTAAAATATCATGCTTAGGAAGAATCACATACCTTCTCGAAAACCTCCGCCAAGTTAAATATGTCGCCAAGCAGAGAATCAAATTTATAATAGTCACAGACATCTATCAAAGTCTAGACTACTCAAGGTCATTCTAAACAGAGGGTTCACAATTCTACGGAAAGTCGGGCAGCACAACCCTACCCGTGAGCTATATAAGTTCATCAGAAACAAATTCTATGTGAGTACAGTTCAATTATTCTTCTTTTAAACCCTTCTACTGTGGATTAGCTCAATTCTATTCTCAGAATATTCTTCTAAGTATTTAATACTTATTCTTATACTTCTACAAAGATGCATTCTCTAATACAAAAGAGGGTTAGGATTATTTACCTCGGTAGCCCAATAATATCCTAGATAAAAGTCGATCCGAGCAAGGCTTAGCTCCTAAGTTGACGCTCCGATAGCTCTAAGGAAACCTTAGAAGTTCTTCACAACTTCTACTAAGTACTAAGGGATTTGGGCTAGGTATTTTGGGCATTATAACAATACTTAGAAGGCAACTTTTCTACCAAGGGAGGGGTAGATTGCCAGGCAGTGGGGTAGGCCCTCGGCCAAACTTCACAAGGGGAGGGGGGAGTGTTTGGACGAACAAGGCTCAAGGGAGAGGAGAGGATTTTCAAGACTTGGAAAGATTTGTGGATGAAGAACTCTTCATCTTAAGGGGGGTATTTATAGGTCAAGAAGTGGCCAACCAATGGCCAAGATTAAGACAAGTGCAAGGCAAGTGTAGGGTGAAGATTTACTCCACACAAATATCCTACTAACTCCTTGACTTGTGCACAAGGCACAAAAACATGCCAAGCTTTCTCCAATTCGGCCCAATGGACGATCTAAGTCCACCAATTGGAGGGTGCCAAGTGTCGCCTCCCGTTGGTCCAAAAATGTTTCGCCTCTGAAAAATCCGCAAAAATTAGAAATGGCATAGCCGGAATTTTCCCTACGAAAGTCGTGGAAACGCTTTCGTCGGAAAAACGATTCTTTTAGCGAGTCAGGTACAATTTTCGAACTTGGCCTAACTTTAAGGCTAAACTTTTACGCACGTCCTCACGCACATACTCCGAAATACGGGTATAACATTCTCCTCTCTAGAAACATTCGTCCCGAATGTTCCTTCCCAAGACGCTTATCGATAAAGCTTAAACAGCTTGCAAATGCCACACACGGCCATAGAACAACACTTAGGCATATATGATAATGGAAATTTACAAGTAGGAAAGTGAATTACGGAGGTGTGGGAATAGGTGAGGATACTTCGCCTCATGTCCTCCTCGCCTTCCCACGCCATCTCCTCCCCGAGCCTGCTCCGCCACGTAACTTTGACTAAGCCACGCCCCGTCCGCAGACGCCTAACTCGACGATCGACTATCGCTATGGAATCTCTCATACGATAACCCTCGGTCACACCGACATCGCCAATCGGTGTACCTAGATGGATCCCCGATACATCTCCTCAAAGATAGATACGTGAAAACCGATGCACCGCTCCGATCGAACGGCAGATCCAACTCATAGGCAACCTTGCCTACCTCGCGGACAATCAAACGCCCAATGTACCTTGGGCCGAAGCCCCTTCTTCCCGAATCTCATCACACCCTTCATGGGTGACACCTTTAGGAAAACCCAATCATGAACCTCGAACTCAAGATGCCGACGACGATGATCCGCATACGACTTGCCGACTCGAGTCATTAATAGCCGCCTCGGATAAGCTTCACCTTATCCATCGTCGCCGCACCAAATCTGGTCCCACTAGCCGCACTCTCGCCTACATCGAACCAACCTATAGGCGACCGCACTTCCTCCCATACAAGGCCTCATAAGGCGCCATCTGAATATCGAGTGGTAGCTATTATTATACGCAAAACTCAACTAGAGGCAAATGATCCTCCCAACTACCATCAAGTCAATAACACAAAGCTCGCAGATATCCTCAAGAGTCCGATAGTGCGCTCGCTCGTCCGCCTGTCTCGTGGATGAAATGCAGATTTAAAGCTCACTCAAGGCCCCTAAACCCTCGGAAGGACCTCCGTTAGCCAGAACCGGGCTCCTCTGCGATATGATCAAAATAGGGACTCATGCACCGACGATCTCTGATGTAAAGTTCGCATAATCCTCACCAAAAGTCGTCCGACGGAAGAAAGTGGGCTGATTTCACACCGCCGACGATAACCCATATAGAATCATGTCTCTCCGAGTGCGAGGTAATCCCGTGATGAAGTCCATGTTGATTACCTCCCACTTCCGTGTCGGGATCTCTATCGTCAGAATAAACCACTGTGCCTCCGGTGCTCTACCTTCACCGCCGACAACACGGCACCGAGCTACGAACTCTGCAACGTCCCTCTTCAAGCCATCCCACCAATACACAGATCTAAGGTCGTGGTACATCTTGGTCGACCCTGGATGGATGGAGTAACGCGCGCTGTGCTTCCCCAAGAACTCCGCCAAGTCCTCAAACATCCGAACACACAACTCGCCATCAAACCTTAGCACCCCATCGTGCTACTCAAAAGCGACCTTGCCCTCACGAAGAGTCAGATCACGATATCGAATCAAAGCCGATCTCGAATCGTTGCCTCTTCACCTCTCGACGATGGAAGACTCGGCAACCTCACGAACTCTAACCCCATCGCTATCGTAATCAATCCAACTGACACCAAGGCTCGCTAATCCGGTGCAAATCACGAACCATGTCCCTTCTCTCTAGTCGCACATCCGATAGGCTCCCATCGACCTACGACTAAGAGCATTCGCCACAACATTGGCCTTCCCCGTGGTACAGATATCAACATCGTAATCCTTAAGCAACTCTAACCACCGCCTCACCGTGAAGTTCACTCCTCCGCTGAAGATATACCGAGGCTCTTGTGGTCTGTATAAATATCCACGTGAACCCCATACAAATAGTGCCTCCAGATCTTCAAAGCGTGAATCACACCGCCAACTCTAAATCATGCGGGTAGTTCCTCTCGTGTTTCTTCAAATCGGACGTGATGCTATAACTCGCCATGTCGCATCAACACACATCCCACCCGATGCCCGACATCACAATACACAACATAACCATCTCGACCTCCGAAGAGTAAGAACGGGCGGCCGCCGCCTCTCCTTTAGCACTGGAAACCCCGCTCACACGCATCACCATCAAACTTGGCCGCCTTCGAGTCACCCTAGTCAACGGTGCGTAGATAGAAGCAAACTTCTCCACGAACCGGATAATATCCTCGCAAGGCCCGTAAAATCGCGAACCTCTGGAGTAGTAGGTTCAGGCCAAGTTCTCGATCGCTCGATCTTGGCCAGATCCACTGAATGCCATCACCGGCAATATGCCTAAGAAAAGCCACCGGTTAACCAAAACTCACATTTGGAAAACTTGGCGATAATCGTTGGTCCCGAGAACCGCCAAAGATAGCCTCAAATGTTCCGCATGCTCCTCGCTCAGCGAGAATAAACCAAGATATCATCAATGAACACTATCACAAACGTGTTCAAAAATGGTTTGAACACTCGGTTCATCAAATCCATGAATACCACGAGCATTGTCAACCCAAAAGACATGACCACGAACTCATAATGCCCGCACGTCCCGAATGCACCCTAGGGACATCCACCTCTCTCGACTTGCACTGATGATAGCCCAAACGCAGATCAATCTTGAGAAACATCTCGCGCTCGCAATCGGTCGAACAAATCATCAATCCCGGGAAGGGGGTATTCGTTTAATGGTCACCTTGTTCACCGTCAGATCAACACACATGCGCAGCTGCCCCGCCCTTCTTCTTACGAACAATACACGGCGCTTCCTGTGGAGAAACACTAGGCCCGATGAAGCCCTTTCTCCAAAGAAATCTCTCACCTGGTCCTTCAACTCTCTCAACTCGGCAGTGCCATTCTCAGTATGGCGGAATGGAAATAGGCCGAGTGTCCGCAAAGACATCTATACAAAACTCGATCTCCTCTCGAGGGATACCCGGAGGTCGCCCGAAACACGCCCGGGAACTCTCTCGACTATCGAATCGATCAAAATCTGGTACCGCACTCGTGATCAAACACCCGAACGAGATGGTAGATATACCCTTCCGCACCATCTTCCTAGCCTCGAGGTAGGAAATAAACCTACCTCTACGATACCGTGCTTCTCCCACTCCACAACCGGCCTCAGTGAAACGGAACTGCATTACTACTTTTCTCTCAGCCTACATTGGCGTAGCAAGAAGCTAGCCAATCCATCCCCATGATCACGTCGGTCAATCATCTCCAACTCTATCAAGTCGCCAGGTCCGACGATCAGAATGGTCACAGTGACAAGCTCTATATACCCGCCGAGCTACCACCGAATCACCCATCGCGTAGATACCTCGAAAGTGTCTATGGACTCAGGCTCTATCCCTATCCTACTAGCAACAAGGGGAGATATATAGACAGAGTAGAACCCGGATCTATCAAAGCATACACACCAAACCCAGAAACTGATAAGGTCCCTGTGACGACATCAGGTGAGGCCTCCCGATCCCGCTTACCGGACAAAGCATAAATGCGTTCTCGAGGACCGCTAGAATCGACTCGCGCCACGACCTGCCACCCGCTGGTCCACGAGTACCTTGTTCTCCGGGCGAGTAATCGCTGGGGATGAAGAAGCCGCAATGCACTGTAGATCGGGCCCTACCACCGCCGCTTGCCGGACAAACTCACGAAATGACACTCGCTGCCACACGTATAGCAAGCTTCTGAGTACCCCGAATCGGTATCTACCACAACGGGCACACCGAGCAGACTCGAACGGTTAGCACCCTCGCTACTCGAAATCAAGTCCCGGGCCCCGACCGCCTCGATCGCCCGCTGCATCAAGATGATGTAGGAGCGCTCGCGCCGGCCGTGGTGCACCGACTTCACCGATGCCGCCACCCCGAGAACCACTAAAAGAACCGCCGCCTCGCCTTCTTCTCGCTGATATCGCTTACCCGCGTCTCTACGCCTCGCATCCTAGTGCATGAGCTCGCATACGGTAATGTCCATGCTCGGCCGGGACACACCCGCACAAGACTCGCCATGTAATCATCTAGTCCAGTGACATAGCGATGCACCCGGCCCTCCATATCTCGCACAAGGCAGGACATATCGAGCCAAAGAATCAAACTCGACATTGTACTCCTCACCGCGCCCTCCTGTCTCAAGAACAAGAATCTATCACCGTGCCCTCCTCATCCGCGGAGGCAAGAAGTGTGTGAGAAAAGCCTCAAAACTCATCCCATACTGCTGAGGTGCATGCTCTCCCGAAAGCTCCCATGAATCAAACCAATCGATCGCGGTATCACGCACCGATGCGAACCGAATGTCACAGACTCGGTCTCAAGCCTTGATCACCCGCACGATCCTTCGCGGTGACGGATGAACTCTCGCGGATCATCCTCCGCCTCGACCAGTAAAACTCGCGGGCTACAACTAAGGAAATCCCGTAGTCTCAAACTATCTCGCCTCGGGTGTACCACGTGCGCGATCGAGCCGAGCCGAATCGAATCGCCAGATTCAGCCTTATCCTCGATTCGCCACAACTCTAGCCAAAAGTCGGGCCATCTCTCAGTACTCCTAACTCCTCCGCCCTAGGCCGTGGGACGAGGTGTGGGTATTGTGGTCTCGCTGGGCCGGGCGGCGTCATAGAACTCGCCGTCTCGTATAGACCGGGCCTCGAGCCTCGTGACTGGGTGTCTCGCTAGCGCCTCCTCCGCTTTGCCCTTCTCGCCCGGTTGCCTTACGTGAGGCATAATCGCATAGAAAGGAATATGTTAGAGGGGTCCAACCTATAACATGCCTCTAAAGCACGATCTCGTAATAAGAAGAATGGAAACCAATCCTAAATATCCTATAGCCTCGACATTGTGGTGCACAACACACCGATAATCAAGACTCTACTAGATACGGTCAGACACTTTCCGAGAATTAATCGCTCGATACCACTTTTGTCACGACTGCTCGGCCCGTGGATCGTGCCTTACCGGCACCCAAGTAGTCATACATCAGAGTAACCAGCGGAATGTAAAACAAGACAGGAAACAGTTTATAAAATAGGACACAGTTTATGTGAGAAAACGTCGCCTTTCGGCATATATAAATAAACATGGTTCAGCAGTTACATCCCAAACTGTACAACATGACTACTGCACTTAAGGAAAATATATAACTATGGCGGACAGTGCCCCGCCATACCTCGATCAGACAAAACTATCTACAACAGGAGATCATACCCAAAAGTAGAGCCTCCTAGAAGATGGAGCTCCCGACACCAACGCAAAGATCCTAAGGATGCGGATCTAGCACCGCTTGCCTTTACTGCGGCATGAACGCACTTCAAGGAGGTCAAGATAACAGTACCAAGTATGTGAAACTATAAAGTACTTTAAATGAAATCAAAGTATTTAAAACCTTTTCCCAAATATAATCCGTTCAATTGCACATAGTGCCATAGCACAAACAGTAACAGAATAGGAAAAGCAATGTGTCTAGTCTAGGCCGCGAATGATCAAGCAAGGCCAATCGCCCATAGTATCATTCTGCGTGCCTAGTCCCGACTTCCGCACCGCATAGGTCACACACGCACCGCATGAGGTATTCTCGTGATCGGGGCAGCAACCCCAGATCCGCCTAGGCTCCCGCAGCCCGCATAGCCTCAAAAGACCGCATAGTCTCAACAGACCGCATCGCATAGGAATCCCGCGTCAAGCTAAACACCGGAATGATCAATCCCGAGCATACCGCGCTCCGCATAGTCTCACAGACCGCATAGGCCGTATAGACCAAGCATCGCGGGCAAGCCTCAGATAACGATCAAGGGGGTAGGTGATACAATAACAAGACAACGGACTTACGGTTAGCAACGTAAGCACAAAGAAGAATGACCCCTTACACAAAGATTTCAAGACACTAACACAGATAGCATCATAATATGTCTACCTATCAAACAATCTTACTACACTTAATGTAAATCAATACAAGGCTTTTATAACAAACAAGTAAATGCCTTTTTATCTTTCTTAAGTTGTTATACCTAACTTCCCATAAAGCTAGTATAACTCTTAAGCTTTTGTTTTAAAACCAACTATTTATCTTCCGTTAAAACATGATTCAAAGAGTTCTTTGAAATGCATCAGATTCTTATTATCCAGGCTTAAGTCAAAAGACATTGCCGTAGTTATTATTCAGTTAACACATGTACGTCTCCCGTACTATATATATATGTTAAAATATCATGCTTAGGAAGAATCACATACCTTCTCGGCGAAAACCTCCTGCCAAGTTGAATATGTCGCGCGCAGAGAATCAAATTTATAATAGTCACGCATATCTATCAAAGTCTAGACTACTCAAGGTCATTCTAAACAGAGGGTTCACAATTCTACGGAAAGTCGGGCAGCACAACCCTACCGGTGAGCTATATAAGTTCATCAGAAAAACAGTCTATGTGAGTACAACAATTATTCTTCTTTAAACCCTTCTACGTGATGATGATTCAATTCTATTCTCAGAATATTCTTCTAAGTATTTAATACTTATTCTTATACTTCTACAGTATGCATTCTCTAATACAAAAGAGGGTTAGGATTATTTACCTTGTAAGCCCAATAATATCCTAGATAAAAGTCGATCCGGAGCAAGGCTTAGCTCCTAAGTTGTACGCTCCGATAGCTCCAAGGAAACCTTAGAAGTTCTTCACAACTTCTACTAAGTACTAAGGGATTTGGGCTAGGTATTTTGGGCATTATAACAATACTTAGAAGGCAACTTTTCTACCAAGGAGGGGGTAGATTTCGCTAGGCTAGGGGTAGGCCTCGCCAAACTTCACAAGGAGGGGGAGTGTTTGGACGAACAAGGCTCAAGGAGAGGAGAGGATTTTCAAGACTTGAAAGATTTGTGGATGAAGAACTCTTCATCTTAAGGGTATTTATAGGTCAAGAAGTGGCCAACCAATGGCCAAGATTAAGACAAGTGCAAGGCAAGTGTAGGGTGAAGATTTACTCCACACAAATATCCTACCAACTCCTTGACTTGTGCACAAGGCACAAAAAACATGCCAAGCTTTCTCCAATTCGTCCCAATGGGCGATTCAAGTCCACCAATTGGAGGGTGCCAAGTGTCGCCTCCCGTTGGTCCAAAATGTTTCGCCTCTGGAAAAATCCGCAAAATTAGAAATGGCATAGCGAATTTTCCTACGAAAGTCGTGGGAAACGCTTCGCTTGAAACGATTCTTTTAGCGAGTTGTGTACAATTTTCGAACTTGGCCTAACTTTAAGGCTAAACTTTTGTACGTACGTCCTCACGTACATACTCCGGAAATACGGGGTATAACACCATTAAGGTGTTAGCTTTAACTCTTGAGGACTTAACCTTGGATTTAAGCTCCTCATCAAAGGGGTCTTCCATGTGCGCACTGATAGCCTCCTTAAACTCCATGTTAGCCTCCTTCGCTTTTTGATCAATACTGCCAAACTCACTAATATTCAATGCCCTCAGAGGTTGTTTCAGGGCTTTCAGTTTCGATGCTAGAACGAATTGAGCAGTTCCCAAAATGTCTTGTTTCCAGCATGAAGTCATAATGTTGTCGAATGCAGGGTGAGATAGCCACATATTCATGAACTTGAAAGGCCGCTTCCCAACATTATAGGATGCAATAACCGTAGCCATCACGGGACAGTGGTCAGAGACAGGTTCCATAGGCATGAAATTGGCCGTGCATTCTAAGGTCAAATCGCTCCAATTTTGATTCATCATTACTCTGTCAAGCTTGGACCAAATCGAACCATTTGTCCAAGTGTAGAAAGAACCTAAGAAGGAGTGTCTTCTAGTCCATGAGCATTCCCGAAATCTCCGAGGTCCTTAAGTGCATAAGGCGAAGTGAGGGCCCCCGCCTTATCTTGAGGGTAGCAGTAAGTGTTGAAATCTCCCATAATCATCCAAGGCCTAGTGATGCCAATGCCCAAGTGAGTAAGGTGATGCCAAAGCATCCTCCTATCCGTGATGCTATAAACCGGATACACAAATGTGGCAAGGAAGGACACTTGAGTAATCTTACAACTTGCCAGAACATGGATATGTTGAGAATCCATTCCAAGCATTTCACAATGCACTGAGGATCCCACAATAGTAGCATTCTTCCACCGTCGATGAATTCTAGATTTGAGCAAAAATTCCAAGCTTTGAATCTTTTGGTAGAGAAAGACTCAATCCTTTCCTTAGAGAGTTTTGTTTCCAAAAGACAAATCAATGCCACATCATGCTTTTTAGTGAGACTACACACTAGAGCTTGCGTGGCTGCCCTGTCCCTTAGTCCGCAAAGACCGCGGACATTCCAACAAAGTATTTTCATCAGGAAACAAAGGAGGTTTTATTAGCACCTCCGCGCTTTGCTGCCTTAGTCTTCCCACTGCCTTTTGACATGAACTTCTTTGGCATAACTTCCTTCCAGCCATCATCATTCCTGCCGGAAGCCATAGCGTGTGTTTCAGCCAAGCTATGCTCCCCGCGTTCAAAGGTAACACTCCTAGATGCCAGCAACGACACTCCCGTTACACCCGTGTTAGTACCTTCATCCAAAGAAGGTTGCGGGTTCAAAGGAACTTCAGGATCAGAATGCATAGACTCATAACGCATCCTATCAGGTTGTGCACTGCCATCCCGTGAATTGGGCCTAGAGGGCATAGCTTGAGATTTCCGCAAAGATGCTGGGCCAGGATTACCCAAAACCGAAGGACCGGCAGTATGCGAGGCTTTCTGTGCACAACCGGGACCAGGAGGTGTTGTTTGCTTATTAACTTCAATGTCCATTAAGTTGTCAGCATCTGCGGGATGTTGAGAGGTTGGTGGATAAGGTGGGGGGGAATGGAACCATCCGTACCTCTGCCGGCATTAGCACAAGTAAAATCCTCTTTATTGTGAGGAGGAACCACTGAATTGCGCTTTTTAGGAGCAGCTTCCATGTTGGCGTCATATCCCAGAATCTTACACTTCATGTGGTTGTGTCCAAAAGCCGCACAATGAAAGCAAAAGTCCGGATAATTTTCATAGTTAACCCTTTGAGTGTACCTTCTGCCATCAGGAAGATTGACAATAAACTCGCTTATAGGCTCCTTGCTGACATTCACTTCCACAAGAACTCTAGCATAGTTCATTTTAGATCGTTCCTTAGTAAATTGATCTGTGTAAAGAGGTATTCCTACACGGGAAGCAATCTTACTAAGGCCCGTTGCACTCCAGATGGAAAGGGGAATGTCCGGAAAAGTGACCCAAATAGGAATGTCCATAAATAACTCATCCGTTATAAGAACTCCTTTATTGATAGCTTTGAGCATCATAGTTGTTATACCCCGTAGTTGCAGGGTATGTATGTGAGGACGTACGTACGAGAGTACGACAGAAATTTTGAAAAGAAAGAAAGATGTGAGTTTTTCGACGGAAAAGTTTCCGGTAATTTGTGAAGAAAAAGGTTCGTTAATGAGAATTGGATTCCCAGATTTGGTATATGGGCTTCTTAAATTATATTAGAATTTTGAGATTTTATTTGAAATGGTCACGCTGGGCCCACGGAGAAATTTACGCTTTTGTGGGCCCGCTTTGTTTTTGAGATTTCCGGGATTTGGGATATTTTCGCAAGACGAAATCTTCTGGCCGAATCGGGGGGCGACACGGGTCACCCCCAGGGGGCCCCCATGGCCGCCTTGACCTTTGTGCCCAACACCCGATTAAGTCGTTGACTAAACGCTTTGCATAACTTGCGAGGAAAATTCCGACTATGTCGCTTTGTATTTTTGCGGATTTTTCCGAGCGATTTAACATCTTTGGCCAACGAGAGGTGACACTTGTCACCCTCAAGTGGCGTTTGCAGTGCGGGGACGTCTTCTCCCTTGTTTTGTGCCTTGTTTTGGCCTTGTTTGGTGCATTGTTTTGTGGCATGTTTTGTGGAGTAGGGGTTAGGTGCACTTGGCTTAATCTTGCCCTTACACTTGCTATTCACTTTGAAGGATCTTGGCCCTTGGTTGTCCTTTGGTTTTGCTATACATACCACACTCAGTGTGAAGACTTCATTCATCCAAAACTTCCAAGTCTTGAAACCGTCTCCTCCCCCTTTGTGAGCTCATGGCCGAGAGCCTCCTCCCCTTTCGTGTGGCCTTTGGCCGAGGGTTCCTCTCAGGTGGGTACCCCCTAGCCTAGTTGTTTTCGTATAATACCCCTACCTTGTGTTATTGAAATTCTTCTACTATTATTGTTATAATGCACAAATTACCTTAGCCTTGTACCTTGTAGTATTCCAAAGATACTTCTATACGAGTCAGAAATACTACCTTTTGTCCTTTAGTCTCAAACCGAAACCCAAGGAAATCTTCATGGTTGGTTGAAGTATTTGAGTAGAAGTTGGTTAGAACTTCTGGGTTGTTTGGAGCGATTGGAGCGCACGGAGTAAGAGCTAAACCTTGCTCAGATCGACTTTTATCTCGGATAATTTTGGGCTTGTCGAGGTAAATATTCTTGTCCCTTATTGTAATTGGAGATTACATGTTGTAGGATTATATAGTTAAGTATACTATATATAGAACTGAACATTATTGTGGCAATGTCTTTTGACTTAAGCTCAAGAATAAAGAATCGAATCAGATTTACATAGATTGTATTGCAAAGAGACTTGTGTAGTATTATCGTAGAATTGTACACGTCCGGTTAGACGTGTAAACCCCTCGGTTGGCTTGGTAGCCTCGTTAGAGGAGGAGATTTACGTTGTGGCGAGAGAGGTGCCAATTTTACGTAGAAAAATGGGAACTTGTGTTTTGGGGTTAATAGACGTTTGTGACCTTTATAGGTGAAAGTACTAAGAGTAGCGTATTCTACTCGAGGAGTGGAAAGGGCTAGCAAGGTTGTAATACTTGGAGCATTTTGCTTATTGTCGATAAATCGCCGCGAGGTATGTGAACCTCTTCCTATCTTTTCTAGCATGATTGTTGTGAACTATGTAGTACGGTAGACGTACATGTGCTAAGTGATTTGGTTGGTTTAAAACATAGGGTGTTATAATAGCTTTATGGGAAGTTAGTTATAACGACCTTATGTAGGTGAAAATGGTTTACTGATGTTAGAAGTTAAGAGACTTAACTTATTTGTTTTAATGTGGATGTTGTGTGAAACCTCATTCGTGAGTAATGAGTACTTGGTTTTTAAAGGGATAATGTTTTACTGATTTCGGAAATCAGAATGTGTATCGACAGACCACTGCAGCGTTAATAAAGGAAAATGTATTGAATAATGATGTGTTGTATTAAAACCAGTAGAAACCTCCATCTGCATAGAAGCTAAGATGAGACAAAATGATATTACATTTTCTAGATCATGGCTGCTGTAATAAGATCGTTATAAACAAGAATAAACTACTCACATATATGACATATGTTACTCAATTGTTCTAAAAAGGAATCAAGTGATTAAGTTTGGAAACTATGAAATCATGAAAATGAAAAGCTTGAGTAATCAAAACTAGGCAAACCTGGAACTTAGAAAAGAATGTTGTTACTTGATTTTGAAAAGGAATGTGGGTTGGTCATTCTAATACTACGTATCGGGTGACTTTTATAAAAGTAATGGATCTCTTTAAAAGAACTTAATGTATGTAGTACTTTGGGATTAAAACCCTGACCTTGGCATAACATGAAAGTACTTTGAGTTGTGTGAAACTTGCCTATGCTTGTTGTTGTGAAACTTGCCTATGCTTGTTGCTGTGAAACTTGCCTATGCTTGTGATGATAGCCTTTGTTGTGCAAGTGTGGTATTTCTGTGTTACCGCGTCTCGATAGGGCCTGGTCGACTTGTTGAGAACTTACTTGGACGTCCGGCGGTGATGGAGAATTCCACGTATGTTTCCATTTTGATTATCGCCTTGTTGTTGATGTCACATGGACATGTCTACACCGACGCAGATTCCGGGCACGCGGCCACGCGTCGGGTTGATTACCCGATATATTGTTATTGTGGTTACATGGACATGTCTACACCGAGGTAGAATTCCGGGCATGTGGCTACGCGCAGGTTGATCACCCAAAGATATTATTGTTGATGTCACATGGACGATTCTACACCGAGGTAGAATTCCGGCATGTGGCCGGGGCATTGGTATTATTGTTGCATCATGGACATGTCTACACCGATGCAGAATTCCGGGCATGCGCCACGATGCGAACATGATTGATGTGGGCGTGAGACCCATAGTTATATTTGAGTGATGACTTGAGGCGTGAGTCCTCGATCGACATGATCGCTTATGTTGTGAATCGTAGTTTGGTTATCATACATGTCTCCCGCTTATATAGACTAGTATGATTTCATTACGATTTTTACGATTTCACATACTTGGTACTTGTATCGACCTCCTTCTCGGGGCCGAGCGATAAAGAGGCCGAGAGCCTACCACGAACAGACCGAACCGTGGCTCCGTATGGCACATCACGAGAAGCGGCCGCTGGGCATGCCTCGTGGATCGCAGCAACGGTACCATTTGTTGGGTCGTCGAGCAAGGCTCGCGACAAAGTTACAAAAGTGGTATCGAGCGATTAATCCTCGGAAAGTGTCTACGCATCGCGGTTCAGTAGAGTCTTGATTATCGTGTTGTGCACCACATCTATAATCGTGAGGCCGCAGGACATTTAGGATTGGTTTCCATTCTTCTCCTTCTGAGATTGTGCCTTAGAGCTGTGTTGTTAGTTGGACCCCTGTGACGTTTCTCGTTTTTACCAGTTATGCCTCCGCGCAAGGCAACCAGAGCTCAGAGGGCAAGGCACCGAGGTGCTGCTAGTGAGATACAGGAGTACGAGGGCGCAGCCCTGACAAGACTGAGTTGTGCTTGACGGCGGTTTTGTGGACGCCGCCACCCAAAGAGAGTTTAGAGCCGCAGCATGGCTGCCGAGACCACGCACCGAGCCTCCACCCCACACCTGGGCAGAGGAGATGGGTTACAAGGAGATGGCGATTCTTGGCCGTGGTCATGGCGATATGAGGATAGGACGGATGCAGCAGCCTGGCCCAGAGCACCAGTGGTTCACCCCGAGCAGATAGTTTGAGGCTACGGGACTTTCTGAGTTGTAGCCCGCCAGAGTTTTATGGGTCGAGGCCTGAGGATGATCCGCAGGAGTTCATCCGGCAGTTACAGCGGATCATGCGGGTGATCAAGGCTTCAGAGACCGAGTGCAGGACCTTTGGTTCGTGACGGCCGCGCGTGATACCGCAGTCGATTGGTTTGATTCATGGGAGCTTTCCCGGGGAGAGCATGCACCTCCAGCAGTATGGGATGAGTTTTCGGGGGCTTTCCTCACGCACTTCTTGCCTCCGCAGATGAGGAGGGCACGGGCCGACAGATTTTTGATGCTTAGACAGAGCGGGCGTACGGTTCGGGAGTACAATGTGAGTTCGACTCATCGCCTTGACGCCCCGGCGTTGGTAGCTAGTATGGAGGATCGAGTGCACCGATATGTTACAGTGGCTCGATGATTACATGTCGAGGCATGTTCAGAGTAGCTCTTCACCGCATGGACATTGCCCGCATGCGAGCTCATGACCGGGATGTGAGGCACGGAGAGGTCGACGGAATGACGAAGATCGCGAAGAGGCCGTAACAACAGTGGTCCTTTGGTGACTTTCGAGGCGGACCGCCAAAGAAGATACTAGTTTTGTACCTCCGCTGCAGAGTGGTCCTCCACAACCTTGAGTATTCGGGAAGCGGTCGGGCTCGAAGGGTTGAGTTTCGGAAGGCGGTGTTGGCGGATGCGTCACCCCTACCTCGGTGTGGTCGATGGTAGACCGCATTTCGGGAGTGTCGTGGTGCCAGGAGCTTGTTATTTTTGGCGACAGCAGGCCATTTTGTGAGGAACTGTCCGACCAAGGGTAGCACGGATGTTACGACTCACCACCGGATCGCTGGCTGGTTCATCGCCTTTCATAGCATACTCGCAGGCGTGCCTATGATTAGAGTGAGCGGTAGTTTCGGTATATCCTTAACCTCTAGAGTTTTGGTATGCTTGTTATAATGGTCTCATTATTATGTGCTATGTACGAATAGCGTTGTGTTATTGTGAGTTAGAAAACATGCTTAGTTGGGAGGATACGATGGGGCATGGTAAGTGTAACCTTAGACTATGTCACGACCGAGACCTTAGGGTAAGGTCGTCTTGAGTTGAAGATTTATTTTTGACCCTTATCGAGTAGTAGTATACGTGGGATTTATTTGTGATAAGTCCGTGGGTAGTGTGAGATGGAAGTGGTAGCTTCATGATGTGAATTAGTAAGATTGTTCCGGATCGGGAACAAGAGTTTGGCGCGTGGGGGTCGGGTTGAGGACCATTTGCGGTCAACCCAGAACCCGGTTTGGGGTGGGGTCAGTTCTGGGTGGTCCCGCGGTGGTAGGGTCACGAGGATGCTAGGCCCAAGTTTGTGTGACCATCGTATGAGTTCGTGGACGCGTTCGACTGCAGCGTTCGTAAAGGCCGGAATGGCCTTAAAGAAGTTTGAGGTTAGTAAGATGACCAAGTTTGGAGGTAGTGACTCGGAGATTTTCGAACGGAAGTAATGACCAAGTATGGTACGTCTTGGGAGAGTTCAAGTGTTCGAGAAGGGCACGACGAGTAAGGAAAGAAGAGGACGTGTGTTATTTCGTGGCCAAGCCGTGGCGTTGGCAACTTGTTAGAGGAACTTTATCGTTATCCGACTTGAGAAGGAACATTCGGGACGAATGTTTCTAAGGAGGGGAGAATGTTATACCCCGTAGTTGCAGGGTATGTATGTGAGGACGTACGTACGAGAGTACGGCAGAAATTTTGAAAAGAAAGAAAGATGTGAGTTTTTCGACGGAAAAGTTTCCGGTAATTTGTGAAGAAAAAGGTTCGTTAATGAGAATTGGATTCCCAGATTTGGTATATGGGCTTCTTAAATTATATTAGAATTTTGAGATTTTATTTTCGGAAATGGTCACGTGGGGCCCACGGGAGAAATTTACGGTTTTGTGGGGCCCGCTTTGTTTTTGAGATTTCCGGTATTTTGGATATTTTCTAAGACGAAATATTCAGGCGAATCGGGGCGACACGTGTCACCCCATGTGGCACCCTTGGCCGAATTTACCTTTGTGCACAACACCCGACAGAGTCGTTTCGACTAAACGCTTGCATAACTTGCGAGGGGAAAATTCGACTATGTCGCTTTGTATTTTTGCAGATTTTTCCGAGCGACGGAACATCTTTGGTTAACGAGAGGTGACACTTGTCACCCTCAGTGGCGGTTTGGGTAAGCGAGGGGACGTCTTCCTCCTTGTTTTGTGCCTTGTTTTGGCCTTGTTTGGTGCATTGTTTTGTGGCTTGTTTTGTGGAGTAGGGTTAGGGTGCACTTGGCTTAATCTTGCCCTTACACTTGCTATACACTTGGAAGGATCTTGGCCCTTGGTTGGCCTTTGGTTTTGCTATAAATACCCCCCTAAGTGTGAAGACTTCATCCATTCCAAAACTTCCAAGTCTTGAAACCCTCTCCTCCCCCGTGTGAGCTCGTAGCCGAGAGCCTCCCCCCTTTTCGTGTGGCCTTTGGCCGAGGGGTTCCCTCCCCTTTGTGGTGCTAGCTGGGTACCCCAGCCTAGTTGTTTCGTATAATACCCTCCCTCGTGGTATTGAAATACTTCTCCAAGTATTTATATAATGCCCAAAATACCTTCGCCTTGTACCTTGTATTATTCCAAAGAGACCTATATCCGTAGAGTCCGGAAATACTACCGTTTGTCCTTTTTAGTCTCAAACCGAAACCCTAAGGAAATCTTCATGGTTGGTCAAGTATTTGAGTAGAAGTTGGTTAGAACTTCTAAGGGTTGTTTGGAGCGGATTGGAGCGCAGAGTAGTGAGCTAAACCTTGCTCAGATCGACTTTTATCTCGGATAATTTTGGGCTTGTCGAGGTAAATATTCTTGTCCCTTATTGTAATTGGAGATTACATGTTGTAGGATTATATAGTTGAAGTATACTATATATAGAATCAACATTATTGTGGCAATGTCTTTTGACTTAAGCTCAAGAATAAAGAATCGAATCAGATTTACATAGGATGTGCAAAGAGACTTGTGTAGTATCGTGTAGAATTGTACACGTCCGGTTAGACGTGTAAACCCCCCCCCCTGGTTGGCTTGGTAGCCGGCCTCGTTAGAGGAGGAGATTTACGCTGTGGCGGGGGGGGGGGAGGTGCTGCCGAATTTTCTGTAGAAAAATGGGAACTTGTGTTTTGGGGTTAATAGACGTTTGTGACCTTTATAGGTGAAAGTACTAAGAGTAGCGTATTCTACTCGAGGAGTGGAAAGGGCTAGCAAGGTTGTAATACTTGGAGCATTTTGCTTATTGTCGATAAATCGCCGCGAGGTATGTGAACCTCTTCCTATCTTTTCTAGCATGATTGTTGTGAACTATGTAGTACGGTGACGCATACGTGCTAAGTGATTTGGTTGGTTTAAAACATAGGGTGTTATAATAGCTTTATGGGAAGTTAGTTATAACGACCTTATGTAGGTGAAAATGGTTTACTGATGTTAGAAGTTAAGAGACTTAACTTATTTGTTTTAATGTGGATGTTGTGTGAAACCTCATTCGTGAGTAATGAGTACTTGGTTTTTAAAGGGATAATGTTTTACTGATTTCGGAAATCAGAATGTGTATCGACAGACCACTGCAGCGTTAATAAAGGAAAATGTATTGAATAATGATGTGTTGTATTAAAACCAGTAGAAACCTCCATCTGCATAGAAGCTAAGATGAGACAAAATGATATTACATTTTCTAGATCATGGCTGCTGTAATAAGATCGTTATAAACAAGAATAAACTACTCACATATATGACATATGTTACTCAATTGTTCTAAAAAGGAATCAAGTGATTAAGTTTGGGAACTATGAAATCATCTGAAAATGAGAAGCTTGAGTAATTGAAACTAGGCAAACTGGAACTTAGGAAAAGAATGTTGTTACTTGATTTTGAAAAGGAATGTGGGTTGGTCATTCTAATACTACGGGTATCGGGTGACTTTTATAAAAGTAATGGATCTCTTTTAAAAGAACTTAATGTATGTAGTACTTTGGGATTAAAAACCCGGACTTTGGCATAAAATGAAAGTACTTTGAGTTGTGTGAAACTTGCCTATGCTTGTTGTTGTGAAACTTGCCTATGCTTGTTGTTGTGAAACTTGCCTATGCTTGTGATGATAGCCTTTGTTGTGCAAGTGTGGTATTTCTGTGTTACCGCGTCTCTCGATAGAGGCCTACGACTTATTGAGAACTTACTTGGACGCGGCGGTGATGGAGAATTCCACGGGTATGTTTCCATTTTGATTACGGTCTTGTTGTTGATGTCACATGGACATGTCTACACCGATGCAGTATTCCGGGGGCATGCGGCCATGCGGCCGGGTTGATTACCCGATATATTGTTATTGTGGTTACATGGACATGTCTACACCGAGGTAGAATTCTAGGGGCATGTGGCGTGCGGCGTGGTTGATCACCCGATATTATTGTTGATGTCACATGGACGCGTGTCACACCGAGGTAGAATTAGGCGTGGCCATGGGGCATGGTATTATTGTTGCATCATGGACATGTCTACACCGATGCAGAATTCCGTACGCGCCACGCGAACATGATTGATGTTGTGGGCGTGAGACCCATAGTTATATTTGAGTGATGACTTGAGGCGTGAGTCCACGATCGACATGATCGCTTTTATGTTGTGAATCGTAGTTTGGTTATCATACATGTCTCCCGCTTTATATAGACTAGTATGATTTCATTACTGATTTTTTCTGATTTCACATACTTGGTACTGTTATCTTGACCTCCTTCGGGGCTGCGTTCATGCCGCAGTAGAGGTACATCGGCCGTGGATCCCCGCTCTTAGGATCACCTGTTCAGATTGGGAAGCTCCGCTTTCTTGGAGGCTTATCTTTTGTATGTGTTCCCGAGTTGTAGGTTCTTGTACATCTGTGGTATGGCGGCCCCGTCCGTCATAGTCGTTGTAAATCTTAGGTCTGTAGTAAATCTTGTTGTGGGGGGTTGTAAAGGATTAAACTGCTCAGTTTTATGTATATACTGAAGGCAACTGTTTTGGTTGGCCTGTTTATTTATTATATCTCTTGTTTCATGACTCATGTTTTATTTTCCGCTGGTTTTCTCTGATGTTGTATCACTAGGGTGCCCGGGGTAAGGCACCAGTAACGGGCCCCGGAACGGGTCGTTACAATAGTCTTCTCGTAGACCATATAAGGGCCACCATGAAGTACATTAGTGCGCTCTTTCTCAGTCATGAATTTGAACACTGTCCAACCTTTGCCATATGGTATGATACGACATTTCACTCCCCATCCCTTCACAATGGTATTCAATGCCTCTCTTCCCGGGAAGGGACCCGTGAAGCAACCAATTAAGCAATAACCCCAAGTTTCTATGAATGGGACTTCATCCTCCACTTCAATGTCTACTTCCTTCCCTTGATGTTCAATAAATTGCAACTTCATTCCTTTTGCTTCAATCCTAGTACCCGCAAAGACTCCTGCATAAGTCTTTTTTGGAGGGGTGGGACCTTTGCCATTGTTACACCCCGGAAATATTTCAGGATATGTTTCTAAGAACGTACGTAAAAACTCAAATGTTAAGGTTTGAGACGAGTAAAAATTTATCGGAATTATGGAATTGTCGGAAAACGAAATATTGATTTAAGCGAGGCGACACGTGTCACCCCCCTTTATGGACATGGACGAAATGTGCAAGGGTGGAATGGTCAATTGACCATAATTTATGATGAAGTCTTGCAAAGCTTAGAGCTTGACAACTTTGACCAAGTCAATGACCCCACATAAGCTTGATATTTAGTGAATCTCATCCAAACCACCCAAGTGTTCTAATCTATACCCTTCCTTGTGTTATATATGTACACTAGTAGGTGCAAGACCTTGTCATTCTCCACACTTAGAATTATTTTTCAAGAACTTGTTCTTGCTCTTTAGGGGAGCTCACGGCTAAGAGGTTTTTCAAGAAGGAAAAATTTCCAATTTTGTCCAATAATTCCCCCACTTTAAACCAAGGTACCTAAGGGTATTATAAGTGTTTCTCAATAGAAAGATCCCGGAAAAATGGTGTTTTCGTATTAGTCGCAAGGCTTAAAACCTAAAGGGTTATTCAACTTTGAAGTTGAAACTTGAAGATGAGTTTTTCATAAGCTTCAAGGGTGGCTTGGGTGGATTGGAATGTCGGAAGGAGGAGCTAAAGGTGCTAGGGATCGACTTGTACTCTTGGAGCATATTTGGGCTAATTGAGGTATAATCTTCGCTTTACTTTTGTAATTGAAGATTTCATGTTATGATAAGTTATAAGTGGTCATGTGATATGTGTTATGAAGTTTGTTAAGTGTTATGGAATTGGAAGCTAAAATCCAAAATGTCATATTTAGCCATTTGAAATTGAAATCCAATTTGATCGATAAATTGATTTGTCGCATGTTACCTACTTGGAGAATGTAGTAGCTAGAATCAATTGCGGCTTGATATCTTATTATGCTACCAATTTGGATTGAAATGGAAATTGAATAAGAATTGGTATTGTTATATTATTGTGAGCCAATTGGGGTTGTTTGGTTATTCATTTGCATTGGATTACCTTCTATATTATTGTGAGCCAATTGGGGCTGTTTGGTTATTCATTTGCATTGGATTACCTTCTATATTATTGTGAGCCAATTGGGGCTGTTTGTTTATTCATTTGCATTGGATTACCTTCTATATTGTTATGAGCCAATTGGGGCTGTTTGGTTATTGTATTTCGACCTTGGAAAAGGTGGCAAAGTTAGTAAAAACAAAGGAGGTGTTGTCCGATTTTCCGTAGAATTTAGAGACTTAACACTTATAATATTCTACGTTTGAAGTAAGGCCTTAATGGACGTATTGTGAATATTATAGGTTGACATACTACGGGCGGGAATTTGTACTTGACAAGTGGTTTGACCCGAAGAGGTATGTGGAACTTTTCCTATCTTTTGAGCATGACTAGTTTCACGTATATAGTACGGTAGACGTACAAGATTTTGACAATCTAGTCAATTTGATATCCTTGGCTTATTTTAGGAATGTCCAAGTTGATTGAGTTAGGGAATTAACTCACTTGTTTAAATGTTAAGGATATCTTGGTTTTCAAAGTTAAGAGACTTTAAGTATGTTGAAAGTATTTTGATACTTGTTTTTATGGAAAGTTTAAAGAGTGGTTTACTCTAAGTAATTTAAGTATGTTAAGGGACTTGAAGAGTTTTAAAGTATGCGATACTTGTTTCGTTTTAAACGTATAAGTCCTCGATAGAAATTGTACTTGACTAATGCATAAAGTGAATATAACGACTTTATGGGGAGTTGGTTATATTGGCTTTATGGAAAGATAAATGGCTTCTTTTATTGAAAGGCAATTTGATTTAAGGCATCAATTGCCTAAGGTTTTAAAATAAAGAAGTCACTTGATTTAGAAGCCTAAATGTATTTCTAAAAGGTATCGTGACTTGTCTTGAAAAGTAGTTATGACTTGATACTACGGTTATTAGTATCTTGGAAGTTATATATGAAAAAGAGTCATTTTTAAAAGAATAGAAGTACGTAGTACTTTGGGTTAAATTCCCGGATTTTATAATGACATGTTAGTGCCTTAAGTAAACTAAAATGAGAATGTATATGAATAAGGCTAATAAGAAGTTATGGGGATTTCTTAACTTGCTTATTTATTGTATGATAAGTCGGTAGGGCTTATGTTATGTATGATGGCCGGTTGAGCTAGGGTAAGAGTATAAATGAGGGGTAAACCCCCAAGACGTTATACCACCTGCTTCAGGGTAAGAGTATAAATGAGGGGTAAACCCCCAAGACGTTATACCACCTGTTTCCGTGGATTTGCTACCCATGATGCGAGGAATACCTCATGCGAGTCCTTATGGGCTTATGCGGGTGAAATAGTCCCACGCGGCGGCATGTACCTATGCGAGAATACCTCATGCGGGTCCACGCGATCTATGCGGGTGAAATAGTCCCAGGAATAGGATTGCTTAATGATACTGCGGGCGGGTGGTCCTGCTTGATCGGGAGCCTCCTACTTTAGATATTGTAAGTATTCACCTATTTACGTCTCATTGTTAGTAAGGCACAGTGTACTGTTAATTGAGTAATCATACATGTCTCCAGTTTTATTTTAGACTTCTGATTTCATTACAGATTTCGGGCCACATATTTGGTACATGTTGTAGATCGACCTCCTTCGGGCCGCGTCACGCCGCAGTAAAGCATGTGGCCGATCCTCGCTCTTGGATCACTGTCACCGGTGAGAAGCTCCTTCATTTGGAGGCTTATCCTCAGTATTGTCGGTTGTTGTACATTCAGGGTATGGCGGCCCCGTCCCGCCGCAGTTGTTATTCTTGAGGTCCGTAGTCACATTGTGGATTGGGCCAGAAAGAAAAGAAAAATGTCTCGTTTCTATTTACGGATTGAGTATATTTTACGGAAGGTGGCCTTATCGCCAGCCCGTTGTTGGTTCTTGTCTAAGTTTTTGTATGTTGTGTATGTTCATTGCTATTCTCGATGTATACACATGCGGTGCCTGTAGGGCACCGCAGCGCCCGAAGTCGGGTCGTGACAAAAGTGGTATCGAGCGATTAGTCCTCTGAAAGTGTCTACGCATCGTGTCTAAGTAGAGTCTTGATTATCGGTGTTGTGCACCACATCTATAATCGTGAGGTCCGCAGACATTTAGGATTAGTTTCCATTCTTCTCACTCTAAGATCGTGCGATGAGTCAGTATGGTTAGGGTCGCTCTCCCTAACAAGTTATGATTGTTTGCCTACGAGAAAGGCAAAGAGATGACCCGGAAGGATTACGTGGATTGCGTATCCAGGTTGGTAATGGTTGTAGTTGGTATTGTGACATACAACTATGCGAATTTATGTATGAGGGTCAGACGCGTGTTGCCTAGAATGATTTAGATTACCAGGATTTGGAAGGGACTAAATAAATACCGGGAAGGTATGAAACAGTAAAATGAATTCTCATCAAGGTTTTACGTGCTAATTTGAGATAATTAGGAAATGATGAGTTATCGGAAAAGGTAATGGACCCTTAAGAAGTTATTATTAAGAGACTAAGTGGAAGACTATGATAGTAACTTAAGCTACGTGGTATGCTTAAGGGAATTGTACGGGCGAGATCCGAACGAAGAAAGTATGGTTGTTGTGGTCAAGACAACATGATTATGATATTACAAGAAGTTCTTGTACCCAGTTACAGGGGGCTGATAAGATAGGCTTGGAGCATGGAAATTGCGAGCCTAAAAATGTTGATAACCACCGAGACCTTAGGTATATAAGGCCTTCTGCAGTAAAAAGTTAAGATGCACCTAGGAAAGAGTTAAGACGACGAGTCGGGTCAGATCTATTTAGGGTCGCCCCATAACTTGAAAGGAAATGGGATCAGTTGGAAGTAGTCCCGCTACGTGACAGGGTCACGAGGGTGCAATGCCCAAATTTAGTTAATCATTTTATGGGTTCGTGGACGTGTTCCACCTAACTGTGTCAGAGAGCCGGAACTGGCCTTATGTTGTTTAATTTAGTAACTCCAAGGAGTGGAGGCCAGAGTTAGTATGGAATTTATGTATGTAAGCTAGAATAAGTTTGGGAGTACGGAAAGGAGTACGACCAGTAAGAAAGAGAGCAACCAAGAGTAAGGAAATGGAAGCCTGAATCCATGAGAACCTTTCGAGGTGACTACACCCGTGAGTGTTGGGTGGTAGCTGAGCAGGTAGATAATAATTGCCGGTAACGATAAATTCGTTGGACCCAGCAGATTTGTTATGGCATATTGAGGTCATTATGAGTTCGGGCTAGTTGGCCTCTTGTTATGCCAGCGTGACTACATAAGAGAGATTGATTCGGTACCGCTTCCTGCAGTTTGCCATCGAGTGGAAAGGAAGAGAAGTGGTGGTAACGATGAATTATCCTTCCTTCTTTGACATTGTTTTCTTTTAAGTCCGTGTGACTTGTTCACTGGGGTAAATTGACGCAGAAGTATGTAATAATTGAATTTGGAGGAAGTTATTTTGAGTGCCCTCGAGGTACTTGGAGTTGGTTTGGTGTGGTCGTGGCCACGACCTTCCTGATAATTTCAGAAAACGCAAGGCAAGAATAAAAATAAGTACGAATGCCGGCGGAAAGTCGAGGGCATCTTTGGTAGGTTGGAAAATCTACACGAACTTAAAGGCGCGCGTGATGATTAGCTACCATCGACCGCAAGAGGACCGTGATTAGGGTTGTGACTCAAGGAAAGTTTAAGAAAAGGAGATAAGTCCTCTTCCCCACGAAAAAGGGACAGTTTTGCGTATTATTGAGGTTGCGTGTACCCATGTTGTTAGACGAAGGATATAAGACTGGTAGGTCTTCGGTATCGTCATGCCATAGGTTACAACCAGATAACCGTGGGAAAAGTGTTGTGTCAGTAATTAAGAGCGACGCATTTAATTGGTCGAGGAAGTAGCGTAAAGATATAAATGTAGGTTGCACGAGGTATGTTTACCCCAGACTAGTATAAAGACCATTAGCAATTAATGGGAAGTAAGAACATTTCGAGAAAATGTGGTAACACCTGGTTATAGGCTTTACAAACTGGGAAAGGAAAACCGGGTTATTACTTGACGAGATCAAGAAAACCTTCCCCCCAAAAATGTGATTGACAGTAAGTCTTAGCCATGAGGCGAGCAAAGGAATTAAGTCTAAGTTTAGTGACCAAGTTTGGTTGCAAAAAAAAAAAAAAAAAAAAGGGAAACAGGAACCATAAGTGAGATTAAGGATACCCGAATATTTCGCAGGAATGAGAAAGGCTTTTAGTTATTGGGAGATAAGTTGACCACGACTACAGTTCTAACCCCTCCTGTGAGACTAGAGGGTTAGGTTATATTGATAACACGTTGGGTGTTGGGCTAGGTTGTGTGCCGACGCAACCCGATAAGGATAGAGCCTATGTTTTCCCGGTAGTTAGGGAAGCAGGAAGGAAATTGCGCCACTCACGATTTAGTGCTGGCGGCAGTTAAATCATGCCTTGAAGATTTGGGGGCATGACGTATATATAGACTTCGTGGATAATTGTGCACCCAAAAAGCCTCCAGATATCCGCATCGAGGCAAGTGGAATTTGCGACAACGATGGTGGTTAGAGTTACTCAAGGATCGTGATATTGATATCCTATACCATCCGGGGAAAGCCAAGACAGTTACAGATACTCTTTGTCGTGGACCTAAGGGTAGTCCGCCAAAAGCGGCGACAGATAGGATGTGGTCCGTGAGATCCTTCGCCACGAGCCTGTGGTTCGATTATTTGTTTCCAAGGTTAATGAAGTTCAGATCCGAGAGGTTGCCGAGTCTTCCATCGTTGAGGAGGTAAGGAGGCGACAGTATGAGGATCCAGTTATGATACGGTATCGAGATACGGCTCTCCGGGAAGAGAAGAGCCTGTTTGAGTAGCGCCGAATGGGGTGCTGTGAGATGAGGATAGATTGCGTGTACCCGGTGCTGCAGGACTAGTCAGCAGGTTTTAGGGGAGGCACGCAGTGCTTATTGCCCGAATTGTTTGGGGCCGACTAAGTCGTGTCGTGACCTCAGAAGTATGTATGGGTAAGATGACCGGAAAAGGGACATAGCGAGTTAACGCTTAGTGTCCGAGATAGTAGCAGGTCATGGTTGAGCACCAGAAGCCCAGTGGGCTATTGCAGGCGATTGAAATCCCAACCTAGATATGAGAGGTAATTAATATAGATCTTGTTACAGGGTGGCATCGTACTCGGAGGAAGTGCGACTCCCTGGGGGTCATGGTAAGTGGGCTGGCGAAACCAGTCATTTTCTTCCGGTTAGGGCCATTTACTCGGCTGAGTATTATGCTTGCTTGTATAGCAGAGAGATTGTGAGACTGCATGGGGTTCCTACGTTTATGATGACCGACAGATGAGCTCGGTTACGGATAACTTCTGGAGGTTTTTCAGGAGGGATTAGGGACACAGGTGAGTCTCAGTGTTGCATTACACCCTCAGACCGACGGACAGGCAGAGCGTACTATCCAGGCACTTGAGGATAGGATGCGGGCCTATGTTCTTGATTTCAGATATAGCCGGGAGGGTTAATTGTCTCTTTATGTGTTGCGCATAATAACGTATACCTTCCAAAGATTCAGATGGCCCCGTATGAGGCCTTGTATGTAAGAAAGTGTAGATCGCCGTTGGATGCTTCGACATAGGCGAGGTTCAGATTTGGTCCAGCTTGATTCAATGGCCGTGGATAAGGCTGCTTATCCGAAAGATTATTAGTAAGCTTAGAGTCACCGAGCTTCATACAGATAACCGACGTTGACAATGGGTTCACTTTGACATTTTAGTATGAAATCTTGTTGTGGCCTCGTGTGGTATTATTGGTATGTAGGGTTGTAAAAGAAGACTATGTCGCTATCTTTAAGTTGGACTTCGAGAGAACATTCGGGACGAATGTTTCTAAGGGGGGAAGAATGTTACACCCTGGAAATATTTCAGGATATGTTTCTAAGAACGTACGTAAGAACTCAAATGTTAAGGTTTGAGACGAGTAAAAATTTATCGGAATTATGGAATTGTCGGAAAATGAAATATTATGATTTAGCGGGAGGGCGACACGTGTCACCCCCCTTTATGGACATGGACGAAATGTGCAAGGGTGGAATGGTCAATTGACCATAATTTATGATGAAGTCTTGCAAAGCTTAGAGCTTGACAACTTTGACCAAGTCAATGACCCCACATAAGCTTGATATTTAGTGAATCTCATCCAAACCACCCAAGTGTTCTAATCTATACCATTCCTTGTGTTATATATGTACACTAGTAGGTGCAAGACCTTGTCTTTCTCCACACTTAGAATTATTTTTCATGAACTTGTTGTTGCTCTTTAGGTGATCTGAAGGCTAAGAGGTTTTTCTAGAAGGAAAATTTCCAATTTTTGTCCAATAATTCCCCCACTTTAAACCAAGGTACCTAAGGGTATTATAAGTGTTTCTCAATAGAAAGATCCCTAAAAATGGTGTTTTCGTATTAGTCGCAAGGCGTAAAACCTAAAGGGTTATTCAACTTTGAAGTTGAAACTTGAAGATGAGTTTTTCATAAGCTTCTGGTGGCTTGGGGTGGATTGGAATGTCGGAAGAGGAGCTAAAGGTGCTAGGGATCGACTTGTACTCTTGGAGCATATTTGGGCTAATTGAGGTATAATCTTCGCTTTACTTTTGTAATTGAAGATTTCATGTTATCATAAGTTATAAGTGGTCATGTGATATGTGTTATGAAGTTTGTTAAGTGTTATGGAATTGGAAGCTAAAAATCCGAAAATGTCATATTTAGCCATTTGAAATTGAAATCCAATTTGATCGATAAATTGATTTGTCGATGTTACCTACTTGGAGAATGTAGTAGCTAGAATCAATTGCGCTTGATATCTTATTATGCTACCAATTTGGATTGAAATGGAAATTGAATAAGAATTGGTATTGTTATATTATTGTGAGCCAATTGGGGTCATTTGGTTATTCATTTGCATCGATTACCTTCTATATTATTGTGAGCCAATTGGGGCTGTTTGGTTATTCATTTGCATTGATTACCTTCTATATTATTGTGAGCCAATCAATGTTTGTTTATTCATTTGCGTTGGATTACCTTCTATATTGTTATGAGCCAATTCGGGCTCTTTGGTTAAACTATTTCGACCTTGGAAAAGGAGGCAAAGTTAGTAAAAACAAAGTACGTTCAGTCCGATATTCCGTAGAATTTAGAGACTTAACAAATATAATATTCTACGTTTGAAGTAAGGCCTTAATGGACGTATTGTGAATATTATAGGTTGACATACTACGCGGAATTTGTACTTGACAAGTGGTTTGACCCGAAGAGGTATGTGGAACTTTTCCTATCTTTTGAGCATGACTAGTTTCACGTATATAGTACGGTAGACATACAAGATTTTGACAATCTAGTCAATTTGACATCCTTGGCATATTTTAGGAATGTCCAAGTTGATTGAGTTAGGGAATTAACTCACTTGTTTAAATGTTAAGGATATCTTGGTTTTCAAAGTTAAGAGACTTTAAGTATGTTGAAAGTATTTTGATACTTGTTTTTATGGAAAGTTTAAAGAGTGGTTTACTCTAAGTAATTTAAGTATGTTAAGGGACTTGAAGAGTTTTAAAGTATGCGATACTTGTTTCGTTTTAAACGTATAAGTCCCTTGGATAGGAAATTGTACTTGACTAATGCATAAAGTGAATATAACGACTTTATGGGGAGTTGGTTATATTGGCTTTATGGAAAGATAAATGGCTTGTTTTATTGAAAGGCAATTTGATTTAAGGCATCAATTGCCTAAGGTTTTAAAAGAAAGAAGTCACTTGATTTAGAAGCCTAAATGTATTTCTAAAAGGTATCGTGACTTGTCTTGAAAAGTAGTTATGACTTGATACTACGGTTATTAGTATCTTGGAAGTTATATATGAAAAAGAGTCATTTTTAAAAGAATAGAAGTACGTAGTACTTTGGGTTAAATTCCCGGATTTTATAATGACATGTTAGTGCCTTAAGTAAACTAAAATGAGAATGTATATGAATAAGGCTAATAAGAAGTTAGGGGGATTTCTTAACTTGCTTATTTATTGTATGATAAGCCGGTAGGGCTTATGTTATGTATGATGGCCGATTGAGCTAGGGTAAGAGTATAAATGAGGGGTAAACCCCCAAGACGTTATACCACCTGCTTGGTAAGAGTATAAATGGCGGTAAACCCCAAGACGTTATACCACCGCTTCCGTGGATTTGCTACCCATGACGCGAGGAATACCTCACGCGAGTCCTTATGGGCTTACGCGGGTGAAATAGTCCCACGCGGGCGGTACACTATGCGCGAGGAATACCTACGCGGTCCACGCGATCTACGCGGTGAAATAGTCCCGTGAATAGGATTGCTTAATGACATCATGCGCGGTGGTCCCGCTTGATCGTGAGCGCCCTACTTTAGATATTGTAAGTATTCACCTATTTACTCTCATTGTTAGTAAGGCACATGCATCGTTAATTGAGTAATCATACATGTCTCAGCTTTATTTTAGACTTATGATTTCATTCTGACGCATTTCGCATTTTATTTATGTGACGTCAGACCGCCTCCGGGCCTCGTCATGCGCCAGTATTTGGTACAGTGCCGCGATCCTCGCTCTTAGGATCACTGTTCAGCTGTTGAGAAGCTCCCTCCTTTCGGAGGCTTATCCCTGGTATTGTCAGTTGTTATACATTCAGGGGTATGGCGGCCCCGCCCCGCGAGTTGTTATTCTTAGAGGTGCAGAGTCACATTGTGGATTGTCAAAAGAAAAGAAAAATGTATCGTTTCTATTTCTCGGATTGAGTATATTTTACGGAAGGTGGCCTTATCGCTAGCCTGTTGTTGGTTCTTGTCTAAGTTTTTGTATGTTGTGTATGTTCATTGCTATTCTCTCGATGTATACCGATGGGTTCCTGTGTAGGGCACTACCATGTCCGCGAGTCGGGTCGTGACAGCCATGATTCGGGGGGTGGTTCTTAGGAGCAGTATCCGCGGGTGGGATTTGATATTGTTTTGAAGGAGCATTTGTGTGTAAATCATTGGGAGGCATTTCTGGAGGTATAGACAGAGGGGGGTGGGTAGAAGGATTTGTGCTTGGGCCCACAATAGGAGAAAGAATTCGCGTGCCATTTGGTAGGGTAGGGAATGTGTCTTGGGTTTTGGTAGGTAAAGAAGGAAGGGAAGAAAGAAGAGGTGAGGTGTTGTGTAAATCAGGGAGTAGTGAGGGGGTATTAGTTGAGAGAGGGTGTTTATTAAGTCTATGGTCGTGCTCAAGGACGAGTTAAAGACGAATGGTTTATTTATGTTCTTGATAATTGCTCCTTCAAGCACACTTCTTAAAGAGGGGAAGGCATCATTAGTTACACTTAGAGAGTTCCGGGGTTGGTGTCTAACTACACGAGAGGGCACGTTGGATCCCGTGACATTTAATTCGCACTTCGCTCCCTCGTTATTAATGGACTTGTAGTTCCTAGGCTCCTTGGAAATAGAATTCGTTTTGTTTCCCTCAACTGACTTTGATCCTTGTTTAACGGGAAAAGTAAATGACCCATGGGCACCCGCCTGACCCGCCTTGGCAATCTGACCGTCATTAAGACCCGTCTTTGAGATAGACCCTTTGGTACCCACAGCCTTAAAGTGTGACGCCTCGGCTCCCACAATATTAATGCAAGGCTCCTTTCCCACAACTGACTTCGCTCCTTGAATAACGGGGGTAATCAATGTTCCCTGGGTGCCCTCCTGACCCGCCTTGGTAATCTGATCATCATAAAGATCCGTAATTGAAAGAGGCTCGTTGGTACCCGCAGCCATTAATTGAGACGCCTCGGCTCCTGCAAAATTAATGCGAGGCTCTTCGGGGATGGAGACTTCCTTGAGCCCAGCATCAGACCTCGATCTTAACATCATGGGTGTAAACTCAGATGTATGGACTACCGTCATACCCGCCTTAGCATTATGACCCACGCCCCGACCCGGAATGGGAGGGGTCACATTGTTTCCCGGGGCAATAATGTAAGGAGCATTGACTCCCGCGACTGATTCTTTGGGAATGGGAGTATCATCAATGTTATCCACTGACTTGGAATCATGCAAAACGTGAATAGCCTCAGACCCATTGTGTTATACGCCGTAGTTCCAGGGTATGTATGTGAGGACATACGTACGAGTATACGACAGAAATGTTGGAATGAAAGAAAGATGTGAATTTTCGACGGAAAAGTTTCCGGTTTTTGTGAAGAAAAAGGTTCATTAATGGGAATTGGATTCCCAGATTTGGTATTTGGACTTCTTGGATTTTATTAGAATTTTGGGAGTTTATTTTCGTAAATGGTTACGTGGGCCCACAGGAGAAATTTACGCTTTGGGCCCGCTTTGTTTTGAGATTTTCGGTATTTTGGATATTTCGGAGGGCGAAATATTGTGGAGTAAGGGAGACACGTGTCACCCCTTGTGTGGCCATGTGGGCCGAAATGGTGTGACAAGTGGCTAGCCACTTGTCACCTATTCACTTGGCCGAATATGGCCCTAACACTTGGCACCCAATTCGTTGGCCATGTGGTGTGGTGGGACCCACACACACATGGGCCAATCTTGACCACCCATTTGCTTAGATCATGGCCCTTGATCCTTCTATATATACCCCTTAAGTTGAAGACTTAAATCATCTCACACTTAAAGCCTCCAAGGCAAAATATTTCCCTCCCTTTAGGCTATGTTTCGTCCCCCTCCCCTCTTGTGTAAGAAAATACTTGGAGTATTATTGTATAATTCCAAATACATTGGCCTAGTATCCCTAGTAGTATTCCAAAGTTATTTTAATACTAGGAGCCCGGAAATACTACTTTATTCCAATAGTCGCAAAACGAAACCCTAGAAAAATCTTCCTAGCTTGGTGGAAGTTTTTAGAGAAGTTGTTTAGAAACTTCTAAGGGTCTCTTGGAGCGGGTTGGAGCGTAAGTAATTGGAGCTAAACGTTGCTCTGGATCGACTTATAAACTTGGATAATTTTGGGCTTATCGAGGTAATGATCTATGTCCCCCTATTGTAATTGGATTTTACATGTTGTAATAGTTATACTTGAGTATATTATATTGGAAGGATGATTATAAAGGATTGAATCAGATTTACATTGACTGCATTTACAGAGACTTGTGTAGTATTATTATGAAGCGAATTGAACACGTCCTGTTAGACGTGTAAATCCTCAGGAGTTGTTGGCACAGTAGGCCCGGATAGGGAGGAGATTTATGTGATAGCAGGGGCGGGAGGTCGCCGAATTTTACGTAGAATACGGAATCTTGTATTTAGAATACTCTACGAGATCTAGGAGTTGATAGGCGTTTTGTGGCCTTTATAGGTTGCAAAGATTTGAGTAGCGATTCTACTTGAAGAGTGGAAAAGGCTAGCAGGTTACAAGATCTTGTGGAGCGCTTTGCTTATTGTCGATAATCGTCGCGAGGTATGTGAACCTCTTCCTATCTTTTCTAGCATGATTGTTGTGAACTATGTAGTACGGTAGACGTACATGTGCTAAGTGATTTGGTGGGTTTAATACATAGGGTGTTATAATAGCTTTATGGGAAGTTAGTTATAACGACTTTATGTAGGTAAAAGAATGGTTTATTGATTGTAAAAGTTAAGAGACTTGATCTTCAAAGATAAGAGACTTGACTTATAAACGACTTGATTTTGAAAGTTAAGAGACTTGATCTTGAAAGATAAGAGACTTGACTTATAACGACTTGTTTTCGAAAAAAGAGAAGTAACTTGATTTTAAGTATAGATTACTTATTTTGAAAAGAGTACATTATTGGGTTTTAAAAGAATACTTGTTGTTGTTTTAAAAGAAAAGAGACTTGTGGAATTGAAGAGTTTTTGGTTTAGAACATAAAGTGTTATAACAGCTTTATGGGAAGTTAGTTATAACGACTTTATGAAAACAAAGGAATGGTTTTATCATTGGTTTTAAAATGGTAACTTAGTAAAAGGAAAAGCGCTTTTGGTCTAAAAGGAAGGCATGTTATTGTCTTAATATGTTTTAAAAAGGAAAGTCTGGAAGTTGTTTTAATTAAAATGTTAGTCACCTTATTTTGGTACTACGGGTATCGGGTGACTTTTGTGAAAGAAATGGATCTTCTAAAAAGAATTTAACGTACGTAGTACTTGGGGTTAAAACCTGGACTTTGGCATAAAATGAAAGTACCTTGAGTTGTGTGTAAAGTGCCTATGTTTGCGTGTGATAGCCTTGTTGTGCAAGTGTTGTATTCTTATGTTACCGCGTCTCTCGATGGAGGGCCGGTCATGTTATTCTTGATGGATGGACATACTGACACGATGGGTGGCCCAGTATGCTTCCATTTTGATTCTTGTTTTGTTGTTTCCTTTTGGACATCTCGACGACGCGGCGCATCGGGTATGGTTTCATTAGGATTGTTGTTCCATGGACTAGCTCTCCGAGGTTTCTCGATCGGCCTTGGTATCCGGTGGTCGGATTTCGCACTTGCCGTCGTGGGTGATTCGCCGTACACGGTAGTTAGCCCTCGTGACTTGCCGCTTCGGTGTAGTGACGGTCTCGTGACACGGCTTGGTACCGGTAGTTAGCCCTCGTACTTGCCGGCCAGCTACGTGACATGGCCTTGGTATCCGTAGTCGGCCAGACTTGCCTGCGGTCGCCTTCGTGGTTGTATAATATTGTTAGTACGGTTGTTATGACACAGGTGGGACCTAGTGTTCATGTGTACTTCTTGGTGTGATTATATCATAGACTGCCGGCAGTGAGGAAGGTATTCCACGGGCATGATTGATGTTGTGGGCGTGAGACCCATTGTTATACTTGAGTAAACGACTTTGAGGGCGTGAGTCCCTGACTTGACATGACTGTTTATATATTATGGACTGTAGTTTGGTTATCATACATGTCTCCTGCTTTATATAGACTATTATGATTTCATTTACAGTATTTTACAGTTTCACATACTTGGTACCTGTTGTACTGACCTCCTTCGGGGGGCTGCGTTCATGCCGCAGGTAGAGGTACATCGGTTGTGGATCCGCGCTCTTAGGAGCACAGTTCAGCTTTTTGGGAAGCTCCGTTTCTTCGGAGGCTTATCTTTGGTATAGTCCTCGTGCAGTTACTTGTACATTCTGGTATGGCGGGCCCTGTCCCGTCATAGTTATGGTTACATTCTTGAGGTGCAGAGTAATGTAGGCGTGGTTTGTAAAAGGATTTAACTGTTCAGGTTGATATATATATATGTATATATTCAGGAAGGTGACTGTTTTGGTTAGCCTGGTTTATGCTTTATGACTTGTCTCATGTTTTAGTTTTTATTTCCGCTGATTTTCTCTGATGTTGTATCACTAGGGTGCCCGGGGTAAGGCACCACGCCCCGGTTCGGTCGTGACACATTGACATCCGCCGACCGCCTTGAACTTCTTACCCGCGCCATACCCGCTCGACCGGTAGCTCATCACCTTTCAGGCATCAATCACGTTGTCCGCCCAAATTATCCCTTTTCCGGCATGCCCGAGCAAATTGTCGGGTAGTGTCAGTACTAAAGCCGTGATCGCCTAGTTCTTCCGTGGTAATCCCGGAATTAACGATTGACCGTGATAGGATCAACCACCATAGTAGTAGTTTCCGCCTTCAAATACCCTAATATCCAAGTTCTCAGTATCAATGCTTTTGCCCCATTCATGAATCTTTTGAAGCGTAACATCATCTATTACATTTTCTAGAGGGATACGTGAGTCCGGCTTCGATACGGACCAACGTATGGTCCAAGTCGCGAATGAGATTTTCTTCGCAATTGTAGAGATCGCCTCCATTCTTTTTCTTTTTCCTTGTTCTAGCCTTCGTCGAACTTCCTGAACCTCCTGAATCATTGTTGGAACGTGTGTAACGTTTAGATTTCTTCATATTAAGAACGGAGAACTTCAAACCATGGGGGTACAATCGTTAAACATAGGGGGGGAAGAACAACCGAAGGAGCAACTAAGGCAAAACGTTGAGAGCGTTTTCCTTAGTGAGAGAAACTTCTCTCTAACTCCTTGTTGTATAAGTCGTCGCATGTTGTATAAAGAAGGAAATTGTAGTTGTTGAAGTTGTTTATAACTATATAACATGTTAGACCTTAGAACTTGGAAATTGAAAAAGGGGTGGAAAAGACTTGTGTTGTGTTATTGTTGGCCGAGAATGGCTAGTGAAGTATTAACTACTTGGTACAAATTGTGGGGCGGAATTTTACACGTATTGTAAGGCGTGTAATCCCCTTTGTTTGGTTGTTGTTTGGAGCCTTAAATGTGGCGTGTTGGTTATTGTATTCGGCCTTGAAAAAGGTGGCAAAGTGAGTAGAAACAAAGGAAGTGCTGCCCGATTTTCCGTAGAATTAGAGACCATATACTTAGTATTATTCTACGTTAGAGACTAGAAGTTGATAGTCTTGTTGTGACCATTATAGGTTGACAAATTCTCACGACGTATTCGGCTTAGCTTGTGGATTTAGCCGAAAAGGTATGTGAACTACCTCCTCTTCTAGCATGATTCCTTAAGATAAAGAAAGTAAGTTCTACTCCTTAAATGATCCATTCCTTGGTTGTATTTGGATTGCCTAAAATAGAATTCGTTCTATGTACTCCCTTGATTGTACTTTGATGTTTAAATTGTAAGTTGTATAATCCATTTCCTTAGTGAAGTTTGGATTCTTAAAAGTGAAAGTATTTTACTTAAAGTACATAGAGTCTTGAAAAGGAAGTGGTTTCCAAACCTTTTGGCTAGTGCCTTAGTTCCAAAACCTAAGAGTTGTTGTAATGACTTTAGGGGAGTTAAAGGAGTGATTTACTTAATTGTTTTAAGAGAGGAGAAATGACATGATTTAAGAGAAGTAACTTGTTTTAAAGGTTTTAGTTACTTGAGGTTTAAAAGTAGAAGAAACTTGTTTTCTAAATATTAAGGGACTTGAAGTATTTTGAAAGTTAAGAAACTTGATTTGAAAGTTTGTGATACTTGGTTTTAAGTGTAAGTCTCTTGGTTATAAAAAAGGAATGAAATTGTCTAAAACCATAAAGGGTTATAACGGCTTTATGGGAAGTTGGTTATAACGGCTTTATGGAAGGTTAAGAAAGTTGCCTATTTTGATTATTGGGCATAAGTTGCCTAGATTGTGAAAATTTGAAGTTACTTGATTTCAAACTTTGCAATGAGTTTTCTAAAAGTGTAGTAATTTACTTTGAAAAATAGACACACCTTGATACTACGGGTGTTTGTATCTTGGGATTTTACATAAAAAGGAGTCTTTTGAAAAGAATGTACGTACGTAGTACTTTGGCTTGTTAAATGAGAATTTATTCTATTTGTGCCTCGATAAGTACTTTGGCTTGTTAAATGAGAATTATTCTATGTGTGCCTTGATAAGTACTTTGGCTTGTTAAATGAGAATTATTCTATTTGTGCCTCGATAAGTACTTTGGCTTGTTAAATGAGAATTTATTCTATTTGTGCCTCGATAAGTACTTTGGCTTGTTAAATGAGAATTTATTCTATTTGTGCCTCGATAAGTACTTTGGCTTGTTAAATGAGAATTTATTCTATTTGTGCCTCGATAAGTACTTTGGCTTGTTAAATGAGAATTATTCTATGTGTGCCTTGATAAGTACTTTGGCTTGTTAAATGAGAATTATTCTATTTGTGCCTCGATAAGTACTTTGGCTTGTTAAATGAGAATTATTCTATTTGTGCCTCGATAAGTACTTTGGCTTGTTAAATGAGAATTATTCTATGTGTGCCTTGATAAGTACTTTGGCTTGTTAAATGAGAATTATTCTATTTGTGCCTCGATAAGTACTTTGGCTTGTTAAATGAGAATTATTCTATTTGTGCCTCGATAAGTACTTTGGCTTGTTAAATGAGAATTATTCTATGTGTGCCTTGATAAGTGTTATACCCCGTAGTTCCAGGGTATGTATGCGAGGACGTACGTACGAGAATAATCATGTAAAGATTGGAAAGGAAGAAAGAGGTGATTTTTCCACGGAAAAGTTTCCGGTTTTTGTGAAGAAAAAGGTTCGTTAATGGGAATTGGATTCCCAGATTTGGTATTTGGACTTCATAGATTATATTAGAATTTTGAGATTTTATTTTCGGAAATGGTCACGTGGGGCCCACAGGAGAAATTTACGGTTTTGTGGGGCCCGCTTTGTTTTTGAGATTTCCGGTATTTTGGATATTTTCGGAAGACGAAATATTACGGCGAATCGGGGCGACACGTGTCACCCCACGTAGCACCCTTGGCCGATGTTACCTTTGTGCACAACACCTTGCTAGAGTCGTTTTCGACGAAACGTTTATGAACTTGCGAAGGAAAATTCCGGCTATGTCGCTTTTGTATTTTGCGGATTTTTCCGCGGCGAACATTTTTGGACCAACGGGAGGGTGACACTTGTCACCTCATCGACGGCTTTGAGAGGGCCACGCTAGAGGTTTTTAAGGCCCTTTTCATGGGTCTTTGTTTTGTGAGGATTTAAGGAGTAGGTTAGGGTGCACTTGTGCCAATCTTGGCCATCCACTTGCCCCCACATGGCTTGATCTTGTCCGTTGGTGTCCCTATAAATACCCTTGCTTGAAGGTTTTTCTTCATCCTCATTTCATTCTAAGTCTTGAAATATCCTCCCTTTAGTGTTGAAATCGCCCAAAGCCTCCCCTCATGGAGCTTTGGCCGAGAGCCCCCTTTGAGTGAGGCTTGGCGTGGGGTACCCCTAGCCTAGTTGTTTTCATATAATACCCTTGTTGTGGTATAGAAATACTCCTAGTATTGTTATAATGACCAAAATACATTAGACTTATACCTTGTATTATTCCAAAGATACCTCTATACGTAGAGCCCGGAAATACTACCTTTTGTCCTTTTAGTCTAAAACCGAAACCCTAAGGAAAACTTCATAGTTGGTTGAAGTATGTGAGTAGAAGTTGGTTAGAACTTCTAAGGGTTGTTTGGAGTGGTTTGGAGCGCACTGAGTGAGCTAAACCTTGCTCAGATCAACATTATAACTTGGATAATTTTGGGCTTATCGAGGTAATTATCTTGTCCTCTATTGTAATTGGAAATTACATGTTGTTAGAATATATAGTCAAGTATACTATATATGGAACTACTTAGTATTCGCAATGTCTTTTGACTTAAGCTCAAGAATAAAGAACCGAATCGAATCAGATTTACATAGTGACCGTATCACGAAGAGACTTGTAGAATTGTACACGTCCGGTTAGGCGTAACCCCCACTGGTTGGCTTGGTAGCCTCGATAGAGAGGAGATTTACGCTATGGGGGAGGTCTTACGAATTTTCTATAGAAAGATAGAAAACTTGTGTTTTGGGGTTAATAGACGTTTGTGACCTTTATAGGTGAAAGTACTAAGAGTAGCGTATTCTACTCGGAGTGAAAGGGCTAGCAAGGTTGTAGTACTTGGAGCATTTTGCTTATTGTCGATAAATCGTCGCGAGGTATGTGAACCTCTTCCTATCTTTTCTAGCATGATTGTTGTGAACTATGTAGTGCGGTAGACGCATGTGCTAAGTGATTTGGTTGGTTTAAAACATAGGGTGTTATAGTAGCTTTATGGGAAGTTAGTTATAACGACCTTATGTAGGTGAAAATGGTTTACTGAGGTTAGAAGTTAAGAGACTTGATCTTATAAGATAAGAGACTTAACTTATTTGTTTTAATGTGGATGTTTGTGTGAAACCTCATTCGTGAGTAATGAGTACTTGGTTTTAAAGGAATAATGTTTCACCGATTTCGAATCGAATGTATCGACGGACCACCGCGTTAATAAAGGAAAATGTATTGAATAATGATGTATTGTATTAAAACCGGTAGAAACCTCCATCCGCATAGAAGCTAAGATGAGACAAAATGATATTACATTTTCTAGATCATGGTCATTGTAATAAGATCGTTATAAACAAGAATAAACTACTCACATATATGACATATGTTACTCAATTGTTCTAAAAAGGAATCAAGTGATTAAGTTTGGGAACTATGAAACCATTTGAAAATGAGAAGCTTGAGTAATTGAAATTAGGCAAACTGGAACTTAGGAAAAGAATGTCATACTTGATTTTGAAAAGGAAGGTGGGTTGGTCATTCTAATACTACGGGTATCGGGTGACTTTTATAAAAGTAATGGATCTCTTTAAAAGAACTTAACGACGTAGTACTTTGGGGGTTAAAAACCAGGACTTTGGCATAAAATGAAAGTACTTTGAGTTGTGTGAAACTTGCCTATGCTTGTGATGATAGCCTTTATTGTACAAGCGCTTTGTTTCGTGTTACCGCGTCTCGATAGAGTCGGTTGGTAGTTGAGAACTTACTTGACGCGTGCAGCGGTGACGGAGAAATTCCACGCATGCGTCGCTGATAGTATTATTGTTGTTAATCGCTTTGGACATACTGACACGATGCGTAGCGCACGGGTATGCTTCCATTTTGGTTCAGGTCTTGTGGTTAATCGCTTTGGATATATCGACACGCGTAGCGCATCGGGTATGTTTCCATTTTGATTATCGCCTTGTGATTTCCTTTTGGACATCTCGACACGATCGTAGCGCACGTATCGCCCATTTGGATTGTTGTCTTATTATTCCCTTTGGACATACTGACACGATGCGTAGCGCACGGGTATGCTTCCATTTGGATTGTGTCTTGTTGAGGTCACATGGACATGTCTACACCGATGCAGAATCCGGCATGTGGCGGACATTGGTATTATTGTTGCATCATGGACATGTCACACCGATGCAAGATTCCGGCACGCGCCATAATGCCGAACTCGATTGATGTTGTGGCGTGAGACCCATAGTTATATTGGAGTGATGATTGTTTTATGTCAGGAATCGTAGTTTGGTTATCATACATGTCTCTCGCTTTATATAGACTAGTATGATTTCATTTACTGATTGCATGCTTTCACATACTTGGTACTGTTATCTTGACCTCCTTCGGGCCGAGCGTATAAAGAGTCGAGCCTCTACCACGAACAGACCAACCGTGGCTCCGTATGGCACATCCTGAGAAGGGCCGTAGGGCATGCCTCAGGGATCGCAAGCAGCCCGGTACCATTTGTTGGGTCGCCGGAGCAAGGCTCGCGACAAAGTGACAAAAGTGGTATCAGAGCAGTTAATCCTCGGAAAGTGTCTACGCATCGGTTCTAGTAGAGTCTTGATTATCGATGTGTTGTGCACCACATCTATAATCGTGAGGCCGCAGGACATTTAGGATTGGTTTCCATTCTTCTCATTCGAGATCGTGCCTTAGAGTCATGTTGTAAGTTGGACCTCCGACGTATCTCGCTTTTACCGATTATGCCTCCGCGAAAGGCAACCAGAGCCCGGAGGCAAGGCAGCCGAGGGTGCCGCTAGTGAGATCTGAGAGAGTACGAGGGCGCAGCCCGCAAGACTGAGGTTGTACTTGACCCGAGTTTTCAGGACGCCGCCAAATGAGAGGTTAGAGTCGCAAGAATGGCTGCCGAGACCGCAAGACTGAGCCTCCATCCCACACCGGAGCAGGGAGATGGGTTACGGAGATGACCGATTCTTGCCGCCGTGGTCGTGGCCGATATGAGGATAGCCGGACGCACAGCCTGGGGCCCGAGCACCGATGGTTCACCCCGAGCAGATAGTTTGAGGCTACGGACTTTACGAGTCAGAGCCCGCGAGTTTTACGGGTCGAGGCTCGAGGATGATCCGCGAGTTCATCCGGCAGATACGGATCACGCGGGTGATCAAGGCTTCGTAAACCGAGTCTGTGACCTTTGGTTCAGATCGGCCGCGTGATACCGCGATCGATTGGTTTGATCATACGAGCTTTCGGGAGAGCATGCATCCAGCAGATGGGATGAGTTTTCGGGGCTTTCTCACGCACTTCTTGCCTCCGCAGATGAGGAGGGCACGCCATGATTTTTGTTCTCGAGACAGAGAGGCGACCGTCGTGAGTACAATGTCGAGTTCGATTCTTTGGCTCGATATGTCCTGCGCGAAGTTGCAGATATGGAGGATAGTGGTGCATCGCCACGCCACCGGCTAGATGATTATATGGTCGAGTCTTGTGCGGGTGTTTCTCTTCACCGGCATGGACATTGCCCGCACGCAGCTCATGCACCAGGATGCGAGGCACGGAGGGTCGGCGGAACGACCGGATCGCAGAAGAGGCCGGGGCGGCAGGTCCTTTGGTGGCTTTCGAGGCGGATCGCCTCAAGAAGAAGTTAGTTATATACCCCCACCGACAGAGTGGTCCTCCACCGTCTTGAGAGCGGTCGTGGCTCCAAGGTTCAGATTTTCGCAGAGCAGGGGTGTTAACCAGCTGAAGCCACCCCTACCTCGTTGTGACCATTGTGGTAGACTCCATTTTGGAGTGTCGTGCTAGATTGGGAGCTTGTTTGCATGCGGCCAGCAGGCCATTTGCGAGGAACTGTCCACCAAGGGAAGCGCGGATGTTACGACTCACCTTCAGATTTGTGGTGGTTCATCACCTTCATACTATAAGCCTGCAGGTGGTGCCTATGATTAGAGTGGAGCGGTAGCCTGTATATCCTTAACCCTCTAGAGTTTTGGTATGCTTGTTATGATGATCTCATTATTGTGTGCTATGTACGGATAGCATTGTGATATGTGTGAGTTAGAATACATGGTTAGTTGGAAGGTTACGTATGGGGCATGGTAAGTGTGAACCTTAGACTATTTCCACGATCGAGACCTTAGAGGTAAGGTCGTCTTGAGTAAAAGATTCGCTTTTATGTTTGACCTTTATAAGGGTGAGTAGTATACGTGGATTTATTTGTGTGATAAGTCCATGGGTAGTGTGAGATGGAAGTGGTAGCTTTCATGATGTGAATTAGTAAGATTGTTCGGATCGGGAACAAGAGTTTGCACGGTTGGTCGGGTTTAGGACCATTTGCGGGTCAAACCGTAACGGTTTGGGGTGGGGCCAGTTCGGTGGTCCCGCGGTGGTAGGGTCACGAGGTGCTAGGCAGAGTTTAGACGACCATCGTATGAGTTTGTGGACGCGTTCGACCGAATCGTTCGTGAAGGCGGAATGGCCTTAGGGGATATTACGGCTAGAGATGACCAAGTTTGGAGTGGTGACTCAAGGTTTTGGGAACGGCGATGATCAAGTGTGGTACGTGTACTAGAAGAGTTCAAGTGTTCGAGGAGGGCACGACGAGTAAGGAAGAAAGATAACGTGTTATTTTCATGGCTAAGTCGTGGCGTTGGCAACTTGTTAGAGGAACTTTATCGTTATCCGATTGAGAAGGAACATTCGGACGAATGTTTCTAAGGAGGAGAATGTTATACCCGTAGTTCCGGGTATGTATGCGAGGACGTGCACGAGAATACGGCGAAAGATTGGAAAGGAAGAAAGAGTGATTTTTCCACGGAAAAGTTTCCGGTTTTGTGAAGAAAAAGGTTCGTTAATGGGAATTGGATTCCCAGATTTGGTATTGGACTTCATAGATTATATTAGAATTTTGAGATTTTATTTTCTAAATGGTCACGTGGGCCACGGAGAAATTTACTGTTTTGTGGCCCGCTTTGTTTTGAGATTTCGGTATTTTGGATATTTTGGAAGACGAAATATTCGGCGAATCGGGCGACACGTGTCACCCCATGGCACCCTTGGCCGATGTTACCTTTGTGCACAACACCTTGTTAAGTCGTTTTCGACGAAACGCTTTCGTAACTGCGAAGGAAAATTCGGCTATGTCGCTTTGTATTTTTGCGGATTTTTCCGAGCGGCGGAACATTTTTGGATTAACGGGAGGTGACACTTGTCACCTCATGTGATTTGAGGGCCACGCTAGAGGTTTTAAGGCCCTTTTCATGGGTCTTTGTTTGTGAGGATTTAAGGAGTAGGTTAGGGTGCACTTGTGCCAATCTTGGCCATCCACTTGCCCCCCACATGGCTTGATCTTGTCCGTTGGTGTCCCTATAAATACCCCCTTGCTTGAAGGTTTTTTCTTCATCCCTCATTTCATTCTAAGTCTTGAAATATCCCTCCCCCCTTTAGTGTTGAAATCGTCCAAAGCCCTCCCCCCCTTGTGGAGCTTTGGCCGAGAGGCCCCCCCCCCTTTGAGTGAGGCTTGGCCGTGGGGTACCCCCCCCCCCCTAGCCTAGTTGTTTTCATATAATACCCCTTGTTGTGGTATAGAAATACTCCCCTAGTATTGTTATAATGACCAAAATACCTTAGCCTTGTACCTTGTAGTATTCCAAATATACCTCACGTAGAGCGAAATACTACCTTTTGTCCTTTTAGTCTCAAACCGAAACCCTAAGGAAATCTTCATAGTTGGTTGAAGTATGTGAGTAGAAGTTGGTTAGAACTTCTAAGGGTTGTTTGGAGTGGTTTGGAGCGCACGAAGTGGAGCTAAACCTTGCTCAGGATCGACATTATAACTTGGATAATTTTGGGCTTATCGAGGTAATTATCTTGTCCCTCTATTGTAATTGGAAATTACATGTTTGTTAGAATATATAGTTGAAGTATACTATATATGGAACTACTTAGTATTCGCAATGTCTTTTGACTTAAGCCCAAGAATAAAGAATCGAATCTGTATTTACATAGGACTGTATTGCAGTAGACTTGTGTAGAATTGTACACGTCCAGTTAGACGTGTAAACCCCCCCCCCTGGTTGGCTTGGTAGCCGGCCTCGATAGAGGAGGAGATTTACGCTGTTGCGGGGGGGGGAGGTGCTGCCGAATTTTCTATAGAAGATAGAAAACTTGTGTTTTGGGGTTAATAGACGTTTGTGACCTTTATAGGTGAAAGTACTGAGAGTAGCGTATTCTACTCGAGGAGTGGAAAGGGCTAGCAAGGTTGTAGTACTTGGAGCATTTTGCTTATTGTCGATAAATCTTCGCGAGGTATGTGAACCTCTTCCTATCTTTTCTAGCATGATTGTTGTGAACTATGTAGTACGGTAGACGTACATGTGCTAAGTGATTTGGTTGGTTTAAAACATAGGGTGTTATAATAGCTTTATGGGAAGTTAGTTATAACGACCTTATGTAAGTGAAAATGGTTTACTGATGTTAGAAGTTAAGAGACTTGATCTTATAAGATAAGAGACTTAACTTATTTGTTTTAATGTGGATGTTTGTGTGAAACCTCATTCGTGAGTAATGAGTACTTGGTTTTTAAAGGAATAATGTTTTACTGATTTCGGGAATCAGAATGTGTATCGACGGACCACTGCAGCGTTAATAAAGGAAAATGTATTGAATAATGATGTATTGTATTAAAACCAGTAGAAACCTCCATCTGCATAGAAGCTAAGATGAGACAAAATGATATTACATTTTCTAGATCATGGCTGCTGTAATAAGATCGTTATAAACAAGAATAAACTACTCACATATATGACATATGTTACTCAATTGTTCTAAAAAGGAATCAAGTGATTAAGTTTGGGAACTATGAAACCATTTGAAAATGAGAAGCTTGAGTAATTGAAATTAGGCAAACTGGAACTTAGGAAAAGAATGTTGTTACTTGATTTTGAAAAGGAATGTGGGTTGGTCATTCTAATACTACGGGTATCGGGTGACTTTTATAAAAGTAATGGATCTCTTTTAAAAGAACTTAACGTACGTAGTACTTTGGGGTTAAAAACCCGGACTTTGGCATAAAATGAAAGTACTTTGAGTTGTGTGAAACTTGCCTATGCTTGTGATGATAGCCTTTATTGTACAAGCGTTGTGTTTCTGTGTTACCGCGTCTCTCGATAGAGGGTCGGTTGACTGGTTGAGAACTTACTTGGACGCGTTGCGTGTGACGAGAAATTCCGCACGTTCGCTGATAGTATTATTGTTGTTAATCGCTTTGGACATACCGACACGATCGTGGCGGGTATGCTTCCATTTTGGTTAAGGTCTTGTGGTTAATCGCTTTGGATATCTTGACACACGATCGTAGCGCGCGGGTATGTTTCATTTTGATTATCGCCTTGTGATTTCCTTTTGGACATACCGACACGACGCGTAGCGCGCGGGTATCGTCCATTTGGAAAGTTGTCTTATTGTTTCCTCTTTGGACATACCGACACGACGCGTAGCGCACGGGTATGCTTCCATTTGGATTCTTTGTCTTGTTGTTGAGGTCACATGGACATGTCTACACCGATGCAGAATTCCGGGCATGTGGCCATGGGACATTGGTATTATTGTTGCATCATGGACATGTACACCGTCGCGATTCCGGCACGCGCCATAACGCGAACTCGATTGATGTTGTGGGCGTGAGACCCATAGTTATATCGGAGTGATGATCGCTTTTATGTTGTGAATCGTAGTTTGGTTATCATACATGTCTCTCGCTTTATATAGACTAGTATGATTTCATTTCTGATTGTATGATTTCACATACTTGGTACTGTATCGACCTCCTCGGGGCCGTTCATGCCGCAGGTAGGTACATCGGTCGTGGATCCTCGCCATAGGATCACGATTCATGATTTGAAGCTCCGTTTCTCGGAGGCTTATCTTTTAGTAGGTGTTCCACGAGTTGTAGGTTCTTGTACATTCGTGGTATGGCGGGCCTGTCCGTCATAGTCATTGTATATCTTAGAGTGCGTAGTCTTGTTGCAAGTGTGGTTGTAAAAGGATTAAACTGTTCAGGTTTTATGTATATACTGAAGGCAACTGTTTTTGGTTGGCCTGTTTATTTATTATATCTCTTGTTAAATGACTCATGTTTTATGTTCCGCTGATTTTCTCTGATGTATGTATCACTAGGGTGCCCAGGGTAAGGCACCAGTAACGGGCCCCGGAACGGGTCGTTACAATAAGTACTTTGGCTTGTTAAATGAGAATTATTCTATTTGTGCCTCGATAAGTACTTTGGCTTGTTAAATGAGAATTTATTCTATTTGTGCCTCGATAAGTACTTTGGCTTGTTAAATGAGAATTATTCTATGTGTGCCTTGATAAGTACTTTGGCTTGTTAAATGAGAATTATTCTATTTGTGCCTCGATAAGTACTTTGGCTTGTTAAATGAGAATTATTCTATTTGTGCCTCGATAAGTACTTTGGCTTGTTAAATGAGAATTATTCTATTTGTGCCTTGATAAGTACTTTGGCTTGTTAAATGAGAATTATTCTATTTGTGCCTCGATAAGTACTTTGGCTTGTTAAATGAGAATTTATTCTATTTGTGCCTCGATAAGTACTTTGGCTTGTTAAATGAGAATTTATTCTATTTGTGCCTCGATAAGTACTTTGGCTTGTTAAATGAGAATTTATTCTATTTGTGCCTCGATAAGTACTTTGGCTTGTTAAATGAGAATTTATTCTATTTGTGCCTTAATAAGTACTTTGGCTTGTTAAATGAGAATTATTCTATGTGTGCCTTGATAAGTACTTTGGCTTGATTAATTGAGAATTGCCTATGTGTGCTGGCGATAGCCTTTAAGTGCAAGGATTATGTTTTATTAAGTTGCCGCGACTCTCGGTTGGAGGGCCGGCTGTCTTGTTGTAAGTTACTTGGACGCGTGCAGAAGCGATGATGTGATTCCACGTATGCTTCCGTTATTTGTAGTACTTGGGTTAAATTCCCGGATTTTTATAAGAAGACATGGTAGTGCTTATGTTTTGTTTGACGGCCGGTTGAGATAGGGTAAGAGTATAAGTGAGGGGTAAACCCCCAAGATGCTATTCCACCTTCTCCAGGGTAAGAGTATAAGTGATGGGTAAACCCCCAAGACATTATACCCCCTGCTTGTTTTGTTTGATGGTCGGTTGAGATAGGGTAAGAGTATAAGTGAGGGGTAAACCCCCAAGATGCTTTACCACCTTCTCCAGGGTAAGAGTATAAGTGAGGGGTAAACCCCCAAGACATTATACCTCGCTACCACACCGCTCGTTTTCCCGCTTGTCTGCATGCTTTTAGGACACAGGTGGGACTTGGTGTTCATGTATGCCTATTGGTGTTATACTATATCATGGACTACCGGCAGTGAGGTAGGATTCCACGGGCATGATTGATATTATGGGCGTGAGACCCATGGCTATATTTTAGAAATGACTTGAGGGCATGCGTCCCTGACTTGTTATGACTGCCATGTGTTGTGTCGTAGGTTGGCTATCATACATGTCTCTGCTTTGTTTAGATTGTTATGACTTCATTCTGATTTCATCATTTCACATACTTGGTACATTCTTCAGATCGACCTCCTTGAAGTGCGTTCATCTCATGCCGCAGTTTAGGTAATGCAGCTTTGTTATACCGTATTTCTAGAGTATGTATGCGTGGCGCACGTAAAAAGTTTTTAGCCTTAAGGAGGCATCAGGGACGAAATTTGTGCACAACTAGCGAAAAGAATCGTTTTCCGACGAAACGTTTTCCGGACTTTGCGAAGGGAAAAATACGGTTGCAACATTTATAATTTTTGCGGATTTTTCCGAGAGATGTAATATTTTGGACCAACAAGAGGGTGACAAGTGTCACCCTCAAGTGGACGGCTAAATGGACGACCAAGGCACGTTTTTTTGCCTTTCTTTTTGGTCAAGGAGTTGGTAGGATATTTGTGATATTTTGTGTGGTAGATGGATAAGGTACACTTGCCCAAATCCTCACCCTACACTTGCCCACCACTTGTCTTAATCTTGGCCATAGATTGACCTATAAATACCCCTCAAATGCAAGACTTATTCTTCATCCACAAATCATTTTCCAAGTCTAAAAACCCTCTCCCCCTTAGTGTAGTTTTCGTCCAAGGTTCCCCTCCCCCTTTGAGAAGCCTTGGCAGAAACCAACCCCCTTCCGAGTTGTTTTCATAAAATACACCCCCCCCCTTGGTAGAAAAGTATTCTCCAAGTGTTGTTACTATTCCCAAATACCTTGGCCCAAATACCTTGTAGTATTCCAAGGTTACACCTATACTAAAAGCCCAGAAATACTATTATACTTCCCTTCAGTCACAAAAACGAAACCCTAGGGAAAATCTTCATAGTCGGTTGAAGTGTTAAGTAGAAGTTGTGTAGAACTTCTAAGGGTTTCTTGGATCGAATTGGAGCATTCAGAATAGGAGCTAAACGTTGCTCAGGATCGACATATAAACTTGGATAATTTTGGGCTTGTCGAGGTAAATACTCTTGACCTTCTATTGTAATTGGAAATTACATACTGTAGTAGTATAGAAATGAATATAAGATTCATAGAAGGATATTACAGAAGAGAATTGAACTGTAATAGAAGGATATTAAAGAAGAAGATTGAACTGTACTTACATAGGACTGTATTTACAGTAGACTTGTATAGTTTGACGGGTAGGGAAGTGCTGCCCAATTTTCCGTAGAATCTTGTATCTAGATTTATCCTACAGAGTAGTCTAGACGTTGATAGACTTATAGGACCGTTATAGGTTGAGGTACTGCGAGTAGCGTATTCTACTCAAAGGGTGGAAAAGGCTAGCAGGATTACAGTACTTTGGAGCTATTTGCTAATAGTCGATAATCGTCGCGAGGTATGTGATTCTTCCTATCCTCTTGAGCATGATATTTTAAAAGAATATATATAGTACGGTAGACGTACGTGTGTTAACTGAACGTGGTTTTACTCCGATGTCTTTGACTTGAGTTTTTAATAAGAATCTTGAAGTATTTCAAAAGAATTAAGAATCGTTTTTGAAAGAAGAGTAATACTTGGTTTTGAAAGTTTAAGAGTTATACTAGCTTTATGGGAAGTTAGGTATAACAACTTAAGAGAGATAAAAAGAATGGTTTATTGATTTCAAAAGATAAGCGACTTGACTTACTTGAATTGATATGAATTTTGTTAAAAAGTGTGAAACCTCATTCGTGAGTAATGAGTACTTGGTTTTTAAAGAATAATGTTTTACTGATTTCGGAAATGAGAATAAGTATCGAACGAACCACTGCAGCGTTAATAAAGGAAAATGTATTGACAAGTAAGTAATTATATTAAAACCAGTAGAAACCTCCATCTGCATAGAAGCTAAGATAAGACAAAATTGTATTACATTTCCTAGATCATGGCTGCTTTAATAAGGATTGTTATAAACAAGAATAACCTACTCACACATAAGGCATATGTTACTCAAATTGTTTTAAAAGAGAATTATGTTATTAAGTGATTAAGACTATGAACTACGAAACCTTTCGAAAATGAGAAACTTGAGTATTTGAAATTAGGCAACTTGAACTTTTGGAAAAGAATGTTGTTACTTGACTTTAAGAAGGAAAATGTTTTGGTTTAAGAAGAAGGGCATAATATTGCCTTAGTTGATTTTAAAAAGGAAAACATGGTATTATCTTAATCGTCTTAAGAGCGTTTAAATGTTATGGTCAATTCTATACCGCGTTCATGGGATGAACCGGGAATGTATTTCACACGACACCGCGTTCATGGGATGAACCGGGAATGTATTCCATACGATTCCACCTCGAGTCCCATGAGATGGGCCGAGACATGTACGATTCCTATCGAGTCGCATGAGATGGGCCGAGACATGTGCGATACCTATCGAGTCCCATGAGATGGGCCGAGACATGTACGATTCCTATCGAGTCCCATGAGATGGGCCGAGACATGTGCGATACCTATCGAGTCCCATGAGATGGGCCGAGACATGTGTGATTCCTATCGAGTCCCATGAGATGGGCCGAGACATGTGCGATTCTTATCGAGTCCCACGAGATGGGCCGAGACATGTATTCCATACGATTCATATCGAGTCCCATGAGATGGGCCGAGACATGTATTCCACACGATTCCACCTCGAGTCCCATGGGATGGGCCGAGACATGTTATACGTATCACACGATTTATACCTAGACTGCCGGCAGTGAGGAAGGAGTTCCACGGGCATGAGGGATGACTTTGAGGGCGTGAGTCCCTGACTTGACATGACTATTTTTATGTTGCGAACTGTAGTTTTGTTATCATACATGTCTCCTGTTTTATTTTAGACTGTTATGATTTCATTTACTGATTTTTCAGCCACATACTGGTACTGCCAGATCGACCTCCTTCGGGGCTGCGTTCATGCCGCAGTAGAGGTACATCGGTTGTTGATCCTCGCCATAGGATCACGCCAACAGATTGGGAAGCTCCGCTTTCTCGGAGGCTTATCTTTTGGTATGTTCCACTGAATTGTAGGTTCTTGTACATTCTGGTATGGCGGCCCTGTCCGTCATAGTTGTTGTTACATTCTTAAGGTCCGTAGCATCGCTGTGGCGGGGTTGTAAAGGATGAATCGCTCAAAAATTTCGTATATATATGCGAAGGCAACCATTTTGGTTGCTTTGTTTTATTATCTTATCTCTTGTTTCATATTTGTATGTTTTATATTCCGATTTCTCTCGATGTATGACTACTGGGTGCGGGTAAGATCCGATCACGCCCCGAACGGTCGTGACAAAAGTGGTATCGAGCGATTAATCCTCGGAAAGTGTCTACGCATCGTGTCTACAGTAGTCTTGATTATCGGTGTGTTGCACCACATCTATAATCGGGAGGTCGCAAGACATTTAGCATTGGTTTCATTCTTCTCATTCGAGATCGTGCCTTAGCCGTGTTATAAGTTGGACCCCTCTGATATATTTCGTTTTTACCAGTTATGCCTCCGCGCAAGGCAACCCGGGCCCAGATGGGCAAGGCAGCCGGGGGAGCTGCTAGTAGGATACAGAGGAGTACGGGGCGCAGCCCGCCATTACGAGATAGTGCTTGACGGCAAGTTTTGCGACGCCGCCCGCCAAAGAGAAGTTTAGAGCGCAGCGGTGGCTGCCGAGACCACATACACGAGCCTCCACCCCACACCGGAGCAGAGGAGTTGGGGTACAAAGAGATGGCCCAGTTATTGGCCAGGATAGTGGCAAGACATGAGGATAGGCTGGACGCAGCAGTTCCAGTAGTACCCATGGTTCACCCGAGATCGGATAGTTTGAGGTTACGGGACTTTCTGAGTTGTAGCCCGCCAGAGTTCTACGGGTCGAGGCCTGAGGATGATCCGCAGGAGTTCATTCGACAGTTACAGCGGATCATGAGAGTGATCAAGGCTTCGGAGACCGAGTCGGTGGTCTTAGGTTCGCATCGGCTACGTGATACTGCAGTCGACTGGTTTGATTCGTGGGAGCTGTCTCGGGGAGAGTATGCACTTCCAGCCGTATGGGACGAGTTCTCGGGGGCATTTCTTGCATATTTCTTGCCTCCACAGATGAGAAGGGCTCGGGCCGACATATTTTTGACGTTGAGGCAGACCGGGCGTACGGTTCGGGAGTACAATGTGGAGTTTGACTCATTAGCTCGGTACGTCCCCGCATTGGTAGCCGACATGGAGGATAGAGTGCACTGCTACGTCACCGGGCTCGACGACTACTTGGCAGAGGCTTGCTCGGGTGTAGCTCTTCAGCCGGGCATGGACATTGCCCGCATGCAGGCTTATGCACTTGGATGTGAGGAGCGGAAGGGTCGACGGAATGACCGAGATCAGCAGAAGAGGGCCAGAACAGCAGGGTCCTTTGGTAACTTTCGAGGCGAACCGCCTCAGCAGCAGGTTAGTTATGTACCTCCGCTAGTACAGAGTGGTCCTCCACAGTCTTCAGGACGTTCGGGGTATTCGGGAGCTGGTCAGAGCTCCAGGGCTTAGTTCCGTATACATGGTTCTAGCGATCGGGTTCATGCTCGTCGGTGCACGATCGCAAACGCCATCCCGGAGTGTCGTCTTACTAGTGCTTGTTTCACTGCGGCCGCCGTGACATGTGACGAGGGATCGCCTAAAAGGAGGATACAGGTAGAATGGCGTAGCCTACCGTCGAGAGCAGGATCATCGCCTTCATAAGCATGCCTGCAGGTGTGCCCATGATTAGAGTGGAGCAGATGGTACAAGTATATTCTTACCCCTCTAGAGACTAGTATGCGTTGATGATATGATGAAATGCTAAGTATTATGTTCAGATAGCATTATGTTAAAAATTGTGTTTAGAAAACATGGTTAAGGGTAAGTTTGGGGACAGGGAAAGTGTGAGCCTTAGAATATTACACGTAGAGACCTTAGACGCGAGGTCATCTTGAGTAAAAGATTTATGTTTGTGTTGACCTTTATCAGAGTGCATAGTGTACGTGGGATATATTTGTGTGATAAGTCCCTGAGTGGTATGAAATGAAAGAGGGTAGTTGAGCAAAGAAGACCACTAGGTTTTCCTGACTTGATTCGTGAGATTGTTCCAGATCGAGAAACAAGAGAGTTCGGCACGGCGGAGGGTCGGGTTGAGGACGTATTGCGGGTCAACCCGTAGCCCGGATTAAGGTGGGGTCAGTTCTGGGTGGTCCCGCCAGGTGGTAGGGTCACGAGGGTGCTAGGCCCAGGTTTAGGTAACCATCGTATGAGTTCGTGGATATGTTCGACCAGAATCGGATCGTGAAGGCCGGGGATGGCCTTAAAGGAGATTGAGGCTAGTAAGATGACCAAGTTTGGAGGTAGTGACTCCAGAGATTTTGGAAACTGAAGCGATGACTGAAGTATGGTACGTATACTAGAAAGAGTTCAAGTGTTCGAGAAGAGTACGACGAGTAAGGAAAGAAGTGAACATGTGCTAAGAAAATAGAAACGATCATTTTGTTGTGAAGTGAAGATGCGAAGGGAATATCCTCTAGACCAGGGTGGAAGCTTTTGTGATGTAGGAATGACTTCTCGTGGACTTGGGTTATATATTTGCGCGTGTGTTATTTTTGTGGCCAGGTGTGGCATTGGCAACTTGTTTAAGTTAAGAGGAACTTTATCGTTATCCATCTTGAGAAGGAACATTCGGGACGAATGTTTCTAAGGAGGGGAGAATGTTATACCCCGTATTTCCAGAGTATGTACGTGAGGGCGTACGTACAAAAGTTTTTAGCCTTAAGTAGGCATAAGGGTCGAAATTTGTGCACAACTAGCGAAAGAATCGCTTTCCGAAACGTTTTCGGACTTTGCGAAGGAAAAATACGGTTGCAACATTTATAATTTTTGCGGATTTTTCCGAGAGATGAAATATTTTGGACCAACAAGAGGGTGACAAGTGTCACCCTCAAGTGGACGGCTAAATGGACGACCAAGGCACGTTTTTTTGCCTTTCTTTTTGGTCAAGGAGTTGGTAGGATATTTGTGATATTTTGTGTGGTAGATGGATAAGGTACACTTGCCCAAATCCTCACCCTACACTTGCCCACCACTTGTCTTAATCTTGGCCATTGATTGGCCTATAAATACCCCTCAAATGCAAGACTTATTCTTCATCCACAAATCATTTTCCAAGTCTAAAAACCCTCTCCCCCTTAGTGTAGTTTTCGTCCACGGTTCCCCTCCCCCTTTGAGAAGCCTTGGCCGAAACCAACCCCCCCCCCCCCTTCCTTGAGTTGTTTTCATAAAATACACCCCCCCTTGGTAGAAAAGTATTCTCCAAGTGTTGTTACTATTCCCAAATACCTTGGCCCAAATACCTTGTAGTATTCCAAGGTTACACCTATACTAAAAGCCCAGAAATACTATTATACTTCCCTTCAGTCACAAAAACAAAACCCTAGGGAAAATATTCATAGTCGGTTGAAGTGTTAAGTAGAAGTTGTGTAGAACTTCTAAGGGTTTCTTGGAGCGAATTGGAGCGTTCAGAATAGGAGCTAAACGTTGCTCAGGATCGACATATAAACTTGGATAATTTTGGGCTTGTCGAGTTAAATACTCTTGACCTTCTATTGTAATTGGAAATTACATACTGTAGTAGTATAGAAATGAATATAAGTGTCACGACCCAGCCCCGGGGCCACGACTGGTACCCTATCGGGGTACCCTGTCGTGTATATGTCAGAGAAGAGCAGCGGAACATACATAACACATAACTTAGAGAAAAGGGTAAACATCACTGGCCAGCCGATAAGGCTGCCTTCTATAAAACATACTTAAACAAAAGTATAGTAATACAACTGGTTCTTATAGCCCAAAACACATAGGTGACCACAGACCTCTAAAGATAACAACTGTGGCGGGACAGGGCCCCGCCATACCCCTGAATGTACAAAATACCTATAGCATCAGGGAATATCCGTACCAATAGACAAGCTTAGGAGGATGGAGCTTCGACCTTTGGAGTAGTGATCCTAAGAACGAGGATCCTCAATCTGCTTACCCTTACCTGCGGCATGAACGCAGCCCCCGAGGAAGGGGGTCAGTACACAATATGTACCAAGTATGTAAAGCTGGAAAATACTATAGTAATGATATCATAAGTCTGAAAGTAAGCTGGAGTCATGGAAGTCAATAAAATACCTTTTACTGTGCCTTACTAACAATGAGAGTGACAAGCATATATATACAATACTGCATAAAATAGGGGCCTTAGGATCAAAACGGGGTACCTCGCCCGTAGTATCAATAAGCACCCCTACTCCTGGGACTATTTCACCCGCATAGGTCCTGTGGACCCGCATGAGGTATTCCTCGCATAGTGTGCACTGCCGCGTGGGACTATTTCACCGCATAAGCCCATAAGGACTCGCGTGAGGTATTCCTCGCATAATGGGTAGCAAATCCACGGGCAATTGGTATAACGATCTTGGAGACTTACCCTCCGGATATACTCTACCGGCGGATGGTATAACGATCTTGGGGACTTTCCCCTCAGATATACTCTTACACTGAAGCAGCTGGTATAACGATCTTGGGGCTTGCCCCTCAGATATACTCTTACACTGAAGAAGGTGGTATGACGATCTTGGGGCTGGCCCCTCAGACATACTCTTACCCTGGAGAAGGTGGTATAACGATCTTGGGGCTTGCCCCTCAGATATACTCTTACCCTAGCTCAAATTGTCATCATATCATAATCACACATAAGTTAAGAAAACTTATAACTTCTTATTAGTCTTGTTCATATACCCTCTCATTTTAGTTTACTTAAGGCACTTAATCATATCTTTAATAAAAGAAAACCGGGAACTTAACCCAAGTACTACATACTTCAATTCTTTAAAAAAATGACTCTTTATACATAAAACTCTTGGGCAATTGATGCCTTAAACCAAATTGCCTCTTCATATACGTATCTTACTTTTAGAGTAAATCTCTTCTCATTAACCTTTTATGAAGCTAATAAACCAACTTTCCATAAAGTTGTTATATTAACTCTATACTTTAGTAAAATCATACTTTTTCCCTAACCAAGGGATTTATACATTCTTAAAACGAAACAAGTCATTATATACTCAAACAAGTAAGAATACAAAATCTTGTACGTCTACCGTACTACATAGTTTCATCTTTTCATGCTCGAGAGATAGGAAAGCTTCACATACCTCTTTGGTCAATCCACTTGCTAAGTCCAAACTACATGAGTAATATGTCAACCTAAAACAACCATGATCGTTTATTAACTCCTAATCTTAATGTAGAACAATCCAAGTTCAAAGTCACTAAATTCTATGGAAAATTGGGCAGCATTTCCTTTGTTTCTACTCACTATGCCACCTTTCTCAAGGCCGAATTTATCATCCAATTGCCACATTTAAGGCTCAATCAATCCAACAATTCAAAGGGGATTACACACCCAAAATTCTGCCCCATAAGTTTACAACAATTCACTTAACAATTCTAAGGTAGTTTTTAGGCTACAACATGCTCATAATCTCTTCTTAACCCATTCTTCATATCCAAACCACATTTTCTAGCATGCAATGACTCTAAGAGCATTATTTTACTACCACAAGTTCTTTCTTCTAAGCATGCAACACTAGAACTAATTCTAAAGGAAGAAATGTTACCTTAAAGTTTTAGTCAAACTTATTCCAAAGATTTTGCTAGCTTCCTTGCCAAGAACACCACCACAAGCTAGCCACAAGCTTCCTTTTCTTGTTCTTAATTTTTCAGATTTTCTTAGGCTTGGATTTCCTTTGGAAATGTAGAGAGAATGAGGAGCTTTTGCTTTAGAGAGAGAGAGAAATTGGAAGATGACCAAGTCTTGAAGACTTGGTCAATATATTGCATGCAAGAAATCAGATGGGGGGGACACTTGTCACCCTCCCAAGGTCTTTTAAAAGAAAATCTGACTTTTCCTAAGTCTTTCCGCCCCAAAATCCGCCTCGGCGCGCGCCTGAAACCCCGCACCTCTGAACTTTCGGCGCCGCGGCCCTGCTGTCCCGGCGCCGCGGCGCTGCAACTTCAGCGACCTCACAGCACTTTCGGCACCGCGGCCCTGCATCCGGCGCCGCGGCCCTGTCGCCTTTGCCCGAAACATATTTCTGTCCGACTGCGCACTGAACTTGTAACTCTCATATCTTTCTACTCCGACGTCCTATCGACGAACGGTTGGTTGAGTTGGAATCTAGACTCAACGAACTACGCCCTAGGCCTTTGAACCACTTAGGAACTCTCAATTTACCAGGTCATAACCCGCCTTAAAGTTGACTAAAACCCGTCCGGAATAATTCGTCAACCTATCCTTTGAAAATTTTAAGTCTTACATGCTTTCGTACGCTCTCATACGTAGGGTCAGAACTATGGGGTATAACAATAAGATTCATAGAAGGATATTACAGAAGAGAATTGAACTGTAATAGAAGGATATTAAAGAAAAAGATTGAACTGTACTTACATAGGACTGTATTCTGATGAACTTGTATAGTTTGTGGGTAGGAAGTCTTGCCCAATTTTCCGTAGAATCTTGTATCTAGATTTATCCTACAGAGTAGTCTAGACGTTGATAGACTTATATGACCGTTATAGGTTGAGGTACTGCGAGTAGCGTATTCTACTCAAAGGGTGGAAAAGGCTAGCAGGATTACAGTACTTTGGAGCTATTTGCTAATAGTCGATAATCGTCGCGAGGTATGTGATTCTTCCTATCCTCTTGAGCATGATATTTTAAAAGAATATATATAGTATGGTAGACGTACGTGTGTTAACTGAACGTGGTTTTACTCCGATGTCTTTGACTTGTGTTTTTAATAAGAATCTTGAAGTATTTCAAAAGAATTAAGAATCGTTTTTGAAAGAAGAGTAATACTTGGTTTTGAAAGTTTAAGAGTTATACTAGCTTTATGGGAAGTTAGGTATAACAACTTAAGAGAGATAAAAAGAATGGTTTATTGATTTCAAAAGATAAGCGACTTGACTTAATTGAATTGATATGAATTTTGTTAAAAAGTGTGAAACCTCATTCGTGAGTAATGAGTACTTGGTTTTTAAAGAATAATGTTTCTTGATTTGGAAATGAGAATAAGTATCGAACGAACCACTGCAGCGTTAATAAAGGAAAATGTATTGACAAGTAAGTAATTATATTAAAACCAGTAGAAACCTCCATCTGCATAGAAGTTAAGATAAGACAAAATTGTATTACATTTCCTAGATCATGGCTGCTTTAATAAGGATTGTTATAAACAAGAATAACCTACTCACACATAAGGCATATGTTACTCAAATTGTTTTAAAAGAGAATTATGTTATTAAGTGATTAAGACTATGAACTACGAAACCTTTCGAAAATGAGAAACTTGAGTATTTGAAATTAGGCAACTTGAACTTTTGGAAAAGAATGTTGTTACTTGACTTTAAGAAGGAAAATGTTTTGGTTTAAGAAGAAGGGCATAATATTGCCTTAGTTGATTTTAAAAAGGAAAACATGGTATTATCTTAATCTGTCTTAAAAGAGCGTTTAAATGTTATGGTCAATTCTATACCGCGTTCACGGGATGAACCGGGAATGTATTTCACACGACACCGCGTTCATGGGATGAACCGGGAATGTATTCCATACGATTCCACCTCGAGTCCCATGAGATGGGCCGAGACATGTACGATTCCTATCGAGTCCCATGAGATGGGCGAGACGTGTGCGATACCTATCGAGTCCCATGAGATGGGCGAGACATGTCACGATTCCTATCGAGTCCCGTGAGATGGGCCGAGACATGTCGCGATACCTGCTCGAGTCCCGTGAGATGGGCGAGACATGTGCGATTCCTATCGAGTCCCGTGAGATGGGCGAGACATGTGCGATTCCTATCGAGTCCCACGAGATGGGCGAGACATGTATTCCATACGATTCATATCGAGTCCCATGAGATGGGCGAGACATGTATTCCACACGATTCCACCTCGAGTCCCGTGGGATGGGCGAGACATGTTATACGTATCACACGATTTATACCTAGGCTGGCGGTGAGGAAGGGATTCCACGGGCATGAGGATGACTTTGAGGCGTGAGTCCACGACTTGACATGACTTTTTATGTTGCGGCTGTAGTTTTGTTATCATACATGTCTCTGTTTTATTTTAGCATATTATGATTTCATTTACGATATTTTGATTTCACATACTTGGTACTGTTATCGACCTCGCTCGGGGCTGCGTTCATGTCGCGGTAAGTACATCGGTTGTTGATCCTCGCTCATAGGATCACGATTCAGCGTATTAGGAAGCTCCGTTTCTCGGAGGCTTATCTTTTGGTATGTTCCTGAATTGTAGGTTCTTGTACATTGAGGTATGGCGGGGCCCTGTCCCGTCATAGTTGTTGTTACATTCTTAGAGGTCTGTAGTACTGTTGTGGGCAGGGTTGTAAAGGATGTAACTGTTCAAAAATTTCTGTATATATATGTAAGAAGGCAACCGTTTTGGTTGGCCTATTTTATTATCTTATCTCTTGTTTCATATCTGCATGTTTTATATTCCGCTGATTTCTCTGATGTATGACTACTTGGGTGCCGGGTAAGGCACGATCCACGAACCCGGAATGGGTCGTGACAAGTTTAGTGATCGGCAGTGTAGGACCACTTTCGAGTTTTGGATAGCTCATACATTACAAGTTTATCTTTTGGTATAAGTTCTTTCAGTATAGGCTTTTATCTGATTATAGATGCGGGGCCTTTTCCCGTTATATTTGATAAAACTCTTGAGTCTGTATTCATATGTGGGATTGGACTCATGCCGTGTAGTGTCTTTTGTTTATGTATATATGGCGACGCTCGGCTTTGCCCTTACCGCGTCACGTTGGTTTTAAAAAAAAAAAAAAGGTGTTATTTAATTTCGCGATTTACTTGTGTTGTTAAGGTAGAAGGGTGCCCAGGTAGGGCACCAGTCATGGGCTCGGGGTTCGGGGTGTGACAACAATGAAGGGCCAAGATTTAAGCAAGTGGAGGGTGTAGATTAGGTAGCTTGTTCAAGTGAAGTCTTCCACCAGTGTCCACTGACATGGGGACATATGTCCACTGACATTGGGACATATGTCCTCCACAACAATGAGCCATGTGGCCATCCACGTACTCAAGAAATCCAAGAGGCCTCCCCACTTGCCCACAGCGCCCCAAACCTACTCCCACTAACCCAAAGAAAATATCTTCCAAGACTTGACTATTTGACTTGGCACTTGCCTACTATTTAGTTCAACATGCCACCTAAGGGTGCCACGTATGCCCTCCTAATGGTCCAAAATATTTCATCTCTCGGAAAAATCCGTAATGCCAAAATCCGAAAATAAAGTGGGCCCTAAAACCGTAAATACTCCGTGGGCCGCGTGACCAATTCGGAAATAAAATTCCAATACTTCTAAAATAATCCGAAGTCCGAATACGAATGGAAATCCAATTCCCATTAACGAACCTTTTTCCTTCACAAAAACCGGAAACTTTTCCGTCGAAAAATCACATCTTTCTTCCTTTCCAATTTTAATGTCGTATTCTCGCACGTACGTCCTCATATACATACTCTGGAACTACGGGGTGTAACATTCTTCCCCCCTTAGAAACATTCGTCCCGAATGTTCCTTCTAAGTCTCTAATCACACAAGCACCGGTATAGTCTTCACTACTATATTTACAAAACCAATTATGCCACACCTGGCCATAATACCATATTTCTGTCATTGCTTCAGTTTTCCAAAAACTCGGGGTTACTATCTCTAACTTGGTCATCATTAACTGGGAACACTCTGGATGGATCTCCGATACTCTTCCGAAACATAGCATCATGGTATACCGTACGTACTGCCTCCTAAGTCGGACGGCAGTGCTAACTTATAGGCAACCTGGCCTATTCTACTATGATCTGAAAATGGCCAAAGTACCTCGGGCTAAGTTTCCCCTGCTTTCCAAATCTCGTCACACCCTTCCGGGGTGGAACCTTCAAGAAGACCTACCGTCAACCTGAACTCCAAGTGTCGACGCCGATTATCCACACGACTTCTGTTGACTCGGCGACTAATAACCTTGCGGATAAGCTTCACCGTATCCACATCCTGCTGAAACAAGTATGGACCAACTATCTGAACCTTGCCAACATCGAACCAATCGACCGGCAACCTACACTTCCGCTCATACAAGGCTTCATAAGGCGTCATCCAATACTAAAATGGTAGCTATATAATACTCACTCAACAAGAGGCAAATAATCCTCACAGCTACCCCTGAAATCAAAACAGGCGTAACCTATCCTCAAATGCGGATAAAGCGCATTGTTCGTCCGTCGGCCGGTGAATGCAATCGAGACTCACGAGTTCCCAACCCCGCTGGTAAAACCTCGAAAAATAGCCATAAAGCGGGCTCCACTGCCATAAAATAAAAGTAGGAACCGTGCGGCGCCTGACCTTCGTGATAACATCTCGCATAACCTCCGCCGAGTAAGCGGTCGACTAAAAGACAAGATGGGCTGACCCCGGCCCTACTCTTTGGCGACGCATCCACAAACTAAATGCGATGGTTACCTAAACTTGGGCCTAACACCTCGTGACCTATCATCTAGCGGGACCACCTCAACCGACCCACCACCGGCCGCGGTTGACTCGCGATATGGCCTCAACCCGACCCACTTCAGACTAAACTCGTTCCCGATCCGAACAATCTTACCAATCACGTCATGGAAGCTACCACTTCCATCTCACACTACCAGGAATTATCCCACAATATATATCACGCATACCAAGTACTTCGACAAAGACCAACCGTAAAATCATCCACTCAAGAAGCCTTTGCATCGAAGGTCCCAACGTTATAAATTCTAAGGCTCCTATTTTCTCGTCCCCAGACTTACCCTTTTCAACTACCCATGTTTTCTAATCACAACTTACACAATGCTAACCGAACATAGCACTCCACATGTATCTACCATAACAACCTAAACAAGTCTCTAAGGTGAAGATATCTCGCAACTCTTGCCTCACTTTCCTTTGCCGCTCTAATCAAATCCTCGCTCACGGGCATAACTACAGACGGTGATGAACCAGCCACTGATCCCGAAGGCTGAGTCGTAACATCCGCGCCACCTCTGTTCGGACAATTTCTCGCACAATGGCCCTGCTGGCCGCAAGCCTAACAAGCTATCTAAGTAGCACGACACTCCCCATAAGAACACTTACCACAACGGCCTTACCGAGGTGGGGGCGGCCTCCTCTGGCTAACACCCCTTCCTCTCCGACCCACTGAATCCGCAACTGACTTGGTAGGCTAAGTCATCCCACCATCCTCTTACTAGACATTCTCCTTACATGCTCGACGGCATTGGTAAAACAAGCATTAGTAAAAAGACGACATTTCCCGGAGTGACGCCTACCACAAAGTGAACACTGAGGGAAAACTGAATCTGGCTGGCTAAAACCTATGTAAATCTGTGAACCAGAAACCCTGGAGTTCTGACCAACTCCTAAATACCCCGAACGTCTTGAAGTCTGTGGAGGACCACTCTGTACTGCCGGAGGCGCATAACCCGTCTGCTGTTGAGAAGGTCCGCCTCGAAAGTTACCAAAGGACCTTGCTGTTCTGGCCCTCTTCTGCTGATCTTGGTTAATTCGTCGATCTCTACGTTCCTCGGGTCAGCTGTAAGCCTATACGCGGCAATGTCCATGTCCGATCAAGAGCTACTCTTGTACAACCTTTGTAAAAATAATCGTCAAGTCTGTGACATATCGGCACACTATCCTCCATGTCCGCCACTAAAGCGGGACATAACGAGCCAATGAGTCAAACTCTATATCAGATTCCCGAACCGTCCGCCCGTTCTACCTCAACATCATAAACCTATCTGCCCGAGCTCTCCTCATCTGCGAGGGCAAGAAGTGTGTAAGAAAATGCCTCTGAGGTCTTGATCACTTTCATGATCCGCTGCAACTGTCGAATAAACTCCTGATGATCTTCCTCAGTTCACAATCCATGGAACTCGGGTGGACCGCAACTCAAGAAGTCCTGAAATCTCAACTATCGGATCTAGGGTGAACTACTGGTACTACTGGAACCTCCGATTCTCATCTATCCTCATCACTAGCCACAAACCTGGCTAGTAACTGGGCCATCTCCTTGTAACTCATATCCTCTGCTCCCGGCCGTGGGACTAGAGGCCTGTGTATCGTGGTCTCGATAGCTATCGCACGCTCTAAACTCTCTCGGGCTAGCGCATCGCAGAACTCCCGAATGAAGCGTTGTCTCGATAATGATGGGCCCGTGCCTCGTAACCCTACAGGTTTCTCTACTCAGCCTCCTCTCGCCGCTTGCCTTCCGGGCTCGTTGCTGCAGAGGCATAACCAGCACATATGAATACGCCATGTGGAGTCCAACTTATAACACAACTCTAAGGCACGATCTCAGAGTGAGAAGAATGGAAACCAATACTAAATATCCTGCAGCCTCCTGATTATAGGTGTGGTGCACAACACACCGATAATCAAGACTCTACTAGATACGGTCTGTAGACACTTTCCGAGGATTAACTGCTCTAATACCACTTTTGTCACGATCCGACCCCGGGCCCGCGACTGGTGCCTTACCCCGGGCACCCTAGCGATACAATATCAGAGAAAATCAGCGGAAATAAAACATACACACGAAACAAGTTATACAATAATGAAATAAGAAAATAGGCTAACTAAAACGGTTACCTTTCTGAATATATAAATAAAACTTGAACCCGAACAGTTACATCCCTTTTACAAACTCGCCACAACAAGATTACTGCACCTCTACGAATGTTATAACAACAACGACGGGACAGGGCCCCGCCATACCCCTGAATGTAAGTACCTACAACGACAGGGGACTATACCAAAGATAAGCCTCCGGAGAAACGGAGCTTCCCAAAATGCTGAACTGTGATCCTAAGAGCTAGGATCGACGACTGGTGTACCTCTACCTGCGGCATGAACGCACCCCGGGCGAGGTCGATAACAGTACCAAGTATGTGAAATCAGAAAGATCGTAAATGAAATCATAATAGTCTATATAAAATGTAAGACATATATGATAACCAATTTACGATACACAATATGTGATCCATGACAAGTCGTGGACTCACGCCGCTAAAGTCATCACTCAAATATAACCATGGGTCTCATGCCCACAATATCAATCATGCGTGGAATTCTTCCTCACCGCTTCGATCCATGATATAAAGCACCAAGGAATACACGAACACCGTGTCCCACCTATGTCATAATAAAACCGCACGGGTAAATGCGGGCATAGCCGACTACTAAAACCCACCGTACCAACAATGCTATAAGATCAGACACGAGGTCTTTCTAGACCGCCACATGATCGGCCGCCACTCGCCCGTGATCAATGCGCGTCTAATCCTGGAACTTACCGCAGCTCCGCATAGGCCACAAATAGGCCCGCATGAGGTATTCCTCGCATCGGGAGTAGCTAACCCGCGGCATCCTCCTGGACCCCCGAATTCCTCATAGTCCTATGGACCGCATAAGGTATAATACCGTGATCGGCGAACACACCGAGTGATCATCGCGTCCCGAACTCCCGCGACTCGCACGGGTCACACAGACCGCGTGAGGTATTCTCGCATCGAGGTGGCAAGTCCTCGGCATAATAACAAGTCGGGGTAAGTGGTATAATATCGGCATAATCGCTATCGTTAAACAACATAAGCACAACAAGAAAACCCCTTACACAAACGCCACAAGACACTAACACGCCAGAAGATCATAACAAGTTTACTTATCAAACCAACAAGAAAGTATTACAAGGCTATCTCAAGCCAACATAGTCAAGTTACTCACACAAAAGTCACACGATACCCGTAGTATTAAAATAGAGTAACTATCTTTTAAGTAAACCAAAACAATTTCCATACCTTCTTTTAAATAAATCTTAAGACAAAAGCATGCCTTCCTTTTAAACAAAGACACTTTTTCCTTTTAAAGTCAAGTAGCAATATACTTTTTAAACCAAGTGTCTTACTCTTTTAAAAACAAGTAACCTATACCTTTAAATCAAGTTACTTCTCCTTTTCCAAAATCAAGTTGTTTATAAGTCAAGTTATCATTTTAAATCCAATGATAAAACCATTCTTATTTTCGAAATCAAGATAACTTTATTCTTTAAAAGACCACACACCCATTGCTCATGAGTGAGGTTTTACAACTTTTTAACATAATCCAAGTCCTTAATATTTCATAACAAGTCACTTAACTTTGGAATCAAGTCAAGGACACAAAAGGAAATTCAACTTCCTTTAAACACTCGTGCGTCTACCGCACTAAATATATTTCACAAATATCATGCTGGAAAGGATAGGAAGAGGTTCACATACCTCGCGACGATTATCGACAATTAGCAAAACGCTCCACAGTACTATAATCCTGCTAGCCTTTTCCACCCTTCAAGTAGAATATGCTACTCGTAGTACTTCAACCTATAATGTCCATAAAACGTTTATTAGCTTCTAGCTCCCTTCGTAGAACAATTCTAAGTACCATGTTCCTTATTCTACGGAAAATTCGGCAGCACCTCCCCCCCCCCTCCACCACATAAATCTCCTCCTCTAACGAGGCCTGCTACCAAACCAACAATCCCAGGGGGGGTTACACGTCTAACCGGACGTGTACAATTCTACTCCACAATAATACAACAAGTCTACTGTAAATACAGTCCTATGTAAATATAGTTCAATTCATATCCATATTCATTCTACATATAGTATACTCAACTATACATTACTACAACATGTAATATCCAATTACAATAGGGGGACAAAGATCATTACCTCGATAAGCCCAAAATTATCCAAGATTATATGTCGATCCTGAGCAAGGTTTAGCTCCTATTCTGTACGCTCCAATTCGCTCTAAGAAACCGTTAGAAGTTTCTAAACACTTCTACCTAATACTTCAACCAACAATGAAGATTTTCCCAGGGTTTCGTTTTGTGACTAAAGGAAATAAAGTAGTATTTCCGGGCTTTTAGTATGGAGGTGACTTAGGAAAATTACAAGGGATTTAGGCTAAGGTATTTTGGCATAGTAACAATACTAGAAGACAACTTTTCTACCAAGGGGGGGGGGGGGGGACTTGCATCGGACGAGAGCTAGGGAAGGGGGGGGAGGTGTTTTGGACGAGAACTACTCAAAGGGGGAGGGAGTTTTGAGACTTGGAAAATGTTTAATGGATGAAGAAGTCTTGCACTTGAGGGGGGTATTTATAGAACAATGAAGGGCCAAGATTCAAGCAAGTGGAGGGTGTAGATTAGGTAGCTTGTTCAAGTGAAGTCTTCCACCAAGTGTCCACCACAACATGGGGACATATGTCCACCACAACATTGGGACATATGTCCTCCACAATAATGAGCCATGTGGCCATCCACATGCTCAAGAAACCGTCCAAGAGGCCTCCCCCACTTGCCCACAAAAACGCCCCAAACCTACTCCCACTAACCCAAAGAAAATATCTTCCAAGACTTGACTATTTGACTTGGCCACTTGCCTACTATTTCGTCCAACATGCCACCTAAGGGTGCCATATGTCGCCCTCCTAATGGTCCAAAATATTTCATCTCTCGAAAAAATCCGTAATGCCAAAAATCCGAAAATAAAGTGGGCCCCACAAAACCGTAAATACTCCCGTGGGCCCCGCGTGACCAAATCCGGAAATAAAATTCCAATACTTCTAAGATAATCCCAGAAGTCCGAATACCGAATCTGGAAATCCAATTCCCATTAACGAACCTTTTTCCTTCACAAAAACCGGAAACTTTTCCGTCGAAAAATCACATCTTTCTTCCTTTCCAATTTTAATGTCGTATTCTCGCACGTACGTCCTCATATACATACTCTGGAACTACGGGGTGTAACACTCTTATCTTTAGAATATCAAGAAATCCATGCTTTCCAAATCATGTATTCTATTCAATTAAATCAAGTCATTTCTTCCTTTAGAAATCAAGTCCCATAACTTGAAAATTAAAGTTTCTTAACCTTTTAAGAATTCAAGGTTCATAGTCTTAAAAACTTCATACGTAAACTCTTTTAAATTAAGTAACATATACTTTGGTGCGTTGTGAATAAATTATACTTATTTATAACGATCTTATTCAAGTAGCCATGATCTAGAAAATGTAATACAATTTTTTCTTATCTTAGTTTCTATGCAGATGGAGAATTCTACTCATTTTAATATAATCAATTGTCATTACATTTTCCTTCATTAACGCTGCAATGGCTTGTTGATACTTATTCTCATCTGTGCCGTAAATTAGCCAAGTCAACTTGGCTCCAAAATACCTCTTAACGACTCTTACCAACATCCCCCATAAGACTCGGTAAGGACTTAGGATAACTTAGACATAACCTTTACATAGAGTAAATCACAAACATACCTCTTAACTTCTAAGAGTAGAAGGAAAACATGAAATAATACCACATGTATATTCCATACATAGAATCATGCCAAAGGAAGGAAGAGGTTCACATACCTCGCGACGATTGTCGACAAGTAGCAAAATGCTCCAATGTACTACAAACTTGAGCTATTCCATCCTTCAAGTAGAATACGCTATACTTAGTACTTCAACCTATAATGGCCATAATACGTCCATTAACTTCTTACTTCAGACGTAGAATATTATAAGTGCAAAGTCACTAAATTCTACGGAAAATCGGACAACACTTCCTTTGTTTCTACATACTTTGCCACCTTTTTCAAGGCCGAATTCAATAACCAAACACGCCACATTTAAGGCCCAACAATGCAATTAACAATAGGGGATTACACGCCTACTAGACGTGTAAAATTCCGCCCCACAATTGATATCAAACTAATACAACTACAAGTGTAAATCCGGCAACTTGAGATACAACAACACCAATTCTTATCCAATTTCCTTTTCAATCCAAATTGTTAGCATAACATAATATCAAGTCGCAATCGCTTATAACTACTACAATCTTCAAGTAAGTAACATGCGACGATTCTAAATATGACCAAATTGTAATCCAACTTCAAATGGCTAAATGTCATTTCGGATTTTAGGCTACAACCATCCATATCACTTATAAATCTTCAACACATATACATCATGCTAGTAAAATGTAAGGCTAACAACAATATAATCTTGTAACACTTTAAGAGAACAAGATTGTTACCTCAACGAGTCTTAATCCAACTTCAAATCCAAAGTCGCTCCTTAGAAACTTAGAGCCTCTTATTGACACCTCAATCCGCCACTTGAGACCCTTAGAATATCACAACCAACTTCCCTCTAATCTTCCAATCAAAACCTAGGAAAGCAACTAGGTTTTCACCTTACGACTAATACAAAAACAATCTTTTTCCGGGATCTTTCTATTGAGATACCCTTAAATACCCTCATGAACCTTGGTTTAAAGTGTGGAGCTTATTGGACAACAAACAATTTTTTTTCTCCCTTTGCATAACCAAACCCGAGAGCTCTATGGTAGTTCATCCAATTTTCTTGAAATTTTTCTAAGTATAGAAAGCTTGTCTCACTACTAGTATCCTTATATAGCAACATGGAGGGCTAAGATTAATACATATGTGTGGTTCGGATGCATCTCTTTTAAATATCATGCTAAGTGGTCCCATTGACCAAGTCAATAATATCAAGCTCTACTACTTGCAAGACTTGTCATCTTAAAAATGGTCAAATGACCCTTATACCCATGTTGATTTTAGTCCAAGACCAATCTAGGGGTGACACGTGTCGCCCTCCCATTCGTCGCAACATTTTGTTTTCCGACAATTCCATAATTCTGACAAATTTTTACTAGACTCCAATCTTAACATTTTTGAGTTCTTACGTACGTTCTTATAACCATGTCCTGAAAATTCGGGGTGTAACATTCTTCCCCCCTTAGAAACATTCGTCCTCGAATGTTCTTTCGCAGCTCAATCTATCATTTCTTGGCATAATCTCATAAAACTACACTTAATGAAACCTAATTATGCCACATATGGCCCTAATACCTCGCACACACATATCCGTCCATCATAAGCCCAAAAAGGGATTATCTTTTCGTACTTCCAACCCCTTCTAGCATATACATAGTCTCAATATAATCTGTTCATGACACTTACACATACAACAACTTTATCATGCATACAAGTTTCTAAAGGGTCAAAGACATACCTGAAATCGTATAGGCGGTTCAAAGGACCAAATCGGGAACTTCCACCACGACCTGCCATACTGTTGATGCATGAACATCCCGCCTAGCTATCAAGGCGAAGAACCCGCAATCGATCCAAAGAGATCGTGTTGTCCCACCAGACCCTCTATAAGGACACTTTCTTAACATATGGCCTAGACGACCACAAGAAAACAAGCACCGCATCGTGCGACATACCCCAGAATGGAACCTACCACACTGGGCGCATTGAGGCAAAGGTGGCCTCGACTGACTGGAACCCCCATCTCCCTGAGACCCTGAAGTTCTAGAGATCTGACCGGCCCCTGCATTCCCGGGATTGTAAAACCCCCCCGCCGAAAAACTGTGGAGGAGCACTCGGTGCTGGCTGCAATGTAGACCTAGTCCGCTCGAGGTTGTCCGCCTCAAAGTTACTCAAACCCGGCCGCTTCGCCTCTTGGCTGGACTGTCTCGGCCGGTCCTCTCTCTCTGCTTCGGTCCTCGGCATAAGCTCGCATCTCGCAATATCCATACACGGTGAAGGGCCACTCCTGCATACGCAGTAATCATATAACGGTCTAGCCCCATCACATAGCGGTGAACTCTGTCCGCCATGTCAGCCACAATAGTATGCGCATACCTGGCCAACGAGTCAAACTCCAGGTTGTACTCCCTGATGGTCCTCCCATTCTGCCTCAATGACAAGAACCTATCAACACGGGCTCTCCTCATTTCAGGAGGCAAAAAGTGATCAAGAAAGGCCTCCGTGAACTCACCCCAAACTGCTGGAAGAGCACCCACACATCTAGACAACTCCCATGACTCAAACCAGTTCAACTCAATATCGCGTAACTGGTAAGAAGCTAACACAACTGACTCTGTCTCCGATGCCCTAAGAACCTGCATAGTCCGCCGTAACTGCCGAATAAACTCCTGCGGATCCTCCTCAGACCTCGAACCATAGAACTCGGGTGGACTACAACCCAGAAAATCCCGAATCCTCAAACTGTCGGCTCTAGGGTTAGCTACCTGCTCCTGCCGGCGCTGCCCTACCACTATGCTAGTCAATAGCCTGATCTTCTCTCCATAATCTCTAAACTCGCCTTGGCCGTGGAACTGAGGCTCGGTAGGACCTTGGAGCTACCGCCGCTGGCCTTCATCTGCCGGCGTGGCCGAACCCGCCGATCCGCCTACTACCTCGGGCATAGTCCGTGCCGAGTCCTGGTAACCTCTCACGTACCACTAGCGCCTCGCCGCCGCTTTGCCCTTCTGGGCCCTGGTCTCCTTCCGTGGAGGCATAACTGTTACATAAGAATAGGTCAGAGAGGATTCAACCTACCATGACAGCTCTACTGCACGATCTCAAGGAGAGAAAAATGGAAAACAATCCTAAATGTCCTGCAGCCTCCTAATTATAGATGTGGTGCACAACACACCGATAATCAAGACTCTACTAGACACGGTCTGTAGACACTTTCCGAGGACTAACTGCTCTGATACCACTTTTGTCACGACCCGACCCCGGGCCCGCGACTGGTGCCCTACCTGGGCACCCTTACAGGTATACATCAGAGATAATCAGCAGAACATACATGAAACTTATAAAATAAAACAACAGAAGTAAAACAACAGGTTAGCCGATAGGGCTACCTTCCCGACATATATATATACAAATCAAGCATTGCCTCCTTTCCTTTACAAAATGACCCACACATGTGACTACTGCACTTCTAAGAGTTTTAACATAACAACATATGGACAGGGCCCCGCCATACCCCTGAATATACATGAATATACAACCTTAGGGGAAACCGTACCAAAAGATAAGCCTCCGGAGTAAATGGAGCTTTTTCCCAAAAACTGAACCGAGATCCTAAGAGCAAGGATCACCAACTTGTGCACCTAATACCTGCGGGCATGAACGCACTTCAAGGGTCAAGACAACAAAATTGCGAATATGGAACGAAAGTAAGGTACAACAATTAAAACATATCTCAGATAAAAGCATGACAGAGGTAAGTGTAAAAGGGTAAATACGAACCTACCATGTCATTACCATCTCGTGAACTTAATCGTACCTTATTATCTTTTCCCATTTTTCAATAAAAGTTATAGTCACTTTCTTACGCATACTTAGGAAAATCATCAAGTTCATTACCATATAATTTACTTACCTTACATAACATAATCCGCCCTTTACGAGGACGCCTATACCGCCTGGGCCAATCTAGACGCGATAAAGTCACATAGTACGCCCATAAAGGTATACTCGCCCGCCCATTCTCGACGCGATAAAGTCATATAGTCTGCCCATAAAGGTATACTGCCCGGCCCATTTCTGGGACGCGATAAAGTCATATAGTCTGCCCATAAAGGTATACTGCCCGACCCATTTCTGGGACGCGATAAAGTCATATAGTCTGCCCATAAAGGTATATTGCCCGGCCCATTTCTGGGACGCGATAAAGTCATATAGTCTGCCCATAAAGGTATACTGCCCGACCCATTTCTGGGACGTGATAAAGTCACATAGTCTGCCCATAAAGGTATACTGCCCGGCCCATTTCTGGGACGCGATAAAGTCATATAAAACCCGGGAATTTAACCCAACGTACTACACACCTCTAATCCCTTTTTAAAAAATGACTCTTTTTCAAATAAAACTTCCAAGATACTAACAACCGTAGTATCAAGTCTTATCTACTTTTCAAGACAAATCACAATACCTTTTAGAAATGCATTTACCGGCTTCTAAATCACGTGACTTCTTTCTTAAAACCTTAAGCAATTGGTACCTTTAAAACAATTTGCCATTCTATATTTCAAGTCATTCTTTGTTTATATTACTAGAAAAAACCATTCTCTTAATCTTCCATAAAGTTATTATAACCAACTTCCCACAAAGCCGTTATACTAACTTTATGCCTTAGACTAATTCATTCTTTTTATAACCAGGAGACTTATACTTTCAAATCAAGTTACGTAACTTTTAAAATACTTCAAGTCTCTTAACCTTAGAAATCAAGTTTCTTAACTTAGAATTTAAAATCTCTTATCTTTAGAATATCAAGAAATCCATGCTTTCCAAATCATGTATTCTATACAATTAAATCAAGTCATTTCTTCCTTTAGAAATCAAGTCCCATAACTTGAAAAATAAAGTTTCTTAACCTTTTAATAATTCAAGGTTCATAGTCTTAAAAACTTCATACGTAAACTCTTTTAAATTAAGTAACATATTGTCACGCCCCGAACCCCGGGCCCGTGACTGGTGCCCTACCTGGGCACCCTTCTACCTTAACAACTAAGTAAACTGCGGAAATCGAATAACACCTCTATTTTTTTTTTTTAAACCAACGTACGTGCAAGGCAAAGCCGACAAGGCTGCCATATAATATACATAGACCAAAGACACAACATCGTACATGAGTCCAATCCCACATATGAATACGCACTTAAGAGTTATATCAACTATGACGGACAAGGCCCCGCCGTACCCATAATCGCATAAAAGCACATCGAAAGAACTTATACCAAAAGATAAAACTCTCGAATGTAGGAGCTATCCAAAACTCGAAAGGTGGTCCTACACCGCCGATCACCAAACAAGACCTAAACTCGCAAGATGAACGCCCCAAGGAGGTCAAGACGGGAATGTACCAAGTATGTGAAATGCAGCATCAGAATGAAATCATAATAGTCTAAACAAAGCAGAGACATGTATGATAGCCAACCTACAAGACATAATACATAGCATATATCAAGTCGAGGACGCGTGCCTCAAGTCATTTCTAAATATAACCATGGGTCTACGCCATAATATCAATCATGCCCGTGGAATCCTTCCTCACCGCCAAGCCCATGATATAATATAACACCAATAGGCATACATGAACACCAAGTCCCACTGTGTCCTAAAAGCATGCGGGCTAAGTAGAAGACGAGCAGTGGTAGCGAGGGTATAATGTCTGGGGTTTACCTCATTTATACTCTTACCTGAGAAGGTGGTATAAGCGTCTGGGGTTTACCTCACTTATACTCTTACCCTATCTTGACCGACCATCAAACAAAACAAGCAAGGGTATAATGTCTGGGGTTTACCCTCATTTATACTCTTACCCTGGAGAAGGTGGTATAGCGTCTTGGAGGTTTACCCCTCACTTATACTCTTACCCTATCTCGACCGACCATCAAACAAAACAAGCAGGGGTATAATGTCTTGGGGGTTTTCCCCTCATTTATACTCTTACCCTGGAGAAGGTGGTATAGCGTCTTGAGGTTTACCCTCACTTATACTCTTACCCTATCTCGACCGACCATCAAACAAAACAAGCGGTGGTATAATGTCTTGGGGTTTACCTCACTTATACTCTTACCCTATCTCGACCGCACAAACAACACATAAGCACTACTGTCTTTTATAAAAATCCGAATTTAACCCAAGTACTACAAATAACGAAGCATACCCGTGGAATCCCACATCATGTCGTGCGACAAAAGTACTTACAACAAGCATCACGCCCTCCAACCGAGAGTCGCGACAACGTAATAAAACATAATACTTGCACTCAAAGGCTATCACCAACACATATAGGCAATTCTTAATTAAACAAGCCAAAGTACTTAGCAAGACACACTTAGAATAATTCTCAATTAATCAAGCCAAAGTACTTATCAAGGCACACTTAGAATAATTCTCAATTAATCAAGCCAAAGTACTTATCAAGGCACACTTTAGAATAATTCTTAATTAATCAAGCCAAAGTACTTATCAAGGCACACTTTAGAATAATTCTCAATTAATCAAACCAAAGTACTACGTACGTACATTCTTTTCAAAATACTCTTTTTTATGTAAAATCCCAAGATACTAACACCCGTAGTATCAAGGTGTGTTCATTTTTCAAAGTAAGTTACTACACTCCTAGAAAACTCATTTCAAAGCTTGAAATCAAGTAACTTCAAATTTTCACAATCAAGGTAACTTATGCCCATTAATCAAAATAGACAACTTTCTTAACCTTCCATAAAGCCGTTATAACCAACTTCCCATAAAGCCGTTATAACCCTTTATGGTTTTAGACATATCCATTCCTTTTATAACCAAGAGACTTATACTATTAAAACCAAGTAGCACATACTTACAAATCAAGTTCTCAACTTTTAAAATACTACAAGTTTCTTAATATTTAGAAAACAAGTTTCTTCTACTTTTAAACCTCAAGTAACTCACACCTCTAAAACAAGTTACTTCTCTTAAATCATGTCACTTCTCCTCTTTTAAAACAAGTAAGTAAAGAACTCCTTTGACTCCCCTAAAGTCATTATAATGACCTTTAGGTTTTGGAATTAAGGCACTAGCCAAAAGATTTGGAAACCACTTCCTTTTCAAGACTCTATGTATTTTAAGTAAAATACTTTCACTTTTAAGAATCCAAACTTCACTAATGAAATGGATTATACAACTTACAATTTAAACATCAAAGTACAATCAAGGAAGTACATAGAACAAATTCTATATTAGGCAATCCAAGTACAACCAAGGAATGGATCATTTAAGGAGTAGAATTTACTTTCTTTATCTTAAGGAATCATGCTAGAAGAGGAGATATTTCACATAGCTTTTCGGCTAAATCCACAAGCTAAGCCGAATACGCCGTACGTAGAAGTGTCAACCTATAATGGTCACAACAAGACTATCAACTTCTAGTCTCTAACGTAGAATAATACTAAGTATACGGTCTCTAATTCTACGGAAAATCGGGCAGCACTTCCTTTGTTTCTACTCACTTTGCCACCTTTTTCAAGGCCGAATACAATAACCAAACATGCCACATTTAAGGCTCCAAACAACAACCAACCAAAGGGGATTACACGCCTTACAATACGTGTAAAATTCCGCCCCACAATTAATATCAAGTAGTTTCCATATTCAAGCCATTCTCGGCCAACATAAATAACAACACTAAGTCCTTTCCAAATTCTTTTTCGATCCAAGTTCTTAGTTCTAACATGTTATATAGTCATTAACAACTTCAACAACTACAATTTCCTTCTTTATACAACATGCGACGACTTAAACTAATAATCAACTTGAATTCCAATCTTATAGCTAAACATGCTAGTTTTCGGATTAGGGTTCCAATAACCAATATACTTATCCAACTACATAATATATAAATCATTCTTGCTAATAACCATAGCTACAATCAATAAGTAAACTTAATTGCTAAAACGACAAAATTTATACCTTTCCAAGCCCTTAAAATTTCCAAGATTCAAAGTCGCGCCTTAGCAATTCTTAGCTCCTTTCCTTAGGTTCCAATCCGCTCCAAGCACTCCTTAGGCCTGTAAGAACCCATCGCCAAGTTCCAACTTCAAAGTTGAAGAACTCCTTAAGTTTCCGCCATGACTAATACGAAACGCTGCTTTTTCCGCAATCTTTCTATTGAGATATCCTTACAATACCCTAAGGGACATTGGGTTAAAGTCTTGTGGCTAATGGATCAAAACTACAAAAATTTCTAGTGAGAGCTTAGCCAAACCCGAGAGGTCTCTTTTGTGCACAAGATGAACTCTAAATTTTTCTAAGTGTTAAATGCCAAGTCTTGCTACTAGTTGGGTATATAAAACACATTGGAGGGTCTAGATTGCAACAATTGTGAGGCTTGGATGGGTTTCACTAGGATCAAGCCCATGTGGACAAGTTGACAAGTCAACAATGTCATGCTAGCAAGACTAATCTTCCAAGGTGGTCAATGACCATTTTACCCTCCCTAAATTTCGTCCAAGACCACATGGGGGGGGTGCCACGTGTCGCCCTCTCATTCGTCCATAAAATTTACAGAACCTCATGGGCCCCACAAACGTAAAATTCCTGTGGGCCCCACATGACCAAATCCACAAAATAAAATTTCCAAAAAGTTAAGAGTTCCATACTCTTCAAATAATGCATTTGAGAATCCAATTCTCAACAACGAACATTTTTCCTTTCCTGCGCTCGAAAATTTTCGTCGCTAAAAACAATTCCTCCTTTCGTACTAATTTCCTAGTCTTGTTTCCTAAGCACATTCTCTTTTACATGTCCCGACTTACGGCGTAACATTTTTCCTTAGAAACATTCGTCCCGAATGTTCTTAGTCGATTTCAAGCTATACAAGCTCTGGCCATAAACTCTATACTATGCCTATCAATCAAAACACGACAAGACCAACGATGCCACACATGGCCACCACAACATACGTGAACATAATAATGGACCTTCCGTCCGTGGTCCCTTCTCACAAAACTCGAAGGTTCTTGTCTTCCCAAACACGGATCCTTAGAGGTTCCTTTCTTTCCTTACTTGTCATACTTTCTCGCATTTTTCAAACTCATCTAGTACACGCAAAATCTCAAATTTTGTTTCTCTTCTCCAACTCGAGTTACTATCCAAACTTGGCCATATAGTTACTTACATTCCCGTTAAGGCTCTTCTCGGTCCTTACGACCTAGTTCGGTGGAACGCATCCACGAACTCGCATAACGATCAACTAGACTTGGGCCTAGCACCTCGTGACCCTATCACATGCGGATCTACTAATCGACATCACCCGATTCCATACTATCCACGAATTCAAATGAGTCAATAACCCGACCCATCGTCACACTTAACCTCTTATTCTTAGTCTGAACTAAAACTCTCTTATCTCAAGGTACTTCTCACCCTATCCTCCCATTCACTAGAGGTTCACACATAAGCCAAAGTATTTCTACTATACATCCTTCCCTATCGGTCTTACACTGTCATGGGGCAATTTCTACGTGTGAACTCTACACAACTCTAGTCTCAGCTCACTTATCATTCTTGTCAATATTCTTAACTTTTCACTTTACTAATCAAAGTATCCCTACCTCTGGGGTACTATCACTTTACAACTCTAGCAATAAAGGGAAAACATATATGCTAGGGTAAAATCTGAATCTATCAATTCACGTATGATTCAAAAGAATCAAAATATACCTGTAACCCCATGAGATGTTGCCTCCGATCCCGCCCAAGAGTCACGCCATCTATGCGGTTCAAGGACCGACCGAACTATAAACTCCACTCGACTCTACCACTACCGGTGGTGACATCCGAACACCCGCCTCGGGGACGATACCGTGTGAAGGAAAGGGAATCAACCATCGGCCTCATAGGCTGAGCCACCTCACCGGTGCTCTTTCTAAAAGGACATACCCTCCGAATATGGTCCGGACGGCCACAACAAAAACAAACACCTGTGCCACAACGGAATTTCCCCGAATGACGCTTACCACATCTGATACACTGAGGAATAGGTGGCCTCGACCGAGAAAGTACTCTGCTCCTCTCAAAACCTCGACTCGAGCTTGGACTGCTCCTAAATACCTTGTGGGTCCAATATCCCACCCGTGGAATCGCGGGGGTATGTCTGTGTAGTGGGACGAATATCTCACTGGCCTTGAGGCAACTCGTCCAAAACTCACCGGATAACCAACCGGCCTAGCCTCTTACGCCGATCTCCGCGTTGCCTCTACCCTCTGTACACTGTCAGACCGCCGAATAACCTCCTCGCTGATGAAATCGTAGCACCGCTATCTTGGTCAATAACATAATCGCTTCCTCATGACTCTATAGTTTTCTCCTAACCGAGAAACCGGAGGCTCGTGCTGGGTCTCAAAACTCGCGTAGAAGAACTTCGCATCGCGAACAACATCCAGATACCACGGGCATAAGCCCTATCAACTCTCTCGAGTCCGACTAGTAGCTCGCTACTCCTTTGCCTCGCGGGCGGATGTTGCCCTCCTGGAGGCATAATCAGAAACAGAATACGTCGAGAGGAATTATCTTACTAACACGCCTTCTAGTGGCACGATCTCGAGTGAGAAGAATAGAAACTAACTCCTAAATGTCCCGTAGCCTCCTTTATGGGTGTGGCGTGCAACACACCGGATAACCAAGACTCTACTAGACACGGCCTGTAGATATTCCGAGGATCGACCGCTCGATACCACTCATACGCCCAACCGGGCTCAGGATCGTAGTGCCCTACACAGGCACCCTTCTACCTTAACAACTAAGTAAATCGCGAAATCGAATAACACCTCATTTTTTTAAAACCAACGACGCGTAAAGGCAAAGCCGACAAGGCTGCCATATAATATACATAGACCAAAGACACAACATCGCATACGAGTCCAATCCCACATATGAATCTGCACTCATAAGAGTTATCTCAACTATGACGACAAGGCCCCGCTGCATCCATAATCGCATAAAAGCCTGCATCAAAGAACTTATACCAAAAGATAAAACTCCCAATGAAGGAGCTATCCAAAACTCGAGCAGGTCCTACACTGCCGATCACCAAACAGCAGACCTAAACTCATGCAGATGAACGCAGCCCCGGCGAGGTCAATACGAAAAATGTACCAAGTATGTGAAACGAAGTACTGTGTAATGAAATCATAACACTAAACAAAGCAGAGACATGTATGATAGCCAACCTACAAGCATATAATACATAAGCAATCATATCAAGTCGTGGACGATACCTCAAGTCATTTCTAAAATATAACCACGGGTCTACGCCATAATATCAATCATGCCTGTGGAATCCTTCCTCACCGCTTACTCCATGATATAATATAACACCAATAGGCATACATGAACACCAAGTCCCACTCGTGTCCTAAAATCAGACGGGCCAAGTAGAAGACGGCGGTGGTAAAAAGAGTGGTATAATGTCTTGGGGTTTACCCTCATTTATACTTACACCGAGAAGGTGGTATAGCGTCTCGGGGGTTTACCTCACTTATACTCTACCCTATCTCGACCGACCATCAAACAAAACAAGTGGGTATAATGTCTGGGGTTTACCCTCATTTATACTCTTACCGAGAAGTGGTATAACGTCTTGGGGGTTTACCCCTCACTTATACTCTTACCCTATCTCGACTGACCATCAAACAAAACAAGCAGGGGGTATAATGTCTTGGGGGTTTACCCCTCACTTATACTCTTACCCTATCTCGACCGGCCAAACAACACATAATCACTACTGTGTCTTTTATAAAAATGAATTTAACCTAAGTACTACATAACGAAGCATACCCGTGGAATCCCACATCACCGCATAAGTACTTACAAAAACGCAGCCTCCAACCGAGTCGCGACATAACGTAAAACATAATACTTGCACTCAAAGGCTATCACCAGCACATATAGGCAATTCTTAATTAAACAAGCCAAAGTACTTAGCAAGGCACACTTAGAATAATTCTCAATTAATCAAGCCAAAGTACTTATCAAGGCACACTTAGAATAATTCTCAATTAATCAAGCCAAAGTACTTATCAAGGCACACTTTAGAATAATTCTCAATTAATCAAGCCAAAGTACTTATCAAGGCACACTTTAGAATAATTCTCAATTAATCAAACCAAAGTACTACGTACGTACATTCTTTTCAAAAGACTCTTTTTTATGTAAAATCCCAAGATACTAACACCCGTAGTATCAAGGTGTGTCTATTTTTCAAAGTAAGTTACTACACTCCTAGAAAACTCATTTCAAAGCTTGAAATCAAGTAACTTCAAATTTTCACAATCAAGGCAATTTATGCCCATTAATCAAAATAGACAACTTTCTTAACCTTCCATAAAGCCGTTATAACCAACTTCCCATAAAGCCGTTATAACCCTTTATGGTTTTAGACATATCCATTCCTTTTATAACCAAGAGACTTATACTATTAAAACCAAGTAGCACATACTTACAAATCAAGTTCTCAACTTTTAAAATACTACAAGTCTCTTAATATTTAGAAAACAAGTTTCTTCTACTTTTAAACCTCAAGTAACTCACACTCTAAAACACGTTACTTCTTAAATCATGTCACTTCTCCTCTTTTAAAACAAGTAAGTAAAGCACTCCTTGACTTCCTAAAGTCATTATAATGACCTTTAGGTTTTGGAATTAAGGCACTAGCCAAAAGATTTGGAAACCACTTCCTTTTCAAGACTCTATGTATTTTAAGTAAAATACTTTCACTTTTAAGAATCCAAACTTCACTAAGGAAATGGATTATACAACTTACAATTTAAACATCAAAGTACAATCAAAGAAGTACATAGAACAAATTCTATATTAGGCAATCCAAGTACAACCAAGGAATGGATCATTTAAGGAGTAGAACTTACTTTCTTTATCTTAAGGAATCATGCTAGAAGAGGAGATATTTCACATACCTTTTCGGCTAAATCCACAAGCTAAGCCGAATACGTGACGCTGAAGTGTCAACCTATAATGGTCACAACAAGACTATCAACTTCTAGTCTTTAACGTAGAATAATACTAAGTATACGGTCTCTAATTCTACGGAAAATCGGGCAGCACTTCCTTTGTTTCTACTCACTTTGCCACCTTTTTCAAGGCCGAATATGTAACGACCCATTCCGGGGCCCGTTACTGGTGCCTTATCCCGGGCACCCTAGTGATACAATCATCAGAGAAAACCAGCGGAAAATAAAACTTAAACAAGAAACAGATATATGAACATAAAACAGGTCAACCCAACGGTTACCTTCCAATAACATAATAAATACAACTCTTTCAAAACGAATGCTTTAATCCTTTACAAACCCCGCCACAACAAGATTACTGCACTCTAAGATTTACAATAACTATGACGGACAGTGGCTTCGCCATACCCCGAATGTACAAGAACCTACAACTCGTGGAACACATACTAAAAGATAAGCCTCCGAGAAACGAGCTTTCCAAAACGCTGAATCGAGATCCTAAGAGCGAGGATCCACGATCGATGTACTCTACTCGCAGATGAACGCAGCCAAGGAGGTCGCATAACAGTACCAAGTATGTGAAATCAGAAAATATCAGAATGAAATCATACTAGTCTATATAAAGCAGAGACATGTATGATAACCAAACTACAAGCCACAACATAAAAGCGAATATGTCCATGTGGACTCACGCCATCAAGTCATCACTCAAATATAATTCATGAGTCTTACGCCCACAACATCAATCATGTTCGCATCACGGCCGCATGCCCCGAATCAGATCGGTGTAGACATGTCCATGATGCAACAATAATACCAATGCCCCATGGCCACATGCCCCGAATTCTACCTCTGTAGACACGCCCACGTGACATCAACAATAATATCTTGGGTGATCAACCCCGCCGCACGCCACATGCCCGAATTCTACTCGGTGTAGACATGTCCATGTAACCACAATAACAATATATCGGGTAATCAACCGCCGCACGGCCGCATGCCCCTGCATCAGACGGCAGACACGCCCACGTGACATCAACAACAAGACAATAATCAAAATGGAAACATACGTGGAATTCTCCATCACCGCCAAAGACGTCCAAGTAAGTTCTCAACAAGTCGACCGCCTCTATCGAGACGCCAGAATACGTAAATACCACACTTGCACAACAAAGGCTATCATCACAAGCATAGGCAAGTTTCACAACAACAAGCATAGGCAAGTTTCACAACAACAAGCATAGGCAAGTTTCACACAACTCAAAGTACTTTCATTTTATGCCAAAGTCGGGTTTTAACCCCAAAGTACTACATACGTTAAGTTCTTTTAAAAGAGATCCATTACTTTTATAAAAGTCACCCTATACCCATAGTATTAGAATGACCAACCCACATTCCTTTTCAAAATCAAGTAACAACATTCTTTCCTAAGTTCGGTTTGCCTAGTTTCAATTACTGCTTCTCATTCTCAAATGCTCAAGTCACTTATTTTAGAAAGGTTTCATAACTCATAGTCTTAATCTCTTTTAAAACAATTGAGTAACATATGTCATATATGTGAGTAGTTTATTCTTTGTTTATAACGATCTTATTACAAAGACCATGATCTAGAAAATGTAATATCATTTTGTCTCATCTTAGCTTCTATGCAGATGGAGGTTTCTAATGATTTTAATACAACACATCATTATTCAATACATTTTCCTTTATTAACGCTGCAATGGTGCAGCCGATACACATTCGATTCCCAAATCAATAAAACATTATCCCTTTAAAAACCAAGTACTCATTACTCACGAATGAGGTTTCACACAAACATCCACATTAAAACAAATAAGTTAAGTCTCTTATCTTATAAGATCAAGTCTTAACTTCTAACATCAAGAAACCATTTTCACTACATGCGTCGTTATAACTAACTTCCCATAAAGCTATTATAACACCCTATGTCTTAAACCAACCAAATCACTTAGCACATGTACGTCTACCGTACTACATAGTTCACAACAATCATGCTAGAAAAGATAGGAAGAGGTTCACATACCTCGCGACGATTTATCGACAATAAGCAAAACGCCCAAGTACTTCAACCCGCTTCTACTCCAAGCCAAGTAGATCACGCCACACGTAGTACTCCACTCCTAAAATGGTCATGGTACTCTATCAAACCTTTCTTATCATCAAGACTTATACCAATAAAAGCCCTCAAAATCTACGGAAATTTGAAGACTTCCGCTTATACTCACTTTTCCATCTTTTACCAAGGTCGAATAACTGTAATATATATACCATATATATATATAAGGCGTAATAATTAAACAACATAAAGAAGGATTACACGCCCAAACGGTAACGCGTTTACTATCACGCCCATAACAACAATAAGTAAAGAAGGGATTACGCGCCAACCGTAACGCGTTTACTATCACGCCTTCATAACAATACAATAATTAAAAAGGGATCACACGCCCAAACGGAACGCGATTGAAAATCTTCCCAATGTAAATGTAAATACAACCAATGTAAATACACCCAAAGTAAATACGGTCCAAAGTAAATACACCAAAGTAAATACGCTTAAGTTGGGGTCCTTGGCCAACTTTGTCCATTTTACTTATCCAATTTACTCATTAGTCATCCAACTTATATTTCCATTCTTAATATAAGTTATAGTTACTTTGTTATTAGCTTCCTAGCAAGTAAGATACGTTTTACCATTTTAATGGCAAACGGCCAATCCTTTCTTTTAACAAGTTAACAAGATCCAACTCTTCCAAACTTACTCCATATATTATATAATCCATAATATACTTATAATATATGTATAACAACCAATTCACAAAGAGGTTTAAGTTCCACTACCTCAAATAGCCCAAAATATCCAAGTTCTTAAAGTCGCTCCAAGCAAGTCTTAGCTCCAAATCTTTACGTTCCAATCCGCTACAAGCAACCCATAAGCTCCTAACCAACTTCTCTTCAAGATTCAACTCCAAAAAGTGAAGAACACTTAGGGTTTCAAGATGACAACTTTCGCCAAGGCATCCCTTCAAGGCTGGGTGTGAAATCTTTTCCAACTCTTGGTACACAATCTTCCTAACACCTTAGGGAAGAACACTTGAGAGTTTAAGAATTGTTGGACAAATTTTGCTCAAGAAATGGGGCAAACTGAGAGCTCTAGGTCAAGGGAGAAGGAGGGTTTTTCAAGTCTTCAAATGTCTAAGTGTGGAAGATTTCATCAACTAAGTGCATATATAGACAACCAAGGATAGGATGAAGGCAAGTGTGTGGTTGAGATTGGGGACAAGTGTGGGTGGACCCACAAGCCACTTGTCCACACAAAATATCTAGCAAGACTGCCACTGTCTTGCACTTGCCTAGCTAATTTGGCCATGGCCACCTGGGGTGACACGTGTCGCCTCCCACTGGCCCAAAATATTTCATCTCCAAAATATCCATAATGGCCAAAATCTCAAAACTAAGCGGGCCACAAAATCAGAATTTCACGTGGCCCCACGTGACCATTTCCTAAATAAAATTCCATAATTCTCAAATATTCTAAGAACCGAATACCAAACTGGGAATCCAATTCCCATTAACGAACCTTTTTCTTCACAAAACCGAAACTTTTCCGCCGAAAAATCACATCTTTCTTTCTTTCCAAAATTTCACGTAATCTCGCACGCACATCCTCACCTATATACCACGAACTACGGGTATAACATTCTTCCTTAGAAACATTCGTCCCGAATGTTCATTCTAAGTCTCCAAACGCATTTGTGTCAGATAGTCTTCACTACTATACTTACAAACCGATCATGCCACCAATGGCCAGAATATAACATGTGCGCAAAACTCAAATCCAAGCCAACGAGGAATCATTTCTAATCTTACAACAGCTCCCACTAGCTTCAATTTACTCTAAGGCCATTCCCGCCTTCACGATCCGATTCGTTGAACGATCCACGAACTCGCACGATGGTTACCTAAACTGGGCCTAGCACCCTCGTGACCCTACCACCGGCGTGACCACCTCGAATCGACCCCACCTCAATATGGGCGCGGTTGACCCGCAAATGGCCCTCAACCCGACCTAAACGCGCAACTCTTGTTCCCGATCCTAACAATCTTACTAATTCACGCCATGAAAGCTACCACTTCCATCTCACACTACCCATGTAATTATCCCACAATATTTCCCCGCATACCAAGTACATCGCAAAGACCAACCGTAAAATCACCCACTCAAGACGGCCTCGCCTCTAAGGTCTCCACGCATAAAACTCTAAGGTTCACACTTTCCATGCCCCACACTTATCCTTCCAACTAACCATGTTTTCTAACTTACAAACAACACAACGCTATCCGCATATAGCACACAATAATAAGATCATCATATCGCGCAAACCAAACTCTAGAGGTTAAGGATATACCCGGCTACCGCTCCACTCTAATCATAGCCCACTCGCAGGTGCATAATCGTAGGCGGCGAACCACCCATCGATCCAGAGGCCGAGTCGTAACATCCGCTACCTTGGTCGGACAGCTCGCAAATGGCCCCGCTGGCCGCAAAAATAACAAGCTCCCCGCACCACGACACTTCCGAAACGCGGTCTACCACATCGACCACACCGAGGTGGGTGACCGATCCGCCAACACCCTTACTTCCTCGAAACTCAACCTCGAGCCCCGACCGCCTCCCGAATACTCAAGGTTGTGGAGGACCACTGCACCGGGCGGAGGTACAAAACTAGTATGTCCGAGGCGGTCCGCCGAAAGTCACCAAAGGACCTCGTTGTTCTCGCCTCTTCACGATTCGTCATTCCGCGACCTCTCTCCGTGCCTCACATCCCAGCCGCATGAGCTCGCACGCGCAATGTCCATGCCCTACCAAGAGTTACTCCCGAACATGCCTCGACATGTAATCATCGAGCCTCAGAACATATCGGCACTCGATCCTCCATACTAGCTACCAACGCTGGACGCACGCCAATGAGTCGAACTCCACATTGTACTCCCGAACCGCACGCCCGCTCGTCTAAGCATCAAAATTTGTCGCCCGCGTTCTCCTCAATCGCGAGGCAAGAAGTGCGTGAGGAACGCCCAAAACTCATCCCATACCGCTGAGGTGCATGCTCTCCCGAAAGCTCCTATGAATCAAACCAATCGATCGCGGTATCACGCACCGACGCGAACCAAAGGTCACGCACTCGGTCTCAAGCCTTGATCACCCGCATGATCCGTCAGAATCGCCGGATGAACTCCTCGCGATCATCCTCGTGCCTCGACCCATAAAACTCGGGCTACAATCGTAAAGTCCGTAGCCTCAAACTATCTCGCTTGGGTGAACCATCGTATCGAACTGGAATCGCCGTGATTCCAAATTATCTCATATCTCGCCAAGACTTCGCCAAGAATCGCCATCTCTTATAACCCATCTCTCTCGCCTGCATCGGGACCGAGGCTCAGTATCATGCGGTCTCGGCAGCCTATTGCCGCGCCTAACTCTCTGGGCTGGGCAGATCACAAAACCCGCCGTCAAGCACAACCTCGTGTATCGTCGGGCTCGCGCTCGCACTCTCTCAGATCTCACTAGCGGTTCCTCATTGCCTTGCCCTTCGTGGCTCGCTGCTCATGGCGGAGGCATAATCGGTAAAAACGAGATACGCCGGAGGGTCCAACTTACAACACAATCTCTAAGGCACGATCTCTGAATGTGAAGAATGGAAACTAATCCTAAATGTCTCAGCCTCCCGATTATAGATGTGGTGCACAACACATCGATAATCAAGACTTACTAGACACGCCTCAGACACTTTCCGAGGATTAATCGCTCGATACCACTTTTGTAACGATCTGCTCGGCTCAAGCATCGTGCCTTATCCCGCACCCTAGTGATACAATCATCGAGAAAACCAATGAAAATAAAACTTAAACAAGAAACAGATATATGAACATAAACAAAGGCCAACCCAACTGCTACCTTCCAATAACATAATAAATACAACTCTTTCAAAACGAATGCTTTAATCCCTTTTACAAACCCCGCCCACAACAAGATTACTGCACTTAAGATTTACAACAACTATGACGGACAGTGGCCTCGCCATACCCCGAATGTACAAGAACCTACAACTCAGTGGAACACATACCAAAAGATAAGCCTCCGAGAAACGGAGCTTCCCAAAACGCTGAACCGAGATCCTAAGAGCGAGGATCCACGATCGATGTATTCTACTCGCTGCATGAACGCAGCTCCGGGCGAGGTCGCATAACAGTACCAAGTATGTGAAATCAGAAAATATCAGAATGAAATCATACTAGTCTATATAAAGCAGAGACATGTATGATAACCAAACTACGCTTCACAACATAAAAGCAATATGTCCAAATGTGACTCACGCCTCAAGTCATCACTCAAATATAACTACGGGTCTTACGCCCACAACATCAATCATGTTCGCATCACGGCCGCATGCCCTGAATTCTGCAGACGGCAGACATGTCCATGATGCAACAATAATACCAATGCCCCATGGCCACATGCCCCTAATTTACCTCACAGACACGCCCACGTGACATCAACAATAATATATCGGTGATCAACCCCGCCGCACGGCCACATGCCCCGAATTCTACCGGTGTAGACATGTCCATGTACCCACAATAACAATATATCGTAATCAACTCCGCACGGCCGCATGCCCCTACATCAGACGGTAGACATGTCCATGTGACATCAACAACAAGACAATAATCAAAATGGAAACATACCCGTGGAATTCTCCATCACCGCCAAAGACGCCCAAGTAAGTTCTCAACAAGTCGACCGCCTCTATCGAGACGCGAACACGTAAATACCACACTTGCACAACAAAGGCTATCATCACAAGCATAGGCAAGTTTCACAACAACAAAGATAGGCAAGTTTCACAACAACAAGCATAGGCAAGTTTCACACAACTCAAAGTACTTTCATTTTACGCCAAAGTCCTGTTTTTAACCCCAAAGTACTACATACGTTAAGTTCTTTTAAAAGAGATCCATTACTTTTATAAAAGTCACCCTATACCCATAGTATTAGAATGACCAACCCACATTCCTTTTCAAAATCAAGTAACAACATTCTTTTCCTAAGTTCCAGTTTGCCTAGTTTCAATTACTCAAGCTTCTCATTCTCAAATGCTCAAGTCACTTATTTTAGAAAGGTTTCATAACTCATAGTCTTAATCTCTTTTAAAACAATTGAGTAACATATGTCATATATGTGAGTAGTTTATTCTTTGTTTATAACGATCTTATTACAAAGAAACATGATCTAGAAAATGTAATATCATTTTGTCTCATCTTAGCTTCATGCAGATGGAGGTTTCTACCGATTTTAATACAAATACATCATTATTCAATACATTTTCCTTTATTAACGCCGCAATGGTCTGTCGATACACATTCGATTCTCAAATCAATAAAACATTATCCCTTTAAAAACCAAGTACTCATTACTCACGAATGAGGTTTCACACAAACATCCACATTAAAACAAATAAGTTAAGTCTCTTATCTTATAAGATCAAGTCTCTTAACTTCTAACATCAGTAAACCATTTTCACTTACATAAGGTCGTTATAACTAACTTCCCATAAAGCTATTATAACACCCTATGTCTTAAACCAACCAAATCACTTAGCACATGTACGTCTACCGTACTACATAGTTCACAACAATCATGCTAGAAAAGATAGGAAGAGGTTCACATACCTCGCGACGATTTATCGACAATAAGCAAAACGCCCAAGTACTTCAACCCGCTGGCCACTCCTGCCAAGTAGATCACGCCACACGTAGTACTCCACTCCTAAAATGGTCACGGTACTCTATCAAACCTTTCTTATCATTGAAGACTTATACCAATAAAAGCCCTCAAAATCTACGGAAATTTCGGCAGCACTTCCCCCGTTTATACTCACTTTTCCATCTTTTACCAAGGCCCGAATAACCGTAATATATATACCATATATATATATAAGGCATAATAATTAAACAACATAAAGAAGGGATTACACGCCCAAACGGTAACGCGTTTACTATCACGCCCATAACAACAATAAGTAAAAGAAGGGATTACGCGCCAACCGTAACGCGTTTACTATCACGCCTTCATAACAATACAATAATTAAAAGGGATCACACGCCCAAACGGAACGCGATTGAAAAATCTTCCCTTAATGTAAATGTAAATACACCAATGTAAATACAGTCCAAAGTAAATACGGTCCAAAGTAAATACAGTCCAAAGTAAATACAGTCCTTAAGTTGGGGTCCTTGGCCAACTTTGTCCATTTTACTTATCCAATTTACTCATTAGTCATCCAACTTATATTTCCATTCTTAATATAAGTTATAGTTACTTTGTTATTAGCTTCCTAGCAAGTAAGATACGTTTTTACCATTTTAATGGCAAACGGCCAATCCTTTCTTTTAACAAGTTAACAAGATCCAACTCTTCCAAACTTACTCCATATATTATATAATCCATAATATACTTATAATATATGTATAACAACCAATTCACAAAGAGGTTTAAGTTCCACTACCTCAAATAGCCCAAATATATCCAAGTTCTTAAAGTCGCTCCAAGCAAGTCTTAGCTCCAAATCTTTACGCCCAATCTACAAGCAACCCATGTAAGCTCCTAACCAACTTCTCTTCAAGATTCAACTCCAAAAAGTGAAGAACACTTAGGGTTTCAAGATGACAACTTTCGCCAAGGCATCCCTTCAAGGCTGTGGTGTGAAATCTTTTCCAACTCTTGGTACACAATCTTCCTAACACCTTAGGGAAGAACACTTGAGAGTTTAAGAATTGTTGGACAAATTTTGCTCAAGAAATGGGGCAAACCGAGAGCTCTAGGTCAAGGGAAGTGGAGGGTTTTTCAAGTCTTCAAATGTCTAAGTGGAAGATTTCATCAACTAAGGGTGCATATATAGGACAACCAAGGGATAGGATGAAGGCAAGTGTGTGGTTGAGATTGGGGACAAGTGTGGGTGGGACCCACAAGCCACTTGTCCACACAAAATATCTAGCAAGACTCGCCACTTTCGCCACTTGCCTAGCTAATTTCGCCATGGCCACCTAGGGGGGTGACACGTGTCGCCCTCCTACTCGTCCAAAATATTTCATCTCCCGAAAATATCCATAATGGCCAAAATCTCAAAAACTAAGCGGGCCCTACAAAACCGTAAATTTCGCCCGTGGGCCCCACGTGACCATTTCCGGAAATAAAATTCCATAATTCTCAAATATTCTAAGAAGCCCGAATACCAAATCTGGGAATCCAATTCCCATTAACGAACCTTTTTCTTCACAAAAACCGGAAACTTTTCCGTCGAAAAATCACATCTTTCTTTCTTTCCAAAATTTCTTTCGTAATCTCGCACGTACATCCTCACCTATATACCCTGGAACTACGGGGTATAACAGAATACAATAACCAAACATGCCACATTTAAGGCTCCAAACAACAACCAACCAAAGGGGATTACACGCCTTACAATACGTGTAAAATTCCGCCCCACAATTAATATCAAGTAGTTTCCATATTCAAGCCATTCTCGGCCAACATACCTAACAACACTAAGTTCTTTCCAAATTCTTTTTCGATCCAAGTTCTTAGTTCTAACATGTTATATAGTCATTAACAACTTCAACAACTACAATTTCCTTCTTTATACAACATGCGACGACTTAAACTAATAATCAACTTGAATTCCAATCTTATAGCTAAACATGCTAGTTTTCGGATTAGGGTTCCAATAACCAATATACTTATCCAACTACATAATATATAACTCATGCTTGCTAATAACCATAGCTACAATCAATAAGTAAACATAATTGCTAAAACGACAAAATTTATACCTTTCCAAGCCCTTAAAATTTCCAAGATTCAAAGTCGCGCCTTAGCAATTCTTAGCTCCTTTCCTTAGGTTCCAATCCGCCCAAGCACTCTAGAGGCCTACAAGAACCCATCTTCAAGTTTCAACTTCAAAGTTGAAGAACTCCTAAGTTTTCGCCATGACTAATACGAAACGCTGCTTTTTCCGCAATCTTTCTATTGAGATATCCTTACAATACCCTAAGGGACATCAAGTTAAAGTCTTGTGGCTAATGGATCAAAACTACAAAAATTTCTAGTGAGAGCTTAGCCAAAACCCGAGAGGTCTCTTTAGTGCACAAGATGAACTCTAAATTTTTCTAAGTGTTAAATGCCAAGTCTTGCTACTAGTTGGGTATATAAAACACATCGAGGGTCTAGATTGCAACAATTGTGAGGCTTGGATGGGTTTCACCAGATCAAGCCCATGCGATGTTCGACAGTCAACAATGTCACGCTAGCAAGACTAATCTTCCAAGGTGGTCAATGACCATTTTACCCTCCCTAAATTTCGTCCCAAGACCACATGGGGTGCCACGTGTCGCCTCTCATTCGCCCATAAAATTTCAGAACCTCGTGCCCCACAAACGTAAAATTTCTGTGGGCCCCACATGACCAAATCCACAAAATAAAATTTCCAAAAAGTTAAGAGTTCCATACTCTTCAAATAATGCATTTTGAGAATCCAATTCTCAACAACGAACATTTTTCCTTTCCTGCTCGAAGATTTTCCGCTAAAAACAATTCCTCCTTTCGTACTAATTTCCTAGTCTTGTTTCCTTAAGCACATTCTCTTTTACATGTCCTGGACTTACGGGGCGTAACACATATACTTTGGTGCGTTGTGAATAAGTTATACTTTTTTTATAACGATCTTATTCAAGTAGCCATGATCTAGAAAATGTAATACAATTTTGTCTTATCTTAGTTTCTATGAAGATGGAGAATTCTACTCATTTTAATATAATCAATTGTCATTACATTTTCCTTCATTAACGCCGCAATGGCTTGTTCGATACTTATTCTCATCTGCAGCCAGAAATTAGCCAAGTCAACTTGGCTCCAAAATACCTCCTAACGACTCTTACCAACATCCCCCATAAGACTCGGTAAGGACTTAGGATAACTTAGACATAACCTTTACATAGATTAAATCACAAACATACCTCTTAACTTATAAGAGTAGAAGGAAAACATGAAATAATACCACATGTATATTCCATACATAGAATCATGCCAAAGGAAGGAAGAGGTTCACATACCTCGCGACGATTGACGACAAGTAGGAAAATGCTCCAATGTACTACAACCTTGAGCTATTCCATCCTTCAAGTAGAATACGCTATACTTAGTACTTCAACCTATAATGGCCATAATACGTCCATTAACTTCTTACTTCAGACGTAATATATTATAAGTGCAAAGTCACTAAATTCTACGTAAAATCGGACAACACTTCCTTTGTTTCTACATACTTTGCCACCTTTTTCAAGGCCGAATTCAATAACCAAACACGCCACATTTAAGGCCCAACAATGCAATTAACAATTGGGGATTACACGCCTATTAGACGTGTAAAATTCCGCCCCACAATTGATATCAAACTAATACAACTACAAGTTTAAATCCATAAACTTGAGATACAACAACACCAATTCTTATCCAATTTCCTTTTCAATCCAAATTGTTAGCATAACATAATATCAAGTCGCAATCGCTTATAACTACTACAATCTTCAAGTAAGTAACATGCGACGATTCTAAATATGACCAAATTGTAATCCAACTTCAAATGGCTAATATGTCATTTCGGATTTTAGGCTACAACCATCCATATCACTTATAAATATTCAACACATATACATCATGCTAGTAAAATGTAAGGCTAACAACAATATAATCTTGTAACACTTTAAGAGAACAAGATTGTTACCTCAACGAGTCTTAATCCAACTTCAAATCCAAAGTCGCTCCTTAGAAACTTAGAGCCTCTTCTTGACACCTCAATCTGCCACTTGAGACCCTTAGAATATCACAACCAACTTCCCTTTAATCTTCCAATCAAAACCTAGGAAAGCAACTAGGTTTTCACCTTGCGACTAATACAAAAACAATCTTTTTTCGGGATCTTTCTATTGAGATACCCTTACAATACCCTCATGAACCTTGGTTTAAAGTGTGGAGCTTATTGGACAACAAACAAAATTTTTTCTCCCTTTGCATAACCAAACCCGAGAGCTCTATGGTAGTTCATCCAATTTTCTTGAAATTTTTTCTAATTATAGAAAGCTTGTCTCACTACTAGTATCCTTATATAGCAACATGGAGAGCTAAGATTAATACATATGTGTGGTTTGGATGCATCTCTTTTAAATATCATGCTAAGTGGTCCCATTGACCAAGTCAATAATATCAAGCTCTACTACTTGCAAGACTTGTCATCTTAAAAATGGTCAAATGACCTTTATACCCATGTTGATTTTCGTCCAAGACCAATCTAGGGGGTGACACGTGTCGCCCTCCCATTCGTCGCAACATTTCTTTTTCCGACAATTCCATAATTCCGACAAATTTTTACTAGACTCCAATCTTAACATTTTTGAGTTCTTACGTACGTTCTTATAACCATGTCCTGAAAATTCGGGGTGTAACAGTCCAACACCCTAATATTTCATGAGACGATTTTTCTTATAAAGTATAAAGGTATATAGCTTTCTTTGGATCTTAATCCTAAATGAACTACGTGATAAAGCCTTAATGGTAATTGAAAAGCTAAGAGACTTGATTTTGAAAGCTAAGAGACTTGATTTTGAAAGTTAAGAGACTTGATCTTGAAAGATAATAGACTTGACTTATAAACGACTTGATTTTGGGAAAGGAGAAGTAACTTGAGTTTAAAAGTATAAGTAACTTGTTTTTAAATATCGAATTTGTCTTGATTGGAAAAGTATAAGTGGCTTGATTTTAAAAGGTGTGAGTGCCTTGATCTTAAAAGAGTGGGTTACTTGGGTTTTAAAAAGTATACTTGACGTTGTTTTAAAAGTGTAAGCCACTTGGTTTAAAAAGTATAAAGTACTTGATTTAAACATGAAAGTGTCTTGATACTACGGGTATTAGTATCGTGTGGATTTTACGTAAAAATGGATCTTTTTAAGAGAATTGAAGTATGTAGTACTTTGGGGTTAAAACCCGGATTGTTGGCATAAAATGAAAGTCTAAGAGTATGTTAAACTTGCATATGCTAGTTGTGATAGCCTTTGTTGTGCAAGTGTTGTATTTCTATGCTACCACGTCTCTCGATGGAGGGTCGGTTATCTTGTTGTTTACTTGGACATACCGACACTGCTGGATGGTCCATGGGTATGCTTTCATTGTTATTGTTATTCCATGGACTAGCTCTCTATGAGGTTGATGACGCAGGATCTGTAGCTAGCCCCGCATTGCCCCTGGCCAATCGATGCAGCCGGATCCGTAGTTGGATTTCGCATTGCCTGGCCGCTTCTTATCATGTTATTTACTTGGACATACTGACACGTTGGGTGGCCCACGGGTATGCTTCCATTGATATTGTTATGCCATGGACTAGCTCTCCATGAGGTTGATGACGCAGGCAGGATCTGGTAGCTAGCCCCCGTACTTGTGTTACACCCCGGAATTCCAGGATAGGTTTATAAGAACGTACGTAAGAACTCAAAAATGTTAAGATTGGAGACTAGTAAAAATCTTTCGGAATTATGGAAATGTCGGAAAACGAAATATCATGACGAATGAGGGTACACGTGTCACCCCTAGTGGTCATGGACGAATTGTGCATGGGTATAATGGTCATTTGACCATGTTTAAGATAAGCAAGTCTTGCTAAGGCTTAGGCTTGACATTGTTGACTTGTCAAAGGGCCACTTGGGCTTGATCCTTGTGAATTGCATCCAAACCACCCATTTGTTCTAATCTTGGCCCTCCATAATGTTATATATACATACTAGTAGCAAGACTAGTTCCCACACTTAGTCATATTTCAAGAAATTTGAAGAAACTCTAAGGGAGGCTCTCGGGTTTAGTGGGAATCAAGGAGAAATTTTTTTCGTTTGTTGTCCAATAATCTCCATACTTTAAACCAAGGTTCCTAAGAGTATTGTAAGGATATATCAATAGAAATATCCCGAAAAGCATGCTGTATTAGTCGCAAGGCGAAAACCTAAGGAGTTCTTCAACTTTGAAGTTGGAACTTGTCACGACCCGACCTCGGGCCCGTGACTGGTGCCTTACCCCGGGCACCCTAGTGATACAACATCAGAGAAAATCAGCGGAAATAAAAATTTAAACATGAAACAAGATAATAAGAAAACAGGCTAACCAAAACGGTTAACTTTCTGTATAAATAAATAATTAAACTCGAATAGCATTACGCCCTTTTTCAAAACTCGCCCACAACAAGATTACATGCACTTACGAATTTTATAACAACTATGACGGGACAGGGCCCCGCCATACCCCTGAATGTACAAGAACCTACGATCTCAAGGAATCATACCAAAAGATAAGCCTCCGGAGAAACGGAGCTTCCCAAAACGCTGAACTGTGATCCTAAGAGCGAGGATCAACAACTGGTGTACCTCTACCTGCGGCATGAACGCCGCCCCCCGAAGGAGGTCAGTAAAACAGGTACCAAGTATGTGAAACTGAAAATACTGTAAATGAAATCATAATAGTCTATATAAAGCAGGAGACATGTATGATAACCAAACTACAGTACACAACATATGAGCAGTCATGTCAAGTCAGGGACTCATGCCCTCAAAGTCATCACTCAAAATATAACAATGGGTCTCACGCCCACAACATCAATCACGCCCGTGGAATTCCTTCCTCAAAGTCATCACTCAAAATATAACAATGGGTCTCACGCCCACAACATCAATCACGCCCGTGGAATTCCTTCCTCACTGCCGGCAGACTATAATATAACAACACCAAGGAGTACACTTGAACACCAGGTCCCACCTGTGTCATAAAACCGTACGGGGCAAGTACGAAGGCTAACTACCAGATACCAAAGCCGCATCATCAACTGACCGGGGCAAGTACAAAAGCCAACTACCAGATACCAAAGCCGTACTAGCAATACTATATAACCATACCACGAAGCTGACACGGGGCAAGTACGAAAGCCAACTACCAGATACCAAGGCCGCATCACGTCGCTGATGGGGGAAAGTACGAGGGCTAACTACCAGATACCAAGGCCGTGATCACGAGACTTCGCCACAAAACTGAACGGGGCAAGTGCGAAGGCTAACTACCAGATACCAAATACGAATCAGCCACGACCGGGTGCATGAGCCAACCACCGTGATACCAAGGCCGACCAAGAAACCCCACGAGGTCGGGTCCATGGAATGACACTATCAAGAACCGATCGGGCAAGTACGAAAGCCAACTACCGTAACCAACCCGCATCAAGAATGACCGGCAAGTACGCAGGGCTAGCTACCGATACCAAGGCCGAATCGGTAAACCTCGCTGAGAGCTAGTCCATGAAACAACAATCCTAATGGAACCATACCCGTGGCCACCCAACGTGTCAAGAGGTCCAAGGATATAACAAGACAACACTCCTAGTGGAAGCATACCCGTGGCCACCCATCGTCGCGATGTCCATCAATCAAGAATAACATGACCGGCCCTCCATCGAGAGACGCGGTAACATAAGGATACAACACTTGCACAACAAGGCTATCACACGCAAACATAGGCAAGTTACACACAACTCAAGGTACTTTCATTTTATGTCAAAGTCCGGGTTTTAACCCCAAAGTACTACATACTTTAATCCTTTCAAAAAGATCTCTTTTTTTCGTAAGATAACTTGATACTATTATCCGTAGTACCAAACACGTTCATTGTTAAATCACGTACTTTACACTTTTTAAACCAAGTGGCTTACACTTTTAAAACAACGTCAAGTATACTTTTAAAACCCAAGTAACTAACTCTTTTAAGATCAAGGTACTCCTACCTTTTAAAACCAAGCCACTTATACTTTTCCATGAAGAAAAGTTCGATATTTGAAAACAAGTTACTTATACCATTAAACTCGCCATTTCTCTTTTCCCAAAATCAAGTTACCATTTTAAATCCAATACTAAAACCATTCGTTTGTTTTCATAAAGTCGTTATAACTAACTTCCCATAAAGCTATTATAACACTTTATGTTTTAAACCAATTTAAGACAAAACCATGCCTTTATTTAAACCAAAACACTTCAAATTCTCAAGTCTCTTTTCTTTTAGCAATCAAGTTCCTTACTTTGGAATTTAAGAAAACAATACTTGTTTATAATGATTCTTATTAAAGTAGCCATGATCTAGGAAATGTAATACAATTTTGTCTTATCTTAGCTTCTATGCAGATGGAGGTTTCTACTAGTTTTAATAATAATTAATTAGTCAATACATTTTCCTTTATTAACGCTGCAGTGGTTTGTTCGATACTTATTCTCATTTCCGACATCAATATAACTTATCACTTTTAAAACCCAATTACCTATTTCTCATAAAAGCGGTTTCACAACTTTTTAACACAAACCAAGTCCTTAATATTTCACAACAAGTCATTTATAAGTTAAGTCTCTTATCTTTTAAAAACCACAAACCATTTCTTTACCTACATAAAGTTGTTATAACAAACTTCCCATAAAGCCGTTATAACACTTTATGTTTTAAACCAACCAAATTCGTTTAGCACACGTACATCTACCGTACTACATAGTTCACATAATCATGCTAGAAAAGATAGGAAGAGGTTCACATACCTCGCGACGATTATCAACAATTAGCAAATAGCTCCAAAGTATTAAAACCCTGCTAGCCTTTTCCACCCTTCAAGTAGAATACGCTACTCGTAGAACTTCAACCTATAAAGGTCACAAAACGTCTATCAACCTCTAGATCTCTTCGTAGAACAATTCTAAGTACCAGGTTCTTTATTCTACGGAAAATTAGGCAAAGATTTCTCCCGCAACCACATAAATCTCCTCATCTATCAAGGCCCGCTACCAAGGCAACAACTCTGGTGTGGTTACACGTCTAACCGGACGTGTACAATTCTACTCCACAATAATACTACAAGTCTACTGTAAATACAGTCCAATGTAAATACAGTTCAATTCTTTATAAACATCCTTCCATATATCTTATACTCAATTCTATACTACTACAACATGTAATATCCAATTACAATAGAAGGACTAAGATCATTACCTCGATAAGCCCAAAATTATCCAAGATTTATAAGTCGATCCTGAGCAACGTTTAGCTCCAATTCCTTACGCTCCAACCCGCTCCAAGCAACCCTTAGAAGTTTTTAAACAACTTCTCTTAACACTTCAACCATCTATGAAGATTTCCTTAGGGTTTCACTTTTGCGACTAATGGAATAAAGTAGAATTTCCGGCTCTTAATATTTAAAATAACTTTGGAATACTACTAGGAATACTAGGCTAAGGTATTTGGGATAATACAACAATACTTGAAGTATTTCTACACAAAGTGGGGGGGGGGGGGGGTTGGACGAGAATATCAAAAAGGGAGGGGATATTTTTGCCTTGGAAAATCTTTAAGTGTGGATGAAGTCTTCACTACAAAGGGGGGGGGGTATTTATAGAGAAATCAATGGCCAAGATTAAAGCAAATGTAAGGTGGGGATTGGGTACATGTGTGTGGGTAAACTACCAACCATATGTCCACCATAACAGTGGGACAAGTGGCTTGCCACTTGTCCCACACAAAACCGTCCAACACAACACCGCCCACATGGCCTCGCGGGGTGACATGTCGCCTCTACTGCCCAAAATATTTCGTCTTCCGAAAAATATCCGTAATGCCAAAAATCCAAAAATAAAGTGGGCCCCAGAAAATCGTAAATTTCCTCCCGTGGGCCCCACGTGACCAATTCCAGAAATAAAATTCCATAATTCTCAAATATTCCAAAAAGTCCGAATACCGAATCCGGGAATCCAATTCCCTTTTAACGAACCTTTTTCCTTCACAAAAATCCGGAAACTTTTCCGTCGAAAAATCACATCTTTCTTCCTTTCCAATTTTTGTGTCGTATTCTCGTACGTACGTCCTCACATACATACCCTGGAACTACGGGGTGTAACAGAACTTGAAGAGGAGTTCTTCATAAGCTTCTAAGGGTTGCTTGGCGTGTATTGGAACGTCGAAAAGAGGAGCTAAAGTTGCTAAGGATCGACTTGTAATCTTGGATCATATTTGGGCTAAATGAGGTAATAATCTTCGTCTTACTTTTGTAATTGAAGATTCCATGTTATGATAAGTTAGAGATGATCATGTGATATGTGTTATGAAGATTGATAAGTGTTATGGAAATTTGGAAGCTCAAATCCGAAAATGACATGTTAAGTCATTTGAAATTGAGATACAATTTGGTCGATAATTAGAATCGTCGCATGTTTACCTACTTGAGGATTGTAGTAGTTATAATCAATTGCGGCTAGATAACATGTTATATTAAACCACTTGGATTGAAAATGGATTGGAAACGAATTTGTATTGTTGCCCCTAAATTGCCGAATGGACATTGTATTTTGGACTTGTTTGATATAAATTGTGGGGCGAAATTTTACACGTCTTGTAGGCGTGTAATCCCCTATCGTAAACTACATTGTTGGGCCTTAAATGTGGCGTGTTTGGTTATTGAATTCGGCCTTGAAAAAGGTGGCAAAGTATGTTGAAACAAAAGGAAGTGCTGTCCGATTTTCCGTAGAATTTAGTAGCTTTGCACTTGGAATATTCTACGTTTGAAGTAAGAAGTTAATAGACGTACTATGGTCATTTTAGGTTGACATACTACGTACAACATATTGGACTTGGCAAGTGGATTGAACCGAAGAGGTATGTGGAACTTTCTTATCTCTTGAGCATGAATAAGTTGTAAATGTATAGTACGGTAGACGTACAAGATTTTGACAATCTAGTCCATTTGATATCCTTGGCTTATTTTAAGAATGTCCAAGTTGGTTGAGTTAGGGAATTAACTCACTTGTTTAAAATATTAAGGATATCTTACTTTCTAAATGTTAAGAGACTTAAAGTATTTTTGAAAGTATATGACACTTGTTTTGTTTGGAAAGTTTAAGTCTCTCGGTTATAAAGAAGAATGTAAGTTTCTAAAGTATAAAGCTTGTATAACGGCTTTATGGGAAGTTGGTTATAATAGCTTTATGGAAAGTTGAAAAGAGTGGTTTACTCTAAGTAATTTAAGTATGTTAAATGACTTGAAATAATGAAAGGCAAATTGATTTAAAGGCATCAATTGCTTAAGGTTTTAAAAGAAGGAAGTCACTTGATTTAGAAGCCTAAATGTATTTCTAAAACGTATTGTGACTTGTCTTGAAAAGTAGTTATGACTTGATACTATGATTATTTGTATCTTGGAAGTTTTATATGATAAAGAGTCATTTCAAAAGAATAGAAGTACGTAGTACATTGGGTTAAATTCCCGGATTTTGTAATGACATGTTAGTGCCTTAAGTAAACTAAAATGAGAGTGTATATGAATAAGACTAATAAGAAGTTAGGGGGATTTCTTAATTTGCTTATGTAATGTATGATAAGCCGGTAGTGCTTATGTTATGTATGATAAGCCGGTAGTACTTATGTTATGTATGATAAGACAGTAGTGCTTATGTTATGTATGATAGCCGGTTGTGCTAGCGATTTATGGTGCATTACGGGGTCATTCCCGGGTTTGTGGCATTTGCATATTTCGTGGATTTTCTAACCATGATGCGAGGAATACCTCATGCGGGTCCGAAAGGGCTTATGCGGGTGAAATAGTCCCATGCGGGGTGGACCAGTCCAATGCGAGGAATACCTCATGCGGGTCTACACGACCTATGCGGGCGGATACAGTCTATGTGAGGAATACCTCATGCGGGTCCTGTCATGACCCGACCCCGGGCCGCGACTGGTGCCCTACCTGGGCACCCTTATACTCATACAACATAATAAAATGCGGAAGATAAATAACACTCTTTTTAAAAAAAACTAAGGCCAAGCCGATAAGGCTGCCATAACATAAAAATTACCCGAAAGGGTCTACACTGTTTAACAATGTAAAAACAACTCCAGCCACCCATTACGATGAATACATGGACTCTAAGATTTGGACCAATGCTATGACGGACAGGCCCCGCCGCACTTCGAATATACATAACCATGACGACAAGCTCCGAACATTGGAGCCATCTCAAAATGTCAACCGGATCCTAAGCTCATGGATCCACAATCAGGTACCTAAACTCGCGGACATGAACGCAGCTCGAAGGGGTCGATAACAAAAATTTAATATGGAACGAAAAATAAGGTACAGAATAAATCATAATCGTACAAAAGAATGACAGGGCAAGTATAAAGAAAGGGTAAATACCAGATCCTACTGTCATTTCCATCTCGTGAACTTAATCGTACTTATTATCTTTTCCCATTTTTCCATAAGAGTATAGTCAAATTCTTACGCATATACTTAAGAAAACTCATCAAGTTCATAAACATATAACTTACGATTCTTGCATAACCTAATCATTCCCCTTTATGGAGGAACGCCATACCGCCCAACTGCACGCGAGAGTCACATAAGTCCGCCCATAAAGGTATACCGCCTGCCCAACTGGGACGCGATAAAATCACATAAGTCTGCCCATAAAGGTATACTGCATAAAAATAGGAGGCTCATGATCAAAACAGGGTCCCTCGCCCGTAGTATCGATAAGCAATCCTACTCCTGAGACTATTTCACCCGCATAGGTCCTGTGGACCGGCATGAGGTATTCTCGCATAGGTCAGACTACCGCATGGGACTATTTCACCCGCATAAGCCCATAAGGACTCGCAAGAGGTATTCCTCATCATGGGTAGCAAATCCACGGAACATGTGGTATAACGTCTCGGGTTTACCCTCATTTATACTCTACCAAGAAGGTGGTATAACGTCTTGGGGGTTTACCCCTCATTTATACTCTTACCCTGGAGAAGGTGGTATAACGCCTTGGGGGTTTACCCCTCATTTATACTCTTACCCTAACTCAACCGACCATCATACATAACATAAGCCCTACCGCTTATCATACATAACATAAGCACTACTGACTTATCATACATAACATAAGCACTACCGACTTACCATACATTACATAAGCAAGTTAAGAAATCCCCTAACTTCTTATTAGCTTGTTCATATACACTCTCATTTTTGTTTACTTAAGGCACTAACATGTCATTATAAAATCCGGGAATTTAACCCAACGTACTACGTGCCTCTACTCCATTAAAATGATTATCTTTCAAATAAAACTTCCAAGATACTAATAACCGTAGTATCAAGTCATATCTACTTTTCAAGACAAGTCACAATACCTTTTAGAAATACATTTATAGGCTTCTAAATCAAGTGACTTCTTTCTTTAAAACCTTAAGCAATTGGTACCTTTAAAACAATTTGCCCTTCTTTATTTCAAATTATTTCTTTACTTACATTACTGAAGAAAACCATTCTTTTAATCTTCCATAAAGTTGTTATAACCAACTTCCCATAAAGCCGTTATAACTCTTTATGTCTTAGACAAATTCATTTCTTTTATGACCAAGAAACTTATACTTTCAATTCAAATCACATAGCTTTCAAAATACTTCAAGTCTCTTAACTTTTAAGAAAACAAGTTTCTTAACTTTAGAATGGCAAGAAATCAATACTTTCCAAATCAAGTATTCTATACTTTTAAATCAATTCATTTCTTCCTTTAAGAATCAAGTCCCATAACTTGAAAAATAAAGTCCCTTAACCTTTTAAAAATTTGAGGTTCATAGTCTTAAAACTTCATACGTAAATTCTTATAAATTAAGTAACATATAGTTTGGTGTGTTGTGAATAAGTTATACTTATTTATAACGATCTTAATCGAGTAGCCATGATCTAGAAAATGTAATACAATTTTGTCTTATCTTAGCTTCTATGCAGATGGAGAATTCTACTCATTTTAACTTAATTGATTGTCATTACATTTTCCTTTATTAACGCCGCAGGGCTTGTTCGATTCTTATTCTCATTTGTGCCGTAACTTAGCCAAGTCAACTTGGCTCCAAATACCTCCTAACGACTCTTACCAACATCCCCCATAAGACTTGGTAAGAACTTAGGATAACTTAGACATAACCTTTACGTAGAGTAAATCAACATACATACCTCTTAACTTCTAAGAGTAGAAGGAATCATGAAATAGTACTACATGTATATTCCATACATAGAATCATGTCAAAAGAAGGAAGAGGTTCACATACCGCGACGATTATCGACAAATAGCAAAATGCTCCAAAGTACTTTCAACCTTGATAGCTATTCCATCCTTCAAGTAGAATACGCTATACTTAGTACTTCAACCTATAATGGCCATAATACGCCCATTAACCTTTAGCTTCAACGTAGAATATTCTAAGTGCAAAGTCACTAAATTCTACGGAAAATCTGACAACACTTCCTTTGTTTCTACATACTTTGCCACCTTTTTCAAGGCCGAATTCAATAACCAAACACGCCACATTTAAGGCCCAACAATTCAGCTAACCAAAGGGGATTACACGCCTTAACAAGACGTGTAAAATTCTGCCCCAAACCATACCAAAACAGCCCCTAAAACAGTCCATAATTACTATAACGAGGGTGGAATGTGAGGCCTTTCAACGCCTTTCCACACCCTTATTCCTTCGGGGTTTTCATTAGAAATCTACTACATTAAACATGAAATATAGGGGCTGATTTTCCAGCATACAACACGTCTAAAGCAGTCCCTAAAAACTGCACGACAATATCCAACAGTTTTATAGATTCTACGGCAACAACTAAAATCCGATAACTCTTTCCTTAATCCTTTTTATTCCAATTCGAGTTCCAAAACATCTACATAAGTTATAACAACTTATTAACAACAATATTAATCCATTATAACATGCAATAGGTGAATATAACAACGACAATAACCAACGAATTCCATTTACACCAAATCTGTCCCAAATCGGTTCTAGCCCCAAAAAATGGCTCAAACGCTTTTTGTTCTTCATTCTTTTTAACACAAGCTTATACATACATTATAACAATAAGTAATATCCAATTACTTTAAAAGAATAAGGACTTTTACCTCATTTTTTGCCCAAAAACGCCCCAAAACAGTCTGGTCTTTATTGGTCCTAGCTGCTTCGCTTCCACTTCTTCAAGTTCCAATCACATATATGTATCCTACAACCTTAGGATCAACTTCTCTTCACGTTTTGCTTCCAAAAGTCGACAGAAAACTCCTAGGGTTTCATTCTATTTTCGCCCAACCTAGATTTAGGGGTTAAGGGTGCTTAATCTTGGAAAGAAAATACTTTGATCTTGATCTTGTCTTTGGATATGGGGATTTCGAATTGCTCTAGGTTTCTGGAGAGATGAGGGTTTGTATGGATGAATATCTTTTGTTCTAAGTCTTCAAGACTTATCTATATAAAGGTGTGTGGAGTCTTCACAAGACAAGTGGGAGGGCACTTGCTAACCTCCTATCGCCAAGTATTTCTTCACAAAATATTTCATCCACACTTAGTTATTTTTCATCCCATTTCAATGGACATGTAACATAGTATACCAAGACTTAATAAATCCACTAAGTCCAAAATTCTAATGAAAAATAATTCCATTACTAGAATTAATTCTTGTCATCACATTAAACTCGAAAATTTTTCCGTATAAGGAAATGTAAAAATCATTTCCTTTCGACATTCCAACCTTAATTCTATAATCATGTTCTTGAATTACTGGTGTAACATTCTTCCCCTTAGAAACATTCGCCCCGAATGTTTTTTGAGTCCAATTTAATTAGATAGCGACATAGTCTCCTTTACTACACCCTTCATACAACATATGCCACCCATGGCCACATAACAATACTTATACTAAAATGTCAACCTTGGCACTCACGGCCAACTAGCCCATACTCATAATGACCTCAAAGTCTGTCATAATCCTCTCTACTAGGTCTACTAGGGTCGGACGATCAGATCATCACCGAAAATCTCATATTCCCGCCAACTACCACCCCACACACTCACGTGTAGTTACCTCGAAAGGTTCTTATGGATTCGTGCTCTATTCCTTTACACTTGGTTGTTATCTTTCTTCTGGTCGCATTTCTTCCGCATTTCCAACTCATACTAGCATACATACATAACTTCCATACCGATTCTGGCCTCTAATCTTTGGAGTCACTTTTTAAACAACATAAGGCCATTTCCGACTCCCACGACTGTTCGGTGGAACGCCGTCCACGAACCCAGAAACAATTAACTAGACTTGGGCCTTGCACTGCGGACCCTATCACGTGGCGGAACTACTACCAACCGATCCCACTCCATTTCAAACTACGAGGCGACCCGTAATAGGTCCTCAACCGACTCGCCGCACTTAACTCTTATCCTTGGTCCGACTTAAAATCTTATTGCCGAGAAAGCCTTATATATCTAAGGTCTCAAAGCTTATCAATATTCTTAGGCTCGCAATTCCATGCTCCAAGCCTACCTTACTACCCCGTAAACGGTACAATAACTTCTCACAATACCATAATCGTGTCGCCTTGATCACCACAACCCTTACTTACTCTATACGGATCTCATCCGTATAATCCTCTTACGCACACCACGAGCTTAATCTATTAACACGACATTCCATTAAGTTTCTTAACATGACTTCTTAAGGGTCCACCGCTTTATCATACGCTTCATCCTTTCCCAATTATCCCAAAATAAAACATAAGACCTTGGCGAATTCATTAATCGCTCCATACCTTCCAGATCTAGTTAGTCTTTACCAACTCCCGTAATCTAAAATCATTCTAGGCAACACGCGTCAATTTCATACATAACTCGTATAGTCAGATGTCACAATGCCAACTATACTATAATCATTACCAACCTGGATACGCAATCCACATAGTCCTTCCTGGGTCACTGTTGTCTTTATCGTAGCTGCAATCAACATAACTCGTTAGGGAGAGACGACCCTAACAACACAGCTCTATCGCACGATCTCAGAGTGAGAAGAATGGAAACCAATCCTAAATGCCCTGCAGCCTCCTGATTATAGATGTGGTGCACAACACACCGATAATCAAGACTCTACTAGACACGGTCTGTAGACACTTTCCGAGGACTAACCGCTCTGATACCACTTTTGTCATGACCCGACCCCGGGCCGCGACTGGTGCCCTACCTGGGCACCCTTATACTCATACAACATAATAAATTGCGGAAGATAAATAACACTCTTTTTTAAAAAATAAAAAACTAAGGCCAAGCCGATAAGGCTGCCATAACATAAAAATTACCCGAAAGGGTCTACACTGTTTAACAATGTAAAAACAACTCTAGTCACCCACTATGAGATGAATACGCACTCTAAGATTTGGACTAATGCTATGACGGACAGGCCCCGCCGTACTTTAATATACATAACCATGACGACAAGCTCGGAACATCGAGCCATCTCAAAATGCAACCGATCCTAAGCTCATGGATTCACAATCGTACCTAAACTCGCGGACATGAACGCAGCCCGGGGTCGCATAACAGTAATTAATATGGAACGAAAAATAAGGTACAAGAATAAATCATAGCTGTATAAAAGAATGACAGGGCAAGTATAAAGAAAGGGTAAATACCGGATCCTACCGTGTCATTTCCATCTCGTGAACTTAATCGCACTTTATTATCTTTTCCCATTTTTCCATAAGAGTATAGTCAAATTCTTACGCATATACTTAAGAAAACTCATCAAGTTCAAAACATATAACTTACGTATCTTGCATAACCTAATCGTCCCTTTATGGAGGAACGCTTATCTTTACCAACTGCACGCGATAGAGTCACATAAGTCCGCCCATAAAGGTATACCGCCTGCCCAACTGGGACGCGATAAAATCACATAAGTCTGCCCGTAAAGATATCTCGCATAAAAATAGGAGGCTCATGATCAAAACAGGTCCCTCGCCTGCAGTATCGATAAGCAATCCTACTCGACTATTTCACCCGCATAGGTCCCGTGGACTGCATGGTATTCTCGATAGTCAGACTACCGCACGGGACTATTTCACCGCATAAGCCCATAAGGACTCGCATGAGGTATTCCTCATCACGGGTAGCAAATCCACTAACATGTGGTATAACGCCTCGGGGTTTACCTCATTTATACTCTTACCCCGAAGAAGGTGGTATAACGTCTTGGGGTTTACCCTCATTTATACTCTTACCCGAGAATGTAACGACCGGCCCCGGTCTGCATCGTGCCTTATCCCGGCACCCTAGTGACACAACATCGTGAGAAAACCAAATGAAAATAAAACTTTAAACAAGAAACAAGATATATGATCATAAACAAAGCAACCCAACGGTTACCTTCCAATAACATATATAAATACAACTCTTACAAAACGAATAGCTTTAATCCTTTTTACAAACCCCGCCCACAACAAAGATTACTGCACTTCTAAGATTTACAACAACTATGACGGACAGGTCTCGCCATACCCCGAATGTACAAGAACCTACAACTCGTGGAACACATACCAAAAGATAAGCCTCGAGAAACGGAGCTTCCCAAAACGCTGAATCGAGATCCTAAGAGCGAGGATCCACGATCGATGTACCTCTACTGCGGATGAACACACTTTCCAAGGAGGTCAAGATAACAGTACCAAGTATGTGAAATCAGAAAAGATATCAGAATGAAATCATACTAGTCTATATAAAGCAGAGACATGTATGATAACCAAACTACGCTCACAACATAAAACAAATATGTCCATGTGACTCACGCCTCAAGTCATCACTCAAATATAACTATGGGTCTCACGCCCACAACATCAATCATGTTCGCATCATGGCCGCATGCCCCTAATTGCAGATCGGTGTAGACATGTCCATGATGCAACAATACTACCAATGCCCCACGGCCACATGCCCCTAATTCTACCTCACAGACACGCCCATGTGACATCAACAATAATATATCGGGTGATCAACCCGCCGCATGGCCACATGCCCGAATTACCTCGGCAGACATGTCCATGTAACCACAATAACAATATATCGTAATCAACCCGACCGCACGGCCGCATACCCCTAATATCGTGACGGTGTGTAGACATGTCCATGTGATATCAACAACAAGACAAGAATCAAAATGGAAACATACCCGTGGAATTCTCCATCACCGCCAAAGACGCCCAAGTAAGTTCTCAATAAGTCGACCGCCTCTATCGAGACGCGAATACGTAAATACCACATTTGCACAACAAAGGCTATCATCACAAGCATAGGCAAGTTCCACAACAACAAGCATAGGCAAGTTTCACACCAACAAGCATAGGCAAGTTTTACACAACTCAAAGTACTTTCATTTTATGCCAAAGTCCGGGTTTTTAATCCCAAAGTACTACATACATTAGTTCTTTTAAAAGAGATCCATTACTTTTATAAAAGTCACCCGATACCCGTAGTATTAGAATGACCAACCCACCTTCCCTTTCAAAATCAAGTAACAACATTCTTTTCCTAAGTCCCAGTTTGCCTAGTTTCAATTACTCAAGCTTCTCATTTTCAAATGGTTTCATAGTTCCCAAACTTAATCACTGATTCCTTTTAGAACAATTGAGTAACATATGTCATATATGTGAGCGCTTATTCTTGTTTATAACGATCTTATTACAAAGCATGATCTAGAAAATGTAACATCATTTTGTCTTATCTTAGCTTCTATGCATGGAGGTTTCTACCGGTTTTAATACAAATACATCATTATTCAATACATTTTCCTTTATTAACGCCGCAGTTGGTCCTGTCGATACACATTCGATTTCCAAATCAAGAAACATTATCCCTTTAAAACCAAGTACTCATTACTCACGAATGAGGTTTCACACAAACATCCACATTAAAACAAATAAGTTAAGTCTCTTATCTTATAAGATCAAGTCTCTTAACTTCTAACATCAAGAAACCATTTTCACTTACATAAGGTCGTTATAACTAACTTCCCATAAAGCTATTATAACACCCTATGTTTTAAACCAACCAAATCACTTAGCACATGACGTCACCGCACTACATAGTTCACAACAATCATGCTAGAAAAGATAGGAAGAGGTTCACATACCTCGCGACGATTTATCGACGATAAGCAAAATGCTCCAAGTACTACAACCTCGCTAGCTCTTTCCACTCCTCGAGTAGAATACGCTACTCTCGACTTTCACCTATAAAGGTCACAAACGCCTATTAACCCCAAAACACAAGTTTCTATCTTTCTATAGAAAATTCGGCAAGACTCTCCCCGCAACAGTAAGAAATCTCCTCCTCTATCGAGGCCGGCTACCAAGACAACCAGTGGGGTTTACACGCCTAACCTGACGTGTACAATTCTACACAAGTCATCGCAATACACCCTATGTAATTACAATTCGCCGCTTTATTCTTCAGGCTTAAGTCAAAAGACATTGCCGAATACTAAGTATAGTTCCATATATAGTATACTTCAACTATATATTCTACAAACATGTAATTTCCAATTACAATAGAGGGACAAGATAATTACCTCGATAAGCCCAAAATTATCCAAGTTATAATGTCGATCCTGAGCAAGGTTTAGCTCCACTCCGTGCGCTCCAAACCACTCCAAACAACCCTTAGAAGTTCTAACCAACTTCTACTCAAATACTTCAACCAACTATGAAGATTTTCTTAGGGTTTCGGTTTGAGACTAAAGGGACAAAAGGGTAGTATTTCCGGACTCTACGTAAAGAGGTATCTTTGGAATACTACAAGGTACAAGGCTAAGGTATTTTGGGCATTATAACAATACTAGGGGAGTATTTCTATACCACAACAAGGGTATTATACGAAAACAACTAGGCTAGTGGTACACTACTAGCACCACAGGGAGAGGAACCCTCGGCCAAAGGCCACACGAAGTGGGGAGGCTCTGCCAAGAGCTCACAAAGGGGAGGAGAGGGTTTCAAGACTTGGAAGTTTTGGAATGGATGAAGTCTTCACACTTGTGGGGTATTTATAGCAAAACCAAAGGCCAACCTGGCCAAGATCCTTCCAAGTGTATAGCAAGTGTAAGGACAAGATTAAGCCAAGTGCACCCTAAACCCTACTCCACAAACAAGGCACAAAACATGGCACCAAACAAGCCACAAACAAGGCTAAAACAAGGAGCCAATAGGCCATGTAAACGTGACCCAATCGCCAACCCAACGCCACTCGAGGTGACAAGTGTCACCTCCCGCTGGTCCAAAACATTTCGCCTCTTGGAAAAATTCGCAAAAATACTAAATGACATAGCCGGAATTTTCCCAACGTAAGTCGTGGGAAACGCTTCGCCGGAAAAACGACTCTATTCGCACTGTGCCCAAATTTCGAACCAAAGCCTAACTTAAGGCTCAAATTCTCCACGCACGCCCCACGACATATCCGGAAATAATACTATAACATTCTCCCTCCTAGAAACATTTCCCCCCAATGTTCCTTCAAGACGGATATCGATGAAGTTCCTCTAACAAGTTGTCAACGCCACGCCAGGCCAATGCAATAACACACGCCCTCTTCTTTCCTTACTCGCCGCACTTTCTCGAACACTTGAACTCTCCCAAGACGCACTCATACTTCGCCATTACTGCTCGAAAATCTCCGAGTCACTACCTCCAAACTTGGTCATCTTACCAACCTCAAACTTCCTTAAGGCCATTCCCGCCTTTACGAACCGCTCGTCGAACGCGCCCACGAATTCATACGATGGTCACACAAACTTGGGCCTAGCATCCTCGTGACCCTACCACCGGGCGACCACCCAGAATCGACCCCACCCCAAACCGGTTACTGGTTGACCCGCAAATGGTCCTCAACCCGACCCCAACCGCTAAACTCTTGTTCCCGATCCGAACAATCTTACTAATTCACATCATGAAGCTACCACTTCCATCTCACACTACCCACGGACTTATCACACAATTAAATCCCACGATACTACTACTCTGATAAGGGTCAAACATAAAACGAATCTTTAATCTCAAGACGACCTTACCCCTAAGGTCTCAGTCGTGACATAGTCTAAGGTTCACACTTACCATGCCCCCATACGTATCCTCCCAACTAAGCATGTTTTTTTTTAACTCACAATTAACACAACGCTATTCGCACATAGCACATAATAATGAGACCATCATAACAAGCATACCAAAACTCTAGAGGGTTAAGGATATACCTGAAGCTACCGCTCCACTCTAATCATAGGCCACTGCCGCAGTTATAATCAGAGGCGCGATGAACCACCATCGATCCGTAGGCCGAGTCGTAACATCCGTGCTACCCTTGGTCGGACAGCTTCGCAAAATGGCCCGCTGGCCGCAAAAATAACAAGCTCCTCGCACCACGACACTTCAAATGCGGTCTACCACATCGACCACACCGAGGTAGGGTGACCGATCCGCCAACACCCTTACTTCCTCGAAACTCAACTCGAGCCCCGACCGCTCCCGAATACTCAAGGTTGTGGAGGACCACTCAGACCGGCGGAGGTACAAAACTAGTATCTTCCTGAGGCGGTCCGCCTCGAAAGTCACCAAAGGACCTGTTGTTCGCCTCTTCGCGATCTTGGTCATTCCGCCGACCTCTCCGTGCCTCACATCCTAGTGCATGAGTCAGTATGCGGCAATGTCCATGCCCTACCAAGAGCTACACCCAACAAGCCTCTAAGTAATCATCTAATCCGGTGACGTGGCGGTGCACTCTATCCTCCATACTAGCTACCAACGCTGACGACGCCAATGAGTCAAACTCACATTGTACTCCCGAACCGCACGCCCGCCTGCCTAAGCATCAAAAATTGTCGCCCGCGCCTCTCATCCGCGAGGCAAGAAGTGCGTGAGGAAAGCCCCCGAAATCTCATCCCATTCTGCTGGAGGTGCATGCTCTCCCCGAGAAAGCTCCCATGAATCAAACCAATCGCCTGCGGTATCACGCAGCCGATGCGAACCAAAGGTCATGCACTCGGTCTCAAGCCTTGATCACCCGCGATGATACGTCAGAATCGCCGGATGAACTCTCGCGATCATCCTCGTGCCTCGACCCATAAAACTACGGCGCTACAACTCGTAAAGTCCCGTAGCCTCAAACTATCTCGCCGGGGTGAACCATCGGTGCTCGAATCGAGGCTGCCAGATCCACTATCTCATATTCGCCACGACTTCGCCAAGAATCGGGCCATCTCTTGTAACCCATCTCTCGCCTGCATCGTGGACCGAGGCTCGTATCATGGTCTCAGCAGCCATTCTGCGCTTCTAACCTCTGGGCCGGGCGGCTTCACAAAACCCGCCGTCAAGCACAACTCGTGTATCTGCTCGGGCTCGCGCTCGCATTTCTCTCAGATCTCACTAGCGGTTCCTACTGCCTTGCCCTTCGGGCTCGTTGCGCTGGCGAGGCATAATCGGTAAAACGAGATACGTCGGAGGGTCCAACTTACAACACACTTTCTAAGGCACGATCTCGGAATGAGAAGAATGGAAACTAATCCTAAATGTCTCTGCCTCTCGATTATAGATGTGGTGCACAACACATCGATAATCAAGACTCTACTAGACACGGTGTAGACACTTTCCGAGGATTAATCGCTCGATACCACTTTTGTAACGACTGGCCCCGGCCCGCATCGTGCCTTATCCCGGCACCCTAGTGACACAACATCGAGAAAACCAGGAAAATAAAACTTTAAACAAGAAACAAGATATATGATCATAAAACAAAGCAACCCAACGCTACCTTCCAATAACATATATAAATACAACTCTTACAAAACGAGCAGCTTTAATCCTTTTTACAAACCCCGCCACAACAAGATTACATGCACTCTAAGATTTACAACAACTATGACGACGTGGCTCGCCATACCACTCGAATGTACAAGAACCTACAACTCGGGAACACATACCAAAAGATAAGCCTCCGAGAAACGGAGCTTCCAAAACGCCGAACCGAGATCCTAAGAGCGAGGATCCACGCATCGATGTACTCTACCATGCGGATGAACACACCCCAGAAGGAGGTCAAGACAACAGTACCAAGTATGTGAAATCAGAAAAAGATATCAGAATGAAATCATACTAGTCTATATAAAGCGGAGACATGTATGATAACCAAACTACGATTCACAACATAAAAACGATCATGTCCAGTGGACTCACACCTCAAGTCATCACCAAATATAACTATGGGTCTCACGCCCACAACATCAATCATGTTCGCATCACGGCCGCATGCCCCCTAATTCGTGACGGTGTAGACATGTCCATGATGCAACAATACTACTAATGCCCACGGCCACATGCCCCCGGAATTCTACCTCGGTGTAGACACGTCCATGTGACATCAACAATAATATACCGGGTAATCAACCCTGCCGCATGGCCACATGCCCCCGGAATTCTACCTCGGTGTAGACATGTCCATGTAACACAATAACAATATATCGGGTAATCAACCCGACCGCATGGCCGCATACCGAATCTCAGACGGCAGATACGTCCATGTGATATCAACAACAAGACAAGAATCAAAATGGAAACATACCCGTGGAATTCTCCATCACCGCCAAAGACGCCCAAGTAAGTTCTCAATAAGTCGACCGCCTCTATCGAGACGCCAGAATACGTAAATACCACATTTGCACAACAAAGGCTATCATCACAAGCATAGGCAAGTTCCACAACAACAAGCATAGGCAAGTTTCACACCAACAAGCATAGGCAAGTTTTACACAACTCAAAGTACTTTCATTTTATGCCAAAGTCCGGGTTTTTAATCCCAAAGTACTACATACATTAGTTCTTTTAAAAGAGATCCATTACTTTTATAAAAGTCACCCGATACCCGTAGTATTAGAATGACCAACCCACCTTCCCTTTCAAAATCAAGTAACAACATTCTTTTCCTAAGTTCCGCTTGCCTAGTTTGATTACTCAAGCTTCTCATTTTCAAATGGTTTCATAGTTCCCAAACTTAATCACTTGATTCCTTTTAGAACAATTGAGTAACATATGTCATATATGTGAGCGTTTATTCTTGCTTATAACGATCTTATTACAAAGACCATGATCTAGAAAATGTAACATCATTTTGTCTTATCTTAGCTTCTATGACGGAGGTTTCTACCGGTTTTAATACAACACATCATTATTCAATACATTTTCCTTTATTAACGCCGCAGTTGGTGCTGTCGATACACATTCGATTTCCAAATCAAGAAACATTATCCCTTTAAAAACCAAGTACTCATTACTCACGAATGAGGTTTCACACAAACATCCACATTAAAACAAATAAGTTAAGTCTCTTATCTTATAAGATCAAGTCTCTTAACTTCTAACATCGTGAAACCATTTTCACTTACATAAGGTCGTTATAACTAACTTCCCATAAAGCTATTATAACACCCTATGTTTTAAACCAACCAAATCACTTAGCACATGTACGTCTACCGCATCACATAGTTCACAACAATCATGCTAGAAAAGATAGGAAGAGGTTCACATACCTCGCGACGATTTATCGACAATAAGCAAAATGCTCCAAGTACTACAACCTCGCTAGCCCTTTCCACTCCTCGAGTAGAATACGCTACTCTCGCATTTCACCTATAAAGGTCACAAACGCCTATTAACCCCAAAACACAAGTTTCTATCTTTCTATAGAAAATTCAAGAAGACCTCCCCGCAACAAGCAAATCTCCTCCTCTATCGAGGCCGGCTACCAAGCCAACCAGTGGGGTTTACACGCCTAACCTGACGTGTACAATTCTACACAAGTCTCACCGCAATACGGTCCCATGTAATTACAATTCGATTCTTCTTTATTCTTCAGCTTAAGTCAAAAGACATTGCGAATACTAAGTATAGTTCCATATATAGTATACTTCAACTATATATTCTACAAACATGTAATTTCCAATTACAATAGAGGACAAGATAATTACCTCGACAAGCCCAAAATTATCCAAGTTATAATGTCGATCCCGAGCAAGGTTTAGCTCCAATTCGTGCGCTCCAAACCACTCCAAACAACCCTTAGAAGTTCTAACTAACTTCTACTCAAATACTTCAACCAACTATGAAGATTTTCTTAGGGTTTCGGTTTGAGACTAAAGTGGACAAAAGGGTAGTATTTCGGACTCTACGTAAAGAGGTATCTTTGGAATACTACAAGGTACAAGGCTAAGGTATTTTGGGCATTATAACAATACTAGGAGTATTTCTATACCACAACAAGGGGTATTATACGAAAACAACTAGGCAGTGGGGTACCCCACTGGCTAGCACCACAAAGGGGAGGGAACCCCGCCAAAGGCCACACGGTGGGGGAGGGGAGGCTCTCGCCAAGAGCTCACAAAGGGGAGGAGAGGGTTTCAAGACTTGAAGTTTTTGGACTGGATGAAGTCTTCACACTTCGGGGGGTATTTATAGCAAATCCAAAGGCCAACCAAGGGCCAAGATCCTTCCAAGTGTATGGCAAGTGTAAGGGCCAGATTAAGCCCAGTGCTCCCTATACCCTACTCCACAAACAAGGCACAAAACATGGCACCAAACAAGCCACAAAACAAGGCCAAAACAAGGAGCCAATAGGCCATGTAAACGTGACCAATCGGCCAACCCAACGCTTCACTGAGGGGTGACAAGTGTCACCCTCCCGTTGTCCAAAACATTTCGTCTCGGAAAAATTCGCAAAAATACTAAATGACATAGCCGGAATTTTCCCAACGTAAGTCGTGGAAACGCTTCGTCGGAAAACGACTCTATTCGCACTTGTGCCCAAATTTCGAACCAAAGCCTAACTTAAGGCTCAAATTCTCCACGCACGCCCCACGCATATACCGAAATACGGTATAACAGAAGGTGGTATAACGTCTTGGGGTTTACCCTCATTTATACTCTTACCCTAACTCAACCGACATCATACATAACGTAAGCCCTACCGGCTTATCATACATAACATAAGCACTACCGGCTTATCATACATAACATAAGCACTACCGGCTTATCATACATTACATAAGCAAGTTAAGAAATCCCCTAACTTCTTATTAGCTTGTTCATATACACTCTCATTTTTGTTTACTTAAGGCACTAACATGTCATTATAAAATCCGGGAATTTAACTCAACGTACTACGTGCCTCTACTCCTTTAAAATGATTCTCTTTCAAATAAAACTTCCAAGATACTAATAACCGTAGTATCAAGTCATATCTACTTTTCAAGACAAGTCACAATACCTTTTAGAAATACATTTATAGGCTTCTAAATCAAGTGACTTCTTTCTTTAAAACCTTAAGCAATTGGTACCTTTAAAACAATTTGCCCTTCTTTATTTCAAATCATTTCTTTGCTTACATTACTGAAGAAAACCATTCTTTTAATCTTCCATAAAGTTGTTATAACCAACTTCCCATAAAGCCGTTATAACTCTTTATGTCTTAGACAAATTCATTTCTTTTATGACCAAGAAACTTATACTTTCAATTCAAATCACATAGCTTTCAAAATACTTCAAGTCTCTTAACTTTTAAGAAAACAAGTTTCTTAACTTTAGAATGGCAAGAAATCAATACTTTCCAAATCAAGTATTCTATACTTTTAAATCAATTAATTTCTTCCTTTAAGAATCAAGTCCCATAACTTGAAAAATAAAGTCCCTTAACCTTTTAAAAATTTGAGGTTCATAGTCTTAAAACTTCATACGTAAATTCTTATAAATTAAGTAACATATACTTTGGTGCGTTGTGAATAAGTTATACTTATTTATAACGATCTTAATCGAGTAGCCATGATCTAGAAAATGTAATACAATTTTGTCTTATCTTAGCTTCTATGCAGATGGAGAATTCTACTCATTTTAACTTAATTGATTGTCATTACATTTTCCTTTATTAACGCTGCAGTGGCTTGTTCGATTCTTATTCTCATTTGTGCCGTAACTTAGCCAAGTCAACTTGGCTCCAAATACCTCCTAACGACTCTTACCAACATCCCCCATAAGACTTGGTAAGAACTTAGGATAACTTAGACATAACCTTTACGTAGAGTAAATCAACATACATACCTCTTAACTTCTAAGAGTAGAAGGAATCATGAAATAGTACTACATGTATATTCCATACATAGAATCATGTCAAAAGAAGGAAGAGGTTCACATACCTCGCGACGATTATCGACAAATAGCAAAATGCTCCAAAGTACTTCAACCTTGATAGCTATTCCATCCTTCAAGTAGAATACGCTATACTTAGTACTTCAACCTATAATGGCCATAATACGTCCATTATCCTTTAGCTTCGAACGTAGAATATTCTAAGTGCAAAGTCACTAAATTCTACGGAAAATCGGACAGCACTTCCTTTGTTTCTACATACTTTGCCACCTTTTCAAGGCCGAATTCAATAACCAAACACGCAACATTTAAGGCCAAACAATTCAGCTAACCAAAGGGGATTACTCTCCTTAAAAGGACTTGTAAAATTCTGCCCCAAACCATACCAAAACAGCCCCTAAAAAAGTCCATAATTACTATAACGATGGTGGAATGCGAGGCCTTTCAACGCCTTTCCACACCCTTATTCCTTCGGGTTTTCATTAGAAATCTACTACATTAAACATGAAATATAGGGGCTGATTTTCCAGCATACAACACGCCTAAAGCAGTCCCTAAAAGCGCACGACAATATCCAACAGCTTTATAGATTCTACTAAATAACTAAAATCCGATAACTCTTTCCTTAATCCTTTTATTCCAATTCGAGTTCCAAAACATCTACATAAGTTATAACAACTTATTAACAACAATATTAATCCATTATAACATGCAATAGGTGAATATAACAACGACAATAACCAACGAATTCCATTTACACCAAATCTGTCCCAAATCGGTTCTAGCCCCAAAAAATGGCTCAAACGCTTTTTGTTCTTCATTCTTTTTAACACAAGCTTATACATACATTATAACAATAAGTAATATCCAATTACTTTAAAAGAATAAGGACTTTTACCTCATTTTTTGCCCAAAAACGCCCCAAAACAGTCTGGTCTTTATTGGTCCAGCTGCTTCGCTCCACTTCTTCAAGTTCCAATCACATATATGTATCCCCTACAACCTTAGGATCAACTTCTCTTCACGTTTCGCTTCCAAAATGTCGACGGAAAACTCCTAGGGTTTCATTCTATTTTCGGCCCAACCTAGATTTAGGGGTTAAGGGTGCTTAATCTTGGAAAGAAAATACTTTGATCTTGATCTTGTCTTTGGATATGGGGATTTCGAATTGCTCTAGGTTTTTGGAGAGATGAGGGTTTGTATGGATGAATATCTTTTGGTCTATGTCTTCAAGACTTATCTATATAAAGGTGTGTGGAGTCTTCACAAGACAAGTGGGGAGGACACTTGCTAACCTCCTATTGGCCAAGTATTTCTTCACAAAATATTTCATCCACACTTAGTTATTTTTCATCCCATTTCGATGGACATGTAACATAGTATACCAAGACTTAATAAATCCACTAAGTCCAAAATTCTAATGAAAAATAATTCCATTACTAGAATTAATTCTTGTCATCACATTAAACTCGAAAATTTTCCGTATAAGGAAATGTAAAAATCCTTTCCTTTCGACATTCCAACCTTAATTCTATAATCATGTTCTTGAATTACGGGGTGTAACAGGTCCATACGACCCTTGCGGGTGAAATAGTCCCAGGAGTAGGATTGCTTAATGATATCGCGCGGTGGCCCGCTGATCATGAGCCTCCTATTTTTATGCAGTAAAGTATACTCTTGATTACTCTCATTGTTAGTAAGTCACAGTGTGCTGTTAATTGAGTTATCATAATTGTCTCCAGTTTTATTATAGACTTATGATTTCATTACTGATTTCGGTTTCACATATTTGGTACATGTTGTATCGACCTTCCTGGTGCGCTCATGCCGCAGTAGAGTATACGGTTGTTGATCCTCACTCTTAGGATCACTGCTCATTTGTTGGGAAACTCCATTACTCCGGAGGCTTATCCCTGGTATGGTCGGTTGTTGTACATTCAGGGGTATGGCGGTGCCCTGTCCCATCACAGTTGTTATTCTTAGAGGTTTGTAGTCACATTTGTGGATTGGGTTGTAAAGAAAAAAATGTGTACTGTTTTATTATGTATATTTTACGGAAGATGGCCTTATCGGCCAAATTTGTTATTTTTATGTTTAAGTATTTTATAAGTTGTGTATGTTCATCGCTATTCTCGATGTATACCAAAGGGGTGCCAGTGTAGGGCACCGTCGCCCGGTCGGGTCGTGACAAATTTCCCCGATGGCCGATGCAGCCGGATCAGTAGTTGGCTTTGATTTGCCCAGAAGTTTTATAGCATAGTTGGTACGGTAGGCTCTGGTAGATGGCTTCCGTACTTTCCTCGGTCATATCTCGTGGCAGCAGGATGGATCTGGTAGTTGGCTTTCGTACTTGCCCCGGTCAGTTGATGATGCAGGCTGGATCTGGTAGCTATGCCTTCGTACTTGCCCCGGTCAGTTTTATGATGCAGGCTGGATCTGGTGGTTAGCTTTCCTACTTGGCCCGTACGGTTTTTATGACACAGGTGGGACCTGGTGTTCATGTGTACTTTTTGGTGTTATATTATATCATAGACTGCCGGCAGTGAGGAAGGAGTTCCACGGGCATGATTGATATTGCGGGCGTGAGACCCATGGTTATGTTTGAGTGATGACTTTGAGGGCATGAGTCCCTGACTTGACATGACTGTTTATATATTGTGTATTGTAGTTTGGTTATCATACATGTCTCTGCTTTTATATGATCGTTATGATTTCATTACAATATTTTCAATTTCACATACTTGGTACTGCCAGATCGACCTCATTCGGGGATGCGTCACGCCACGTGCAGGTACACCGATTGTTGATCCTCGCTCTGGGTCCGATTCTGCGTTTTGGGAAGCTCCGTTTCTCCGGAGGCTTATATTTTGATATGATTCCCTGAGATTGTAGGCTCTTATACATTCAGGGGTATGGCGGGGCCCTGTCCCGTTATAGTTGTTATAAAAACTCTTAGAGGTCTGTAGTACTGTTGTGAGTTGGGCTTGTAAAGGATAACTGTTTGGGTTTTATATATATATGCATAAAGGTAACCTTATTAGTTAGCCTGTTTCTTCTTTTATTGTCACGACCCGACCTGGGCGATCGGTGCCTACAGGGCACCTTCTCGATCATATAAAATAATAAACTGCGGAAGATAAATAACCCCTTTTTTTTTCAAAACTAAGGCCAAGCCGATAAGGCTGCCATAACGTAAAATTACCCGAAAGGGTCTACACTGTTTAACAATGTAAAAACAACTCTAGCCAGTCCAGCCCACAGAAGAATACAAACCTCTAAGAGTTTGGAGAAATACTATGATGGGACAAGGCCCCGCCGTACCCCTGAATATACATAACCATGACAACTCCGGAACATTGGAGCCATCTCAAAATGCTGAACCAGGATCCTAAGCTCGCGGATCCACAACTGTGTACCTAAACCTGCGGACATGAACGCACCGAAGGCCGATCACGTGCACCGAATATGGAACGGAAATAAGGTACAGTAAACAAATCATAATTGTACAAAAGAATGACAGGGGCAAGTATAAAAAGGGTACATATCAGATCCTACCGTGTCATTACCATCTCGTGAACTTAATCGTACCTTATTATCTTTTCCCATTTTTCAATAAAAGTTATACTCACTTTCTTACGTACATACTTAGGAAAAATTGTCAAGTTTATTACCATATAACATACTTACCTTTCATAACATAATCCGACCCTTTATGGAGGGACGCCTATACTGCCCGGCCCAATCTGGGACGCGATAAAGTCACATAAGTCTGCCCATAAAGGTATACTGCCCGGTCCAATCCGGGACGCGATAAAATTACATAAGTCTGCCCATAAAGGTATACAGCCCGGCCTAATCTGGGACGCGATAAAATCACATAAGTCTGCCCATAAAGGTATACTGCATAAAAATAGGAAGCTTATGATCAACTTAGGGTCACCTGCCCATAGTATCATTTAGCAATCCTACTCCTGGGACTATTTTACCCGAATAGGTCCTGTGGACCCGCAATGAGGTAACTTCCTCGCATAGGTTGTATCAGCCCGCATAGGTCGTGTGGACCCACATGAGGTATTCCTCGCATAGGATTATTTCACCCGCACAGGACTATTTCACCCGCTTGGGCCCGATGGGCCCGCAATGAGTACAAACGCCGCACTCGCATTATGGATAGCAAATCCATGGAATTAGTAGTAACCCGGGGCTTTACCCCGTACGAATAACATAAACTAGCACAACCAACTATCATACATAACATAAGCACTATCGGCTTATCATACATAACATAAGCACTACCGGCTTATCATACATAACATAAGCAAGTTAAGAAATCCCCCTAACTTCTTATTAGTCTTATTCATATACACTCTCATTTAGTTTACTTAAGGCACTAACATGTCATTGTAAAATCCGGGAATTTAACCCGACGTACTACGTGCCTCTACTCCTTTAAAATGATTCACTTTCAAATAAAACTTGCAAGATACTAATAACCGTAGTATCAAATCATATCTACTTTTCAAGACAAGTCACAATACCTTTTAGAAATACATTTAGACTTCTAAATCAAGTGACTTCTTTCTTTAAAGCCTTAAGCAATTGGTACCTTTAAAACAATTTGCCCTTCTTTATTTCAAGTCATTTCTTTGCTTACATTACTGAAGAAAACCATTCTTTTAATCTTCCATAAAGTTGTTATAACCAGCTTCCCATAAAGCCGTTATAACTCTTTATGTCTTAGACAAATTCATTCGTTTTATAACCAAGAGACTTATACTTCCAAATCAAATTACATAGCTTTCAAAATACTTCAAGTCTCTTAACTTTTAAGAAAACAAGTTTCTTAACTTAGAATATCAAGCTTCTTAACTTTAGAAATCAAGCTTCTTAACTTTAGAAATCAAGTTTCTTAACTTTAGAAATCAAGTCTTTCCAAATCAAGTATTCTATTGTTGTAAATCAATTCATTTCTTCCTTTAAGAATCAAGTCTCATAACTTGAAAAATAAAGTCTCTTAACCTTTTAAGAATTTGAGGTTCATAGTCTTAAAACTTCATACGTAAACTCTTTTAAATTAAGTAACATATACTTTGGTGCGTTGTGAATAAGTTATACTTATTTATAACGATCTTATTCAAGTAGCCATGATCTAGAAAATGTAATACAATTTTGTCTTATCTTAGCTTCTATGCAGATGGAGAATTCTACTCATTTTAATTTAATTAATTGTCATTACATTTTCCTTTATTAACGCTGCAATGGCATGTTCGGTACTTATTCTTATTCGTGCCGTAAATTAGCCAAGTTAACTTGGCTCCAAATACCTCCTAACGACTCTTACCAACATCCCCCATAAGACTTGGTAAGAACTTAGGATAACTTAGACATAACCCTTACGTAGAGTAAATCAACTTACATACCTCTTAACTTCTAAGAGTAGAAGGAATCATGAAATAATACCACATGTATATTTCATACATAGAATCATGTCAAAAGAAGGAAGAGGTTCACATACCTCGCGACGATTATCGACAAGTAGCAAAATGCTCCAAAGTACTTCAACCTTGATAGCTATTCCATCCTTCAAGTAGAATACGCTTGTTATACCCCGTATTTCCAGAGTATGTACGTAAGGGAATACGTACAAAAGTCTAGCCTTAAAGTTTAGGCACAAAACGTTTTTCTTGGGCACAACTCACTAAACGAATAGTTTTCCGACGAAACGTTTCCACAGCTTTTGTTGGGTAAATTCCGGCTATGCCATTTCTAATTTTTGCGGATTTTTCCGAGAGACGAAACATTTTGGACCAACGGGAGGGCGACACTTGGCACCCTCCCATTGATGGACTTGAATCGTCCATTGGACGAAATTGGAGAGGTTTGGCACGTTTTTGTGCCTTGCACAAAGTCAAGGATTTGGTAGGATATTTGTGTTTAGTTAATCCTCACCCTACACTTGCCTTGCACTTGTCTTAATCTTGGCCATTGGTTGGCCACCTCTTGACCTATAAATACCCCCTTAGAGATGAAGAGTTCTTCATCCACAAATTACTTTCAAGTATTGAAAAAACCCTCTCCTCTCCCTTTGTAGCCTTTTCGTCCAACACCTCCCCCCTCCCCTTGTGAAGGCCCTTGGCCGAATACCCCCCCTAGCCTAGCCAAAATCTACCCCCCCTCCCTTGGTAGAAAAGTTGCCTTCTAGTATTGTTATAATGCCCAAAATACCCTAGCCCAAATCCCTTAGTATTTAGTAGAAGTTGTGAAGAACTTCTAAGGCTTCCTTGGAGCATACAACTTAGGAGCACAACCTTGCTCAGGCGCGACTTTATCTAGGATATTATTGGGCTTACCGAGGTAATTAATCCTAACCCTCTTTTGAATTAGAGAATACTTACTGTAGTAGTATAAGAATAAGTATTAGATACTTAGAAGAATATTACAGAATAGAATTGAACTGTTATCACAGTAGAAGGGTTTAAAAGAAGAATAATCAAATCAGATTTACATAGGATTGTTACAATGAGACTTGAGTAGCTCACCGGGTAGGGAAGTACTGCCCAATTTTCCGTAGGATATAGAACCCTCTGTTTAGAACTGTTTACAAAGTAGTCTGAACGTTGTTAGACGTGTCTGACTATTATAGGCTGATTCTCTGCGCGCGACATATTCAACTTGGCAGGCGGTTTTCGCTGAGAAGGTATGTGATTCTTCCTAAAGCATGATATTTTAAATATATATATAGTACGGTAGACGTACGTGTTAATCGAATAATAACTACGCAATGTCTTTTGACTTAAGCCTGAATAATACTTACGGCAATGTCTTGCGACTTAAGCCTGAATAATAAAGATCTTAAAAAGTCTTTCAAAAGAATTATAACACAGTTTTGAAAGAAGAAGAATAGTTGTTTTTAAAACAAGAAGCTTAAGGGTTATACTAGCTTTATGGGAAGTTAAGTATAACGGCTTAAGTTTTATAAAAAGGAACAGTTTACTTATGTGTTTTATAAAAGACTTGTATTGATTTCTGAAAGGTATATAAGATGGTTTTGGTGAGTAGACATATTGTGACGCTATGTGCTAGTATCTTGTAACGTTTGTGTAAAGAGGTCAGTCTTACTTATGCTTATGTTGTTTGAACTATAAGCTGTTGTGTTAGTACTATATCACTCACCACTTGAGATGATACCGGGTTGGCGCCTCCGACGCGGGTAGACTCAAAGTGATGCAGGACCATGATTCGAGAATACCTCATGCGGGTCCAGGGGCCTATGAGGAGCTACGAGTTCGGAGTTAGTATGCGGGTTATGCCTCATGCGGTCTATGTGGCCACGCGACAACGAGTCGGGGCGTTGCGAGGAGTAGCTACCCTCGATGCGGGTTACGCCTCACGCGCCCACGTGAGTGGCCCATGCGGACTCGGAGTCGAGTGATTAGGCTTGCAGAATGATGATGGGCGAGTGGCCTGCTTTCGATCATTCGCGGCCTAGACAAAACCTATTACGCTTTACCTATTGTTGCTCTTTGTTTGTGATATGGCACTACGTGCTTTCCTGGTTGTTTCACACATATTTGTAAACTGGTTTTAAAATGATATGTTTTAATTTAAGTACTTTACATTTCGCATACTTAGTACTGTTGCATCGACCTCCTTCGGGCCGCATTCATGCCGCAGTAAAGGGCAAAGGTGCTAGATCCGCATCCTCAGATCTCTTTGCATTGGTGTCGTGAGCTCTATCTTCTAGGAGGCTCTACTTTTGGTATGATCTCCTGTATTGTAGATAGTTTGTACATAGTCAGGTATGGCGGCCCCGTCCCGCCATAGTTGTATTTTTCTTAGAGGTCTGTAGTCATGTTTCTGATGTCGGATGTAATCGCTAAACCTTGTTTATATATATATCGAAAGGCGACGTTTGTTCACATAAATCGTGTCTTATTTTATAAACTGTTTCATGTCTTGTTTTATATATTCCTGGTTACTCGATGTATGACTACTTGGGTGCCGGTAAGGCATCGACCACGCCCCGAACAGTCGTGACAAAAGTGGTATCGAGCGATTAATCCTGGAAAGTGTCTAAGGCATCGTATCTAGTAGAGTCTTGATTATCGGTGTGTTGTGAACCACACCAATAATCGGAGGCTATAGGATATTTAGGATTGGTTTCCATTCTTCTCATTACGAGATCGTGCTTTAGAGCCGTGTTATAGGTTGGACCTCTAACGTATTCCTTTCCAGAATGCGATTATGCCTCCACGTAAGGCAACCCGCCTGTAAGGGCAAGGCAGGCGGAGGCGCTAGCAGACACCCAGAGTCACGAGGGCTCGGGCCCGCCTATACCAGACGGCGAGTTCTATGACGCCGCCCCAACAGAGACCACAGTACCCACACCTCCCGCCCCACACCGGGCGGAGGAGTTAGGTACAAGGAGATGGCCCACTATTGGCTAGAGTTGTGGCCGACACGGCGAGAGGCCGGACGCGGCAGTTCAGGGGCCTAGCTCCAGGCTCCGCACCCGTGGTACACCCGAGGCGTATAGTTTGAGACTACGAGATTTCTTGAGTTGTAGCCCGCGAGTTTTACGGTCGAGGCCGAGGATGATCCGCAGGAGTTCATCCGCTACCAGAGGATCATGCGTGATCAAGGCCTCGAGACAGAGTCCGTGACTGAGCCAGATCGATCGCGTGATACCGCAGTCGATTGGTTTGATTCATGGGAGTTATCCCGGGGTGAGCACGCGTCCCCAGCTACTTGGGATGAGTTTTCAGAGGCCTTTCTCACTCATTTCTTGCCTCCACAGATGAGGAGGGCACGGGCCGATAGATTCTTGATGCTGAGGAAGAGAGGACGTACCGTTAGGGCGTACAACCTGGAGTTTGATTCGTTGGCTCGATATGTCCCAAAGATTGGTAGCGGATATGGAGGATAGGGTGCACCGCCACGTCACCGGCTAGATGATTACATGGCCGAGTCATATGCGGGTGTTTCTTCACCGGGTATGGACATTACCCGCATGCAGCTCACGCCCGGATGCGGCGAGCGCAGAGGTCGACGAGTGGGCGACAGCAGGTTAAGGCCGGGGGAGGGTCTTACGTGGCTATCGTGGTGGCGGCCTCGGCAGCCTAGATTTGCACCACGCCGGCTGAGCACTCTCGCACCGCCCTCAAAGACGCCAGAGTATCCGAGGCGGACTCAGGCCCTGTGGCTTCGAGCGCCCAGTAGCAGAGATCGCCGTCGGGACCACCCCGTGTGGCCGATGCGTAGGTCCCATTACGGAAGTGTGGTGCATGTTTTGAGCTTGTTACGATTGGGCCAGCAGGTCACTTATGCGAGGACCGCCCGACCGGGGCAGCCAGTGGTAGGCTCAACCTTCAGTTCTTGCCGCTCATCATCTCCTCTGATTACTCACCCCGAGGCGTGGTACTACGGGTCGCCAGGTCGCGCAGAGGTCGTGGCTCGTCCCAGATTCTAGCGGTCCTCGAACCGCATTTATGCTTTGTCCACCGACAGATCGGGAGGCCTCACCGATGTCGTCACGGTACCTTATCGGGTTTGATGTATATGCTTTGATAGATCCGGTTCTACTGTCCCCTATATATCTCCCTTGTTGCTAGTAGGATACGGATAGAGCACGAGTCCATAGACCCTTTCGAGGTAGCTACGCCATGGGTGATTCGGTGGTAGCTCGGCGGTATATAGAGCTTGTCTGTGACCATTTACGATCGTCGGACCTAGCCGACTTGATAGAGTTGGAGATGATTGGCTTCGACATGATCATGGGGATGGATTGGCTAGCTTCGCTACGCCAATGTAGACCGCAGAGAGAGAGTAGCACGGTTCCAGTTTCTGAGGAGCCGGGTTGTTGAGTGGGAGGAGCACGGTATCGCCGGTGGTAGGTTTATTTCCTACCTCAAGGCTAGGAAGATGGTGCGAAGGCGGTATATCTACCATCTCGTTCGGTGTTTGATAATGAAGGCTGCACCAGATTTTGATCGATTCGATAGTCGCGAGTTCCCGCACGTGTTTCGAGATGACCTCCGGTATCCCGAGAGGAGATCGAGTTTTGTATAGATGTGTTGCGATACTCGCCTATTTCCATTCCGCCATACGTAACGGCACTGCCGAGTGAGAGAGTTGAAGGATCACTTTAGAGATTTCCGAGAAGGGCTTCATCGCCTAGTGTTTCTCCCTCGGGAGCGCCAGATTGTTCGTGAAGAAGAAGGGCGGACGCCGCGCATGTGTGTTGACTCTGACGGTGAACAAGGTGACCATTAAGAACAGATACCCCTTCCCGTGATTGATGATTTGTTCGACCGATTGCGGGCGAGGTGTTTCTCGAAGATTGATCTACGGTCGGGCTATCATCAGTGCAGTCGAGAGGTGGATGTCCCTAGGATCGCATTCGGACGTGCGGGCATTATGAGTTCAGTGGTCATGTCTTTTGGGTTGACCAATGCTCCGCGGTATTCATGGATTTGATGAACCGAGTGTTCAAACCATTTTTGACACGTTTGTGATAGTGTTCATTGATGATATCTTGGTTTATTCTCGCCAGAGCGGAGCATGCGAGCATTTGAGGATCTTGGCAGTTCTCGGACAAGCTTGTACGCCAAGTTTTCCAAATGTGAGTTTTGGTTAACTTCGTGGCTTTTCTTGGGCACATTGTCGGGCCGATGGTATTCGTAGATACGCCAAGATCGAGGCGATCGAGTTAGCCTAGACCTACTACTCCGGCAGAGGTTCGCGATTTCGGGCCTTGCAGTTATTATCGGTTCGTGGAGAAGTTTGCTTCTATCTGCACCATTGACTAGGTGACTCGAGGCGCCAAGTTTGATGGTGATGCTTGTGAGCGTGGTTTCGGTTCTGAAGAGAGCGACGACCGCCCGTTCTTACTTCCGGAGGTCGGATGGTTATGTCGTGTATTGTGATGCGTCGCATCGGGTTGGGATGTGTACCGATGCAGCATGGCGAGTTATAGCATATGCATCCCGACACCAAGAAACACGAGAGGAATTACCCCACCCATGATTTGGAGTTGGCACCGTGATTCACGCTTTGAAGATCCGGAGGCACTATTTGTATGGGTTCACGTGGATATTTATACGCACCACAAGAGCCTCCAGATATCTTCACCAGAGGAGTGAACTTACGGCGAGACGGTGGTTAGAGTTGCTTAAGGATTACGATGTTGATATCTGTACCACCGGGAAGGCCAATGTTGTGGCGGATGCTCTTAGTCGTAGGTCGATGGGAGCTTATCGGATGTCGCAGCGAGGAGGACATGGTTCGTGATTTGCATCGGTTAGCGAGCCTTGGTGTCCGCTTGATTGATTACGATAGCAGTGGGGTTAGAGTTCGTGAGGTTGCCGAGTCTTCCATCGTCGAGGAGGTGAAGAGGCAACATTCGAGGATCCTTTGATTCGATATCGTGATACAACTCTTCGTGAGGCAAGCGGTCCTTGAGGTAGCACGATGGGTGCTAAGGTTTGAGGGCAGGTTGTGTGTCCCGGATGTTTGAGACTTCGGCGAGGTTCTGGGGAAGCACACGTACGCGTTACTCTATCCATCCGTGGTCGACCAAGATGTACCACGACCTTAGATACGTATTGGTGGGATGGCTTGAAGAGGACGTTGCGAGTTCGTAGCTCGGCCCGTGTTGTCGCAGTGAAGGTAGAGCACGAGGCCCGTGGTTTCTTACGATAGAGATCCCGACTTGGAAGTGGGAGGTGATCAACATGGACTTCATCACAGGATTTCCTCGCACTCAGAGGAGACATGATTCTATATGGGTTATCGTTGACGGTGTGAAATCAGCCCACTTTCTTCCCGTTAGGGCGACTTTCGGTGAGGATTATGCGGACTTTACATCCGAGAGATCGTCGATCGCATGGAGTCCCTATTTTGATCATATCGCATGCAGGAGCCCGCCACGCTAACTTCGAGGTCCTTCCGGAGGGGTTTAGGGACGCAGTGAGCCCGAAATCGCATTTCATCCACGCAGCACGGACAGCAGAGCGCACTATCCGCACTCTTGAGGATATCTGCGAGCTTTGTGTTATTGACTTCGATGGTAGTTGGGAGGATCATTTGCCTCAGTTGAGTTCGCGATAATAATAGCTACCACTCCAAAGATTCGATGGCGCCTTATGAGGCCTTGTATGGGAGGAAGTGCAGATCGCTTATAGGTTGGTTCGATGTGGGCGAGGTGCGGCTAGTGGGACCAGACGGTGCAGCAGATGGATAAGTGAAGCTTATCCGAGCGGCTATTAACGACTTCGTAGTCGCATGGTCGATGCAGATCATCGTCGTCGGCATCTGGAGTTCGAGGTTGATGATTGGGTTTTCCTGAAGGTGTCACCCATGAAGGGTGTAATGAGATTCGGGAAGAGGGGGAAACTCAGCCCAAGGTACATTGGGCCGCTTCAGTTGTCGCGAGGTAGGCAAGGTTGCCTATGAGTTGGATCTGCCGTCCGTTATACCGTAGTCGTGGTATGTATGCGAGGACGCACGTGCAGTATGACATGTAAAGATTGGAAAGGAAGAAAGAGGCGATTTTTCCACGGAAAAGTTTCGGTTTTGTGAAGGAAAAGGTTCGTTAATGGGAATTGATTCCCGATTTGGTATTCGGACTTCGGAATATTAGAGAATTATGGAATTTTATTTTGAAAATGGTCACGTGGGCCCACTGAGAAATTTACTTTTTGTGGGGCCCACTTTGTTTTGAGATTTTGGCCATTATGGATATTTTCTAAGATGTTTTATTTTGGGCCATTAGGAGGGTGACACGTGTCACCCCGCCTAGTGGCTCGCCGAATGGCATTTGTGCACAACACCTTGTTAGAGTCGTTTTTAAACGCTTTACATAACTGCGCGGAAAATTCGGCTATGTCTTTTCTCATTTTTATGGATTTTTCCGAGAGACGGAACATTTTGGACCAACGAGAGGGCGGCACTTGGCACCCTCTCATTGGTGGGCAAGGTGGGCGGTACTTGGACGAAATGGGGATGTCAAGTGGTAGATATTTTGGTAGATATTTTGTGAGGGTTTTAGGAGTAGGGACTAGGGGGCACTTGGGCATATCTTGGCCCTACACTTGTGTAGCACTTGGCTCAATCTTGGCCATTGGTTGGCCTTGGCTCAGGCTATAAATACCCTCTCCCTTTGATGAATTCTTCATCCATTCCTAAATGTTTCTAAGTGTAAAATCCTCTCCTCCTTGTGTTGAGTTCGGCCAAGGCCTCCCCCTTGTGGCCGAGAGCACCCCCCCCTCTGGGGGTGCTAGCCAGAGTAGTGCCCCTCCTAGAGTTGCTAGCCGCAAGTACCCCTAGCCTAGGTTGTTTTCGTATAATACCACTTGTTGTGGTATAGAAATACTCTCCTAGTATTGTTATAATACCTGCCCAAATACCTTGTAGTATTCCCAAGGTTACACTTATACAAAAGCCAGAAAATACTATTATACTTCCCGTAATACAAAACCGAAACCCTAGGAAAATCTCCATAGTCCGTTGGAGTATTGTGTAGAGTTGGTTAGAACTTCTAAGGGTGGTTTAGAGCGGTTGGAGCGCTGAGTTGAGCTAAAACTTTGCTAAGGATCGACATTAAACTCGGATAATTATGGGCTTATCGAGGTAACTATCTTGTCCCCCTTTTGTAATTGGATATTACATGTTGTAGGAATATATAGTTAAAGTATACTATATATATATTACTGAACATAGCTTGTGGCAATGTCCTTGGACTTAAGCCTGAAGAACTGAACTGTAATTACATAGGACTGTATTACAGTAGACTTGTGTAGTAGTACCGTGGAGTAGAATTGTACCCGTTAGGGTTAGATGTATAACCCCCCCCCCTGGTTGGCTTGGTAGCCGGCCTCGATAGAGGAGGAGGTTTACGCTGTTGCGGGGGGGGAGGTGCTGCCGAATTTTCGGTAGAATGTTCTACGATGAGATCTAAATGTTAATAAGCGCCTTGTGGCCTTATAGGTTGATGTACTACGTGTGGCGCGATCTACGTGGCTTAAGGGGTAGCCGACGTTTGGAAGTACTTGGAGCGTTTTGCTATGAGTCGATACTCGTCGCGAGGTATGTGAACCTCTTCCTATCTCTTCTAGCATGATATGTGTGAACTATGTAGTACGGTAGACGTACATGTGCTAAATGTGTTTGAGTGGTTTAAAACATAAAGTGTTATAACGACTTTATGGGAAGTTGGTTATAACAGCTTTATGTTAGTAAGAAAATACATGTGGTTTTTAAAAGGTAACTGGCTTGTTATATGATAAGAAAGAACTTGAAGTATTTCAAAAGATTTTTGAATCATTTTGAAAGGAGAAGTAATACTTGGTGTTTGAAAACTTAAGAGTTATACTAGCTTTATGGGAAGTTAGGTATAACGGCTTAAGAATGCTTTACTGATTTCGGAAATCAGAATGTGTATCGACAAACCAACTGCGGCGTTGATAAAAGGAAATGTTTTGAATAATTAAGTATTATTAAAACCGAGAAACTTCCATCTGCATAGAAGCTAAGATGAGACAAAATGATATTTCCTAGATCATGGTCATTGTAATAAGATTGTTATAAACAAGAATATCCTACTCACATATAAGGCTTATGTTTCTCAGATTGTTTAAAAGAGAATTATATTCTTAAATGAATAAGACTATGAACTACGAAACCTTTCTAAAATAAGAAACGTGAACATTTGAAATTAGGCAAACTTACGCTTGGAAAATAATGTTGTTACTTGATTTTACAAAGGTAAGAGTTTTAGTTTTCTTAAAAGATACCACTCTATTTTATACTACGTATTGTGTGACTTATGTGAAAGAAGCAGATCTTTTTTGATTTTAATGTGAAGTACTTTGGGGATAGATGCAGAACTTGTTAGTAGAAAGTACCTTGTGTGAATAACTTGATTGTATTGGTTTGTGATAGCCTTGTAATACTTTCTTGTTGCTTTGATAAGTAAACGTGTTAGGATGCTACGTGTGTTAGTATCTTGTGATGTTTGTGTAAGGGGTTTCCTTGATTGTGCTTATTAACTATCGATCGTTATGATAGTATTGTGGCATTCATCTCTTGAGATGATTCCGGGTTAAGCCGCTCCGATGCGGGGTAGACTCAGCGATGCAGGACCATGATTCGAGAATACCTCACGCGGGTCACGGGGCCTATGCGGAGCTACGAGAGTTCGGTTAGTGTCGTCCCTTACGGGGCATGCGGTCGCGTGGCCATGCGGACTCGAAAGTCGGTGATGCCGGGAGTAGCTACCTCGATGCGGGGAATACCCATGCGGGCCGATGAGATTGGCCTATGCGGAGTCTGCGGGTAGTTCCAGGACTGACGCGACATTAGATCTGCGGGCAAGTGGCCGCCTTTGATCATGTGACGGCCTAGACAGATCTTATGATACGATTTATGACCTTGTTGGTACCGTAGGTGTTAGTAGTCGGCTATGCCTTCAGACTTACCTGTCATTTTATTAGGACACAGTGGGACCCGTGTTCATATGTATTCCTTGGTGCTTGTATATCATAAAGCTTGGCGGTGGGAAGGTATTCCACGCACGATTGATGTTGGGCGTGAGACCCATTGTTAAATTGAGTGATGACTTGAGGTGTGAGTCCTCGACTTGACATGATCGCTTATTTATGGTGAATCGTAGTTTGGTTATCATACATGTCTCCCGCTTTGTATAGACTACTATGATTTCATTTCTGATTTATTTTTAGTTTCACATACTGCACTGTTAATCGACTCTTCGGCCGCGTTCACGCCGCAGTTGAGGTACATCGACCGTTGATCCTAGCTCTCGTGGTCACATTCGGCGTTGGGAAGCTCCGTTTCTCCGAGGCTTATCACGTATAGTCCTGCAGAGTAAGTGTTTACATTCGTGGTTTGGCGGGCCCTGTCCCGCCATTGTGGTCGATCATTCTTAGAAGTGCGTAGTAATGCCATTGTGGCGGGGTTGGTAAAAAGGATTAAGCCATTCATTTGTAAAAGAGTTGATGGTTATATATATGCGAAAGGCAAGTTTTCCTGATTATTGTTTTATATTTACGTTATCTCATGTTGTTGTTTTATGTTCCGATTACTACGATGTTGTGTCACTAGGGTGCCCGGTAAGGCACGATCCACGCCCGATTTAGTCGTGACAAAAGTGGTATCGAGCGATTAATCCTCGGAAAGTGTCTACATGCATCCGATCCAGAAGTCTTGATTATCGGTGTTGTGCACCACACCAATAATCGAGAGGCTATAGGATATTTAGGATTGGTTTCTATTCTTCTCACTCGAGATCGTGCCTTAGAAACGTGTTGTAAGTTGGACCTCCGACGAAATTATTTCCACTTATCGTTATGCCTCCGCGTAGGCAACCCGCCCAGAGGCAAGGCGGCGGAGGCGCGAGTAGAGTTCAGAGGGTGGCGAGGCACGGGCCAAATCATTACCTAGGGTAGTGCTTCGTTCGGGATTTCGCGACGTCACTAGCCCCGCGAGTTTAAGCATGGCGGCGGCGGTTCCATGCGACATGATATGTGAACCTTCAGTTCCACGTCCGGGACCCGAGACTATATATTGCAAGAGACAACGTTGTTACTAGCTATGGATTTGTCTACCACAGATTATACGGATGTATCGCGAGTATTGTTGACTACCTAAGAAGGTTGCGCAAGAGTAATCCTTGATTAGGCTTGAGCATGGCCGTATGCGGGCTTATGCGCAGCCGAGAAACGTAGAGATCGGCGTTAACCAAGGGCAGAAGAGGCGAGCGGCAAGGTCGCGGTAACTTTCAAGGTGAGTATACCTTAAGTGCTATGTTACGATAGCGGTGTGTTAGTTGTGATTAGAAATCATGGTGGGTTAGCAGGTAAGATTTTGGAGGATAGAGAAAGTGTGAGCCTTAGAGCTTTATACGCAAAGACCTTAGAGGTAAGGCCATCTCGAGAAAGGTGTAGGTTATGTTTGACCCTTATAGGAGTGCATAGTGCACGTGAGCTATGTTCGTGGGATAAGTCCCGAGTAGCGTGATTTGAAAGAAGGTAGTCGAGCTAGGAAGACCGCTAGGTTTTCGTAATATGATTTGTGAAATTATTCCTTGGGAGCTAGTGTTTCATGCGCAAACGTCGGGTTGAGGCCGTGTTGCGGGTCAACCCGCCGCAGGTATGGTGGTGGGGTCGGTTGTGGTGGTCCCGCCTTGTGGTAAGGTCACGAGGGTGTTAGGCCCGGTTTAGTTAACCAGATGAGTTCGTGGATCGTTCGACCGGTGGTCGGGCCGATGGCGCAGCCCATCGTGTTCTTCGATCGACCGTTTTACCGTTGTGTTGGGTTATCGAAAGGTTGTAAGGTTGCACGGTGCCTACCTTCACCTTATGACGCATGGAGCCAGTGCTACTGTTTTTGTTTCGAAGTTTTGCAGCATGTGTTAAGAACTCGAGTAAGTCTCGACCGCATTCGCCTCGGCGATGTTTGATTTCGGGGATAGTTGGGATTGTTGTCTCCGTGGAGGTAGTGTTTAAGCTACCATTTCAGTGTTCGGATGTCGCCTTTTGAAGCCTTGTAAGGGCGGAAGTGTAGGTTGCCAGTCGATTGGTTCGATGTTGGCAAGGTTCAGTTAGTTGGTTCAGGCTTGTTCCAGCAGACTGTGGATAGTGCGAAACTTGTCTAGAAGAAGTTCTGGCAGCTCAGAGAAATCGTGCGGATAATCGGCGACGACGCTTAGAGTGCAGCCGACGGTCTTCTTGAAAGTACCACCGTTAGGGTGTGACGAGTTTGGAAACAAAGGAACTTAGCCCGAGTTACTGGGCCCTTTTAGTTCATGTGAAGAATAGGCGGTTGCACATATGTTAGCTTTGCCGTCCGACTTAGGAGGCGATGCCGATCTTCGTATTGTTATGATCGGAAAGTATCGGAGATCCATCGAGTGTTCGATTAATGATGACCACGTTAGAGATAGTAACCCGAGTTTTGGAAAGCGCCGTATCGTAATGTGGTAAGAGTTCGAGTGTGCGAGATCCTCGGGATCGCAATTGTTCGCACCATTTGTTGGGTCGTCGGAGCAAGGCTCGCGACAAAGTGACAAAAGTGGTATCAGTGACTAAGGAAGTATATTTTGACCCCGGGAAGAGGTATTTGTGGTGATATAGAGGTGTTTTCCTCGTAGACTTGGATATAAGTATGTTGCGCAGGTATTTCTGTGGCCAGGTATGGCAGGATTGTTTCGTAAGTATAGTAGTGAAGACTATACTGGCGCACGTTTGTTTTTGAGACTTAGAAGGAACATTCGGGACGAATGTTTCTAAGGAGGGAAGAATGTTATACCCCGTAGTCCCAGGGTATGTATGCGAGGACGTACGTACGAGTATACGACAGAAAGATTGGAAAGGAAGAAAGAGGCGATTTTTCCACGGAAAAGTTTCCGGTTTTTGTGAAGGAAAAAGGTTCGTTAATGGGAATTGGATTCCCAGATTTGGTATTCGGACTTCCTGGAATATTAGAGAATTATGGAATTTTATTTTGAAAATGGTCACGTGGGGCCCACGGAGAAATTCTGATTTTGTGGGGCCCACTTTGTTTTCGAGATTTTGGCCATTATGGATATTTTCGGAAGATGTTTTATTTTGGGCCAATAGGAGGGTGACACGTGTCACCCCCGCCTAGGTGGCTTGGCCGAATGGCATTTGTGCACAACACCCGGTTAGAGTCGTTTTTCGACGAAACGTTTTACATAACTGCGGGAAAATTCGGCTATGTCTTTTCTCATTTTGCGGATTTTTCCGAGAGGCGAACATTTTGGACCAACGAGAGGCGCACTTGGCACCCTCTCGTTGGTGGGCAAGGTGGCGACTTGGACGAAATGGGGATGTCAGTGGTAGATATTTTGGTAGATATTTTGTGAGGGTTTTAAGGAGTAGGGACTAGGGGCACTTGGGCATATCTTGCCCTACACTTGTGTAACACTTGGCTCAATCTTGGCCATTGGTTGGCCTTGGCTTGTGCTATAAATACCCTCTCCCTTTGATGAATTCTTCATCCATTCCTAAATGTTTCTAAGTGTAAAATCCTCTCCTCCTCATGTTGAGTTCGCCAGGCCTCCCTCAGGCCGAGAGCACCCCCTCTAGGGTGCTAGCCGAGAGTAGTGCCCCTCCTACAGTTGCTAGCCGTCGGGTACCCCTAGCCTAGGTTGTTTCGTATAATACCCTTGTTGTGGTATAGAAATACTCTCCTAGTATTGTTATAATACCTGCCCAAATACCTTGTAGTATTCCCAAGGTTACACTTATACAAAAGCCCAAAATACTATTATACTTCCACTATCCACAAACCGAAATCTAGGAAAATCTCCATAGTCCGTTGGAGTATTGTGTAGAAGTTGGTTAGAACTTCTGGTGGTTTAGAGCGGGTTGGAGCGCTCGGAGTTGGAGCTAAAACTTTGCTAAGGATCGACATTAAACTCGGATAATTATGGGCTTATCGAGGTAACTATCTTGTCCCCTTTGTAATTGGATATTACATGTCAGAGGAATATATAGTTAAAGTATACTATATATATATTCTCGAACATAGCTCAGGGCAATGTCCTGGACTTAAGCTCGAAGAATCAATCAGAATTACATAGATCAGACATGAGACTTGTGTAGTAGTACCGTGGAGTAGAATTGTACCGTTAGGTTAGATGTATAACCTCTCGGTTGGCTTGTAGCCGCCTCGTTTGAGAGAGGTTTACGCTGCCATGGGGAGCGCCGAATTTTAGGTGAGAATGTTCTACGATGAGATCTAAATGTTAATAAGCGCTGTGGCCTTATAGGTTGATGTACTACGTGTGGCGCGATCACGTGGCAAGGGGTAGCCGACGTTTGGAAGTACTTGAGCGTTTTGCTATGAGTCGATACTGCCGCGAGGTATGTGAACCTCTTCCTATCTCTTCTAGCATGATATGTGTGAACTATGTAGTACGGTGACGCATACGTGCTAAATGTGTTTGAGTGGTTTAAAACATAAAGTGTTATAACGGCTTTATGGGAAGTTGGTTATAATACTTTATGTTAGTAAGAAAATACATGTGGTTTTTAAAAGGTAATCGATTTGAACTATAATCGCTTGTTATATGATAAGAAAGAACTTGAAGTATTTCAAAGATTTTGAATCATTTTGAAAGGAGAAGTAATACTTGGTGTTTGAAAACTTAAGAGTTATACTAGCTTTATGGGAAGTTAGGTATAACGGCTTAAGAATGCTTTACTGATTTCGGAAATCAGAATGTGTATCGACAAACCACTGCAGCGTTGATAAAAGGAAATGTTTTAAATAATTAAGTATTATTAAAACCAGTAGAAACTTCCATCTGCATAGAAGCTAAGATGAGACAAAATGATATTTCCTAGATCATGGCTGCTGTAATAAGATTGTTATAAACAAGAATATCCTACTCACATATAAGGCTTATGTTTCTCAGATTGTTTAAAAGAGAATTATATTCTTAAATGAATAAGACTATGAACTACGAAACCTTTCTAAAATAAGAAACGTGAACATTTGAAATTAGGCAAACTTGTACGTTTGGAAAATAATGTTGTTACTTGATTTTACAAAGGTAAGAGTTTTGGTTTTCTTAAAAGAATACCACTCTATTTTATACTACGGGTATTGTGTGACATGTGAAAGAAGCAGATCTTTTTTGATTTTAATGTGAAGTACTTTGGGGATAGATACGAACTTGTTAGTAAAGTACCTTGTGTGAATAACTTGATTGTATTGGTTTGTGATAGCCTTGTAATACTTTCTTGTTGCTTTGATAAGTAAACGTGTTAGGATGCTACGTGTGTTAGTATCTTGTGATGTTTGTGTGCGGGGTTTCCTTGATTGTGCTTATTAACTATCGATCGTTATGATAGTATTGTGGCATTCATCTCTTGAGATGATTCCGGGTTAAGCGCCTCCACGCGGGTAGACTCAGTGATGCGGGACCATGATTCGAGAATACCTCATGCGGGTCCCGGGGCCTATGCGAGCTACGAGAGTTCCAGTTAGTGCGTCCTTTATGGGCACGCGTCCTCGCGCCATGCGGACTCGAAGTCCAGACGACGCCGGGAGTAGCTACCCTCGATGCGGGGAATACCTCACGCGGACGATGAGATTGGCCTACGCGAGTCGCGGGTAGTTCGAGGACTAGACGCGACATTAGATCTCGCGGGCAAGTGGCGGCTTTGATCATGTGACGGTTCAGACAGATCTTATAATCTGATTTATGACCTTGTTGAGTGCTAGGTGTTAGTAGTCGGCTATGCCTTCGATTTACCCTGCATTTTATTAGGACACGTGGGACACGTGTTCATATGTATTCTCGTGCTTGTATATCATAAATCGCCAGCTGGCGGAAGGTATTCCACGCACGATTGATGTTGTGGCGTGAGACCCATTGTTAAATTGAGTGATGACTTGAGGTGTGAGTCCTCGACTTGACATGATCGCTATTTATAGTGAATCAGAGTTTGGTTATCATACATGTCTCCCGCTTTGTATAGACTACTATGATTTCATTTACGATTTATTTTTAGTTTCACATACTCTTTACTGTTATCGACCTCGGCCGCGTTCATGCCGCAGTTGAGGTACATCGATCGTTGATCCTAGCTCGTGGTCACGATTCACGTTTGGGAAGCTCCGTTTCTCGAGGCTTATCACGGTATAGTCCGTCGTAGTAAGTGTTTACATTCGTGGGTTTGGGCCCCGCCCGCCATTGTGTCGTATCATTCTTAGAGGTGCAGTAATCTTTTGTGGCGGGGTTGGTAAAAAGGATTGCCGTTCATTTGTAAAAGAGTTGATGGTTATATATACGCCAAAGGCAAGTTTTCCTGATTATTGTTTTATATTTACATTATCTCATGTTGTTGTTTTATGTTCCAGTGATTACTCGATGTTGTGTCACTAGGGTGCCCGGTAAGGCACCACCACGCCCGCCGGTCGTGATACCGTCCGAGGCATCAGATCCGTGTTTCATGTTTCTATGTTGAGGAGATGTATCGGGATCCATCTAGAGTGCATCCGATCGACGATGTCCAGTGGCCGGGGTTATCGTATGAGGAGATTCCATAGCGATAGTCGATCGTCGTTAGGCGTCTGCGGACGAAGGACGTGGCTTCCACAAAGTCTTGTGGCGAACGAGCTCAGAGGAGATGACGTGGGAAGCCGAGGAGGACATGAGGCGAAGTATCTCACCTATTCCCACACCTCCAGGGAATTCACTTTCCAACTTGTAAATCTTCATTATCGGTTTTGCGTAAGTGTTGTTTTGTGGCCGTGTGGGGCTTTTGCAAACTGTTTAAGTTCTGAAGAATCGTATCGGTAAGTGTGTTGGGAATGAACATTAGGGACGAATGTTTCTAAGTGGGGAGAATGTTATACCGTATTTCCGGAGTATGTACGTGAGGAATACGTACAAAAGTCTAGCCTTAAAGTTTAGGCACAAAACGTTTTTCTTGGGCACAACTCACTAAACGAATAGTTTTCCGACGAAACGTTTCCACAGCTTTTGTTGGGTAAATTCCGGCTATGCCATTTCTAATTTTTGCGGATTTTTCCGAGAGACGAAACATTTTGGACCAACGGGAGGGCGACACTTGGCACCCTCCCATTGATGGACTTGAATCGTCCATTGGACGAAATTGGAGAGGATTGGCACGTGTTTGTGCCTTGCACAAAGTCAAGGAGTTGGTAGGATATTTGTGTTTAGTTAATCCTCACCCTACACTTGCCTTGCACTTGTCTTAATCTTGGCCATTGGTTGGCCACCTCTGACCTATAAATACCCTTAGAGATGAAGAGTTCTTCATCCACAAATTACTTTCAAGTCTTGAAAAACCTCCTCTCCCTTTGTAGCCTTTTAGCCCAACACCTCCTCCTCCTTGGAAGGCCCTTGGCGAATACCCCCTAGCCTAGCCAAAATCTACCCCCTCCCTTGGTAGAAAAGTTGCCTCTAGTATTGTTATAATGCCCAAAATACCTAGCCCAAATCCCTTAGTATTTAGTAGAAGTTGTGAAGAACTTCTAAGGGTTCCTTGGAGCCAACACCTTAGGAGCACAACCTTGCTCAGGCGCGACTTTATCTAGGATATTATTGGGCTTACCGAGGTAATTAATCCTAACCCTCTTTTGAATTAGAGAATACTTCATGTAGTAGTATAAGAATAAGTATTAGATACTTAAGAATATTACGTAATAGAATTGAATTATCACAAAGAAGGGTTTAAAGAAGAATAATCAAATCAGATTACATGCGATTGTTTTCACGATGAGACTTGAGTAGCTCACCGCAGGGAAGACGCCCAATTTTCCGTAGGATATAGAACCCTCTGTTTAGAATCACATAAAGTAGTGCAACGTTGTTAGACGTGTTCGACTATTATAGTTGATTCTCTCGCGACATATTCAACTTGGCAAAGGTTTTATTTGAGAAGGTATGTGATTCTTCCTAAAGCATGATATTTTAAATATATATATATAGTGCAGACGCATACGTGTTAAGCGAATAATAACTACGGCAATGTCTTTTGACTTAAGCACGAATAATACTTACGGCAATGTCTTGCGACTTAAGCTCGAATAATAAAGATCTTAAAAAGTCTTTCAAAAGAATTATATACGCTTTGAAAGAAGAAGAATAGTTGTTTTTAAAACAAGAAGCTTAAGGGTTATACTAGCTTTATGGGAAGTTAAGTATAACGGCTTAAGTTTTATAAAAGGAACAGTTTACTTATGTGTTTTATAAAAGACTTGTATTGATTTAGAAAGGTATATAAGATGGTTTTGGTGAGTAGACATATTGTGACGCTATGTGCTAGTATCTTGTAACGTTTGTGTAAAGAGAGGTCTTACTTATGCTTATGTTGTTTGAACTATGTTGTTGTGTTAGTATTATATCACTCACCTCTTGAGATGATAGGGGTTAAGTCGCCTCCGATGCGGGGTAGACTCGAGCGATGCAGGACCATGATTCGAGAATACCTATGCGGGTCCAGGGGGCCTATGCGGAGCTACGAGTTCCGTGTTAGTATGCGGGTTATGCCTCACGCGTCTATGCGCTACGCGGACAACGAGTCGGGGCGTTGCCGAGGAGTAGCTACCTCGATGCGGGTTATGCCTCACGCGGGCCCACGTGAGTGGCCTATGCGGACTCGGAGTCGAGGATTAGGCTTGCGGAATGATGATGGGCGAGTGGCCTGTTTGATCATTCGCGGCCTAGACAAAACCTATTACGATTTACCTATTGTTGCTCTTGTTTGTGATGTGGGCACTATGTGCGGTTTCCTCGTTGTTTCACACATATTTGTAAACTGGTTTTAAAATGATATGTTTTCATTTAAGTACTTTACGATTCGCATACTTAGTACTGTTATCGACCTCTTCGGGCTGCGTTCATGCCGCAGGTGGCAAGTGTGTGCTAGATCCGCATCCTTAGGATCTCTTTGCATAGATGTCAGGAGCTCCATCTTCTCCGGAGGCTCTACTTTTGGTATGATCTCCTGTATTGTAGATAGTTTGTCTGGGGGTTTGGCGGGCCCCGTCCCGCCATAGTTGTATTTTCCTTAGAGGTCTGTAGTCATGTTATACAGTGTCGGATGTAACTGCTAAACCTTGTTTATATATATATGCCGAAAGGCGACGTTTGTTCACATAAACTGTGTCTTATTTTATAAACTGTTTCATGTCTTGTTTTATATATTCCGCTGGTTACTCTGATGTATGACTACTTGGGTGCCCCGGTAAGGCACCAGTCACGGGCCCCGGAACGGGTCGTGACAACGCTATACTTAGTACTTCCACCTATAATGGCCATAATACGTCCATTAACCTCTAGCTTCAAACGTAGAATATTCTAAGTGCAAAGTCACTAAATTCTACGGAAAATCGGACAACACTTCCTTTGTTTCTACATACTTTGCCACCTTTTTCAAGGCCGAATTCAATAACCAAATGTCACGACCCGACCCCGGGTCCGCGACTGGTGCCCTACCTGGGCACCCTTACAGGTATACATCAGAGAAAATCAGCGGAACATACATGAAACTTTTAAAATAAAACAACAGAAGTAAAACAACAGGTTAGCCGATAGGGCTACCTTCCTGGACATGTATATATATATACAACCGAAGCAGTTGCCTCATTTACTTTACAAACTGACACACAATATGTGACTACAGACCTCTAAGAGTTTTAACATAACAACGATGGACGGGCCAGGCCGTCATACCACGAATATACATGAATCTACAACCTCAGGGAAAACCGTACCAAGATATAAGCCTCCGGAGCAAATGGAGCTTTTTCCCAAAAACTGAACCGAGATCCTAAGAGCAAGGATCACCAACCTGTGTACCTAAAACCTGCGGGCATGAACGCAGCTCAGGGGTCGATAACAAAAATTTAATATGGAGCGGAAATAAGGTCTGATAAACAAAACATATCTGTATAAAAGCATGACAGGGGTAAGTATAAAAAAGGGTAAATACCTGAACCTACCATGTCATTACCATCTCGTGAACTTAATCGTACCTTATTATCTTTTCCCATTTTTCAATAAAAGTTATAGTCACTTTCTTACGTACATACTTAGGAAAATCATCAAGTTCATTACCATATAACTTACTTACCTTACATAACATAATCCGGCCCTTTATGGAGGGACGCCTATACTGCCCGGCCCAATCTGGGACGCGATAAAGTCACATATTCTGCCCATAAAGGTATACTGCCCGGCCCATTCCTGGGACGCGGTAAAGTCACATAGTCTGCCCATAAAGGTATATTGCCCGGCCCATTCCTGGGACGCGGTAATGTCATATAGTCTGCCCATAAAGGTATACTGCCCGGCCCATTCTCGACGCGTAAAGTCACATAGTCGCCCATAAAGGTATCGCCGGCCCATTCTCGGATGCGGTAATGTCATATAGTCCGCCCATAAAGTTATACCGCCCGCCCATTCTCGACGCGGTAATGTCATATAGTTCGCCCATAAAGGTATCTCGCCCGCCCATTCCCGACGCGTAATGTCATATAGTCCGCCCATAAAGGTATCTTGCCCGCCCATTCTGGACGCAGTAATGTCATATAGAATCCGTTAATTTAACCCCACGCACAACGACTCTACCTTTAGAATGACTCTTTTTCAAATAAAACTTCCAAGATACTAACAACCGTAGTATCAAGTCATATCTACTTTTCAAGACAAATCACAATACCTTTTTAGAAATACAATTACCGGCTTCTAAATCAAGTGACTTCTTTCATAAATACCTGAAGCAATTGGTACCTTTAAAACAATTTGCCCTTCTTTATTTCAAATCATTTCTTTGCTTACCTTCAAGAAAACCATTCTTTTAATCTTCCATAAAGTTGTTATAACCAACTTCATAAAGCCGTTATAACTCTTTTATGTCTTAGACAAATTCATTCCTTTTATAACCAAGAGACTTATACTTTCAAATCAAGTTACATAACCTTTTTAAAATACTTCAAGTCTCTTAACTTTAGAAATCAAGTTTCTTAACTTAGAATTTAAAAATCTCTTATCTTTAGAATATCAAGAAATCCATGCTTTCCAAATCAGGTATTCTATGTATTTAAATCAAGTCATTTCTTCCTTTAGAAATCAAGTCATTTCTTCCTTTAGAAATCAAGTCCCATAACTTGAAAAATAAAGTTCTTAACCTTTTAAGAATTCAAGGTTCTTAGTCTTAAAAACTTCATACGTAAACTCTTTTAAATTAAGTAACATATACTTTGGTGCGTTGTGAATAAGTTATACTTATTTATAACGATCTTATTCAAGTAGCCATGATCTAGAAAATGTAATACAATTTTGTCTTATCTTAGTTTCTATGCAGATGGAGAATTCTACTCATTTTAATATAATCAATTGTCATTACATTTTCTTTTATTAACGCTGCAATGGCTTGTTCGATACTTATTCTCATATTTGCCTTAAAATTAGCTAAGTCAACTTGGCTCCAAATACCTCCTAACGACTCTTACCAATATCCCCCATAAGACTTGGTAAGAACTTAGGGTAACCTAGACATAACCTTTACATACAGTAAATCACATACATACCTCTTAACCTCTAAGAGTAGAAGGGAACATGAAATAATACCACATGTATATTCCATACATAGAATCATGCCAAAGGAAGGAAGAGGTTCACATACCTCGCGACGATTATCGACAAGTAGCAAAATGCTCCAAAGTACTTCCACCTTGATAGTTATTCCATCCTTCAAGTAGAATACGCTATACTTAGTACTTCAACCTATAATGGCCATAATACGTCCATTAACTTCTTACTTCAAACGTAGAATATTCTAGGTGCTAAGTCACTAAATTCTACGGAAAATCGGACATCACTTCCTTTGTTTCTACATACTTTGCCACCTTTTTCAAGGCCGAATTCAATAACCAAACACGCCACATTTAAGGCCCAACAATGCAATTAACAAAAGGGGATTACACGCCTACTAGACGTGTAAAATTCCGCCCCACAATTGATATCCAACTAATACAACAACAAGTGTAAATCCGGCAATCTTGGGATACAACAATACCAATTCTTATCCAATTTTCTTTTCAATCCAAGTTGTTAGCATAACATGATATCAAGTCGCAATCGATTATAACTACTATAATCTTCAAGTAAGTAACATGCGACTATTCTAAATACGACCAAATTGTAATCCAACTTCAAATGGCTAATATGTCATTTCGGATTTTAGGCTACAACAATCCATAATACTTATAAAACTTCAACACATATACTTCATGCTTGTAAAATGTAAGGCTAACAACAATATATAATCTTGTAACACTTTAAGAGAACAAGATTGTTACCTCAACGAGTCTTAATCCAACTTCAAATCCAAAGTCGCTTCCTAGCAACTTAGGGCCTCTTCTTGACACTTCAATCCGCCCTTGAGACCCTTAGAATATCACAAACCACTTCCTTAAATCTTCCAATCAAAACCTAGAAAAGCAACTAGGTTTTCACTCTTGACTAATACGAAACGCTAATTTTCAGGATCTTTCTATTGAGATACCCTTACAATACCCTCATGAACCTTGGTTTAAAGTGGAGCTTAAAGAACAACAAACGAATTTTTTTCTTTTTAAAACCATGAACCCGAGAGCTTGCAATGGCAAGAACAAGTTTCTTGAAAATTTGGCTAAGTGTGGAGCTTGTCTTGCTAGTAGTGATACTATAAAGAAACATGGAGGTCAAGATTAAAACAAATGTGTGGCTTGGATGCATCATTTTTAATTATCAAGCTAAGTGGTCCCATTGACCAAGTCAATATTATCAAGCTCCTCAACTTGCAAGAATTTGTCATCCTAGCAATGGCCAAATGACCCTTTGGCCATGCTATTTTCATCCAAGGCTACTTAAGGGGTGACACGTGTCGCCTCCCATTAAATCACAATATTTCGTTTCCGACAATTCCATAATTAGATAAATTTTTACAAGTCTATAATCTTAACATTTGGGATTCTCACGCACGTTCTAAAACATGTCCCGTAAATACGGGTGTAACATTCTTCCCCTTAGAAAAATTCGTCCCGAATGTTCTTTCTGAGTCAAACTTATAATTAGCGACATAGTTTCCTTTACCACCCGACATACCAAAAATGCCACACATGGCCCTAATACCTCGCACACGCATATCCGTCCATCATAAGCCCAAAAGAGATTATCTTGTCGCACTTCCAACTCCTTCTAGCAAATACATAGTCTCGATATAACTGTTCATGACACTTAAACATACCACAACTTTATCATGCATACAAGTTTCTAAAGGGCCAAAGACATACAGAAATCATATAGGCGGTTCAAAGGACCACTAAAGCGAACTCACCACGACTCTGCCACGCTGTCGGTGCATGAACCTCCCGCTAGCTATCAAGGCGAAGAACCCGTGAATCGATCCAAGAGATCGTGTTGTCCCACCAGACCTCTATAAGGACATTCTCTTAACATATAGCCTAGACGACCACAAGAAAAACAAGCACCCGCATCGCCGACATACCCCGAATGGAACCTACCACACCTGGGTGCATTGAGGCAAATGTGGCCTCGATCGATCGAACCCCATCTCCGAGACTACGAAGCTCTAGAGACTGACCGCCCTGCATTCCCGGTTGTAAAACCCCCGAAAATCGGAGGAGGAGCACTCGCTGGGCCGCAATGTAGACCTAGTCTGCTGCCGAGGTCCGCCCGCTAAAGCGCCACGAGACCTGCTGTCACGCCCTCTGGCTGGCTCGAGTCAATCGATCCTCCATCTTTCTATCATCTATCCTGGCATACGCTGCATCCCCGGCAATATCTATACCTGGCTGAAGGGCCACCCCCAAGCATGCAGTAATCATATGACGGTCTAGCCCCATCACATAACGATGAACTTTATCCGTCATGTTAGCTACAATGGTGTGCGCATACCTGGCCAAGGAGTCAAACTCCAGGCTGTACTCTCTGATAGTCCTCCCATTCTGCCTCAATGACAAGAACCTATCAACACGGGCTCTCCTCATTTCAGTAGGCAAAAAGTGATCAAGAAAGGCCTCTGTGAACTCATCCCAAACTGCTGGACGAGCACCCACACCTCTCGATAGCTCCCAAGACTCAAACCAGTTCAAGGCAATATCGAACGTACCAGAAGCTAACACAATCGACTGCCTCCGAGGCCCTAAGCACTGCATAGTCATTCAGAATCGCCGAATAAACTCTGCGGATCCTCGCCGGACCTTGAACCATAGAACTCGTGGACTACAACCCGTAAAAATCCCGAATACTCAGCCCATCGGCTCACAGGGTTAGCTACCGCTCGCCCGTGCCGCCTACCACTATGCTAGTCAAAATCTGACCGCTCTCCATAATCTCTAAACTCGCTTTGGCCGCGAAACCGAGGCTTGGTGCCGAACCTCTGGAGCTACCGCCGCCTCGGCCTCCAATACCGCGGCATGGCTGAACTCGCCGATCCGCCTACTACCTCGTGCATAGTGCGTGCTCGAGTCTGGTAACCTCTGCGTACCACTAGAAGCTCCTGTCGCTTGCCCTTACGGGCCCCAGTCGCTCCGTGAGGCATAAGCGTACATAAGAATACGTCAGAGAGGATTCAACCTACTATGACATCTCTACTGCACGATCTCAAAGAGAGAAGAATGGAAACCAATCCTAAATGTTCTGTAGCCTCCTGATTATAGATGTGGTGCACAACACACCGATAATCAAGACTCTACTAGACACGGTCTGTAGACACTTTTCGAGGACTAACTGCTCTGATACCACTTTTGTCACGACGCACCGGCTCGCATCGGTGCCCTACCTGGGCACCCTTACAGGTATACATCAGAGATAATCAGCAGAACATACATGAAACTTATAAAATAAAACAACAGAAGTAAAACAACAGGTTAGACGATAGGGCTACCTTCCTGGACATGTATATATATATACAACCGAAGAAGTTACCTCATTTCCTTTACAAACTGACCCACAATATGTGACTACAGACCTCTAAGAGTTTTAACATAACAACGATGGACAGACCCCGCCATACCACGAATATACATGAATCTACAACCTCGTGGAAAACCGTACAAGAGATAAGCCTCGGAGCAAATGGAGTTTTCCCAAAATCGAACCGAGATCCTAAGAGCAAGGATCACCAACACAGGTACCTAAAACTGCGGGCATGAACGCAGCCCGGCGGGCCGCATAACAAAAATTTAATATGGAAAGGAAATAAGGTACAGTAAACAAAATATATCTGTATAAAAGCATGTCAAGGGTAAGTATAAAAAGGGTAAATACCTGAACCTACCATGTCATTACCATCTCGTGAACTTAATCGTACCTTATTATCTTTTCCCATTTTTCAATAAAAGTTATAGTCACTTTCTTACGTACATACTTAGGAAAATCATCAAGTTTATTACCATATAACTTACTTACCTTACATAACATAATCCGGCCCTTTATGGAGGGACGCCTATACTACCCAGCCCATTCCTGGGACGCGGTAAAGTCACATAGTCTGCCATAAAGGTATATTGCCCGGCCTATTCCTGGGACGCGGTAATGTCATATAGTCTGCCCATAAAGGTATACTACCCGGCCCATTCCTGGGACGCGGTAAAGTCACATAGTCTGCCCATAAAGGTATCTTGCCGGCCCATTCACGATGCGGTAATGTCATATAGTCCGCCCGTAAAGTTATCTCGCCGGCCATTCACGACGCGTAATGTCATATAGTACGCCCGTAAAGGTATCTTGCCCGCCCATTCTGGACGCGGTAATGTCATATAGTCCGCCCATAAAGGTATCTTGCGGCCCATTCCTGGGACGCGGTAATGTCATATAGAATCCGGGAATTTAACCCCACGTACTACGTACCTCTACTCCTTTAGAATGACTCTTTTTCAAATGAAACTTCCAAGATACTAACAACCGTAGTATCAAGTCATATTTACTTTTCAAGACAAGTCACAATACCTTTTTAGAAATACAATTACCGGCTTCTAAATCAACTGACTTCTTTCTTAAAAACCTTAAGCAATTGGTACCTTTAAAACAATTTGCCCTTCTTTATTTCAAATCATTTCTTTGCTTACCTTACTGAAGAAAACCATTCTTTTAATCTTCCATAAAGTTGTTATAACCAACTTCCCATAAAGCCGTTATAACTCTTTATGTCTTAGACAAATTCATTCCTTTTATAACCAAGAGACTTATACTTTCAAATCAAGTTACATAACCTTTTTAGAATACTTCAAGTCTCTTAACTTTAGAAATCAAGTTTCTTAACTTAGAATTTAAAAATCTCTTATCTTTAGAATATCAATAAATCCATGCTTTCCAAATCAAGTATTCTATGTATTTAAATCAAGTCATTTCTTCCTTTAGAAATCAAGTCCCATAACTTGAAAAATAAAGTTCTTAACCTTTTAAGAATTCAAGGTTCTTAGTCTTAAAAACTTCATACGTAAACTCTTTTAAATTAAGTAACATATATTTTGGTGCGTTGTGAATAAGTTATACTTATTTATAACGATCTTATTCAAGTAGCCATGATCTAGAAAATGTAATACAATTTTGTCTTATCTTAGTTTCTATGCAGATGGAGAATTCTATTCATTTTAATATAATCAATTGTCATTACATTTTCCTTTATTAACGCTGCAATGGCTTGTTCGATACTTATTCTCATTCGTGCCTTAATATTAGCCAAGTCAACTTGGCTCCAAATACCTCCTAACGACTCTTACAAACATCCCCCATAAGACTTGGTAAGAACTTAGGGTATCCTAGACATAACCTTTATATAGAGTAAATCACATATATACCTCTTAACCTCTAAGAGTAGAAGGGAACATGAAATAATACCACATGTATATTCCATACATAGAATCATGCCAAAGGAATGAAGAGGTTCACATACCTCGCGACCATTATCGACAAGTAACAAAATGCTCCAAAGTACTTCCACCTTGATAGTTATTCCATCCTTCAAGTAGAATACGATATACTTAGTACTTCAACCTATAATGGCCATAATACTTCCATTAACTTCTTACTTCAAACGTTGAATATTCTAGGTGCTAAGTTACTAAATTCTACGGAAAATCGGACAGCACTTCCTTTGTTTCTACATACTTTGCCACCTTTTTCAAGGTCGAATTCAATAACCAAACACGCCACATTTAAGGCCCAACAATGCAATTAACAATAAGGGATTACACGCCTACTAGACGTGTAAAATTCCGCCCCACAATTGATATCAAACTAATACAACAACAAGTGTAAATCCGGCAATCTTGGGATACAACAATACCAATTCTTATCCAATTTCCTTTTCAATCCAAGTTGTTAGCATAACATGATATCAAGTCGCAATCAATTATAACTACTATAATCTTCAAGTAAGTAACATGCGACTATTCTAAATACGACCAAATTGTAATCCAACTTCAAATGGCTAATATGTCATTTCGGATTTTAGGCTACAACAATCCATAATACTTATAAAACTTCAACACATATACTTCATACTAGTAAAATGTAAGGCTAACAACAATATATAATCTTGTAACACTTTAAGAGAACAAGATTTTTACCTCAACGAGTCTTAATCCAACTTCAAATCCAAAGTCGCTCCTTAGCAACTTAGGGCCTCTTCTTGACACTTCAATCCGCCCCTTGAGACCCTTAGAATATCACAAACCACTTCCCTTAAATTTTCCAATCAAAACCTAGAAAAGCAACTAGGTTTTCACCTTGCGACTAATACGAAAATGCTAATTTTCCGGGATCTTTCTATTGAGATACCCTTACAATACCCTCATGAACCTTGGTTTAAAGTGTGGAGCTTAAAGAACAACAAACAAATTTTTTTTTCTCTTTAAAACCATGAACCCGAGAGCTTGCAATGGAAAGATCAAGTTTCTTGAAAATTTGGCTAAGTGTGGGAGCTTGTCTTGCTAGTAGTGATACTATAAAGAAACATGGAGGGTCAAGATTAAAACAAATGTGTGGTTTGGATGCATCATTTTTAAATATCAAGTTAAGTGGTCCCATTGACCAAGTCAATATTATCAAGCTCCTCAACTTGCAAGACTTTGTCATCCTAGCAATGGCCAAATGACCCTTTTGGCCATGCTATTTTCATCCAAGGCTACTTAAGGGGGTGACACGTGTCGCCCTCCCATTCGTCACAATATTTCGTTTTCCGACAATTCCATAATTCCGATAAATTTTTACAAGTCTATAATCTTAACATTTGGGATTCTCACGTACGTTCTTAAAACATGTCCTGTAAATACGGGGTGTAAGATTCTTCCCCCCTTAGAAACATTCGTCCCCGAATGTTCTTTCGGAGTCAAACTTATAATTAGCGACATAGTTTCCTTTTACCACCCCGATATACCAATAATGCCACACATGGCCCTAATACCTCGCACACGCATATCCGTCCATCATAAGCCCAAAAGAGATTATCTTTTCGTACTTCCCACTCCTTCTAGCATATACATAGTCTCAATATAATCTGTTCATGACACTTAAACATACCACAACTTTATCATGCATACAAGTTTCTAAAGGGCCAAAGACATACCTGAAATCATATAGGCGGTTCAAAGGACCGCTAAAACTGGGAACTCCCACCACGACCTCTGCCACGGCCTGTCGGTGCATGAACCTCCTGCCTAGCTATTGAAGGTGAAGAACCCGCAACTGATCCAGTAGACTGTGTTGTCCCACCAGGACCCCCTCTATAAGGACACTCTCTTAACATATAGCCTAGACGACCACAAGAAAAACAAGTACCCGTACCGGCGCGACATACCCCAGAATGGAACCTACCACACTGGGCGCATTGAGGCAAAGGTGGCCTCGACTGACTGGAACCCCCATCTCCCTGAGGCTCTGAAGCTCTAGAGACCTGACCGACCCCTGCATTCCCGGGGTTGTAAAACCCCGTGAAAAATCGTGGAGGAGCACTGCCGCTGGCCGCAATGTAGACCTAGTTCACTTTGAGGTCGCCCGCCAAAACTGCCCCGAGACCTGCTTGTTATACCGTATTTCCAGAGTATGTACGTGAGGGCGTACGTACAAAAGTTTTTAGCCTTAAGTAGGCATAAGGGTCGAAATTTGTGTAAAACTACCAAAAAGAATTGTTTTCCGACGAAACGTTTTCCAAACTTTGCGAAGGGAAAAATACGGCTATGTCATTTATAATTTTTGCGGATTTTTCCGAGAGATGAAATATTTTGGACCAACAAGAGGGTGACACTTGTCACCCTCAAGTGGACGGCAACATGGGCTCTTGTTGGACGATTTCTAGTCAAGGGCGTTGGTAGGATATTTGTGATATTTTGTGTGGTAGTTGGATAAGGTACACATGTATAAATCCTCACCCTACACTTGCCCACCACTTGTCTTGATCTTGGCCCTTGGTTGTCCTATAAATACCCCCCTTGGTTGAAGACTTCTTCATCCACAAAATGTTTTCTAAGTCTTGAAATCCTCCCCCCCTTCTTGTGTAGTTCTCGTCCAAGTCTTCCCCCTCCCCCTTTGTGAGGCCTTTTGGCCGAGAGGTACACCCCCCCCTACCTAGTTGTTCTCGTAAATACCCCCCACCCCTTGGTAGAAAAATACTCTCCAAGTATTGTTACTATTCCCAAATACCTTGGCCCAAATACATTGTAGTATTCCAAGGTTACACCTATACTAAAAGCCCAGAAATACTATTATACTTCCCTTAAGTCACAAAAACGAAACCCTAAGGAAAATCTTCATAGCGGGTTGTAGTATTAAGAAGAAGTTGCGTAGAACTTCTAAGGGTTGTTTGGAGCGGGTTGAGCGTTGAGTAGGAGCTAAACGTTGCTCAGGATCGACATATAACTTGGATAATTTTGGGCTTATCGAGGTAAATACTATTGTCCTTCTATTGTAATTGGAAATTACATACTGTAGTAGTATAGAAATGAGTATAAGACGTATAGAAGGAGGGTATAAAAGAAGAGAATTGAATTGAACTGTAATAGAAGGATATTACAGAAAAGAATTGAACTGAAATCACATCAGAAGAATATTAAAGAAGAAGATCGAATCAGATTTACATGTGATTGTATTTACTGAGAATTGTATAGTTTGTGGTAGGGAAGTGCTGCCCGATTTTCCGTAAATAGAGAACCTACTGCTTAGAATATTCTACAGAGTAGTCTAGACGTTGATAGACTGGTATGACCGTTATAGGTTGAAGAACTGCAAGTAGCGTATTCTACTCGAAGGGTGGAAAAGGCTAGCAGGATTACAGTACTTTGGAGCTATTTGCTAATAGTCGATAATCGTCGCGAGGTATGTGATTCTTCCTATCCTTTTGAGCATGATATTTTTAAAAGAATATATATATATAGTACGGTAGACGTACGTGTGTTAACTGAACGTGGTTTTACTTAGATGTTTTTTGACATGAGTTTTAAATAATAAGAATCTTGAAGTATTTCAAAAGAATTAAGAATCGTTTTTGAAAGAAGAGTAATACTTGGTTTTGAAAGTTTAAGAGTTATACTAGCTTTATGGGAAGTTAGGTATAACGACTTAAGAGTAATAAAAAGAATGGTTTATTGATTTTAGAAGTTAAGAGACTTGATCTCAAAAGATAAGAGGCTTGACTTAATTATATTAATATGAATTTTGTTAAAAAGTGTGAAACCTCATTCGTGAGTAATGAGTACTTGGTTTTTAAAAGGAATAATGTTTCTTCGATTTGAAATCAGAATAAGTATCGAACGAACCACTGCAGCGTTAATAAAGGGAAATGTATTGACTAATTAAGTATTATTAAAACCAGTAGAAACCTCCATCTGCATAGAAGCTAAGATGAGACAAAATGATATTACATTTCCTAGATCATGGCTGCTTTAATAAGATTGTTATAAACAAGAATAACCTACTCACACATAAGGCATATATTACTCAACTGTTTTTAAAAGAGAATTATGTTATTAAATGATTAAGACTATGAACTATGAAACCTTTCGAAAATAAGAGATGTGAATATTTGAAGTTAGGCAAACTTGAACTTTTGGAAAAGAATGTTGTTACTTGACTATAAGAAGGAAAGTGTTTTGGTTTAAAAAGAAGGGCATAATATTACCTTAGTTGTTTTAAAAGGAAAATATGGTATTATCTTAATCTGTCTTAAAAGAGCGTTTAAATGTTATGACCACACGACACCGCGTTCATGGGATGAACCGGGAATGTATTTCACACGACACCGCGTTCATGGGATGAACCGGGAATGTATTCCACCTGATTTGATACCGCGTCCATGAGATGGACCGGGAATGTATTTCACTCGATACCGCGTCCATGAGATGGACCGGGAATGTATTTCACTCGATACCGCGTCCATGAGATGGACCGGGAATGTATTTCACTCGATACCGCGTTCATGGGATGAACCGGGAATGTATTTCACTCGACACCGCGTTCATTGGATGAACCGGGAATGTATTTCACACGATACCGAGTTCATGAGATGAACCGGGAATGTATTTCATGCGACACCGCATTCATGGGATGAACCGGGAATGTATACCACCTGATTTGATACCGAGTCCATGAGATGGACCGGGAATGTATTCCATACGATTTCACCTCGAGTCCATGAGATGGGCCGAGACATGTTACACGTATCACATGACTTATACCTAGACTGCCGGCAGTGAGGAAGGAGTTCCACGGGCATGAGGGATGACCTTGAGGGCGTGAGTCCCTGACTTGACATGACTGCTTTTAATTGTGAACTGTAGTTTTGTTATCATACATGTCTCCTGTTTTGTTTTAGACTGTTATGATTTCGTTTGATATTTTGATTTCGCCACATACTTGATACTGTCAGATCGACCTCCTTGGGCTGCGTTCATGCCGCAGGTAGAGGTACACCGGTTGTTGATCCTCGCTCATAGGATCACAGTTCAGCGTATTGGGAAGCTCCGTTTCTCCGGAGGCTTATCTTTTGGTATGTTTCCCTGAGTTGTAGGTTCTTGTACATTCAGGGGTATGGCGGGGCCCTGTCCCGTCATAGTTGTGGTACATTCTTAGAGGTCTGTAGTACTGTTGTGGGCAGGGTTGTAAAGGATGTAACTGTTCAAAAATTTCTGTATATATGCAAGAAGGCAACCGTTTTGGTTGGCCTGTTTTATTATCTTATCTCTTGTTTCATATCTGTATGTTTTATATTCCGCTGATTTCTCTGATGTATGACTACTTGGGTGCCCGGTAGGCACGACCACGCCCCGGAACGGGTCGTGACAAAAGTGGTATCAGAGCAGTTAATCCTCGGAAAGTGTCTACAGACCGTGTCTAGTAGAGTCTTGATTATCGGTGTGTTGTGCACCACATCTATAATCAGGAGGCTGCAGGACATTTAGGATTGGTTTCCATTCTTCTCATTCTGAGATCGTGCCTTAGAGCTGTGTTATAAGTTGGACCCCTCTGACGTATTTCGTTTTTACCAGTTATGCCTCCGCCGCAAGGCAACGGCCCGTGGGCAAGATAAATGAGGCTGCTAGTATGATACAGAGGAGTACAAGGGCGCAGGCCCGAACATTACCTGAGATAGTGCTTCAGACGGCGAGTTTTGTGACGCCGCCAGCCCCAGCAGAGTTTAGAGCCGCAGCAGTGGCTGCTGAGACCACAGTACCTGAGCCTCCACCCCACAGGAGTAGAGGAGTTGGGTACAAAGAGATGGCCCGATTATTGGCCGTGATAGTGGCAAGACATGAGGATAGGTGGATGCAGCATCGGGCCCAAAGAGTACCACGGTTCACCCGAGATCGGATAGTTTGAGGCTACGGACTTTTCGAGTTGTAGCCCACCGAGTTCTACGTCGAGGCACGAGGATGATCCGCAGGAGTTCATTCGGCGATTCAAATGGATCATGAGAGTGATCAAGGCTTCGAGACCGAGTCGGTGGTCTTAGGTTCGCATCGGCCGCGTGATCTCGCAATGATCGTTTGATTCGTGAGTCGTCCCGGGGAGAGTATGCACTTCACCGTATGGAACGAGTTCTCGGGCATTTCTTGCACATTTCTTAACTCCACGATGAGAAGGGCTCGGGCCGATGATTTTTGACGTTATGCGCACCGGCGCATTCGGGAGTACAATGTGAGTTTGACTCATTAGCTCGACGTCCCGCATTGGTAGCCTACATGGAGGACGAGTGCACCGCTACGCCACCGGCTCGATGACTACTTGGCGAGGCTTGTTCGGGTAGCTCTTCAGCCGGCATGGACATTGCCCGCATCTGAGCTTATGCACTTGGATGTGAGGAGCGAGAGGTCGACGGAATGGCCGAGATCGCAGAAGAGGCCGGGACAGCAGGTCCTTTGGTAACTTTCGAGGGACCGCCAAGAAGAAAGAAGTTATGTACCTCCGCCAAGACAGAGTGGTCCTCCACGCCTTCGTGACGTTCGGTATTCGAGCTGGTCGAGCTCAGTGGCTTCGGTTACGATTTACAGGTTCTAGCGGCAGGATTCATGTCCCTCGGCCATGCACGATGTGGCAAGCGCCATCCCGGAATGTCGTCTTCATCGGGTGCTTGTTTCACTCGCGTCGGGGCCATGTGATGAGATCGTGCTTATAGGAGGGGTACAAGCAGAATGACGCAGCCTACCGGTCAGGCGTGTTCATCGCTTCTATGCCATACGCAGGCGTGCCTATGATTAGAGTGGAGCAGATGGTACAGGTATATTCTTATCCCTCTAGAGACTAGTATGCGTAGATGATATGATGAAGTGCTAAGTATTATGTTCAGATAGCATTATGTTAAAATTGTGTTTAGAAAACATGTTTAAGGGTAAGTTTGGGGACAGGGAAAGTGTGAGCCTTAGAGTTTTATACGTAGAACCCTTAGATGCGAGGCCATCTTGAGTAAAAGATTTATGTTTGTGTTGACCTTTATCAGAGTACATAGTATACGTGGGATATATTTGTGTGATAAGTCCCTGTGTGGTATGAAATGAAAGAGGGTAGTTGAGCTAAGAAGACCAATAGGTTTTCCTGACTTGATTTGTGAGATTGTTCCGGATCGAGAAATAAGAGAGTTCGGCACGGCGGAGGGTCGGGTTGAGGACGTATTGCTGGTCAACCCGTAGGCCGGATTTAGGTGGGGTCAGTTCTGGGTGGTCCCGCCAGGTGGTAGGGTCACGAGGGTGCTAGGCCCAGGTTTAGGTAACCATCGTATGAGTTCGTGGATATGTTCGACCAAGAATCGGATCGTAAAGGCCGGGAATGGCCTTAAAGGAGATTGAGGCTAGTAAGATGACCAAGTTTGGAGGTAGTGACTCCAGAGACTTTGGAAACTGAAGCGATGACTGAAGTATGGTACGTATACTAGAAGATTTCAAGTGTTCGAGAAGAGTACGACGAGTAAGGAAAGAAGTGAACATGTGCTAAGAAAATAGAAACGATCATTTTGTCGTGAAGTGAAGATGCGAAGGGAGTATCCTTTAGACCAGGGTGGAAGCTTTTATGATGTAGGAATGATTTCTCGTGGACTTGGGTTAAGTATTTGCGCGTGTGTTATTTTGTGGCCAGGTGTGGCATTGACAACTTGTTTAAGATATGAGGAACTTTGTCGTTATCCGTCTTGTGAAGGAACATTCGGGACGAATGTTTCTAAGGAGGGGAGAATGTTATACCAGTATTTCAGTATGTGCGTGAGGCGACGATAAAAGTTTTTAGCCTTAAGTAGGCATAAGGGTCGAAATTTGTGCACAACTACCAAAAAGAATTGTTTTCCGACGAAACGTTTTCCAAACTTTGCGAAGGGAAAAATACGGCTATGTCATTTATAATTTTTGCGGATTTTTCCGAGAGATGAAATATTTTGGACCAACAAGAGGGTGACACTTGTCACCCTCAAGTGGACGGCAACATGGGCTCTTGTTGGACGATTTCTAGTCAAGGGGGTTGGTAGGATATTTGTGATATTTTGTGTGGTAGTTGGATAAGGTACACATGGATAAATCCTCACCCTACACTTGCCCACCACTTGTCTTGATCTTGGCCCTTGGTTGTCCTATAAATACCCCCCTTGGTTGAAGACTTCTTCATCCACAAAATGTTTTCTAAGTCTTTAAATCCTCCCCCCCCCCCCCCCCCTTCTTGTGTAGTTCTCGTCCAAGTCATCCTCCCCTCATGAGGCCTTTTGGTAGAGGTACCCCTACCTAGTTGTTCTCGTAAATACCCCCTTGGTAGAAAAATACTCTCAAGTATTGTTACTATTCCCAAATACCTTGGCCCAAATACCTTGTAGTATTCCAAGGTTACACCTATACTAAAAGCCCAGAAATACTATTATACTTCCCTTAAGTCACAAAAACGAAACCCTAAGGAAAATCTTCATAGCGGGTTGAAGTATTAAGAAGAAGTTGCGTAGAACTTCTATGTTATACCCCGTAGTTGCAGGGTATGTATGTGAGGACGACGCATTTGTGAGTACTACAGTAAATTTTGAAAAGAAAGAAAGATGTGCGTTTTACGGAAAAGTTTCGGTTATTTGTGAAGAAAAGGTTCGTTAATGGGAATTGATTCCCAGATTTGGTATTTGGACTTCATAGATTATATTAGAATTTTGAGATTTTATTTTGGAAATGGTCACGTGGGCCCACGGAGAAATTTACTGGCTTTGTGGGCCCGCTTTGTTTTGAGATTTCAGAATTTGGATATTTTGGAAGACGAATTATTCGGCGAATCGGCGACACGTGTCACCCCATGTGGCACCCTTGGCGATTTTACATTTGGGCACAACACCTTGCTAGAGTCGTTTCGACTAAACGCTTTACATAACTCATGGGCGGAAAATTCCGCTATGTCGCTTTTGTATTTTTGGCGGATTTTTCCGAGAGGCGAAACATTCGGACCAACGGAGGGGTGACATGTGTCACCTCACAACGGAAGACGCGCACTTGGCCGACCGGCGGGGCAAGTGGTGCTAGATATTTGTGTAGATATTTGTGAGGGTTTTAAGGAGTAGGGTCTAGGGTGCACTTGGCTTGATCTTGCCTTACACTTGCCTTGCATGGCTTGATCTTGCCATTGGTTGGCTTTTGGTTTTGCTATAAATACCCCCTTATGTTGATGAACTCTTCATCCACAAATGAAACCTTCCAAGCCTAAAATCCTCCCCTCCTCTAGTGTTGAGTTCGCCCAACTCATCCCCTCTTTGAGAGCCTTGGCCGAGGCCTCCTCCTCCCCTTTGTGGTGCTCGCCGTGGGTACCCCTAGCCTAGTTGTTTCGTATAATACCCCTTTGTGGTATAGAAATACTCCCTAGTATTGTTATAATGCACAAAATACCTTAGCCTTTAACCTTGTAGTATTCCAAAGATACCTCTTTACGTAGAGTCCTGAAATACTACCTTTTTTCCTTTTAGTCTCAAACCGAAACCCGCAGGAAATCTTCATAGTTGGTTGAAGTATTTGAGCAGAAGTTGGTTAGAACTTCTAGGGTTGTTTGGAGTGGTTTGGAGCGCACGGAGGAGCTAAACCTTGCTCAGATCGACATTATAACTTGGATAATTTTGGGCTTATCGAGGTAATTATCTTGTCCTCTATTGTAATTGGAAATTACATGTTTGTTAGAATATATAGTTGAAGTATACTATATATGGAACTATACTTAGTATTCGCAATGTCTTTTGACTTAAGCTCAAGAATAAAGAATCGAATCGAATCAGTATTTACATGGGATCAGATTGCGGAGACTTGTGTAGACATCGAGTAGAATTGTACACGTCCGGTAGACGTGTAAACCCCTCGGTTGACTTGGTAGCCTCGATAGAGAGGAGATTTACGCTGTCATGGGGAGAGTCACAATTTTCTATAGAAAGATAGAAACTTGTGTTTTGGGGTTAATAGACGTTTTGACCTTTATAGGTGAAAGTACTAAGAGTAGCGTATTCTACTCGAGTGGAAAGGGCTAGCGTTGTAGTACTTGGAGCATTTTGCTTATTGTCGATAAATCGTCGCAGGTATGTGAACCTCTTCCTATCTTTTCTAGCATGATTGTTGTGGAACTATGTAGTACGGTAGACGCATACGTGCTAAGTGATTTGGTTGGTTTAAAACATAGGGTGTTATAATAGCTTTATGGGAAGTTAGTTATAACGACCTTATGTAAGTGAAAATGGTTTCTTGATGTTAGAAGTTAAGAGACTTGATCTTATAAGATAAGAGACTTAACTTATTTGTTTTAATGTGGATGTTTGTGTGAAACCTCATTCGTGAGTAATGAGTACTTGGTTTTAAAGGGATAATGTTTTACCGATTTCGAATCGGAAGGTGTATCGACAGCACTATCGCAGCGTTAATAAAAGGAAAATGTATTGAATAATGATGTATTGTATTAAAACCAAGAGAAACCTCCATCCGCATAGAAGCTAAGATAAGACAAAATGATATTACATTTTCTAGATCATGGTCTGTAATAAGATCGTTATAAACAAGAATAAACTACTCACATATATGACATATGTTACTCAATTGTTCTAAAAAGGAATCAAGTGATTAAGTTTGGGAACTATGAAACCATTTGAAAATGAGAAGCTTGAGTAATCAAACTAGGCAAACCGGAACTTAGGAAAAGAATGTTGTTACTTGGTTTTGAAAAGGAAGGTGGGTTGGTCATTCTAATACTACTGTATCGGTGACTTTATAAAAGAAATGGATCTCTTTAAAAGAACTTAACGATGTAGTACTTTGGGGTTAAAACCCGACTTTGGCATAAAATGAAAGTACTTTGAGATGTGTGAAACTTGCCTATGCTTGTTGTTGTGAAACTTGCCTATGCTTGTTGTTGTGAAACTTGCCTATGCTTGTGATGATAGCCTTTGTTGTGCAACTGTGGTATTTCTGTGTTACCGCGTCTCGATAGAGGCGTCGACTTGTCGAGAACTTACTTGGACGTCTTTGGCGGTGATGGAGAATTCCACCGTATGTTTCCATTTTGATTCTCGTCTTGTTGTTGATGTCACATGGACATGTCTACACCGATGCAGACCGGCATGCGTTACGCGGTCGGGTTGATTACCCGATATATTGTTATTGTGGTTACATGGACATGTCTACACCGAGGTAGAATTCCGGGCATGTGGTTACGCGCAGGTTGATCACCCAAGATATTATTGTTGATGTCACATGGACGTGTTCACACCGAGGTAGAATTCCGGCATGTGGCCACGGGCATTGGTATTTTTGTTGCATCATGGACATGTCTACACCGATGCAGAATTCCGGGGGCATGCGCCGTGATGCGAACATGATTGATGTTGTGGGCGTGAGACCCATAGTTATATTTGAGTGATGACTTGAGGCGTGAGTCCTCGATCGACATGCATCGCTTTTATGTTGGAATCAGTAGTTTGGTTATCATACATGTCTCTCGCTTTATATAGACTAGTATGATTTCATTACAAGATCTTTTACTGATTCACATACTTGGTACCGTCAGATCGACCTCCTTCGGGCTGCGTTCATGCCGCAGTAGAGGTACATCGGCCGTGATCCCCGCCTTAGGATCACACCAACAGATTGGGAAGCTCCGCTTCTTCTGAGGCTTATCTTTTGGTATGTGTTCCCGAGTTGTAGGTTCTTGTACATTCGTGGTATGGCGGGCCCTGTCCGCCATAGTCGCTGTAAATCTTAGAGGTCCGTAGTACTGTGGCGTGGTTGTAAAGGATTAAACTGTTCGTGTTTTATGTATATACCAAGGCAACCGCTTTGGTTGGCCTGTTTATTATTATATCTCTTGTTTCATGACTCATGTTTTATTTTCCACCGTTTTTCTCTCGATGTTGTATCACTAGGGTGCCCGGATAAGGCACGAACGCCCCGAACGGGTCGTTACAAAAGTGGTATCAAAGCGCTTAATCCTCTGAAAGTGTCTACGGCATCGTGTCTAGTAGAGTCTTGATTATCTGTTGTGCACCACATCTATAATCGGAGGCTATAGGACATTTAGGATTGGTTTCCATTCTTCTCATTCCGAGATCGTGCCTTAGAGTCATGTTGTAAGTTGTACCCTCCGACGATCTCGCTTTTACCGATTATGCCTCCGCAAGTGCAACCAGAGCCTGAAGGGCAAGGCCCGAGGGTGCCGCTAGTGAGATACAGAGAGTACGAGGGCGCAGCCCTGACAAGACTGAGGTTGTGCTTGAGACGGCGGTTTTGTGACGCCGCCACCCCAAAGAGTTAGAGCCGCACCGTGGCTGATGAGACTACTGATGCACTGAGCCTCACCCCACACCGGGGCGCAGGAGATGGGTTACGCGAGATGGCCCGATTGCCGCCGTGGTCGTGGCCGATATGAGGATAGGCCGGATGCAGCAGTTCAGTTCGAAGAGCACCGCCGTTCACCCCGAGCAGATAGTTTGAGGCTACGGACTTTCCGAGTTGTAGCCCGCCAGAGTTTTATGGGTCGAGGCTCGAGGATGATCCGCAGGAGTTCATCCGGCGCTGACCGATCACGCGGTGATCAAGGCTTGAGACCGAGTCCAGGACCTTTGGTTCGTGATCGGCTGCGTGATACCGCAATCGATTGGTTTGATTCATGGAGCTTTCGGGAGAGCATGCACCTCCGCATATGGGATGAGTTTTCGGGGCTTTCTCACGCACTTCTTGCCTCCGCAGATGAGGAGGCACGCCGGCGATTTTTGATGCTTAGACAGAGCGGCGACGGTTCGGAGTACAATGTGAGTTCGACTCATTGCCCAGACGCCCCAAATTGGTAGCTAGTATGGAGGATCGAGTGCACCGATATGTTACAGGCTCGATGATTACATGTCGAGGCATGTTCGTGAGTAGCCTTCACCGGCATGGACATTGCCCGCATGCAGCTCACGACCGGGATGTGAGGCACGAGAGGTCGACGGAATGACCAAGATCGAGAAGAGGCGAACAACGTGGTCCTTGGTGACTTTCGAGGCGGACCGCCTCAGAAAGATACTAGTTTTGTACCTCCGCAGCAGCAGTGGTCCTCCACAACCTTGAGTATTCGGAGCAGTCGTGGCCCAGGTTCGTGTTTCAGGAAGTGCGGTGTTGGCGACGCGGTCACCCCTACCGGTGTGGTCGATGGGTAGACCGCATTTCGGGAGTGTCGTGGTGCCAGGGAGCTTGTTATTTTTGGCGGCCAGCAGGCCATTTGCAGGAACTGTCCACCAAGGGTAGCACGGATGTTACGACTCACCACCGGATCGGGCTGGTTCATCGCTTTCATAGCATGCTCGCAGGCTGTGCCTATGATTAGAGTGGAGCGGTAGCTTGGTATATCCTTAACCTCTAGAGTTTTGGTATGCTTGTTATGATGGTCTCATTATTATGTGCTATGTACGAATAGCGTTGTGTTAATTGTGAGTTAGAAAACATGCTTAGTTGGGAGGATACGTATGGGTACGGTAAGTGTAACCTTAGACTATGTCACGACTGAGACCTTAGGGGTAAGGTCATCTGGAGTTAAAGATTTAGTTTTGACCATTATCAGAGTAGTAGTACGTGGGATTTATTGGTGTGATAAGTCCGTGGGTAGTGTGAGATGGAAGTGGTAGCTTTCATGATGTGAATTAGTAAGATTGTTCCGATCGGGAACAAGAGTTTGGCGCGTTGGGGGTCGGGTTGAGGACCATTTGCGGGTCAACCCAGAACCCGGTTTGGGGTGGGGTCAGTTCAGGTGGTCCCGCCAGTGGTAGGGTCACGAGGATGCTAGGCCCAAGTTTGTGCGACCAACGATGAGTTCGTGGACGCGTTCGACCGTAAGCGGTTCGTAAAGGCCGGAATGGCCTTAAGGAAGTTCGAGGTTAGTAAGATGACCAAGTTTGAGGTAGTGACTCCGCAGATTTTCGAACGGAAGTAATGACCAAGTATGGTACATACCGAGAGTTCAAGTGTTCGAGAAGGGCACGACGAGTAAGGAAGGAAGATAACGTGTGTTATTTCGCGCTGCCGTGGCGTTGACAACTTGTTAGAGGAACTTCATCGATATCCGTCTTGAGAAGGAACATTCGACGAATGTTTCTAAGGCGAGGAGAATGTTATACCCGTAGTTGCAGTGGTATGTATGTGAGGACGACGCATTTGAGTACGCAGTAAATTTTGAAAAGAAAGAAAGATGTGAGTTTCGACTAAAAGTTTCCTGCTATTTGTGAAGAAAAAGGTTCGTTAACGGGAATTGGATTCCCGATTTGGTATTTGGACTTCATAGATTATATTAGAATTTTGAGATTTTATTTTGAAATGGTCACGTGGGCCCACGGAGAAATTTACTTTTTGGGCCCGCTTTGTTTTTGAGATTTGTAATTTGATATTTTGGAAGACGAATTATTCGAATCGGGGCGACACGTGTCACCCTATGTGGCACCTCGCCGATTTTACATTTGGGCACAACACCTTAGAGTCGTTTTCGACGAAACGCTTTACATAACTGCGTAGGAAAATTCCGGCTATGTCGCTTTGTATTTTTATGGATTTTTCCGAGAGACGAAACATTCGGACTAACGGAGGGTGACACGTGTCACCCTCACAATGGAAGATGCGTGCAAGCACTTGGCCGAATCGGCAAGTGGTGCCAGATATTCAGGTAGATATTTGTGAGGGTTTTAAGGAGTAGGGTCTAGGGTGCACTTGGCTTGATCTTGGCCTTACACTTGCCTTGCACATGGCTTGATCTCGCCATTGGTTGGCTTTTGGTTTTGCTATAAATACCCCTTATGTTGATGAACTCTTCATCCACAAATGAAACCTTCCAAGCCTAAAATCCTCCCCTCCTCAGTGTTGAGTTCGCCCAACTCATCCCCTCTTTTGAGAGCCTCGCCGAGGCCTCCTCCCTCCCCTGTGGTGCCTCGCCGCGGGTACCACTAGCCTAGTTGTTTTCGTATAATACCCTTTGTGGTATAGAAATACTCCTAGTATTGTTATAATGCCCAAAATACCTTAGCCTTGTACCTTGTAGTATTCCAAAGATACCTCTTTACGTAGAGTCCTAAATACTACCTTTTGTCCTTTAGTCTCAAACCGAAACCCTAAGGAAATCTTCATAGTTGGTCAAGTATTTGAGTAGAAGTTAGTTAGAACTTCTAAGGGTTGTTTGGAGTGGTTTGGAGCGCACTGAATTGAGCTAAACCTTGCTCAGATCGACATTATAACTTGGATAATTTTGGGCTTATCGAGGTAATTATCTTGTCCTCTATTGTAATTGGAAATTACATGTTTGTTAGAATATATAGTTGAAGTATACTATATATGGAACTATACTTAGTATTCGGCAATGTCTTTTGACTTAAGCCCAAGAATAAAAGAATCGAATCGAATCTGTATTTACATAGGGTGATTGCAGTAGACTTGTGTAGTATTCATGAGTAGAATTGTACACGTCCGGGTAGACGTGTAAACCCCCGGTTGTCTTGGTAGCCGGCCTCGATAGAGAGGAGATTTACGCTGTTATGTGGGAGCTTCTTGCAATTTTCTATAGAAAGATAGAAACTTGTGTTTTGGGGTTAATAGACGTTTTGACCTTTATAGGTGAAAGTACTAAGAGGAGCGTATTCTACTCGAGGAGTGGAAAGGGCTAGAGTTGTAGTACTTGGAGCATTTTGCTTATTGTCGATAAATCGTCGCGAGGTATGTGAACCTCTTCCTATCTTTTCTAGCATGATTGTTGAACTATGTAGTACGGTGACGCATACGTGCTAAGTGATTTGGTTGGTTTAAAACATAGGTGTTATAATAGCTTTATGGGAAGTTAGTTATAACGACCTTATGTAAGTGAAAATGGTTTATCGATGTTAGAAGTTAAGAGACTTGATCTTATAAGATAAGAGACTTAACTTATTTGTTTTAATGTGGATGTTTGTGTGAAACCTCATTCGTGAGTAATGAGTACTTGGTTTTAAAGGGATAATGTTTTACCGATTTCGGAATCGAACGTGTATCGACAGCACCACCGCGGCGTTAATAAAAGGAAAATGTATTGAATAATGATGTGTTGTATTAAAACCGAGAAACCTCCATCCGCATAGAAGCTAAGATAAGACAAAATGATATTACATTTTCTAGATCATAGGCTTTGTAATAAGATCGTTATAAACAAGAATAAACTACTCACATATATGACATATGTTACTCAATTGTTCTAAAAAGGAATCAAGTGATTAAGTTTGGGAACTATGAAACCATTTGAAAATGAGAAGCTTGAGTAATCAAACTAGGCAACCGAACTTAGGAAAAGAATGTTGTTACTTGGTTTTGAAAAGGAAGGTGGGTTGGTCATTCTAATACTACGTATCGGGTGACTTTTATAAAAGAAATGGATCTCTTTAAAAGAACTTAACGTATGTAGTACTTTGGGGTTAAAAACCGGACTTTGGCATAAAATGAAAGTACTTTGAGTCAGGTGAAACTTGCCTATGCTTGTTGTTGTGAAACTTGCCTATGCTTGTTGTTGTGAAACTTGCCTATGCTTGTGATGATAGCCTTTGTTGTGCAAGTGTGGTATTTACGTTACCGCTCTCGATAGAGGCGGTCGACTTGTCGAGAACTTACTTGGACGCGTCTTTGGCGGTGATGGAGAATTCCACGGGTATGTTTCCATTTTGATTCTTGTCTTGTTGTTGATGTCACATGGACATGTCTACACCGACGCAGAATTCCGGGGCACGCGTTACGGTCGGGTTGATTACCGATATATTGTTATTGTGGTTACATGGACATGTCTACACCGAGGTAGAATTCCGGGGCATGTGGCCACGCGGCAGGTTGATCACCCGATATTATTGTTGATGTCACACGGACGTGTTTACACCGAGGTAGAATTCCGGTACGTGGCCGGGCATTGGTATTATTGTTGCATCGTGGACATGTCTACACCGATGCAGAATTCCGGGGGCATGCGGCCATGATGCGAACATGATTGATGTTGTGGGCGTGAGACCCATAGTTATATTTGAGTGATGACTTGAGGGCGTGAGTCCCCGATCGACATGACCGATTTTATGTCAGGAATCAGTAGTTTGGTTATCATACATGTCTCCTCGCTTTATATAGACTAGTATGATTTCATTCTGATCTTTTACGCCACATACTTGGTACTGTTATCGACCTCGCCGGCTGCGCTCATGCCGCAGTAGAGGTACATCGTCGTGGATCCCCGCTTAGGATCACACCAATATTAGGAAGCTCCGTTTCTTGGAGGCTTATCTTTGGTATGTGTTCCTCGAGTTGTAGGTTCTTGTACATTCGGGGTATGGCGGGCCCTGTCCGTCATAGTCGTTGTAAATCTTAGAGGTGCAGTAATCTTTGTGGCGGGGTTGTAAAGATTAAGCTGCTCGTGTTTTATGTATATCGAAGGCAACCGCTGGTTGGCCTGCTTATTATTATATCTCTTGTTTCATGACTATGTTTTATTTTCCATGGTTTTCTCTCGATGTTGTATCACTAGGGTGCCGGATAAGGCACCAAAGAACTGCCCGAGCAGTCGTTACAAAAGTGGTATCAAAGTAGTTAATCCTCGGAAAGTGTCTATGACCGTGTCTAGTAGTCTTGATTATCGGTGTGTTGTGCACCACATCTATAATCGGAGGCTATAGGACATTTAGGATTGGTTTCCATTCTTCTCATTCCGAGATCGTGCCTTAGAGGTACAGTAAGTTGTACCTCTCGACGTATCTCGTTTTTACGATTATGCCTCCGCGCAGCAACCAGAGCCTGGCGGCAAGGCAGGGGTGTCTTGCTAGATACTCTGAGTAATGCAGGCGCGAGCCGAGGTCAGGCTTGACGCGGGTTTTGCCAGGACGCCGCCACCCAATGAGTTTAGAGCCGCGGCCGTGGCTGATGAGACTCTGATGCACGAGCCCCACGCGATGCAGAGACGGGCGCGAGATGGTTACAAGAGATGGCCGATTCTTTGGCGAAGTCGTGGCGAGATATGATAATTTGGATGCAGCAGCCAGTTCGATGCACCGTGGTTCACCCCGAGCGATAGTTTGAGGCTACGGACTTTCTGAGTTGTAGCCCGAGTTTTATGGTCGAGGCTCGAGGATGATCCGCGAGTTCATCCGGCGATTCACGATCACGGGTGATCAAGGCTTCAGAGACCGAGTCGTGACCTTTGGTTCGCATCCGCGTGATACCGCAATGATCGATTTTGATTCACGAGCTTTCGGGAGAGCATGCACTCCAGCAGTATGGGATGAGTTTTCGGGGCTTTCTCACGCACTTCTTGCCTCCGCATGAGGAGAGGGCAAACAGATTTTTGATGCTTACAGAAGCGGGCGCACGGTCGGGAGTACAATGTGGAGTTCGACTCATTGGCAGACGTCCCGTTGGTAGCTAGTATGGAGGATCGAGTGCACCGATATGTTCTGAGCTCGATGATTACATGCCGAGGCATGTTGAGTAGCCCTTCACCGCATGGACATTGCCCGACGCAGTTCACGACCGGGATGTGAGGCGGAGAGGTCGAATGACGACCAAGATCAGCGAAGAGGCGAACAGTGGTCCTTTGTGACTTTCGGCGGACCGCCTCAAGATACTAGTTTTGTACCTCCGCCGCTGCAGTGGTCCTCCACAACCTTGAGTATTCGAGCAGTCGGGCTCGAGGTTCGTTTCGCGGAAGTAAGTGTTGGCGAATCGGTCACCCTACCGGTGTGGTCGATGGTAGACCGCATTTCGGGAGTGTCGTGCCAGGGAGCTATTTTTTGCGGCCAGCGGGCCATTTTGCGAACTGTCGACCAAGGGTAGCACGGATGTTACGACTCACCGGATCGATGGCCGGTTCATCTTTCTGGTTACGCATGCCGCAGGCGTGCCTATGATTAGAGTGGAGCGGTAGCTTCAGGTATATCCTTAACCCTCTAGAGTTTTGATAGACTGGTATGACCGTTATAGGTTGAAGAACTGCAAGTAGCGTATTCTACTCGAAGGGTGGAAAAGGCTAGCAGGATTACATTTCCTAGATCATGGCTGCTTTAATAAGATTGTTATAAACAAGAATAACCTACTCACACATAAGGCATATATTACTCAACTGTTTTTAAAAGAGAATTATGTTATTAAATGATTAAGACTATGAACTATGAAACCTTTCGAAAATAAGAGATGTGAATATTTGAAGTTAGGCAAACTTGAACTTTTGGAAAAGAATGTTGTTACTTGACTTTAAGAAGGAAAGTGTTTTGGTTTAAAAAGAAGGGCATAATATTACCTTAGTTGTTTTAAAAGGAAAATATGGTATTATCTTAATCTTTCTTAAAAGAGCGTTTAAATGTTATGACCACACGACACCGCGTTCATGGGATGAACCGGGAATGTATTTCACACGACACCGCGTTCATGAGATGAACCGGGAATGTATTCCACCTGATTTGATACCGCGTCCATGAGATGGACCGGGAATGTATTTCACTCGATACCGCTGTTATACCCCGTATTTCCAGAGTATGTACGTATGGACGTACGTAGAAAATTTGAACTTGTGATTTAGGCTTGGCCAAATTCTTTTTGTTCACAACACCCGATTAGAGTCGTTTTTCGGCGAAACGTTTTCCACGACGTAGGGGGAATTTCCGCTATGCCATTTTTATTTTTATGATTTTTCCGAGAGATAAACATTTTTGGATCAACAAGAGGGCGACACTTGTCACCTCTCTCATTGGGACACCTTAGTGATAAGGGAGTTGGCGAATGGCCATTGTTTAGTCGAGGGTTGGTAGGATATTTTGGTGGTAGATGGATAAGGTGCACTTGGCAAGATCTTGGCCCTACACTTGCCTTGCACTTGGCAAGATCTTGGCCATTGGTTGGCCTTTGCTAGACCTATAAATCCCCCCCCCCCCTTTGGAAGACTTCTGCATCCATTCCTAAAATTTCCTAAGTGTTAAATCCTCCCCTTTGTAGTGTAGTTCTCGTCCCTCCTTTGAGAAGGCCTCTTGGCGAGCCTTCCCCTTGGCGAGTACCCCACAGTGGGGTAGGCCGAGGGTATACACCCTAAGCCTAGTTGTCTCGTATAATACACCCTTTGTGGTGTAGAAATACTCTCAAGTATTGTTATAATGCCCAAATACCTTAGCCGTATACTGGTAGTATTCTAAGGTTATACCTATCTGAAAAGCCAGAAATACTATTATACTTCCCGTCGGTCCAAAACCGAAACCCTAAGAAAATCTCCATAGTCAGATTGGAGTATTGTGTAGAAGTTGGTTAGAACTTCTAAGGGTGGTTTAGAGCGGGTTGGGCGCTGAGTTGGAGCTAAACGTTGTCCAGGATCGACATTTTAACTTGGATAATTATGGGCTTATCGAGGTAATTATCTTTTCCCTCTATTGTAATTGGAAATTACATGATGTTAGAATATATAGTTGAAGTATACTATATATAGTCCTGAACTTAATGTTGTGGCAATGTCCTTGGACTTAAGCACGAATTTAAAGTTAAATGAACTGTAATTACGTGGGAGTATTCTGATAGACTTGTGTAGTTGACGGGTAGGAAGGGCTGCCAATTTCCGTAGGATCTTGCATCTAGATTTATTCTCTGAGGAGTAGTCTAGACTTTGATAGACTCGTGTAACTGTATAGGTTGAATGTTCTGCGAGTAGCATGTGCTACTTGAGAAGGTGGACAGCTAGCGGGTTATAGCCGTGAGCGATTTGCTAATAGTCGATAATCGTCGCGAGGTATGTGAACCTCTTCCTATCTCTTCTAGCATGATGTGTGTATAACTATGTAGTACGGTAGCGTCGTGTGTTAATTGAACGTAGTTGTGCGGCAATGTCTTTTGACTTAAGCCGAATAATAATAATCTTGAAGTAGTTCAAGAGAATTAAGAACTGTTTTTAAAAGAAGAATAATGCTTGGTTTTAAAATCTTAAGAGTTATACGAGCTTTATGGGAAGTTAGGTATAACGTCTTAAGAGAGATAAAACGAACGCTTCATTATTTTTAGAAGTTAAGAGACTTGATCTTGTAAGATAAGAGACTTAACTTAAATGAATTATATGAATTTTGTGTGAAACCTCATTCGTGAGTAATGAGTACTTGATTTTTAAAAGGGATAATGTTTCTTGATTTGGAAATCGTAAATGTGTATCGACAAACCACTGCAGCGTTAATAAAGGAAAATGTATTGAATAAATAAGTATCATTAAAACCAGTAGAAACTTCCATCTGCATAGAAGCTAAGATGAGACAAAATGATATTTCCTAGATCATGGCTGCTGTAATAAGATTGTTATAAACAAGAATATCCTACTCACATATAAGGCTTATGTTTCTCCGATTGTTTAAAAGAGAATTATATTCTTAAATGAATAAGACTATGAACTCTGAAACCTTTCTAAAATAAGAAGCGTGAACATTTGAAATTAGGCAAACTTGGGCGTTTGGAAAATAATGTTGTTACTTGATTTTACAAAGGTAAGAGTTTTAGTTTTCTTAAAAGATGATCACTCTATTTTATACTACGGGTATTGTGTGACTTATGTGAAAGAAAGCAGATCTTTTAAAGATTTAATGTGTGAAGTGCTTTGGGGATAGATACGAACTTGTTAATAGAAAGTACACGTGTGAATAACTTGATTGTATTGGTTTGTGATAGCCTTGTAATACTTTCTTGTTGATTTGATAAGTAAACATGTTATGATGCTACGTGTGTTAGTATCTTGTGATGTTAGTGTAAAGGGTTTTCCTCGATCGCGCTTTAAAGTTGTTTGACTATCAGTTATGTTGGTATTGTACCACTCACCTTGACTTGTGTCCGAGGTTGCCGCCCTCCGTCACGGGTAGACTCGGTGATGCGGGACCATGATTCGAGAATACCTCATGCGGGTCCAGGGGATCCATGCGGAACTACGGGAGTTCCAGGTTAGTTTACGGCCCTTGTGGTCATGCGGTCCTTGTGGCCATGCAGACTGCGAGTCCAGGACGATGCCGGGGAGTAGCTACCCTCGATGCGGGGTTATACCTCATGCGGGCCTATGAGGTTGGCCTTGTCACGACCCGTTCCGGGGCCCGTGACTGGTGCCTTACCGGGGCACCCAAGTAGTCATACATCAGAGTAATCAGCGGAAACATAAAGCAAGACATGAACGGCTTTATAAAACAAGACCTGATTATGTGAAAACATCGCTTTCGATATATATATAATCATGTTTTAGCGATTACATCCGACATGCAACATGACTACAGACCTCTAAGGAAATATACAACTATGGCGGGACGGGGCCTTCGTACCTATCGTACAAAAACTATCTACAACGGGAGATCATACCAAAAGTAGAGCCTCGGAAGAGATGGAGCTCACACCAACGTAGAGATCCTAAGGATGCGGATCTAGCACTGCTTGCCCTTGCGGCATGAGCGGCCCGAAGGAGAGTCGGTACAAACGGTACTAAGTATGCAAACCGTAAAGTACTTAAATGAAAACATAACATTTTTAAAACCGGTTTACAAATATGTGTGAAACAACCAAGGCGCGCATAGTGCCCACATCACAAACAAGAGCACACAGTAAGCGTAATGTACGCCTTGCACAGGCTGCGAATGATCAAAGCAGGCCACGCCACATCCTCATTCTAAGCTAATCCAACTCGACTTCTCGAGTCCATGGCCACTTCGCGTGGGCCGCATGAGGTATAACCCGCGAGGGTAGCTCTCGGCGCCCCCTGGACTGCATTGTCCGCATGGCCACATAGACCGCATGAGGCATAACCCCGCATACTAACACGGAACTCTTCGAACTCGATAGGCCCTCGACCGGACACGCGTGAGGTATTCTCGAATCATGGTCGCCGCTGAGTCTACCCCGCGTCGGAGGCGACTTAACCTCGGTATCATCTCAAGAGAGGTGAGTGATAGTACACTAACATAACGACTTATCTTTAAACAACATAAGTACAACAAGGATACTCACTTATACAAGCGTTACAAGGTACTAACACACATAGCAACATGTCATGTCTACTTATCAAACCATCTTATTATTCTTTTCACAATTTCATATAAGTCATTAGAAATACATAGGCAACTTGTTTCTTTTATCAATCTTAAGTGGTTATACTTAACTTCCCATAAAGCTAGTATAACTCTTAAGCTTCATTTAAGAAACCAATTAGTTCTCTTACGTAAAAATGATTCATAGTCCTTTTGAAATGTTTTGATTCTTTATTATTCAGCTTAAGCGTGAGGCATTGCCGTATTATTCGAGCTTAAGCCGTGAGGCATTGCCGTAAGTATTATTCAGTTAACACATGCGTCTACCGTACTATATACATATTGTAAAATATCATGCTTTAGGAAGAATCACATACCTTCTGAAATCCACCGCCAAGTCGAGTATGTCGCAGAGAATCAGCCTATAATAGTCACAGATATCTATCAAAGTCTAGACTATTCGTAGGTCATTCTAAGCAGAGGGTCCTCAATTCTACGGAAAGTCGGGCAGCACAACCCTACCCGGTGAGCTATATAAGTCTCATTGTGAAAGCAATTCGCATGTAAATGATTCGTATATCCTTCTTTAAACCCTTCTACTGTGATATTCTTCTAAGTATTTATACTTATTATTATTCTACAGTAAGTATTCTCTAATTCAAAAGAGGGTTAGGATTAGTTACCTCGGTAAGCCCAATAATATCCTAGAAAAGTCGCGCTGAGCAAGGTTTTGCTCAAGTTGTATGCTCGAGAACCTTAGAAGTTCTTCACAACTTCTACTAAGTACTAAGGTATTTGGGCTAGGGTATTTTGGGCATTATAACAATACAAGAAGGCAACTTTTCTACCAAGGGAGGGGGTAGGTTTGGCTAGGCTAGGGGTGGGGTAGCCTCGGCCAAGCTTCGAGGAGGGGGTGTGTTGGACGAATTGCTTACAAAGGGAGAGGAAGGATTTTTAGACTTGAAAGCTTTTGTGGATGAAGAACTCTTCATCTCAAGAGGGTATTTATAGGTCAAGACATGGCCAACCAATGGCCAAGATTTAGCCAAGTGCTAGGCAAGTGTAAGGTCAAGATTAGGGCAAGTGTACCTAGCCAACTTGCACAAAATATCTAACCAACTTTATGACAAGGATGGTCATCCATTCGCCCTATTGCGTGACAAGTCCACCAATGAGAGGGTGGCAAATGTCGCCCTCGTTGGTCCAAAGTGTTACGTCTCTCGGAAAAATCCGCAAAAATTAGAAATGACATAGCGGAATTTATCCTACGAAAGTCAGGAAACGTTTAGTCGGAAAGCTGCTCTTTGTGAGTTGTGCTAAAAATCGCCCAAGGCCTAACTTTAAGACCAAACTTTTTGCGTATTCCTACGTACATACTGAAATACGGGTATAACATTCTCCTTCCTTAGAAACATTCGTCGAATGTTCCTCCCCAAGACAGATAACGATAAGGTTCTTCAAAACTTAAGCAGTTTGCAAAAGCCACACACGGCCATAAACAACACTTAGCATAAACGATAATGAAGATTTACAAGTAGGAAAGTGAATTACGGAGGGTGGGGAACAGGTGAGGATATACGCCTCATGTCCTCCTCGGCTTCCCACGTCATCTCTCACGAGCTCGTTCCGCCACAAGACTTTGCGGAAGCCACGTCCTCGTCGCGGACGCCTAACTCGACGATCGATTATCGCTATGGGAATCTCCTCATACGATAACCCTCGGTCACCGGACATCGTCAATCGGATGTACCTAGATGGATCCCGATACATCTCCTCAAGTATAAACGTGAAACACCGGATGCCGCCTCGATCGGACGGCAGATCAACTCATAGCAACCTTGCCTACTGCGGACAATCGAAGCGGCCCAATGTACCTTGGCGAAGTTTCTTCCGAATCTCATCACACCGCTTCATGGGTGACACCTTCGAGAAAACCCAATCATCAATCGCAAACTCCGGATGCCGGACGATGATCTGCATACGACTTCTCGACTACGGCCGTCGATAGCATTCTCGGATAAGCTTCACCTTATCCACTGCTGCACCAAATCTGGTCCCACTAGCCGCACCTCGCCCACCTCGAACCAACCTATAGGCGTCTGCACTTCCTCATACAAGGCCTCATGGGCGCCATCCGAATCTTTGGGTGGTAGCTATTATTATCTGAACTCAACTAGAGGCAAATGATCCTCCCAACTACCACCGAAGTCAATAACACGGGCTCGCGACATATCCTCGAAGTCCGGATAGTGCGCTCATTTGTCCGTGCATGCGTGGATGAAATGCGATGCTCGTGCTGCGTCCCTAAACCCTCTGGAAGGACCTCGCAGTTGGCGTAAAGCGGGCTCCATCAATATGATCGAAGTAGGGACTCCATGCGATCGACGATCTCGGATGTAAAGTCGGCATAATCCTCACCAAAAAGTCGTCTGACGGGAAGAAAGTGGGCTGATTTCGGCCGTCGACGATAACCCATATAGAATCATGTCTCCTCCGAGTGCGAGGTAATCTGTGATGAAGTCCATGTTGATTACCTCCCACTTCAGTCGTCGGATCTCTATCGCTGTAACAAACCACCGTGTCTCGGTGCTCTACCTTCACTGCCGACAACACGCACCGAGCTACGAACTCGCGGCGCCCTCTTCAAGCCATCCCACAAATACGAGATCTAAGGTCGTGGTACATCTTGGTCGACCGGATGGATAGAAACGCGCGTTGTGTGCTTCCCAAGAACCTGCGAAGTTCTCAAACATGGAACACACAACGCCCTCAAACCTTAGCACCCCATCGGTGCTACCTCAAAGGACCGCTTGCCTCACGAAGAGTCGTATCACGATATCGAATCAAAGTGGATCTCGAGCTGTTGCCTCTTCACCTCCTCAACGATGGAAGACTCGGCAACCTCACGAACTCTAACCCCATTGCTATCGTAATCAATCAAACGGACACCAAGGCTCGCTGGCGGTGCAAATTACGAACCATGTCCCTTCTCTCGTGCGCACATCCGATAGGCTCCCATCGACCTACGACTAAGGCATCTCGCCACAACATTGGCCTTGCGGGTAGTACAGGATGTCCACATCGTAATCCTTAAGCAACTCTAACCACCGTCTCAGCCGTAAGTTCAGCTCCCTGGTGAAGATATCCTGAGGCTCTTGTGGTGCTGTAAAAATATCCACGTGAACCCATACAAATAGTGCCTCCGGATCTTCAAAGCGTGAATCACGGTGCAACTCCAAATCATGGGTGGGGTTCCTCTGCGTGTTTCTTCACTATCGGGATGCATATGCTATAACTTTGCCATGCTGCATCAACACACATCCCAACCCGATGCCCGCATCACAATACGACATAACCATGCGGACCTCCGGAAGAGTAAGAACGGGGCGGTCGTCGGTCTCTCAAAGAATCGAAACCCGCCACAAGCATCATCAAACTTGGCCTTCCGAGTCGACCTAGTCAATGGTGCGAAGATAAAGCAAACTTCTCCACGAACCGCCGATAATACCTGCAAGGCCCGAGCTGCGAACCTCGCTTGAGTAGTAGGTCTAGGCCAAGTCTCGACGCTTCGATCTTGGCCGTACAACTCGAATGCCATCAGCCCGACAATATGCCCAAGAAACGCCATCAAGTCAACCAAAACTCACATTTGGAGAACTTGGCGACAAGCTGGTCTCGGAATCGCCGGCCAGATCCTCAAATGCTCGCGTGCTCTCGCTCGAGCGAGAATAAACCAAGATATCATCAATGAACACTAACACAAACGTGTCCAAAAATGGTTTGAACACTCGGTTCATCAAATCCATGAATACCGCCGGAGCATTGGTCAACCCAAAAGACATGACCCTGAACTCATAATGCCCGTACCGGGTCCGGAATGCAGTCCTAGGGACATCCACCTCTCTGACTCGCACCTGATGATAGACCGATCGCAGATCAATCTTGGAGAAACATCTCGCGCCCTGTAACTGGTCGAACAAATCATCAATCCTGGGAAGGGGGTATCTGTTCTTAATGGTCACTTTGTTCAGCTGCCTGTAATCAACACACATGCGCAGCGTCCCGTCCTTCTTCTTTACGAACAATACCGGCGCTCCCCAGGGAGAAACACTAGGCCTAATGAAGCCATTCTCTAGCAAATACCTAAGCTGATACTTCAACTCTCAACTCGGCGGTGCCATTCGTATGGCGGAATGGAAATAGGCGAGTATCCGCAACACATCTATACAAAACTCGATCTCCTCTCGGGAGGATACAGGAGGTCATCCGGAAACACGTGCGGGAACTCGTGACTCATGGCCCGGCGAAAAATCTGGTACCGCGGCTTGTATCAAACACCCGACGAGATGGTAGATATACCTTCCGCACCATCTTCCTAGCGAGGTAGGAAATAAACCTACCGGCGATACCGTGCTCCCCTCAACAACCGGCTCGCCGAAACTGGAACCGTACTATTCTCTCTCTACAGTCTACATTGGCGTAGCAGGAAGCTAGCCAATCCATCCCCATGATCACATCGAAGTCAATCATCTCAACTCTATCAAGTCGGCGGTCGGCGATCGTAAATGATCACAGGACAAGCTCTATACGCCGAGCTACCACCGAATCACCCTGGCGTAGCTACCTCGAAAGGGTCTATGGACTCGTGCTCATCCCTATCCTACTAGCAACAAAGGGAGATATATAGGACAGTAGAACCGGATCTATCAAAGCATACATATCAAACCCGGCCCGATAAGGTACGTGGCGACATCGGTGAGGCCTCACGATCTGTCGGTGGACAAAGCATAAATGCGGTTCGAGGACCGCTAGAATCGAGACGAGCCACGGCCTGCCGCGACCTGTGACCCATGAGCACCCCGCCTCGGGGAGTAATTGTAGGAGATGATGGGCGGCAGCCAGAACTGAAGGTGAGCCTACCACGTATGCCCCGGTCGGACAATCTCGCAGTGACCTGCCGCCTGGTAACAAGATCCAAAATTAGTACCACACTTCCCGTAATGGGATCTGCATCGGCCACACCGGGGTGGTCCCGTCGCCGACCTCTGCTACTGGACGTCTCGAAGCCACTGGGCCCCGGTCCGCCTCAGCGTGGCTGTCTTGAGGACGGTGCGAGGAGTGCTCTGTCTTTGGTGGTGCGAATCTAGGCTAGCTGCGAGGCCGCCACCACGATAACCACCGAAGACCCTCCGTCCCGGCCTTAACGCTGCTTTATGCCCACTCGCCGACCTCTGCGCTCCTCGCATCAGGCGTGAGCTCGCGTGCGGTAATGTCCATACCCGGTGGAGAAACCCCGCATGACTCGGCCATATAGTCGTCTAGCCGGTGACATAGCGGTGCACCCTATCCTCCATATCTGCTGCAATCTTGGGACATATCGAGCCAATGAATCAAACTTCGACATTGTACTCACGGCAAGGTCGTCCTCTCGCCTCGAGTAAAAATCTATCGGCCGCGCCCTCCTCATCCGTGAGGCAAGAAGTGAGTGAGGAAAGCCTCGAGAACTCATCCCAGTAGGCGGGACGCGTGCTCTCCGGGATAACTCAGTGAATCAAACCAATCGACCGCGGTATCACGCAGCCTATGTGAACCAAAGATCACGGACTCGGTCTCCGACGCTCGATCACTCTCAAAATCCTCTGGCGGCGGATGAACTCCTGCGGATCATCCTCGGCCTCGATCTATAAAACTCCGTGAACTCTGGCTCGAAGTCTCAGAGCCTCAAACTCTACGCCTCGGGTGAACAACGCGCGGCCGACTGAGCTGAGGCTGAGCTCGCATCCGGCCTCTTCTCATGTCGGGCCTGACTTTAGCCAAAAGCTGGGCCATCTCCTTGTACCCTAACTCCTCCGCCCTGCATGGGGCGGGAGGTGTGGGTCTTGTGGTCTCTTTGGGGCGGCGTCATAGAACTCGCCGCCTCGGTATAGGCCCAGGCTCGAGCCCTCGTGACTCTGGGTGTCTGCTAGCGGCTCCCTCGGCTGCCTTCTTACAGGCGGGTTGCCTTACGTGGAGGCATAATCATTACGAGAAAGGAATACGTTAGAGGTCCACCTATAACACTCAAAGCACGATCTCGGAATGAGAAGAACGAAACCAATCCTAAATATCCTATAGCCTCACGATTATTGGTGTGGTGCACAACACACCGATAATCAAGACTTACTAGATACGGTGCAGAGACACTTTCAGAGGATTAATCGCTCGATACCACTTTTGTCACGATCTGTTCGGGGCGTGATTGGTGCCTTAGGGCACCCAGTAGTCATACATCGAGTAATCGGAAACATAAAGCAAGACATGAAACAGTTTATAAAACAAGACACAGATTATGTGAGAAAACATCGTCTTTCGGCATATATATATAATCATGTTTTAGAAGTTACATCCGACACTGTACAACATGACTCTGCACTTAAGGAAATATACAACTATGGCGGGACGGGGCCCGCCATACCCCGATTACAAAACTATCTACAACAGGGAGATCATACCAAAAGTAGAGCCTCGGAAGAGATGGAGCTCCGACACAACGTAGAGATCCTAAGGATGCGGATCTAGCACTGCTTGCCCGCCTGCGGCATGAACGCAGCCCCCCGAAGGAGGTCAGTACAACAGGTACTAAGTATGCGAAACTGTAAAGTACTTAAATGAAAACATATCATTTTTAAAACCAGTTTACAAATATGTGTGAAACAACCAAGGCAACCGCACATAGTGCCACATCACAAACAAGAGCAACAATAGGTAACTGTAATACGTCTTGTCTAGGCTGCGAATGATCGAAACAGGGCCACTCGCCCACATCCTCATTCTGCAAGCCTAATCACGACTCACCGAGTCGCATAGGCCTTCGCGTGGGCGCGTGAGGTATAACCCGCGTCGAGGGCTACTCCTCGGCATCGCCCCGGACTCATTGTCCGCATGGCCACATAGACCGCATGAGGCATAACCCGCATACTAACCTGGAACTCGTAGCTCCGCATAGGCCCCTCGACCCGTGAGGTATTCTCGAATCATGGTCCTGCATCGCTGAGTCTACCCGCGTCGGAGGCGACAACCTCGGTATTATCTCAAGAGGTGGTGATAGTACACTAACATAACGACTTATCTTTAAACAACATAAGTACAACAAGGATACTCACTTATACAAACGTTACAAGGTACTAACACACATAGCAACATGTCATGTCTACTTATCAAACCATCTTATTATTCTTTTCACAATTTCATATAAGTGCATTAGAAATACATAGGCAACTTGTTTCTTTTATCAATCTTAAGTGGTTATACTTAACTTCCCATAAAGCTAGTATAACTCTTAAGTCATTTAGAAACCAATTAGTTCTCTTACGTAAAAATGATTGATAGTCCTTTGAAATGTTTCGCTTCTTTATTATTCGGGCTTAAGCGTGAGGCATTACAGACGTATTCAGGCTTAAGCCGTGAGGCATTGCCGTAAGTATTATTCAGTTAACACATGTACGTCTACCGTACTATATACATATTGTAAAATATCATGCTTTAGGAAGAATCACATACCTTCTCGGTGAAATCCACCTGCCAAGTCGAGTATGTGTGTGAGAGAATCAGCCTATAATAGTCACAGATATCTATCAAAGTCTAGACTATTCTGTAGGTCATTCTAAACAGAGGGTCCTCAATTCTACGGAAAGTCGGGCAGCACAACCCTACCCGGTGAGCTATATAAGTCTACTGTGAAAACAGTCCTATGTAAGTACAGTTCGTATATCCTTCTTTTAAACCCTTCTACTGTGATATTCTTCTAAGTATTTATACTTATTCTTATTCTACAACAGTAAGTATTCTCTAATTCAAAAGAGGGTTAGGATTAGTTACCTCGGTAAGCCCAATAATATCCTAGAAAAAGTCGCGCCTGAGCAAGGTTTTGCTCCTAAGTTGTATGCTCCAAGGAAACCTTAGAAGTTCTTCACAACTTCTACTAAGTACTAAGGTATTTGGGCTAGGGTATTTTGGGCATTATAACAATACAAGAAGGCAACTTTTCTACCAAGGGAGGGGGGTAGGTTTCGGCTAGGCTAGGGGGTGGGGTAGCCTCGGCCAAGCTTCTCGAGGAGGGGGTGTGTTGGACGAATTGCTTACAAAGGGAGAGGAAGGATTTTAGACTTGGAAAGCTTTGTGGATGAAGAACTCTTCATCTCAAGAGGGTATTTATAGGTCAAGACATGGCCAACCAATGGCCAAGATTTGCCAAGTGCTAGGCAAGTGTAAGGTCAAGATTAGGGCAAGTGTACCTAGCCAACTTGCACACAAAATATCTAACCAACTTTATGACAAGGATGGTCATCCATTCGGCCCTATTGCCGTGACAAGTCCACCAATGAGAGGGTGGCAAATGTCGCCCTCTCGTTGGTCCAAAGTGTTACGTCTCTCGGAAAAATCCGCAAAAATTAGAAATGACATAGCCGGAATTTATCCTACGAAAGCTGTGGAAACGTTTCGTCGGAAAAGCGCTTTGTGAGTTGTGCCTAAAAATCGCCCAAGGCCTAACTTTAAGACCAAACTTTTTGTACGTATTCCTTTACGCACATACTCGAAATACGGTATAACAGGCTACGCGAGTGCGGAAAGTTCGAGGGCTAGACGCGCATTTGATCTGCAAGCGAGTGACGACTTTTATCATGTGATTTGCAGACATATATCATGACACGCTTTATGACCTTGTTATGCGTGGGTGTTAGTAATCGGCTATGCCTTACTTACCTGTCTTGTTTTATTAGGACACAGGTGGGACACGGTGTTCATGTATTCTGGTGCTTGTATATCATAAAGCTGGCGGTGAGGAAGGTATTCCACGCACGATTGATGTTGTGGGCGTGAGACCCATTGTTAAAATTGAGTGATGACTTGAGGCGTGAGTCACGACTTGACATCGCTTCTTTATGGTGAAGCGTAGTTTGGTTATCATACATGTCTCTGCTTTGTATAGACTACTATGATTTCATTCTGATTTATTTTGATTTCACATACTTACTGTTATCGACCTCGCCGGGCTGCGTTCATGTCGCAGTAAAGGTACACGGTCATTGATCCTCGCTCTTAGGTCGCGATTCGGCGTTGGAAAGCTCCGTTTCTCGGAGGCTTATCGGTGGTATAGTCCCTTGTTGTAGGTGTTTACATTCGGGTATGGCGGGGGCCCCGCCATTGTTGTCGTATCATTTCTTAAGTGCTGTAATGCTTGTGGGCAGGGTTTGTAAAAGGATTAAAGCATTCATGTTGAAAAAAGTTGTTATTTATATATATGCGAAAGGCAAGTTTTCTCGATTAGTTTTTGTACTTCATTTGTTTCATGTATGTGTTTTATGTTCCGCTGATTACTACGATGTTGTATCACCAGGGTGCCCGGTAGGCACGATCCGCGGGCGAGTTCGAATGCGTGACAACGGCGTCGTAGATGGACCGAATGTATTTCACTCGACACGCGTCCGTGAGATGGACCGGAATGTATTTCACTCGACACCGCGTTCATGGGATGAACCGGAATGTATTTCACTCGACACGCGTTCATGGGATGAACTGAAATGTATTTCACGATACCGAAGTTCATGAGATGAACCGGAATGTATTTCATGCGACGCGCATTCATGGGATGAATCGGAATGTATACCACGATTTGATCGAGTCCATGAGATGGATCGGGAATGTATTCCATACGATTTCACCTCGAGTCCATGAGATGGGCGAGACATGTTACACGTATCACATGACTTATACCTAGATGGCGGTGAGAAAGGAGTTCCACGGCGTGAGGATGACTTGAGGCGTGAGTCCCGACTTGACATCGCTTTTAATTGTGAAGCTGTAGTTTTGTTATCATACATGTCTCTGTTTGTTTTAGACCATTATGATTTCGTTTCTGATTTTTCAGTTTCACATACTTGGTACTGTTATCGACCTCGCGGGTGCGTTCATGCGCGGTAGAGTACACGGTTGTTGATCCTCGCTCATAGGATCACGATTGGTATTAGAAGCTCCGTTTCTCCGGAGGCTTATCTTTTGGTATGTTTCCCTGAGTTGTAGGTTCTTGTACATTCAGGGGTATGGCGGGGCCCTGTCCCATCATAGTTGTGTTACATTCATAAGTGCGTAATCTTGTTGTGGCAGGGTTGTAAAGGATGTAACTGTTCAAAAATTTCTGTATATATGTAAGAAGTCAACCATTTTGGTTGGCCTGTTTTATTATCTTATCTCTTGTTTCATATCTGTATGTTTTATATTCCGCTGATTTCTCTCATGTATGACTACTTGGGTGCCCGGGTAAGGCACGATCCACGTTCTAACCGGGCAGGTCGTGTGTATCGCCCTCTTGGTGGCTCAGTCAATCGATCCTCCTCTCTCTATCCTCTATCCTCACTGCATACGCTGCATCTCGCAATATCTATACCTGGCTGAAGGGCCACCCCCAAGCATGCAGTAATCATATGACGGTCTAGCCCCATCACATAACGATGAACTCTATCCGTCATGTCAGCTAAAATGGTGTGCGCATACCTGGCCAAGGAGTCAAACTTCAGGCTGTACTCTCTGATAGTCCTCCCATTCTGCCTCAATGACAAGAACCTATCAACACGGGCTCTCCTCATTTCAGGAGGCAAAAAGTGATCAAGAAATTCCTCTGTGAACTTATCCCAAACTGCTGGCCGAGCTCCCACACCTCTCGACAGCTCCCAAGACTCAAACCAGTTCAACGCAATATCGCGTAATCGGTAAGAAGCTAACATAACTGACTCTGTCTCCGAGGACCTAAGCACCTGCATAGTCCGCTGTAACTGCCGAATAAACTCCTGCGGATCCTCCTCAGACCTTGAACCATAGAACTCGGGTGGACTACAACCCAGAAAATCCCGAATCCTCAGCCCATCGGCTCTGGGTTAGCTACTGCTCCGCCGGCTGCCCTACCACTATGCTAGTCAAAAGCCCGACCGCTCTCCATAATCTAAACTCGCCCGGCCGCGGGCTGAGGCTCGGGTCGGAACCTCGAGCTGCCGACGCTCGGCCGCTCCAATACCCGGCGTGGTGAACTCGCCGATCCGCCTACTACCTCGTGCATAGTCGTCGAGTCCTAGTAACCCTCTGCGTACCACTAGCGACTCTTGCCGCTTGCCTTGCCCTACGGGCCTGAGTCGCTTCCGTGGAGGCATAAGCATTACACAAGAATAGGTGGAGAGGATTCAACCTACTATGACAGCTCTCGCACGATCTCAAAGAGAGAAGAATGGAAACCAATCCTAAATGTCTGTGCAAAGATCATGATTATAGATGTGGTGCAACACACCGATAATCAAGACTCTACTAGACACTGCGTAGACACTTTCCGAGGACTAACCGCTCGATACCACTTTTGTCACGGCGACTTCGGGCGCGGCCCGGTGCCCTACAGGCACCTTACAGTATACATCGAGATAATCGGAACATACATGAAACTTATAAAATAAAACAACAGAAGTAAAACAACAGGTTAGCCGATAGGGCTACCTTCCTGGACATGTATATATATATACAACAGAAGAAGTTGTCTCATTTCCTTTAGATACTGACCCATCATATGTGACTACATTCCTCTAAGAGTTTTAACATAACAATGGCGGGAGGCCCGCCATCCCCCTGAATATACATAAACTACTATAATCTTCAAGTAAGTAACATGCAACTATTCTAAATACGACCTAATTGTAATCCAACTTCAAATGGCTAATATGTCATTTCGGATTTTAGGCTACAACAATCCATAATACTTATAAAACTTCAACACATATACTTCATGCTAGTAAAATGTAAGGCTAACAACAATATATAATCTTGTAACACTTTAACAGAACAAGATTGTTACCTCAACGAGTCTTAATCCAACTTCAAATCCAAAGTCGCTCCTTAGCAACTTAGGGCCTCTTCTTGACACTTCAATCCGCCCCTTGAGACCCTTAGAATATCACAAACAACTTCCCTTAAATCTTCCAATCAAAACCTAGAAAAGCAACTAGGTTTTCACCTTGCGACTAATACGAAAATGCTAATTTTCGTGGATCTTTCTATTGAGATACCCTTACAATACCCTCATGAACCTTGGTTTAAAGTGTGGAGCTTAAAGAACAACAAACGAATTTTTTTTTCTTTTTAAAACCATGAACCCGAGAGCTTGCAATGGCAAGAACAAGTTTCTTGAAAATTTGGCTAAGTGTGGGAGCTTGTCTTGCTAGTAGTGATACTATAAAGAAACATAGAGGGTCAAGATTAAAACAAATGTGTGGTTTGGATGCATCATTTTTAAATATCAAGCTAAGTGGTCCCATTGACCAAGTCAATATTATCAAGCTCCTCAACTTGCAAGACTTTGTCATCCTAGCAATGGCCAAATGACACTTTTGGCCATGCTATTTTCGTCCAAGGCTACTTAAGGGGGGTGACACGTGTCGCCCTCCCATTCGTCACAATATTTAATTTTCCGACAATTCCATAATTCCGATAAATTTTTACAAGTCTATAATCTTAACATTTGGGATTCTCACGTACGTTCTTAAAACATGTCCTGTAAATACGGGGTGTAACATTCTTCCCCCCTTAGAAACATTCGTCCCCGAATGTTCTTTCGGAGTCAAACTTATAATTAGCGACATAGTTTCCTTTTACCACCCCGACATACCAATAATGCCACACATGGCCCTAATACCTCGCGCATATCCGTCCATCATAAGCCCAAAAGAGATTATCTTTTCGCATTTCCAACTCCTTCAGAATATACATAGTCTCAATATAACTGTTCATGACACTTAAACATACCACAACTTTATCATGCATACAAGTTTCTAAAGGGCCAAAGACATACCGAAATCATATAGGCGGTTCAAAGGACCGCTAAACTGAACTCCCACCACGACCTCGCACGACATGTCGGTGCATGAACCTCCTGCCTAGCTATTGAAGGCGAAGAACCCGCAACTGATCCAGTAGACTGTGTTGTCCCACCAGGACCCCCTCTATAAGGACACTCTCTTAACATATGGCCTAGATGACCACAAGAAAAATAAGCACCCGTACCGGCGCGACATACCCCAGAATGGAACCTACCACACTGGGCGTATTGAGGCAAAGGTGGCCTCGACTGATTGGAACCCCCATCTCCCTGAGACTCGAAGCTCTAGAGACCGACCGGCCCCTGATTCCGGGGTTGTATGTTATACCCGTATTTCAGTATGACGTATGGACGCACGTCAATTTGAGCCTTAAGTTAGGCATGTTTCAAATTTTTGTGCACAACCCGTGAGAGTCGTTTTTGGCGAAACGTTTTCACACTTCGTAGGAAAATTCGGCTATGTCATTTAGTATTTTTGCGAATTTTTCCGTGAGACGAAATGTTTTGGACCATGGGAGGGTGACACTTGTCACCCTCAAGTGGGCGTTTGGGTTGGCCGAATTGGTCACGGGTTTGAGGCCTATTGGCCCCTTATTTTGTGCCTTGTTTTGGCCTTGTTTTGTGCCTTGTCTTGTGCCATGTTTTGTGGAGTAGGGTTTAGGGTGCACTTGGCTTAATCTTGCCCTTACACTTGCTATACACTTGGGAGGATCTTGGCCCTTGGTTGGCCTTTGGTTTTGCTATAAATACCCCTAGATGTGGAGACTTCATCCATTCCAAAACTTCCAAGTCTTGAAACCCTCTCCTCTTTGTGAGCTCTAAACCGAGCCTTCACCCTCCCTTTCGTGTGGCCTTTGGCCGAGAACACCCTCCCCTAGCCTAGTTGTGCCACCGAGCCTACCCCCTTGGTAGAAAGTTGTCTTCCAAGTATTGTTATAATGCCCAAAATACCTTAGCCTTGTACCTTGTAGTATCCCAAAGATACCTCTATACGTAGAGTCCGGAAATACTACCTTTTGTCCCTTTAGTCTCAAACCGAAACCCTAAGAAAATCTTCATTGTTTGATTGAAGTATTTAAGTAGAAGTTGGTTAGAACTTCTAAGGGTTGTTTGGAGCGGGATGGAGCACCCGGAGTTGGAGCTAAACGTTGCTAAGGATCGACATTTAACTTGGATAATTATGGGCTTATCGAGGTGAAAGTACTAAGAGTAGCGTATTCTACTCGAGGAGTGGAAAGGGCTAGCAAGGTTGTAGTACTTGGAGCTTTTTGCTTATTGTCGATAATCGTCGCGAGGTATGTGAACCTCTTCCTATCTCTTCTAGCATGATATGTGTGTAACTATGTAGTACGGTAGACGTACATGTGTTTAATGTATTTGATTGGTTTGAAACATAAAGTGTTATAACGGCTTTATGGGAAGTTGGTTATAACAGCTTTATGTAGGTAAGAAAATGGGTTGTGGTTTTTAAAAGATAATTGATTTGATTTATAATCGGCTTGGGCGTTATAATAAAACTTGAAGTATTTCAAAAGATTTATGAATCGTTTGAAAGAAGTGTAGTATTGTGCTTTGAAAACTTAAGAGTTATACTAGCTTTATGGGAAGTTAGGTATAACGGCTTAAAAATGGTTTACTGATGTTAGAAGTTAAGAGACTTGATCTTATAAGATAAGAGACTTAACTTATTTGTTTTAATGTGAATGTTTGTGTGAAACCTCATTCGTGAGTAATGAGTACTTGATTTTATTTAAAGGGATAATGTTTTATCGATTTGGAAATCGAATGTGTATCGATGCACCAATGCGGCGTTAATAAAGGAAAATGTATTGAATAATGATGAATTGTATTAAAACCAGTAGAAACCTCCATCTGCATAGAAACTAAGATGAGACAAAATGATATTACATTTTCTAGGTCATGGCTGCTGTAATAAGAATGTTGTAAACAAGAATAACCTACTCTCACGTGCGACATATATTACTCAATTGTTCTAAAAGGAATCAAGTGATTAAGTTTATGAACTATGAAACCATTTGAAAATGAGCTTAAGTAATTGAAACTAGGCAACGGAACTTAGGAAAGAATGTTGTTACTTGATTTTGAAAAGGAATATGGGTTGGTCATTCTAATACTACGTATCGGGTGACTTTTATAAAAGTAATGGATCTCTTTTAAAGAATTTAACGGACGTAGTACTTTAGGTTGAAACCCGACTTTGGCATAAAATGAAGCGTACTTTGAGTGATGTGAAACTTGCCCACGCTTGTGATGATAGCCTTTGTTGTGCAAGTGTGGTGTTTCGTGTTACCGCGTCTCGATAGAGGCGTTGATCGTTGAGGTTTCTTACTGTTCGCCCGGTATTCGGTGGTCGCTCGTCTTGCCGTCTCGTGATCGATTCGGCCTGTATCGTAGTCGCCGTGACTTGCCCGTTCGATATAGTGACGGTTTCGTGATACGACCGGTCCCGGTGGTCCCTCGTATTTGCCGTCGGTGCGTGACCGCCTTGGTATCCGAGTCGGCTCTCGACTTGCCTCGTGACGGCCGTGTTTTGGTTGCATTGTATTATTGGTACGGTCGGATCGTAGTTATACTTGTCTGCACGGTTTATAACACAGTGGGACTCGTGTTCATGTATAATCCTTGGTATTGTTATATCATAAAGCTGGCGGTGAGGAAGAAATTCCACGCACGAGTGATAATTTGGAGCGTGAGTCCTGTCTTGAATCGTTATATGTTATATATCGTAGTTTGGTCATCATACAAGTCTCCTCGCTTTTATATAGACTATTATGATTTCATTTACGTGATTCTGATTTCACATACTTGGTACTGTTATCTTGACCTCCGGGTGCGTTCATCGCAGTAAGTGTACGCCGATCCCGCGTTTAGGATCTCATTTCAGCGTTTTGAAGCTCGTTCCGTCGGAGGCTTATCTTTGGTATGTTACCACAGTCCGTAAGTTCTCATGCGTTGGTATGGGAGCCGTCCCGTCATAGTTGTTGTATAAATCTTAAGTGCATGTAATCGTTGTGGCGGGGTTGTAAAAGGATTAAAGCTCGTGTTTTATGTATACCGAAGGCAACCGCTTTGGTTGCTTCGGTTATTTATTATATCTCTCTCATGTGTAAAGTTTTATTTCCTGGTTTTTCTCGATGTTGTATCACTAGGGTGCCCGGTAAGGCACTGGATGTGCCCGATTTTCGGCGTTACATTAAACCCGCCGTAATCGTGGAGAGCACTCGGTCTTGCAATGTAGACCTAGTTCTTTGACAGGTCGCCCGCCAAACGAGACCTGCCCCGGCCTCTTTGGCCCGAGTCAATATGATCCTCCTCTCTCTATCCTCTATCCTCGCGCATACGCTGCGATCTCGGCAATATTCATACCGTGAAGGGCCACCCTAAGCATGCAAGAATCATACGACGGCCTAGCCTCATCACATAACGATGAACTCTATCCGCCATGTCAGCTACACTGGTGTGCGCATACCTGGCCAAGGAGTCAAACTCCAGGCTGTACTCTCTGATAGTCCTCTCATTCTGCCTCAATGACAAGAACCTATCAACACGGGCTCTCCTCATTTCAGGAGGCAAAAAGTGATCAAGAAAGGCCTCCGTGAACTCATCCCAAACTGTTGGACGAGCACCCACACCTCTCGACAGCTCCCAAGACTCAAACCAGTTCAACGCAATATCGCGTAACCGGTAAGAAGCTAACACAATCGACTCAGATCCGAGGCCCTAAGCACTGCATAGTCCGTCAGAATCGCCGAATAAACTCCTGCGGATCCTCTCCGGACCTTGAACCATAGAACTCGGGTGGACTACAACCCGAAAATCCCGAATCCTCAAACCGGCTCTGGGTTAGCTACTGCTCGCTTGGTCGCCTACCACTATGCTAGTCAAAAGCCCGATATGCTCTCCATAATTCTAAACTCGCCGGCCATGAATCGAGGCTCGGTGCAGGAACCTCGAGCTACGCGCTCGGCCTTCCAATACCGCCGGCGTGGTGAACTCGCGATCCGCCTACTACCTCGGGCATAGTGCTGCGAGTCCTAGTAATCACACGACCCGAACCGGCCGTGGATCGTGTCTTACCTCGCACCCTCGTGATACAACATCGAGAAAATCAGCGGAAATAAAAACATAAACATGAAACAAGAGACATGATAAATAAACAAAGCCAACCAAAATAGCTTGCCTACGTATATATACATAAAACCGAAGCTTATCCTTTTTACAAACTCGCCACAACATTTTCATGCACCTAAGAAGTGATAACAACTATGACGGACAGGGCCCGCCATACCACGAATGTACAAGAACCTCGGACTCAGTGGTAACATACCAAAAGATAAGCCTCCAAGAAACGGGGCTTCCCAATACTGTTCTTGTGATCCTATGGTGAGGATCCACAACCGATGTACCTCTACTGCGGCATGAACGCAGCCCCGGCGTGGTCGATTACAGGTACCAAGTATGTGAAATGAAAAATCAGTAAATGAAATCATAATCACATATAAAACAGAGACATATATGATAACCAAACTATTTCATAACATAAAAGCGATCATGTCAAGTCGACTCACGCTCAAAGTCATCCTCACGCGTGGAACTCCTTCCTCATCGCAGTCTAGGTACAAACCATGTGATACGATAACATGTCTCGGCCCATCTCACGGACCCAAATAGAAACGTGTGGAATACATTCTGTTCATCTCATGAACTCGGTGGTCGGATGGAATACATTTCGGTCCATCCACGTGGACGCGGTAGTCGAGTGAAATACATTCGGTTCATCCACGAACGCGGTGGTCGAGTGAAATACATCCCGCTTCATCCATGAGCAACGGTAGTCGATGAAATACATTCCTGGCTCATCCTACGAGCAGTAGTCGAGTAAAATACATTCTGCACATCATACGCAAACATAGGCAAGTTACACACAACTTAAGGTACTATCATTTTATGCCAAAATCCTGTTCGACCTAAAGTATTACATACATTAACTCTTTTAAAAGATACGTTTCTTTCACAAAAGTCACACAATGTTCGTAGTATAAAATAGAGTGACTATCTTTTAAGTAAACCAAAACACTTCCCTTGTAAAATCAAGTAACACATTATTTTCCAAACGTTCAAGTTTGCCTAATTTCAAATGCTCGCGTTTCTCATTTTCGAAAGGTTTCGTAGTTCATAGTTTTAATCACTTAAGAATATAATTCTCCTTTAAAACAAATTTGAGAAACATATGCCTTATGTGTGAGTAGGTTGTTCTTGTCTATTACAATCTTATAAAAGCAGCCATGATCTAGGAAATGTAATATCATTTTGTCTCATCTTAGCTTCTATGCAGATGGAGGTTTCTACTGGTTTTAATAACAATTAGTCAATACATTTCCTTTATTAACGCTGCAATGGTTTGTTCGATACTTAATCTCATTTCCGAAATCAGTAAAACATTATTCTTTTAAAACCAAACTACTCATTACTCGCGAATGAGGTTTTTACAACATTTTAACAAAATTCATAACAAGTCAAACTAAGTCAAGTCTCTTATCTTTCAAGATCAAGTCTCTTACACACAAGGAGTTAGAGAGAAGTTTCTCTCACTAAGAAAACGCTCTCAACGTTTCCCTTAGTTGCTCCTTAGGTTTCTTCCTCTTCTTCCCCCCCCCCCCCCTTAGTTTTTTCGTTTGACTCATTATGGTTTGATTGTTATTGTCCACAATATGAAAAAGTCTAAACGTTACACACGTTCTAGCAATGATTCAGGAGGTTCAGGCAGTTCGGCTAAAGCTAGAACAAAGAAGAAAAAAAAGAATGGCAGTAGTCCAACAATTGCCGAGAAAATCTTATTAGCAATCTCGGACCTTTCGTGTTGGTTTATGTTACTCCGCACTCGCGCTTTCCTTTAGAAAATGTAGTAGATGATTCTATGCTACAAAGGATACATGAATGGGGCAAAAATATCGAAATTGAAAGCTTGGATATTAGTGAGTTTGAAGCGAGAACTTAGCGGGACCATTGACGCCCTAACGCTACTATGGTGGTCGATCATTCCACGGGCCAATTTGTTGGTAAAGGGTTCATTTCGGAAGAACTAGGCAGTCACTCAAAGATTAGTACCCGACACTACACGGAAATTCTCTCGGGTTTGCGGAAAAGGGTTGAAATCTGGGCGGACATTGCAATTGGTGAAGCAAGACACGATGGCATTCTCTGGTCTAAACCGGTCAGGCGTGGGTCGGTTCTTGGCGGTCGTGCAGGGTTCATGGGTCCAAGAGTAATCATGTATTGTTTGATTCAAAGTCGGTTGAAAGCATTGATGGTACTTCTATCCCAAGAAGTTCAACGCGGATGTCAAGAGAGCAAACTTCAATGCCCGGAAACGATGGGATTACTGCCTGGTCTTGGGTCGAGAAGGCTAAGGCGGGTCACGAGGATAACAATGATACTAGGAATATGCACTCTATGCAAGGATCAAGATCGGATGTGGAATACGAAGGGTTTCTAGCCCCAAGTTTCGAACGTCACAATTGAAGGAAGAGGCGTCAAACTTTAACGCGCGGGTATCAAGTTTACACTCCCAACCGGGCCTTAATGATGGTCCGATTTCCAAGGCGGGCGGGGATAACCTAGGGACATTAACTACCCCGTTTTACAAGGAGCTAAGTCAATGGTGGGTTCCAACGTTTTGATTGAGGTCGAGGCGTCCGCATTTATGAGGCGGTACCAAAACGACTCTCTCATTACTCGGTTCTTTATGATGGTATTAGTTCCAAGACGGATCAGGGGGATAATCTAGGGGCATTGAATACTCACGTTACACGAAGAGCCAAGTCAATTGTGAGAAACAAAGCTATTTCTTTGTCGAGGCCTAGGAACTCCACAACCATCAATATTACGAGTAGAAAGGGCGTTGAATGTGGCGGGTATCAATGACTCTCTAATAACTCGGGACTTTATGATGGTCTTGGTTCCAAGACGGATCAGGGGGACAATCTAGGGGCATTGACTACTCACGTTACACGAAGAGCCAAGTCAATTGTGAGAAACAAAGCTATTTCTATGTCCAGGAGCCTAGGAACTCCATAACCATCAATGATGCAAGAGCCGAGGGTCAACATTAAATGAGACGGCATTCAAAGTGCCTTCTCGTGATTCAAGTCTACAACCCGCATTTCTTTAAGTGTCACCAATGAAGCCTTCCCTACTTTAGCTAGTTTGCTAAGTGGAGCCAATCTCAAGAATCACAACACTCCTTTCGTCTTTAACTTCCTGATTCGAGTAGAGTCCTAAACTTCCCCTCTCTCATCTAATACCACTTCACTACTTCTGAATTTCACAACACCACACCCTTCTATCTCCTCTTCCTTCTATTCCTTCGAAAACCAACACAAATTCCTACCCTCCCAAATGGCACGAAATCATCTCTTCTATCATGCCCAAGCTCACTCCCTTCTACCCTTCCCCCTCTGCCTATACCTCCAGATATACCTCCCAATGATTTACACACTAATGCACCTTCTAAACCACATCATTTCCCTACCACGGCCACAACTCACAACAATCTTCCCCAAACCATGGCAAAGGTCCTTCCCTCCTAAAAGACTTATGTTGAGTCTTTGCGGGAACTAGGATTGAGGCAAAAGGTATGAAGTTACAATTTATTGAACAACAAGGAGGAAGTAAATATAGATCTTTGAGGATGAAGTTCCTTTCATAGAAACTTGGGGCTATTGCCTAATAGGTTGCTTCACGGTCCTTTCGGGAAGAGAAGCATGAATACGATTGTGAAAGGATGGGAGTTAAATGCCGATTATACCATATGGCAAAGGTGGGGATGTTCAAATTCATGACGGAGGAAGAGCGCACTAATGTACTTCACGGAGGCCCTTATATGGTCTACTGGAAAACCATGATGCTCAAGGCTATCAATAAAGGAGTTCTTATAACGGATGATTTGTTTATGGACATTCCTATTTGGGTCACTTTCGGACATTCCCTTTCTATTTGGAGTGCAGGGCCTTAGTAAGATTGCTTCACGTGTAGGAAAACCTCTTTACACCGACCATATACTAAGGAAAGGTCTAAAATGAACTATGCAAGAGTTAGTGGAAGTGGATGTTAGCAAGGAGCCGATAATGGACTTTGTCGTCAATCTCCGATAACGAAAAATATACTCAAAGGGTAAACTATGAGAATTACGGACTTTTGCTATCATTGTGCGGCTTTTGGACACAACCACTTGAAGTGTAGGAAGCTGAGGGATGATGTCAACATTGAAGAAGCTCCAATAACGTGCAATACTGAGGTCCCCCCTAACAACAGGGATGATTCTATTCATTTGAAGGCCAACAAAGTGCAGGTGGAACCAACCCTCCCCTCATCCACCAACTTCTCAACATCCCGTAGATGCGATAACTTGATGGACATTGAAGAAATCTGCGCACAACACCTCCGGTACCGGAAGCTTGGGAGAAGTATCACGTCGCGGGTCCTCCTGTTTTGGGTCATTCTGGCCCACCATGTTTGCGGGATTCTCTAGCAAAGTCCTCACTGCCTAATTCTCACAATGGCAGTACACAACATGTTAGGATGAGGGGTGAGTCAAAACATTCTGATTCTGAGATGCCTATGAACCCGCCACCGTTGGATGAAGTTACATTCAACGGTGCTACGGAAAAGGCTCGGCAGGTCAAGTAACGTTAACTTTGAACGCGGGAACATAGCTTGGATGGTACACAAGTTATGGCTTCCAGCAACAATGATGATGGATGGCAAGAGGTTTTGTCCAAAAGAATGGGCCAAAAGCGATGGGAAGCGGCGACTAAGCGCGGAGTGCTAATAAAACCTCCTTTGTTTCTTATGAAAATACTTTGTTGGAATGTCCGTGGTCTTTGCGGACAAAGGGATAGGGCTGCCACGCAAGCTCTAGTGTGTAGTATCACAAAAACAACATGATGCGGCTATGATTTGTCTATTGGAAACTAAGCTATCTCAACCAGGACAGTCTTTCTCTACTCAAAGATTCAAAGCATGGAAGTTTTGCTCAAATTTGGAATTCATTGGAGGCGGTAGAATGCTATTACTTTGGGATCCATCCAGGGTTTGTTGCGAAGTTCTTGGTATGGACTCTCAGCATATCCATGTCCAGGCAAGTTGCAATATAACACAAGTGTCCTTCCTTGCCACATTTGTGTACCCGGTTTATAGCATCTCGGATAGAAGGATGCTTTGGCATCACCTTTCTCACAGGCGTTGGCATCAATAAGCCTTGGATGATTATGGGAGATTTCAACACTTCTGCAACCCTAATGATAAGGTGGGGGGTCCTCCTCTCACGCCTTATGCACTTAGGGATCTTGGAGATTTCAGGAATTCTCATGGACTAGAAGACGCTCCTTCATCCGGTTCCTTCTACACTTGGACGAATGGTTCGATTTGGTCTAAGCTTGATAGAGTGTTGATGAATCAAAATTGGAGTGATTTGACCTTAGAATGCAAGGCCAATTTCATGCCTATGGAGCCTGTCTCGGACCACTGTCCTGTGATAGCCACGATTATTGCATCCTATAATGTTGGGAAACGCCCTTTCAAGTTCATGAATATGTGGCTTTCTCACCTGACCTTTGAGAACATTATGACTTCATGTTGGAGACAAGACATATAAGTCTCGCTCAATTCGCCCTTGCCTCCAAATTGAAAGCCTCAAGCAACCTTTAAGGGCTTTGAACATAAGTGACTTTGGAGGTATCGAACAAAGAGCAAAAAGGGCAAACATAGAGTTCAAGGAGGCTATCAATGCACACATGGAAAATCCCTTTGATGAGGAGCTTAAAGCCAAGGTTAAGTCCTCAAGAGCTGTGAGCAAACACCTTCATGGAAGTGAAAGACACTTCATAAAGCGAAGTCAACGAAGCACTTGATTGGAAGTGATAAATGTTAAAAATAATTTCATAGTTTGATCAAAAGGAGCAATGTCAGGAACTCCATTAACTTTCTTGTTAAAGCTAATGGTACTATCACTACATCACCAGAAGAAGTCAGGAAGTTGCTTGTTGAATTTTACAAGGATCTATTAAGTACTTCAGACCCACTACCAACTTTGATCTGATGTGTTCAACTATGGCCCAAAGTGAGTGAAGAAGAGAGATTACGACTTTTGCATTTCATCACCCCAAAGGAGATTTGGGAAGCACTCTCGATATAGGCAATGACAAGGCACTGGACCTGGATGGTTATACTTTTGCCTTCCAAGAATAGATGGAAAGATGTGGGCCACGATGTTGTAAGATGTGTCCAAGAGTTCTTCTCATCGGAGTTCTTTTGAAGCGTGTTAATCATACCATCATTACCCTGCTACCAAAAGCGACCATGATCCCAAGGTAAATGATTTGTGCCCATCGGATTGACTAATGTGATCTATAAGATCATCACAAAGATTCTAGCTAACGAGAATGGCATTGATCCTTCCTTCTCTCATTGACAAATCCCGGGGCTTTTGTGAAAGGAAGAAACATGATGGACAACGTATATGTGGCACAAGAGCTTGTGAGAGGATTTAATAGAGCGAATCTCACCAAGATGTATGCTTATGGTGGACCTTCGTAAAGCATTCGATCTGATCTCTTGGAGCTTCCTCGAATTGGTACTAAGAAGTCTAAAATTTCAGACAGATTTACAAGATGGATCATGGAATGTGTTAGCTCAACCTCCTTCTCCTTTCTATCAATGGTGAGCTACATGGATACTTCAAAGGAAAGCGCGGCCTAAGACAAGGTGATCCTATGTCCCTACTCTCTTTATCTTGTGCATGGAATACCTCTCAAGGTCGCTTAAAATGAAGGCCGAGGCAAGAGCTTTCTCATATTTTCCAAAGTGTAAGAAATTGGGCATTACTTATCTGGCATTCGCGGATGACCTCATGCTTTTGCCAAAGGAGATATATCTTCATTGGGATTCTTATGGATTGTGCGGAAGAGTTGGAGGCTGCCGCAGGATTAACTCTTAACCCCGCTAAATCCTGGGTCTACTTAGCGGGACTGCATTCTGATTCGGGACTTGATATTGACGAGTGGGTTTCGCCATTGGTAGCTATCCCAGATGCGATACTTGGGGATCCCTTTGTCCCCAATTTGGTCTCGGTGGATCAATTTGCCCCATTCACTAGTGCTATTTCGAATTACATTCGTAAATGGGGCACCACACTTTCTTATCTTTGGTAGTGGAACTAATCAGTCGGTCGTCGAGGGTTGAGAGCTTTTGGTTCCGGCACTTCCTATCCCGCCACTATTATCAACAAGGTAAGGTCTGCTTGTATTCAATTCTTATGGAAACCACCAAGAGTTGCTTGGGATATCATTTGTCTGCCTCAAACTGAAGGTGGCTTGGGTCTTATGAACATCAAGGAATGGAATCATGCCCGCTATCCAGACGATTTGGCAAACTCACGGAAGCCGATTCTCATGGGTCCAATGGATCAATAGTCACTATTTGAGAGATATTACAATTTGGGACTACGAGGCACGCCCTAGGGACTCCTTTATTAAAAAAGATTTGTGGGATTCGCGACAAATTTGTTTCTATCTTTGGTAGCCATGGTGATGCTATTGTGGCTTTACAAAATGTTGTGCCAACGGTATATTTGATTCAAGCCTCAGATATGATATCTTGCGCACTCCAAGCTAAAAAGCCTTGGATGTCACAAATTTGGAAAGGATTCATTCCTCCCAAATTCTCTTTTACTATGTGGCTAAATTGCGAGGCGGTTAGCTACAAAGGATACTCTATCATTTCTCAATTTGGAGGATAAATCTTGCGGATTCTGCAAGCAAGCTAATGAAACAAAGGAACACCTCTTCTTTGGCCCCTATACACACATGATTTGGAAGAGCATAAAAGATTGGTTGGGTATTAGAAGAGAGATGACAACTGTTGAAAGCTCCCTTAAATGGATTAAGAAAGAACACCGCGGGACAAGCATCCGAGCCAAAGCTATTTTGCTTACTTTTTGCATAATGGTTTATGAGATTTGGAGGGCAAGAAACACAATGCTCTTTGAAGGCACAAGCTTGCCGGCAGAAGAGGTCATTGCAAGAATCAAAACAACATCTTATAGAGTTCTCTATGATTTTATCCCCTCTTGTAGTGGCACCTTTTGAGTGACCACCCCTCCCCTCTATCTATTCTTGTTTGCATTACGTTGAGGCTTGAGATACCTCAACGACTGATTGTAGCCACTTCCTTTTCATTATTAGTAATAATATTTGCATTTACATAAAAAAAAAAGATCAAGTCTCTTAACTTTCAAAATCAAGTCGTGTATAAGTCAAGTCTCTTATCTTTCAAGATCAAGTCTCTTAACTTTCTACAATCAATAAACCATTCTTTTACCTACATAAAATCGTTATAACTAACTTCCCATAAAACTATTATAACACCCTATGTTTTAAACCAACCAAATCACTTAGCACATGTACGTCTACCGTACTACATAGTTCACAACAATCATGATAGAAAAGATAGGAAGAGGTTCACATACCTCGCGACGATTATCGACGAATAGCAAAACGCTCCAAGTACTTCAACCCGTCGGCTACTCCTTAAGCCAAGTAGATCACGCCACACGTAGTACTCCACTCCTAAAACGGTCATAATACTTTTATCAAACCTTTCTCACCATTGAAGACTTATACCAATAAAAAGCCCTCTAATTCTACGGAAAATTCGCAAGACTTCCGTTTTTACTCACTTTTCCATCTTTTCCAAGGCGAATAACCGTAATATATATACTATATATATATATAAGGCGTAATAATTAAACAACATAAAAGGGATTACACGCCCAAACGGTAACGGGTTTACTATCACGCCCATAATAACAATAAGTAAAAGAAGGGGATTACGCGTCCAACCGTGCGGTTTACTATCACGCCTTCAGAATAATACAATAATTAAAAGGGATCACACGCTAACGGAGCGATTGAACAATCTTCCCCAATGTAAATGTAACATACGGTCCAAAGTATCAATACAAATACGTCCAAAGTAAATACGGTCAAAGTAAATACAGTACCCAAAGTAAATCTGATCCTTAAGTTGGGGTCGCCTTGGCCAACTTTGTCCATTTTACTTATCCAATTACTTCATTAGTCATCCAACTTATATTCCATCTTAATATAAGTTATAGTTACTTTGTTAATTACTTCTTCACAAGTAAGATACGTTTTTACCATTTTAATGGCAAACGGCCAATCCTTTCTTTTAACAAGTTAACAAGATCCAACTCTTCCAAACTTTACTCCATATATTATATACTCCATAATATACTTATAATATATGTATAATGACCAATTCACAAAGAGGTTAAGGTTTACTACCTCAAATAGCCCAAAATTATCCAAGAACTTAATGTCGCTCCAAGCAAGTCTTAGCTCCAAATCTTTACGTTCCAATCCGCTACAAGCAACCCATAGAAGCTCCTAACCAACTTCTCTTCAAGAACTAACTCAAAAGTGAAGAACACTTAGGGTTTCCAACTAGTAAGTTTCGCAAGGCATGAACAATAGGTTAGGGGTGTGAAATCTTTTCCAACTCTTGGTACACAATCTTCCTAACACCTTAGGGAAGAACACTTGAGAGTTTAAGAATTGTTGGACAAATTTAGGTCAAGAAATGGGCTAAAAAAACGAGAGCAAGGTCAAGGGAGAAGGGAGGGAATTTCTTGTCTTGAAATGGTTAAGTGTGGAAGTTTTCATCAACTAAGGGTGCATATATAGGACAACCAAGGGCTAGGATGAAGGCAAGTGTGTGGTTGAGATTGGGGACAAGTGTGTGTGGGTCCCACAAGCCACTTGTCCACACAAAATATCTAGCAAGACTTGGCCACTTGTCCACACAAAATATCTAGCAAGACAAGGCCACTTGTCTTGCCACTTGTTAGCAAATTTCGGCCATGAGGCCACCTAGGGGGTGACACGTGTCGCCCTCCTATTCGTCCAAAATATTTCATCTTCCGAAAATATCCATAAAGGCCAAAATCTCGAAAACAAAGTGGGCCCCACAAAACCGTAAATTCCTCCCGTGGGCCCCACGTGACCAATTCCGGAAATAAAATTCCATAATTCTCTAATATTCCACGAAGTCCAAATACCAAATCTGCGAAACCAATTCCCAATAACTAACCTTTTCTTCACAAAAACGGAAACTTTTAGTCGAAAAATCACATCTTTCTTTCTTTCCAAAATTTCTGTCGTATTCTCGCACATACATCCTCACCTATATACCCTGGAACTACGGGGTATAACATTCTTCCCCCCTTAGAAACATTCGTCCCGAATGTTCATTCTAAGTCTCCAAACGTACTTGTGTCGGTATAGTCTTCACTACTATACTTACAAACCGATCACGCCACCAATGTCGAGAATATAACATATGCGCAAAACTCAAATCCAAGCCAACGAGGAATCATTTCTAATCTCACGCGGCTCCACTAGCTTCAATTTACTCTAAGGCCATTCCGGCCTTCACGATATACTCGTGCGATGGTTACCTAAACTTGGGTCTAGCACCTCGTGACCTACCACCGGACCACCTCGGCCCGCTCCTCACGGGCTGCGGGTTGACCGCAAATGGCCCTCAACCCGACCCTAAACGCGCCAACTCTTGTTCCCGATCCGAACAATCTTACAAATTCACGTCATGAAAGCTACCACTTCCATCTCACACTACCCATGTAATTATCCCACAATATTTCCCCGCATACCAAGTCGACAAAGACCAACCGTAAAATCACCCACTCAAGACGGCCTCGCCTCTAAGGTCTCCATGTATAAAACTCTAAGGTTCACACTTTCCATGCCCCCACTTATCCTTCCAACTAACCATGTTTTCTAACTTACAAATAACACAACGCTATCGTACATAGCACACAATAATAAGATCATCATATCGCGCAAACAAAACTCTGAGGGTTAAGGATATACTGTATCTACCGCTTCACTCTAATCATAGGCCCGCCTGCAGGCGCATAGGCTAGAAGGCGATGAACCTACCACCGATCCGTGGCTGCGTCATCTTGCGGTACCCTCCTATAAGCACATTCTCTCGTCACATGGCCGACGGCCGCAGTGAAACAAGCGCGATAAAGACGACATTCCGGGATGGCGCACCGCATCGTGCACCGAGGGGACATGAATCCTGCCGCTAGAACTCACGTATATCGTGAACCGGAAGCCACTGGAGCTCACGACCGGCTCGAATACCCGAACGCCCCGAAGGCGCGGAGGACCACTGCATCTTGGCGAAGGTGCATAACTAGCTCGCCCGAGGTGGTCCGCCGCAAGTTACCAAAGGACCTGCATTACGGCCTTCTGCTGATCCTGGTCATTCCGTCGACCTCTCTGTGCCTCACATCCAAGTGCATGAGCCTGCATCCGGGCAATGTCCGATCAAGAGCTACACCCGAACAAGCCTCTGCCAAGTAATCATCGAGCCCGGTGACGTAGCGGTGCACTCTGTCCTCCATATCGGTCACTAAGGCGGGGACATACCGAGCCAACGAGTCAAACTCCACGTTGTACTCCCTAACCGTACGCCCGGTCTGCCTTAACGTCAAAAATCTGTCGGCCCGAGCCCTCCTCATCTGTGGAGGCAAGAAATGTGCAAGAAATGCCCTTGAGAACTCGCCCCAAACTGCTGGGAGCGCATGTTCCCCTCGGGACAGTTCCCATGAATCAAACCAGTCGACTGCAGTATCACGCAGCTGATGCGAACCCAATACCACCGACTCTGCCTCTGAGACTCTGATCACTCTCATGATCCGCTGTAGCTGTCGGATAAACTCCTGAGGGTCATCCTCAGCTCTCGATCCATAGAACACTGGCGGGCTACAACTCAGAAAGTCCCGTAGTCTCAGCTATGCGCTCGGGGTGAACTACGGGTGCTCGGGGTGAGGCTGCTGATCCGGCCTCTCCTCATATCGGCCACGACCTCGCGAATGGCGCCATCTCCTTGTACCCCATCTCATCTGCTCCAGGCTGTGGGACTGGAGGCTCAGGTACTGTAGTCTCAGCAGCCACTGCTGCGGCTCTAAACTCTGCCGGCGCTGGCGGCGTCGCAAAACTCGCCGTCGGAAGCACTATCTCAGGTAACGACTGGGCCTCTGCCCCGGTAACCCTCCGTGCTCTACTCACAGCTCCCTCGGCTGCCTTGCCGCCGGGCCCGATTGCCTTGCGTGGAGGCATAACTGGCACATAAGAATACGTCAGAGGGAGTCCAACTGACAACACAGCTCTAAGGCACGATCTCAGAATGAGAAGAATGGAAACCAATCCTAAATGTCCTGCAGCCTCCTGATTATAGATGTGGTGCACAACACACCGATAATCAAGACTCTACTAGACACGGTCTGTAGACACTTTCCGAGGACTAACTGCTCTGATACCACTTTGTCACTTTGTCGCGAGCCTTGCTCCGACGACCCAACAAATGGTGCGGGCTGCGATCCTCGAGGCACGCCTACGGCCCTTCTCGTGATGTGCCATCTGAGAGCCACGGTTGGGTCTGTTTCGTGGTAGAGGCTCGCCTCTTTATACGCCTTTCGGCCGAAGGAGCATGCAACAGTACCAAGTATGTGGCGAAAAATCAGTAAATGAAATCATAACGATCTATATAAAGCAGGAGACATGTATGATAACCAAACTACATTTCATAACATAAAAGCGGTCATGTCAAGTCAGGGACTCACGCCCTCAAAGTCCTCCCTCATGCCCGTGGAACTCCTTCCTCACTGCCGGCAGTCTAGGTACTAACCATGTGATACGTATAACATGTCTCGGCCCATCTCATGGACCCGGTATAGAAACGTGTGGAATACATTCGGCTCATCTCACGAACTTCGGTAGTCGGATGGAATACATTTCCGGTCCATCCACGTGGGCCGGTAGTCGAGTGAAATACATTCCGGTTCATCCTATGAACGCGGTAGTCGAGTGAAATACATTCCCGCTTCATCCATGAACGCGGTAGTGAGTGAAATACATTCGGTTCATCCCATGAACGCGGTAGTCGGGTGAAATACATTCGGTTCATCCTGAACCGTAGTCGAGTAAAATACGAGACTTGCACAACAAGGCTATCACACACGCAAACATAGGCAAGTTACACACAACTTAAGGTACTATCATTTTATGCCAAAATCCGGTTCGACCTCTAAAGTATTACATACATTAACTCTTTTAAACAGGTACGTTTCTTTCACTAAAGTCACACAATGTTCGTCGTATAAAATAGAGTGACTATCTTTTAAGTAAACCAAAACACTTCCCTTGTAAAATCAAGTAACACATTATTTTCCAAACGTTCAAGTTTGCCTAATTTCAAATGCTCGCGTTTCTCATTTTGAAAGGTTTCAGTAGTTCATAGTTTTAATCACTTAAGAATATAATTCTCCTTTAAAACAAATTTGAGAAACATATGCCTTATGTGTGAGTAGGTTGTTCTTGTCTATTACAATCTTATAAGCGACCATGATCTAGGAAATGTAATATCATTTTGTCTCATCTTAGCTTCATGCAGATGGAGGTTTCTCTGGTTTTAATAACAATTAGTCAATACATTTCCTTTATTAACGCTGCAATGGTTTGTTCGATACTTAATCTCATTTCAAATCAGGAAAACATTATTCTTTTAAAACCAACTACTCATTACTCGCGAATGAGGTTTTTACAACATTTTAACAAAATTCATAACAAGTCAAACTAAGTCAAGTCTCTTATCTTTCAAGATCAAGTCTCTTAACTTTCAAAATCAAGTCGTATAAGTCAAGTCTCTTATCTTTCAAGATCAAGTCTCTTAACTTTCTACAATCAATAAACCATTCTTTTACCTACATAAAGTCGTTATAACTAACTTCCCATAAAACTATTATAACACCCTATGTTTTAAACCAACCAAATCACTTAGCACATGTACGTCTACCGTACTACATAGTTCACAACAATCATGCTAGAAAAGATAGGAAGAGGTTCACATACCTCGCGACGATTATCGACGAATAGCAAAATGCTCAGTACTTCAACCCGTCGGCTACTCCTTAAGCCAAGTAGATCACGCCACACGTAGTACTCCACTCCTAAAACGGTCATAATACTTTTATCAAACCTTTCTCACCATTGAAGACTTATACCAATAAAAAGCCCTCTAATTCTACGGAAAATTCGCAAAGACTTCCCCGTTTTACTCACTTTTCCATCTTTTCCAAGGCGAATAACCGTAATATATATACTATATATATATATAAGGCGTAATAATTAAACAACATAAAGAAGGGGATTACACGCCCAAACGGTAACGCGGTTTACTATCACGCCTCCATAATAACAATAAGTAAAAGAAGGGGATTACGCGCCCAACAGGTAACGCGGTTTACTATCACGCCTTCGTAACAATACAATAATTAAAAAAGGGATCACACGCCCAAACGGGCGATTGAACAATCTTCCCTTAACGAAATGTAAATATAGTCCAAAGTAACATCTGTCCAAAGTAAATACATCTGATCCAAGTAAATCTGATCCAAAGTAAATACTGATCCTTAAGTAAATACACCAAAGTAATCTGATCAAAGTAAATACAAATTAAGTTGGGGTCCTTGGCCAACTTTGTCCATTTTACTTATCCAATTACTTCATTAGTCATCCAACTTATATTCCATCTTAATATAAGTTATAGTTACTTTGTTAATTACTTCTTCACAAGTAAGATACGTTTTTACCATTTTAATGGCAAACGGCCAATCCTTTCTTTTAACAAGTTAACAAGATCCAACTCTTCCAAACTTTACTCCATATATTATATACTCCATAATATACTTATAATATATGTATAATGACCAATTCACAAAGAGGTTAAGGTTTACTACCTCAAATAGCCCAAAATTATCCAAGAACTTAATGTCGCTCCAAGCAAGTCTTAGCTCCAAATCTTTACGTTCCAATCCGCTACAAGCAACCCATATAAGCTCCTAACCAACTTCTCTTCAAGAACCAACTCCAAAAAGTGAAGAACACTTAGGGTTTCCAACTAGTAAGTTTCGGCCAAGGCATGAACAATAGGTTAGGGGTGTGAAATCTTTTCCAACTCTTGGTACACAATCTTCCTAACACCTTAGGGAAGAACACTTGAGAGTTTAAGAATTGTTGGACAAATTTAGGTCAAGAAATGGGCTAAAAAACGAGAGCAAGGTCAAGGGAGAAGGGAGGGAATTTCTTGTCTTGAAATGGTTAAGTGTGGAAGTTTTCATCAACTAAGGGTGCATATATAGGACAACCAAGGGCTAGGATGAAGGCAAGTGTGTGGTTGAGATTGGGGACAAGTGTGTGTGGGTCCCACAAGCCACTTGTCCACACAAAATATCTAGCAAGACTTGGCCACTTGTCCACACAAAATATCTAGCAAGACAAGGCCACTTGTCTTGCCACTTGTTAGCAAATTTCGGCCATGAGGCCACCTAGGGGGGTGACACGTGTCGCCCTCCTATTCGTCCAAAATATTTCATCTTCCGAAAATATCCATAAAGGCCAAAATCTCGAAAACAAAGTGGGCCCCACAAAACCGTAAATTCCTCCCGTGGGCCCCACGTGACCAATTCCGGAAATAAAATTCCATAATTCTCTAATATTCCACGAAGTCCAAATACCAAATCTGGGAATCCAATTCCCATTAACGAACCTTTTTCTTCACAAAAACCGGAAACTTTTCCGTCGAAAAATCACATCTTTCTTTCTTTCCAAAATTTCTGTCGTATTCTCGCACATACATCCTCACCTATATACCCTGGAACTACGGGGTATAACAGTAACCCTCTGCGTACCACTAGCAGCTCTTGCTGCTGCCTTGCCCTTCTGGGCCCTGGTCGCCTTCCGTGGAGGCATAACTGTTACACAAGAATAGGTCAGAGAGGATTCAACCTACTATGACAGCTCTACTGCACGATCTCAAAGAGAGAAGAATGGAAACCAATCCTAAATGTCCTGCAGCATCATGATTATAGATGTGGTGCACAACACACCGATAATCAAGACTCTACTAGACACGGTCTGTAGACACTTTCCGAGGACTAACTGCTCTGATACCACTTTTGTCACGACGCGACCGGGCGCGGCGGTGCCCTACCTGGGCACCCTTACAGGTATACATCAGAGATAATCAGCGGAACATACATGAAACTTATAAAATAAAACAACAGAAGTAAAACAACAGGTTAGCCGATAGGGCTACCTTCCTGGACATGTATATATATATACAACCGAAGAAGTTGTCTCATTTCCTTTACAAACTGACCCACAATATGTGACTACAGGCCTCTAAGAGTTTTAACATAACAACAGTGGCGGGACAGGGCCCCGCCATACCCCTGAATATACATAAACTACTATAATCTTCAAGTAAGTAACATGCAACTATTCTAAATACGACCTAATTGTAATCCAACTTCAAATGGCTAATATGTCATTTCGGATTTTAGGCTACAACAATCCATAATACTTATAAAACTTCAACACATATACTTCATGCTAGTAAAATGTAAGGCTAACAACAATATATAATCTTGTAACATTTTAAGAGAACAAGATTGTTACCTCAACGAGTCTTAATCCAACTTCAAATCCAAAGTCGCTCCTTAGCAACTTAGGGCCTCTTCTTGACACTTCAATCCGCCCCTTGAGACCCTTAGAATATCACAAACAACTTCCCTTAAATCTTCCAATCAAAACCTAGAAAAGCAACTAGGTTTTCACCTTGCGACTAATACGAAAACGCTAATTTTCCGGGATCTTTCTATTGAGATACCCTTACAATACCCTCATGAACCTTGGTTTAAAGTGTGGAGCTTAAAGAACAACAAACGAATTTTTTTTTCTTTTTAAAACCATGAACCCGAGAGCTTGCAATGGCAAGAACAAGTTTCTTGAAAATTTGGCTAAGTGTGGGAGCTTGTCTTGCTAGTAGTGATACTATAAAGAAACATGGAGGGTCAAGATTAAAACAAATGTGTGGTTTGGATGCATCATTTTTAAATATCAAGCTAAGTGGTCCCATTGACCAAGTCAATATTATCAAGCTCCTCAACTTGCAAGACTTTGTCATCCTAGCAATGGCCAAATGACACTTTTAGCCATGCTATTTTCGTCCAAGGCTACTTAAGGGGGGTGACACGTGTCGCCCTCCCATTCGTCACAATATTTAATTTTTCGACAATTCCATAATTCCGATAAATTTTTACAAGTCTATAATCTTAACATTTGGGATTCTCACGTACGTTCTTAAAACATGTCCTGTAAATACGGGGTGTAACATTCTTCCCCCCTTAGAAACATTCGTCCCCGAATGTTCTTTCGGAGTCAAACTTATAATTAGCGACATAGTTTCCTTTTACCACCCCGACATACCAATAATGCCACACATGGCCCTAATACCTCGCACACGCATATCCGTCCATCATAAGCCCAAAAGAGATTATCTTTTCGTACTTTCAACTCCTTCTAGAATATACATAGTCTCAATATAATATGTTCATGACACTTAAACATACCACAACTTTATCATGCATACAAGTTTCTAAAGGGCCAAAGACATACCTGAAATCATATAGGCGGTTCAAAGGACGCTAAAGCTGGAACTCCACGACCTGCTGCCACGGCACTGTCGGTGCATGAACCTCTGCCTAGCTATTGAAGGCGAAGAACCATGAATCGATCCAAAGAGACTGTTGTCCCACCAGACCTCTATAAGGACACTCTCTTAACATATGGCCTAGATGACCACAAGAAAAATAAGCACCCGTACCGGCGCGACATACCCCAGAATGGAACCTACCATACTGGGCGTATTGAGGCAAAGGTGGCCTCGACTGATTGGAACCCCCATCTCCCTGAGACTCTGAAGCTCTAGAGACCTGACCGGCCCCTGCATTCCCGGGGTTGTAAAACCCCCCGCCGGAAAAAGCGTGGAGGAGCACTCGGTCGGGCCGCAATGTAGACCTAGTCTGCCGACAGTCCGCCTCGAAATCGCCTCGAGACCTGCTTGTCCCGGCCTCTTGGTGGCTCGAGTCAATATGATCCTCCTCTCTATCCTCTATCCCCGCGCATACGCCGCATCTCCGGCAATATTCATACCGGTGAAGGGCCACCCCAAGCATGCAGATAATTATATGGCCAGTCTAGCCCCATCACATAACGATGAACTCTATCCGCCATGTCGCATACAATGGTGTGCGATACCGCCAAGGAGTCAAACTCAGTGTACTCTCGATAGTCCTCTCATTACGCCTCAATGACAAGAACCTATCAACACGGGCTCTCCTCATTTCGGGAGGCAAAAAGTGATCAAGAAAGGCCTCAGTGAACTCATCCCAAAGCTGTTGGACGAGCACCCACATCTCGACGACTCCAAGACTCAAACCAGTTCAACGCAATATCGCGTAACCGGTAAGAAGCTAACACAACTGACTCTGTATCCGAGGCCCTAAGCACCTGCATAGTCCGCTGTAACTGCCGAATAAACTCCTGCGGATCCTCCTCAGACCTTGAACCATAGAACTCGGGTGGACTACAACCCAGAAAATCCCGAATCCTCAAACTGTCGGCTCTAAGGTTAGCTACCTGCTCCTGTCGGTGCTGCCCTACCACTATGCTAGTCAAAAGCCTGATATGCTCTCCATAATCTCTAAACTCTGCCCCCGGCTGCGGAACTGGAGGCTCGGGTACCGGAACCTGGAGCTCTGCGCCTCGGCTCTCCCAATACGCCGGCGTGGCGAACTCGTCGATCCGCCTACTACCTCGTGCATAGTGCGTGCCGTGTCTGGTAACCCTCGTGTACCACTAGCAGCTCCGCCGCTGCCTTGCCTCGGGCCACAGCCGCCCGTGGAGGCATAATCATTACACAAGAATAGGTCGGAGAGGATTCAACCTACTATGACGACTCTCATGCACGATCTCAAAGAGAAGAATGAAACCAATCCTAAATGTCCTGCAGCCTCATGATTAAAGATGTGGTGCACAACACACCGATAATCAAGACTCTACTAGACACTGTCTGTGGACACTTTCCGAGGACTAACTGCTCTGATACCACTTTTGTCACGACGCGACCGGGCCGCGGCGGTGCCATACACGGCACCCTTACAGGTATACATCAGAGATAATCAGCGAAACATACATGAAAATTATAAAATAAAACAACAGAAGTAAAACAACAGGTTAGCTGATAGGGCTACCTTCCTGGACATGTATATATAGATACAACCGAAGAAGTTGCCTCATTTCCTTTACAAACTGACCCACAATATGTGACTACAGACCTCTAAGGGTTTTAACATAACAACAGTGGACAGGGCCCCGCCATACCCCTGAATATACAACCTCAGGGAAAACCGTATCAAGAGATAAGCCTCCGGAGCAAATGGAGTGTTATACCCCGTATTTCCAGAGTATGTACGTGAGGACGTACGTACAAAAGTTTAGGCCTTAAGTTAGGCTAGGAACGAAAATATTTGTGCACAACTACCAAAAAGAATTGTTTTCCGACGAAACGTTTTCCAAACTTTGCGAAGGGAAAATTACGGTTGTAACGTTGATTATTTTTGCGGATTTTTCCGAGAGATGAAATATTTTGGACCAACGGGAGGGTGACATGTGTCACCCTCAAAGTGGACGGCATTGTGGGCTCTTGTTGGACGATTTCTAGTCAAGGGGTTGGTAGGATATTTTGTGATATTTTGGTGGTAGATGGATAAGGTACACTTGCCCAAATCCTCACCCTACACTTGCCCACCACTTGTCTTAATCTTGGCCATTGATTGGCCTATAAATACCCCCCTTTGTTGAAGACTTCTTCATCCACAACACAACTTTCTAAGTCTTGAAAAACCCTTCCCCCTCTTGTAGAAGCTCTCGTCCAAAGAGCTCCCCCTCCCCTCGAAGGCCTTGCAAACACCCTCCTAGTGGTGTTGGTCGAGACATACCCCCCCCTTGCCTAGTTGTTCTCGTAAAATACCCCCCCCTCTTGGTAGAAAATACTCTCCAAGTATTGTTACTATTCCAAAATACCTTAGCCTTATACCTTGTAGTATTCCAAAGTTACCTCTAGAGCAGGAAATACTACCTTATGTCCTTTTAGTCTCAAAACAAAACCCTAAGGAAAATCTTCATAGTTGGTTGAAGTGCTAAGTAGAAGTTGTTCGGGAACTTCTAAGAGTTGTTTGGAGCGGGTTGGAGCGCCCAGAGTAGGAGCTAAACGTTGCTCAGGATCGACATTTAAACTTGGATAATTTTGGGCTTATCGGGGTAAATACTCTTGACCTTCTATTGTAATTAGAGTTTGCATACTGTTGAAGTATAAGAATTAAGTATAAGTTATATACAAGGAAGGTATATAAGAAGGAATTGAAGTACTTACATAGGATTTGTATTTACAGAGACTTGTGAAGTTTGTGGGTAGGAAGTCACGCCCAATTTTCCGTAAAATCTTGTATCTAGATTTATTCTACCGAGTAGTCTAGACATTGATAGACTTGTATAACCGTTATAGGTTGAAGTACTGCGAGTAGCGTATTCTACTCGAAGGGTGGAAAAGGCTAGCCGGGTTATAGCGGTGGAGCGTTTTGCTAATAGTCGATAATCGTCGCGAGGTATGTGATTCTTCCTATCCTCTTGAGCATGATATTTTAAAAGAATATATATAGTACGGTAGACGTACGTGTGTTAACTGAACGTGGTTTTACTCCGATGTCTTTTGACTTGAGTTTAAATAATAAGAATCTTGAAGTATTTCAAAAGAATTAAGAAACCTTTTTGAAAGAAGAGTAATACTTGGTTTTAAAAGCTTAAGAGTTATACTAGCTTTATGGGAATTTAGGTATAACGACTTAAGAGAGATAAAAAGAATGGTTTACTGATTTTAGAAGTTAAGAGACTTGATCTTAAAAGATAAGAGACTTGACTTAATTAGATTAATATGAATTTTGTTAAAAAGTGTGAAACCTCATTCGTGAGTAATGAGTACTTGGTTTTTAAAAGGAATAATGTTTTACT